>CM039502.1:54790383-55262996 GCA_022432975.1 Begonia masoniana
ACTCGATTATTTAGCATTCCAAAAAAGAATCCTGAACAAAACGGTGGGAGAAATCGTCTAAGAGGTAGATTTGTGGTTTATGGGAGGAAGAGGCATGAAGGAAGGGAGAGGGAGCGGCTGGAGAAGGAGAAATTGTGGGGGTGGGATGAAAATGAAGAGTGTTTTAGGTTTAATTAAATTTTAACTCACAAATTACCTTTTTGCCCTCCCTAATAATCCTTTACTTAATCCCAATAATTAACCTATGGTTTGGTTTTCACTAAAACAATTAAATCTCACCAATATTTCCCATAAATCCTTGGGGCTCCAATAAAATTTCTCGCTCGCAAAGTGGTCGTAACTTACTAATTCAACAAATTAAAGACACTATATTGCAAAATTGGAGACCCGTAAATAAAATTCATGGCCTGAAAAATTCGGGTGTTACATCCTACCCTCCTTATTTAAAATTTTGCCCTCAAAATTAGCGTACCTGAACAACTCTGGATACTTGTCCATCATGTCTTGTTAACGCTCCCACGTGGCTTCCTCAATATTGTGATTTCTCCATAAAACTTTCACCAGTGGGATCTCTTTATTACGCAGGACTTTAACCGTAGACTCCAGAATCTGTACCGATTTCTCCTCGTATGTCAAGGTTGGCTGAATCTCGATGTTCACCGGGTCTACCGCATGCGTCGGGTCCCAAATGCACTTCCTTAGCATTGACACGTGGAAGACGTTGTGAACACCATCCATAGATGTAGGCAATTGCAACCTATAAGCCATACCTCTAATTCTTGCCAAAATAGGGAAAGGCCCAACAAATTGCGGGTTGAGTTTTCCTTTCCTACCGAACCGCATAACTCCTCTGAACGGTGAGATCTTTAAGAAAACTTCATCTCTGACAGCAAACTCAAGATCCCTCCTTCTCTAATCAGCGTAACTCTTCTGTCGACTTTGTGCGGTCCCCATCCTCTGTCTAATAACAGCAATCTTATCAGACATCTGTTGTAGCATCTCAGGACCTACAAGTTTTGCTTCACCAACCTCATCCCAATACAGAGGCGATCTACACTTTCTGCCATACAACGCCTCAAAAGATGCCATACTAATGGTGGATTGGTAACTATTGTTATAAGAGAACTCAACTAATGGTAGATGACGACTCCAAGATGTCTAAAAATCAAGCATGCACGCCCTCAACATATCCTCAAGTATCTGAATAGTTTGCTTCGATTGCCCGTCGGTCTGAGCGTGGAAATCCCTGTCGAAAGTTAGCTTCGAACCCATTGTGCCTTGTAGACTTTTCCAAAATCTTGAGGTAAATATGGGATCACGATCGGAGACAATCGATACCAGAATCCATGTAACCGAATAATCTCACGGACATATAAGTCTACAAACTGTTCCATCGTATAAGTCATCTTTACCGATAGGAAGTGAGCTGATTTTGTCATTTTGTCAATTATGACCCAAATGCTATCGTGGCCTTTGGTCGTCTTTAGTAAACCCACCACAAAATCCATGGCAATGTTCTCCCATTTCCATTCGGGAATCGGTAACGGCTGGAGAGTACCTCCCGGTCTCTGATGTTCTGCCTTAACTTGCTGGCACACCATACATGTCTCCACATACTTGGCAACATCTCTTTTCAGATTCGGCCACCAATAATGCAACTTCAAATCACGGTACATCTTGGTGTTACCTGGATGCACAAAAAAGGGAGACGAGTGTGCCTCAGCCAAAATTAACTTCTGTAACACTTCATCATTAGGAACGTACCAGCGATCTCTGAATTTCAAAATTCCATTCTCAGAATAACTGAACTCAGAGGAAGCATCCTTCAGTTTGCTCACAATGTCATTCTTCTTCTTCGAATCCTTCTGCTGAGCCTCCTTGATTTGATCTAAGATAATCAGCCGAATAGATAATTCTGATAGTAACGCCAATAAATCAGGAACTAACTCCAATTCGAACTTCTGAACTTCAACTTCCAAGGGTATGGACATGGCCGATATTGCGGGCTGCATTGTAGTTGACATCCTGCTTAATGCGTCGGCAACCGCATTGGCCTTACCAGGGTGGTATTTAATCTCAAAATCAAAGTCCTTAACGAATTCAAGCCACCGCCTTTGTCTCATGTTTAATTCATTTTGAGTAAAGAGATATTTCAGGCTTTTGTTGTCCGAAAACACCTCACATTGCTGGCTATACAAGTAATGTCTCCAGATTTTCAATGCAAATACCACAGCGACAAATTCTAAATTGTGAGTGGGGTAATTCTGCTCATAACTTTTCAGCTGCATGGAAGCATACGCTACAACTTTGCCCTCTTGCATCAACACACACCCCAATCCAATCTTAGATGCGTCGCAATATACACTGAATTTTTCCTCATCCATAGGGAGTGTCAGTAAAGGAGCTGTCGTTAATTTTAGTTTCAGCGTCTGGAAGCTCTCCTCGCAAGTAGGGGTGGGCAGGACCGGACCGGGGACCGAAAACCGGACTGGACCGGTGGGTTCGGTCCGGTTTCGGTCCCAGGATAATGGACCACGGTCCGGTCCTCGGTCCACAGCCTGATTTCCCGAAGAACCGGGACCGGACCGTCGGACCGATTTTAAGCCTATCTCCTTTCGGCTTTCAGGATTCAGTTTTCTTCGCCTCTATGTTCTAAATCCCTAATCCAGACCAGATTCCACTTCCAGAACACCCGACTCCCGATCCCGACCTCCGAACGGTGAATACCTGACCTCCGAACGGCGAACACCCGAGTCTTAAGCATCGCTTCAGTCTTCACTCACCCCTAAATCATTAGGCGAACACCAGAGTCCCCTAAATCATTAGGTGATTTTTCAGACATTCTTTGTAAGAAACGGGAAAAGCCGCATAACCGTGACGCTTGAGGACGCCGTTGCTGAAAGGTGAAAGCTTTCCAACCGGTTGGATCTTCGTCGGGGTTTCAGAATCAGCTTCCGGAGATTTAACCCCGCTATTAATGGTGGCAATCGGAGTCGGAGCTACTTCCATTATGGCTCAATCATCTAGGAATTCCCCCCCAACAAAAAACCAATAAAATCTGGTGGGGATTCAACGGCTTAGAAATCAGAAATGATTAGACCAGTAAGCAGCCATTAAAAGGACCTTACTTTCCTAACGAAACCCAGAACGCAAAGGACAAAAAGGAGCTCACTTTTGGGTTTTTGCAGAAGAGGAAGGAGGAGGAAGAACGGAGAAGATAAGCTTTTATAATTTTTTCTTTAAAAAAAATAAATTAATTAAATGACTTGGGCGGAATCGGGACCGAACCTGGACCGGACCGGAAATTTGGGGTGCGGTCCAGGTTCCGGGATAAAAAATCCCGAAACTGTTCGGGCCGGTTCGGTCCGAGCTCGGGACCGGACCGAACCGGCCCGTGCCCACCCCTACTCGCAAGCTCCTGACCAAGAGTATTTGATGTCTTTCTTTGTTAAACCAGTCAGAGGTTTGGCTATTATCGAAAATCCTTTGATAAACTTTCTGTAATAGCCTGCCAATCCAAGGAAACTACGAACTTCGCTGGCATTCTTTGGTTGTAGCCAATCTTTTACCGCTTGTATTTTAATTGGATCAACAGAGATGCCTTCTGCAGAGATGACGTGACCCAAAAAGGTGACTCTATCCAGCCAAAATTCGCAATTAGAGAATTTGGCATATAACTGTTGCTGCTTTAGAGTTGCCAACACAATCTTTAGGTGATCTTCATGTTCGTCCTTAGTCCGAGAATAAATCAGAATGTCGTCTATAAACAAAATAACGAATTTGTCCAAATATACTCGAAACACTCGGTTCATCATGTTCATGAAGGCTGCAGGAGCGTTCGTCAGCCCAAATGACATCACAAGAAATTCATTATGTCCGTATCGGGTTCTAAACGCAGTCTTAAGCACGTCCTCAGCCTTGACTTTTAACTGGTAGTAGCCTGAGCGTAAGTCGATTTTAGAAAATATCTGGGCTCCTTGAAGTTGGTCAAACAGGTCGTCGATTCGAGGCAAGGGGTATTTATTATTGACTGTCAGTTTCTTCAACTCCCTGTAATCTATGCACATTATGAGGGACCCGTCCTTCTTTTTGACAAATAAAACAGGTGCACCCTAGGGAGAACAACTAGGGCGCACGAAACCCTGTTCTACCAACTCTTGCAACTGAGTTTTTAGCTCCTTCAGTTCAACGGGTGCCATACGATAGGGATTCTTATACACTGGCAAGGTTTCAGGGTACGTATCGATCACAAATTCAATTTCCCTATCAGGCGGTAACCCTGGCAGGTCGTCCAAGAATACCTCAGGAAACTCTCGAACTATAGCAATGTCTTGGAGTTTTAGCTTATCCTTTTCTCGTATATCAATTACACTAGCTAGATAACCCATACATCCATTCTTCAATAACTGCTGAGCATCCAACGAGGATATAATCAGCATCTTGCTTGTTTTTAGAATGGCTTGGAAGAAATACCGGTCTCCAGTCGGGGGTAAGAATTCTACTAATCCAGTCCTACAACTTGTCGTGGCGTAATGTCTGAATAACCAATCCATCCCTAAAATGATTTCGTACCCTTTCATATCGATTATGATCAATTCTACATATAGCTCCTTGTCCCCTACTGATACAATATCACCCTTCACTACCTGTTCTGAATTTAAGGACTCTCCCGATGGTAACATGACGTTATAAGACTTAACAGCTGGCAAAAATCGTAGATTATACTTGCATACAAATGTAGTTGCTATGAAAGAATGTGTAGCACCCATATCTATAAGTGTGTATGCGGATACACCGCAGATCATAATTGTACCTGTTATAACCATGTGCTGAACTGCATCTTCATCTTACATCAGGGCAAAAACTCTAGGCGCCACTCTCGCTCGGTTTGCATACAGCGTCATAGAACAATCTCTAATCAAATGACCAACCTTGTCGCACTTGAAACATCGGCCCGTGAATAACTTACACTCACCGTAGTGGTTCCTCTGGCAGGTGGACATATGGGAACTTGTGTAGCCCCTTGAAGTTGCTTCCCTTTCCCTTGATCGTCATTTGGATTGAAGGGTCTCTTAACACTTTTCCGTTGTTGCTGTCCTCCCCTGTTTTGCTACGGCTGCCACCCCCTATTCTGTCGCGGTTGAGGTAGAGTCTCCCTGATAAACTTCCCTGGCAGCTCACATTGCCCTTGCACCGCTATTTCAACCTCTTCCAGTTCCAAGGCCTTAGCTGCCACCTCGGAATAAGATATGTTATGAATTCCTGCGGTGTTCACTCCCTTGAAAAGATTTGGCTTCAGCCCTTGAACAAATTGGTGAATCTTGTCTTCTTCGTCATCCACCAGACGAGATGCAAATCGTGACAATGCTTCAAACTTACAAATGTAGTCTGCCACAGAACCGGTTTGGCGCAGCTGCATAAACTCCTTTTTGCTGGCTCGAACCGCTCGGCTGAAGTACTTGTCAAAGAAGGCTGTCTTGAACCATGCCCAAGTCATAGTTTCCATATTAGTAGTGCTCTGAATTGAGTCCCACCAATGCCTTGCATCCAGTGCAAGATGAAAAACAACACATGTGTCCCCCTCTTCGACCTTGTCATACTTAAACATGTCCTCAATTGTTCGAATCCATTCTTCAGCATAGATAGGATCCGAAACTTGGCCATTAAATATCGGAGGTCGAAGTTGGTGAAAACGCTCGCCACCATGGTCATGAGTTGCGCTTGAGCTAGAGTTTACCTGTTCCTCTCTAGCCACTAGCTGTTCAATCTGGCGGGATTGGCGAAGAACCAACTCCGTTAGCTGGCAATAGTATTACTATCCTCATTGACTCCTCACGTTGTCCTCTCACCATCTTGTCAATCCTAATCACATCGTAAACACAACTTAACTTTAAATGACATTACTAAAAATAAAAATCATAAACACTTACAGTTTTTGGAGCGTATTCATGCAGCGATTTGTGCTGGTAGGCAGTCTACAGAACCGATTTTAAAACCCGGGTGCTCTGATACCACAGTTGTCACGACCCGAAACCCAACGGGTCGCGACTTACATAAACGTGTTCATATTCCTATTCATGGCTTATATTTTTTTTAAAACATAAGAAAATTTAACTAGAAGAAACCTTGCTAAATCATCGAGATTCAAGTTAAAATTCATTTGGAAATCTCATGAAATTAACTCAAACATGTGTAAAACTTAAAAAGGAAAATTGGGGGAGGATACCCTTGGGTTTGAGAAAAAGGGAAGGGGCAGAATTGGGAATCATGAAGGGCCGATCGATCGGCCAAAATAGCCGATCGTTCGCCCTCCCTAAATTTTACTCAGCCGATCGATCGCCCATATAATGAGTGATCGATCACCCCCACAAAGCAATTCAGCAGATCGATCGCTCATAACATGATCGATCGATCGCCCCACAAAAATCCGCACAGCCGATCGATCACGTTTGCAGCCGATCGATCGGCACCTTTTCTAGATTTCTAAAATAAACTAAACCAATCTGCTGATCAATCGCCACATCCACCGACCGATCGACACCTCCTCTAGTTCCAGAACAATTTCCAGAATCACCATGCCGAAACATACCACCCTGCAACAAGACTTCTCCCACCAAAAAACATCCAACAAACTCATCCCAATTCCTCTTAAATTCATCAATCAAAACTCAATTTAAATCATTCAATGAGTACTTTAAATCTCTATACCATTCATCGTCAAAAGTCATGAGAACAAAACGAGTATAATGTAGCGGAAGTCAAACAGTTAAAATCTCTTGGTCATTAAATCCTTTTTAAAACTAGAAAAGACACCAATAAGTCTAATACTTGTCATCTTATGAAAATCCTATGAAATTTTTTACTACTTAAACTTCTATAACGTAACTTTACCAAACTTGCTAGGAGCACCAATGCCACGGGTTAAAATTGCCGCCCAGCCACAAAACACCGCCATGAGTACCATCCAGAAACCTCTTAGACATTATCACTTGGATCAACATCCTCACTTCCCAATTTGTCACCTACATTATAAGGTCCAAACTATAAGCCTAATATTTAGTAAAGAGTGCAACGTACATATATAGATGCTCATGAATACATGCTTCATATAAACGTGTTCGTATTCGTGGTCATATTCTTATTCGTCATTTACTTGACATGAATTAAGTGAGGACACGGGGAGAAAGGGCAAGGGAATCATAATCGTGGTCCAAACAAACAGTAATAGTAACGACTAGTCCGGCCCCCACCAGTGGGAGGATCCGCGAACTAATCTCACAGTATCAACCCAGCCCCCACAAGCGGGAGGATCTGCGAACCGTACAAAAATCTTGAAGACATAATCGTAGCCAAATCACACCGTTCCACACTTAATCATGCTTACATATACAATTCATATTCTCATCTTAATCAAATAAAACGTGCACATGATGCATGGACATGAATTTACATAGGAATGACGTACTATAAGAACGAACAATACATCATGTATCAAAACATCACTCTACTAAAATTCATCATAACATAGCATACGACAAGTCATAATCATCAAACAATCATCCAAACAAACCTCCCTAGTATCCTCGTGACGTAGGGCCCTAGTGGCCGGAAAAATCCTAACACACTCACTTACCTGGGCTCTTTAGCAACGTCGTGTCTTCACCTTAAGCCCCTTTCACCTAGAGACATTTCATATTTCGATGTTAAAAATCACCTCTAAATAACCTAAATTCAAAACTAGCAAAATCTTAGTTAAGGAAGTTTCCTAGAAACCTAACTTATCCAATTCGGGCATTTTGTCGAACACTTGGTGTGCATAACTAAATTATCCCACCATTAATAGCATTTACTCCTCCCAACTACCAAAATTCCATGAATCAATCAACAATAACTAATACTACACTAGAAACAAACCATAAATTTGATAGTTAAATGATTTCCAACAAAAACCTACAACTCCCAACAACTCTAATAAAAAATATAGCAAATAATCATCCTTAAAAACGAAACTAAACCTATCCAAAGATTAGAATCTTACTTGGAGATTGAATCCTGAAGAAAACGGTGGGAGAAATCGTCTAGGAGGTAGATTTGTGGTTTGTGGGAGGAAGAGGCGTGAAGGAAGGGAGATGGAGCGGCTGGAGAAGGAGAAATCGTGGGGGTGGGATGAAAATGAAAAGTGTTTTAGGTTTAATTAAATTTTAACTCACAAATTACCTTTTTGCCCTCCATAATAATCCTTTATTTAATCCCAATAATTAACCTATGGTTTGGTTTTCACTAAAACAATTAAATCTCACCAATATTTCCCATAAATCCTTGGGGCTCCAATAAAATTTCCCGCTCGCAAAGTGGGCGTAACTTACTAATTCAACGAATTAAAGACACTATACGGCAAAATTGGAGACCCGTAAATAAAATCCATAGCCCGAAAAATTCGGGTGTTACATCCTATTCTCCTTATTTAAAATTTTACCCTCAAAATTTACGTACCTGAACAACTCTGGATACTTGTTCATCATGTCTTGTTGATGCTCCCACGTGGCTTCCTCAATATTGTGATTTCTCCATAAAACTTTCATCAGTGGGATCTTTTTATTAGGCATGACTTTAATCGTAGACTTAAGAATCTGTACCGATTTCTCCTCGTATGTCAAGGTTGGCTGAATCTCGATGTTCACCGGGTCTACCGCATGCGTCGCATCCCGAATGCATTTCCTTAGCATTGACACGTGGAAGACGTTGTGACCACCGTCCATAGATGTAGGCAATTGCAACCTATAAGCCGTACCTCCAATTCTCACCAAAATAGGGAAAGGCCCGACAAATCGCGGGTTGAGTTTTCTTTTCCTATCGAACCGCATAACTCCTTTGAACGGTGAGATCTTTAAGAAAACTTCATCTCCGACAGAAAACTCAAGATCCCTCCTTCTCTGATCAGCGTAATTCTTCTGTTGGCTTTGTGCGGTCCCCATCCTCTGTCTAATAACAGCAATCTTATCAAACATCTGTTGTAGCATCTCAGGACCTACAAGTTTTGTTTCACCAACCTCATCCCAGTACATAGGCGATCTACACTTTCTGTCATACAACGCCTCAAAAGGTGTCATACCAATGGTGGATTGGTAACTATTGTTATAAGAGAACTACACTAATGGTAGATGACGACTCCAAGATGTCTGAAAATCAAGCATACACGCCCTCAACATATCCTCGAGTATCTGAATAGTTCACTCCGATTGCCCGTCGGTCTGAGGGTGGAAAGCTGTGATGAAAGTTAGCTTCGAACCCATTGCGCGTTGTAGACTTTTCCAAAATCTTGTGGTAAATCTGGGATCACGATCGGAGACAATCGATACTGGAATCCACGTAACTGTATAATCTCACGAACATACAAGTCTGCAAACAGTTCCATCGTATAAGTCATCTTTACCGTTAGAAAGTGAATTGATTTTGTCATTCTGTCAATTATGACCCAAATGCTATCGTGGCCTGTGGTCGTCTTTGGTAAACCCACCACAAAGTCCATGACAATGTTCTCCCATTTCCATTCGGGAATCGGTAACGGCTGGAGAGTACCTCCCGGTCTTTGATGTTCTGCCTTAACTTGCTGGCACAACATACATGTCTCCACATACTTGGCAACATCTCTCTTCAGATTCGGCCACCAATAATGCAACTTTAAATCACGGTACATCTTGGTGTTACCTGGATGCACAGAAAAGGGAGACGAGTGTGCCTCAGCCAAAATTAACTTCCATAACACTTCATCATTATGAACATACCAGCGATCTCTGAATTTCAAAATTCCATTCTCAGAATAACTGAACTCAGAGGAAGCATCCTTCAGTTTGCTCACAATGTCATTCTTCTTCTTCGAATCCTTCTGCTGAGCCTCCTTGATTCGATCTAAGATAGTCGGCCGAATAGATAATTCCGAAAGTAACGCCGATAAATTAGGAACTAACTCCAATTCGAACTTCTGAACTTCAACTTCCAAGGGTATGGACATGGACGACATCGCGGGCTGCATTGTAGTTGACATCCTACTTAATGCGTCGGCAACAGCATTGGCCTTACCAGGGTGGTATTTAATCTCAAAATCGTAGTCCTTAACAAATTCAAGCCACCGCCTTTGTCTCATATTTAATTTCTTTTGAGAAAAGAGATATTTCAGGCTTTTGTGGTCTGAAAACACCTCACACTGCTGACCATACAAGTAATGTCTCCAGATCTTCAGTGCAAATACCACAGCGGCAAATTCTAAATTGTGAGTGGGGTAATTCTGCTCATAACTTTTCAGCTGCCTGGAAGCATACGCTACAACTTTTCCCTCTTGCATCAACACACACCCCAATCCAATCTTAGATGCGTCGTAATACACACTCAATTTTCCCTAATCCATAGGGAGTGTCAGTAAAGGAGCTGTCGTTAATTTTAGTTTCAGCGTCTGGAAGCTCTCCTCGCAAGCTCCTGACCAAGAGTATTTGATGTCTTTCTTTGTTAAACCAGTCAAAGGTTTGGCTATCATCGAAAATCCTTTGATGAACTTTCTGTAATAGCCTGCCAATCCGAGGAAACTACGAACTTCGCTGGCATTGCTTGGTTGTAGCCAATATTTTACTGCTTGTATGTTAATTGGATCAACAGAGATGCCTTCTGCAGAAATAATGTGACCCAAAAAGGTGACTCTATCCAGCCAAAATTCGCACTTAGAGAATTCGGCATATAACTGTTGCTGCTTTAGAGTTGCAAACACAATCTTTAGGTAATCTTCATGTTCGTCCTCAGTCCGATAATAAATCAGAATGTCGTCTATAAACAAAATAACGAATTTGTCCAAATATTCTCAAAACACTCAGTTCATCATGTCCATGAAGGCTGCAGGAGCGTTCGTCAGCCCAAATGACATCACAAGAAATTTGTAATGTCCGTATCGGGTTCTAAACGCAGTCTTAAGCATGTCCTCAGCTTTGACTTTTAACTGGTAGTAGCCTGAGCGTAAGTCAATTTTAGAAAATATCTTGGCTCCTTGAAGCTGGTCAAACAGGTCGTCGATTCGGGGCAAGGGTATTTATTGTTGATTGTCAGTTTGTTCAACTCCCTGTAATCTATTCACATTCTGAGGGACCCGTCCTTCTTTTTGAAAAATAAAACAGGTGCACCCCAGGGAGTACAACTAGGGCGCATGAAACCCTTGTCTACCAACTCTTGCAACTGAGTTTTTAGCTCCTTCAGTTCAACGGATGCCAAACGATAGGGATTCTTAGACACTGGAAAGGCTTCAGGGTACGTATCGATCACAAATAATTTCCCTATCAAGCAGTAACCCTGGTAGGTCGTCCAAGAATACCTCAGGAAACTCTCGAACTATAGCAATGTCTTGGAGTTTTAGCTTATCCTTTTCTCGTATATCAATTACACTAGCTAGATAACCCATACATCCATTCTTCAATAACTGCTGAGCATCCAACGAGGATATAATCGGCATCTTGCTTGTTTTTAGAATGGCTTGGAAGAAATACCGGTCTCCAGTCGGGGGTAAGAATTCTACTAATCCAGTCCTACAACTTGTCGTGGCGTAATGTCTGAATAACCAATCCATCCCTAAAATGATTTCGTACCCTTTCATATCGATTATGATCAATTCTACATATAGCTCCTTGTCCCCTACTGATACAATATCACCCTTCACTACCTGTTCTGAATTTAAGGACTCTCCCGACGGTAACATGACGCTATAAGACTTAACAGCTGGCAAAAACCGTAGATTATACTTGCATACAAACGTAGTTGCTATGAAAGAATGTGTAGCACCCGTATCTATAAGTGTGTATGCGGATACACTGCAGATCATAATTGTACCTATTATAACCATGTGCTGAACTGCATCTTCATCTTCCATCAGGGCAAAAACTCTAGGCACCACTCTCGCTCAGTTTGCATCCAGCGACATAGGACAATCTCTAATCAAATGACCAACCTTGTCGCACCTGAAACATCGGCCCGTGAATAACTTACACTCGCCGTAGTGGTTCCTCTGGCAAGTGGAACATAGGGGAGCTTGTGTAGCCCCTTGAAGTCGCTTCTCTTTCCCTTGATCGTCATTTGGATTGAAGGGTCTCTTAACACCTTTCTGTTGTTGCTGTCTTCCCCTGTTCTGCTGCGGCTGCCACCCCCTATTCTGTCGCGGTTGAGGCAGAGTCTCCATGATTAACTTCCCTGGCGGTTCACGTTGCCCTTGCACCGCTATTTCAACATCTTCCAGTTCCAAGGCCTTAGCTGCCACCTCGGAATAAGGTATGTTATGAATTCCTTCGGTCTTCACTCCCTTGAAAAGATTTGGCTTCAGCCCTAGAACAAATTGGTCAATCTTGTCTTCTTCGTTATCTACCAGACGAGGTGCAAATAGTGACAATGCTTCAAACTTACAAATGTAGTCCGCCACAGAACCGGTTTGGCATAGCTGCATAAACTCCATCTTTTTGCTGCCCCAAACCACTCGGCTGAAGTACTTGTCAAAGAAGACCGTCTTGAACCATGCCCAAGTCATAGTTTCCATATTAGTAGTGCTCTGAATTGAGTCCCACCAATGCCTTGCATCCAGTGCAAGATGAAAAACAGCACATGTGTCCCCCTCTTCGACCTTGGCATACTTAAACATGTCCTCAATTGTTCAAATCCATTCTTCAGCATAAATAGGATCCGAAACTTGGCCATTAAATAGCAGAAGTCGAAGTCGGTGAAAACGCTCGCCACCATGGTCATGAGTTGCGCTTGAGCTAGAGTTTACCTGTTCCTCTCTAGCCACTAGCTGTTCAATCTGGCGGGATTGGCGAAGAACTAACTCCATTAGCTGGGCAATAGTATTACTATCCTCATTGACTCCTTCACGTTGTCCTCTCACCATCTTGTCAATTCTAATCACATCGTAAACACAACTTAACTTTAAATGACATTACTAAAAAAAAAAATCATAAACACTTATAGTTGTTGGAGCGTATTCATGCGGCGATTTGTGCTGGTAGACAGTCTACAGAACCGATTTTAAAACTCGGGTTCTCTGATACCACAGTTGTCACGACCCGAAACCCAACGGGTTGCGACTTACATAAACGTGTTAATATTCCTATTCATGGCTTATATTTTTTTTTAAACATAAGAAAATTTAACTAGAAGAAACCTTGCTAAATCATAGAGATTCAAGTTAAAACTCATTTGGAAATCTCATGAAATTAACTCAAACATGTGTAAAACTTAAAAGGGAAAATTGGGGGAGGATACGCTTGGACACTTAATCATGCTAACATATACATTTCATATTCTCATCTTAATCAAATAAAACGTGCACATGATGCATGGACATGAATTCACATAGGAATGACGTACTATAAGAACGAGCAATACATCATGTATCGAAACATCACTCTACTCGAATTAATCATAACATAGGATACGACAAGTTATAATCATCAAATAATCATCCAAACAAACCTCCCTAGTATCCTCGTGACGTAGGGCCCTAGTGGCCGAAAAAATCCTAACACACTCACTTACCTGGGCTCCTTAGCAACGTCGTGTCTTCACCTTAAGCCCCTTTCACCTAGAGACATTTCATATTTTGATGTTAAAAATCAACTCTAAATAACCTAAATTCAAAACTAGCAAAATCTTAGTTAAGGAAGTTTCCTAGAAACCTAACTTATCCAATTCGGGCATTTTGTCGAACACTTGGTGTGCATAACTAAATTATCCCACCATTAATAGCAATTACTCCTCCCAACTACCAAAATTCCATGAATCAATCAACAATAATTAATACTACACTAGAAAAAAACCATAATTTGATAGTTAAATGATTTCCAACAAAAACTTACAACTCCCAACAACTCTAATCGAAAATATAGTAAATAACCATCCCTAAAAACGAAACTAAACCTATCCAAAGATTAGAATCTTACCTGGAGATTGAATCCTAAAGAAAACGGTGGGAGAAATCGTCTAGGAGGTAGATTGTGGTTTGTGGGAGGAAGAGGCGTGAAGGAAGGGAGATGGAGCGGCTGGAGAAGGAGAAATCGTGGGGGTGGGATGAAAATGAAAAGTGTTTTAAGTTTAATTAAATTTTAACTCACAAATTACCTTTTTGCCCTCCATAATAATGCTTTATTTAATCCCAATAATTAACCTATGGTTTGGTTTTCACTAAAACAATTAAATCTCACCAATATTTCCCATAAATCCTTGGGGCTCCAATAAAATTTCCCGCTCGCAAAGTGGGCGTAACTTACTAATTCAACGAATTAAAGACACTATTCGGTAAAATTGGAGACCCGTAAATAAAATTCATAGCCCGAAAAATTTGGGTGTTACAGACGCCCTACGCGATTTTGTGCGACCCTCTCTCCTTATCTGGCAATCTCTCTCATCTGGCGACAAAATTGACCATCTTTGTGCGTCTCTCTCTAATTTTTGACCTCATAATCACATTCCTAGTACATTCTATGATTTTCCCTATAACGTTTCGTGTCCTAGGTGTTGGCCGAACCTTGACTAAAATTTTGTCTACTTCTTTCTGCTCTGGCGACGTTTTCCTTAAATTTTTCATCAACGTCAACATAAATTGCTCACAAACTCACTCTAAAATGAAAAGGGTACTCCGACACAAGGTGCACTAACACAAGGTGATTCGTCTCGTGTCTGCCAACCTCCAACTAGAAATTTTTCCATTGAATTTAGAACGAATATAGATAGAAGTAATTACGAGGTTGATATCAAAAATCGTTCTTTAATTTGCTCTAGGAGAGTAATTTTTTCAAGTTTTCATCCTTGGGAATTGAGAAACTTTATGTGAATTGGTTTATCTGAATTGTGTACTCTTGAAAATGATAGTTATGAAAGGCTTGTTCGGTTATTTTATACATATATGACTTGTGCAACGCAATCTCTTATGGTCCAGTCATATATTTTTGGTTAAGAAATTAAGCTAAACTCAAGAATCGTAAATGAATTGATCGATTTCTCGATGGATGAGCCTAGTAAAGAATACGATTATGCTTATTGAGACTCCAAGTTTATTAAAAAGGGGAAAATAACTTGAGTTGCTTATAAAGATTCATCAAAACCCTAACATTAGTGCATTTTACAATCCCAAAACAAAGAATTTAAATGTCAAAGTCTAGGTTATTCACCATTTAATATCCAACACTATTCTACCTTATGATGGACATAGAGATTATATGAGCTGTATGGATCTCTATCTAATGGAGAAGATATATAACAAAATATCCAAGATATATGTTTCTATGTCACATGGTTGATATTCTCACCAACTACAATAAAAATCTGTCGTATAACACATCTATTTAGAAGATCATTGAATATTTTGGGATTGTAGTAATCTCTAATGAGCTTGTGAGAAAATAAAAGGCAGTGGATGTATATGATCACTGGACTTTAGTTCAGATGTTGTTTAAGTCTGAGGTGAATGGGTATTTTAGGAAAATCATCAAGACTCAACCTCGTTAGCTACTCCTCCCATATCTGCTTCTCAACATATTGCGATGGAGGATGCTCCATCTTAGGCATCTCATCTTATGTCCTCATTCGATGGGCGTTCTCCTCCATCTTTCGCTCTAACCCGTAGGCGTCCACTTCAGGCGCTCGCACTTAAACAAAAGGCACTACTCCCAACAACATATTCCACTCAATGTAAGTACGACCACCCTCTCCAACCTTAGGCCCAGGGTCGACAGTGTGGGTGTCCTTCTTCTTCTTTTGTAAAACCCAATAATTTAGCGATAATTTAATTTATGAGTAAATTTTCTTAGTTGGTTTACTGATGATGTGTGGAGGGTTTGACCCGTTTTTGTAGTCTTATTTCACGTAGACATCTTTGGCCAATTGGTCAAAATCGGTGATGTAACACCCCTAATTCCGTACCCGTATTTCCGTAATAAATTTTTCATTTTATACTTTTAACTTTTCTATGCTTTAAATAAAACTTTGTGCGGAATAAAAACTGAAGTTGAAAACAGAACTGAAATCGGAATTAAATTTGAACCTTAAAAGCATTTAAAACAAACTATAAAACAATTAAAAAAAACTTAAAAACATTAATTAAAAACATTAAAACAGATCAGAAAAGAGGGAGGGCAGAATCGGAATTCTGCCCTCAAAAGTAGCAGCGACCAGGCGCTGCTATATGCAGCGCTCGGTCGCCGAGTGCTGTCGCTGAGCAGCGATCGATCTCTGCTCGGCAGCAGAGATCGATCGCTGCACTGGAAGGCAACCACAGCGATCGATCTCTGCGCCGTGCAGAGATCGATCGCTGCACTAGGCAGCGATCTCGATCACTGCTAGCTATGGCAGCGATCGATCTCTGCTCATCAGAGCCTGTACCCAACCGGAATTGTGGCCAACGAGGACGTTGGGCCCCCAAGGGGGGGTGATTGTGATGACCCGAATCTGTAAGTCCCGAATCTGTACTGGTACGATGGCTGCACGAACCGGAACCCGGATGGCGGTACGTCCGCGCGGGCGAGCCGGAAGGTGACAGGTCGTAAAGAGGGGGTCGTCACAATCCCACAGCGCTTGGGGAAGTATGTGGAAATGAAACATATGTAAAGAGACCCTCCCAACATAGCAAGACGCGTTTTGGAGCACGATTGGCAACGGATCCCATAAGAACTCCGAAGTTAAAAGTGCTTCGGCGAGAGCAATTCCAGGTTGGGTGACCTTCCGGGAAGTTCTCACCAAACAAAGCCGTGAGGGGAGGATATTGGGCTGCGGCCCAATCCCCAGAGCGGACAATATCTTGCTGGGATAATGGGTCGTTACAGGTGAAATTGGGCATTATCAAGTTAAATTTTTATTGTGAAAGGTTATTGTTTGACATGTTGGAATTGGCCGTGTTAGGTTTCGCGTAACATTCAAAATTTTGTCGGGATTAGGGTTTGAGATGATTAAAGAAGATATATATATATATATATATATAAATTATTTTGTCAATTAAAATAATATAATAAATGAAAAAAAGCTGGGGTGGGGAGAAAACAAAAAAAAAGGGCAGAACCCTTTGTTTTTGTTTTCTAGGTTGCGCAACGCAAAGATAGAACATAGGAAGATGGAGTGTAACACCCGAAAATTTTCCTATAACGTACGTAGCCTTAGGTTAGATGTGTTATGAGAGTTTAACGTTAATCCTAAGGTTATTTTAAGTATAAGAGTTAGAGGTGGAAAGTGAAAAAGAATTTTGGAAAATTTAGAGAGTAAACCATAGAATAATGTAATACATGGTGTAGTTGTGTGTTAGGGTAATGAAAGGTAAAGTATAAAGGAGAAATTTGAAGGAAAGGTAAAGGAAAGTGATGTCTTCATATGGAAGTGAAGTGAAAGAGGAAGGAGAGGGTTATTTTACAAAATTTGAAAATTTGGTGGAAATTTTTAAAAGAGAAAAGTTAAGGTTAGGTTAAAAAGGAAAAGTTGGTCTTCTCCTTCCCCATCTTCCACGATTTGCAGCCTCCATTTGTAGGGTTTCTCCACCTCCATTTCTTCAAGTTTTTGCAAGGAGTCAATGTTAGTTTGAGTGGGTTTTATGTTGTATGCATTTAGGTAGTGATTTTTGGCGTTTTGGTGGTAGTTTGGTGAGGTTTAGTTAGAGTTTGGAAACCCTAAAGGGGGAGCTACGAATTTTCCATTTCTCTTCCTGGTTTTCTTGCTAAATTTGGTAATTTAAACCTTAGATAGGTTAGTTTAGGTTGTTTAGGTAGTTAGATTAAAGAATTGGTGGAAGTTGTGAAAAATCAGTTTTGGTACTTTAGGTTACCGGTTCTGTTTTGTGGATTTCGATTTGGCTATGTTGTTTGGTTGCTAAAATGGCTTAATTCAATGGAAAGTAGACGTGTAGAGATTTATGGAATGGGGTGGATTGTTGAAATCCGATAAAAAATGAGTAAGTTATGGCCGATTGAAGTTGTATGATTGAAAATGGGAGAATTTTGGGTTTTAGGGTTTTAAACTTTAAAGTTGGTGTAAATTGTTGTTAGATTTAGTTTAGGTATTCCTTAGAATTCTTAGAGTATTACTAAGTTAATTCTCATAATTTTGTTAGGTTAACTAGCGAGCAGTTAGCGTAGTCAAAGTAACTGAACACGTGCGGAGTAACCAGGTAAGTAGTGGAGTGTGTGCGTTTGCCTTCGGGCCTACACCATGGAACAGTAGGGTTTATTATTTGTTGTCGGTTTGTTTTGTGTTGAACATTGTGTGACATGCATCATTGTTTTCGAAACACGAAAAACGAGTTTTGTGCATGGTTTGAAATGTGAGAGTGAAACGTAAAAAGAGAAGAAGAAACGAAATGTGGTCTCGAGTGGATTCACCAAGTCGCGTTAGGGTGCTAGGGTAGCACTTGCGAGGGGCTCTACGAGAGACATATCGCTGAAAAAATGTAAGTGTCGTGAGTATGAATACCTCGTCGTTGACGTGCAAGTGAAAACACTAGAGGGTTCTATGATCGATGTGGGAGGAGATCGTGTTCGGCCGTCCAATGGGCGGAGCCCGAATGGAAGCTGTCTGATCTTGCTCTGTTGGGTCAAGGTGTGGCCGTCCAATGAGCGAGGCTCGGATGTGTGTCTACTTGATCCACACGGTAAAGTGAAAGATTAATGAAAAAAAAAAACGAGAACGAGCGAATAGAAACTACATGTGTTAGGGGTTGAGTGTGCATTGTGTTTTTACATTCATTATTCTCTACTTGCTAAGTATTAGGCTTATTTTTTGTGTTCTGTGGTGTAGGTGACGACGAGATTGCAGGTGAGCTACATGACGGAGGCCAGGACTAGAGAGCAGTCGGCGACGCACGGGGCATGCCGGTGCGGGTAATTGTCGGGGCGTCTTGTCCATGGAGTTTCTGGGATGTGGTGTATATTTGTGTTTTGGATTGTGAATATGGATTGTAGATAAGTTATGGAATTTTAAGTCTTTTGGTGTACTTTGAATGTGTTTTATAAAACATTTGGTTTTCAGGATTTCGGGTTTAGAAAAGTTAGCTGTTATGCTGCTCGGTTTTTCGTAGAGTAAACGACGTTTGTTTTCAACTATTTTCACGTTTTCGCTGACGTTTTAGAGTCGGGTTTTCGAGATTTTCACGTGTCAAGAAGTGGGAAATGTCGGGAAAAGTCTTGGGTAAGCTTTAGGTGTTTTTGTAAGATGAAAATGTGAAGGAAATTGAAAAAGAGGAGAAAATGGTGTAGAAGGCGCGCTGGTGGCCGGAGGTGCACGCAGTGGGCGCGCTAGCTCCGGGCTGGGCACGCGCAACGCTCAGCGCCGATTGATCGGCACTTTGGTGCTGTTCTTGATTGACAACCCGAGAGGTTGCCACCTCGGGCACAAGGTTGCGCGCGTGCGGTGCGCGCAGCCATAGCGTGCGTTGCGCGCGCTGCCTGGGAGACGCGCGCACCCAGTGTGCGCGGGTGGCGCCCATGTGAGCCACCTTGAAATTTTTTTTTTTAAAATTTTCCTACTTCTAATATGTTTTAACCCGATCTTTTTCGACACGTTTTGTACGTATTTTACGCATGTTATCCAACCGTTTTTGAGGGTTCAAAAAACCTAAAAATTGAGTCAAAATTTTATCAAAAATTATTTTAAACTTTGTTTTAAACGTGGTATTGGTGAGCAATGTAGCGCACCAAGCCGGTGTGGGTTCGGGGGCATTATAGGGAGAGGGAGGTTGATGGTTGTCGCTTCTATAAAGAAGATGAGTAATCGTCGTCGAGATAGAGAGTTTATGCTTTATGCATTGCATAACATGTTTTAAAAAAACAGTATTTTGGTGGTTGCCACTTAGAAAAGTATGACGAGCCATGGTTCTAGTACGTTAGTTTTTATGGATATATGCACATATAGTTTTCACATGTTTACTTTTAACATTATATTATTTGAGTTTTGCTATGTGGATGAATTCTCTTGATACCTTGAGCAGTCGTGACGTCAAAGTATCACGAGATTATTCCATACATCTTCTGTTACGTGAATGTGGTATTGTATGCACATACAAAAAAGTGGTACTAGGGTAGTGATGATGTAACGACCCCTTATCCCAGCAAGATATTGTCCACTCTGGGGATTGGGTCGTAGCCCAATATCCTCCCCTCACGGCTTTTGGCTAGGACTTCCCAGTCAGTCACCCAACTTGGTACTACTCTCGCCGAAGCACTTTTAACTTCGGAGTTCTTATGGGATCCGTTGTCAATTATGCTCCAAAATATCTTGGGAGGGTCTCTTTACATATGTTTCATTTCCACATACTTCCCCGAGCGATGTGGGATTGTGACGACCCCCTTTTTACGACCCGTCACCTTCTGATTCACCCACGCGGACATACCGCCATCCAGGTTCCGGTTCGTGCAGCCATCGTACACATACTTACACATCCGGGTCATCACAATCACCCCCCCTCGGGGGCCCAACATCCTCGTTGGCCACATTTCCGGTTGAATACAAGCTCTGATACCATTTGTAACGACCCCTATTCCCAGCAAGATATTGTCCGCTCTAGAGATTGGGCTGCAGCCCAATATCCTCCCCTCACGGCTTTGTTTGGCAAGGACTTCCCAGTCGGTCACCCAACCTGGTACTACTCTCGCCGAAGCACTTTTAACTTCGGAGTTCTTATGGGATCTAATGTCAATTGTGCTCTAAATCGCGTCTTGCTATCTTGGGAAGGTCTCTTTACATATGTTTCATTTCCACATACTTCTTCAAGTGATGTGGGATTGTGACGACCCCCTTTTTACGACCCGTCACCTTTCAGTTCGCCCGCGTGGACGTACCGTTGTTGAGGTTCCGGTTCGTGCAGCCATCGTATATATATTTACACATCCGGGTCATCATAGATGACGTGCTCCTTCGGATTCGAATTCCTAAATATGATCAGGGTGTATATTGGTTCGGGTTGGTGTCGTGATATACTGTCGGTCACCGGCCACTCGGGAGATGGGCTGGATCTTTGGATGGCAGTCACAGTTCCTTCGATCTCATGAGACGTTGTTTGGTCTTCGGATTACCATCTTTTTGTGTTAGCGTACTAGAGTGGTCCTTATGTTACATTCTATTTTCACTGATGACATTTTTTAAGGAAAACTGTGAGGGTATTTTCGTTGTATAGCCACCTATATATGTGGTGATTTTATAACTACCTCATTGATGACTGATGGAGCTGGTTTTGTTAAAAATTAGAAAAGAGACTTTCTTAATATTTTTATAACTCATGCATAGTTTGAAGTGAAATAACAATTTTTGAAAATAAAGATAAAAAACAAGTTTTGAATCTAAATGCATTAGGTATAAAGTTTCTTCTGAGTTAGCCACTCATCCCAATGACCCCCTTACTAATCCAGATAAAGAGAAAAGTGACTAGCGTCGTGGAAATCGGAGGAAGTTGCCAGTTGTTAATTTCTGTTAGAACTCATTTGTAATTCTCGGTAAGTGTAATGACCCATATTCCCAGCAAGATATTGTCCGCTCTGAGGATTGGGCCGCAGCCCAATATCCTCCCCTCACGGCTTTGTTTGGCGAGAACTTCCCGGAAGGTCACCCAACCTAGAATTGCTCTCGCCGAAGCACTTTTAACTTCGGAGTTCTTATGGGATCCGTTGTCTATTATTGTCCGCTCTGAGGATTGGGCCGCAGCCCAATATCCTCCCCTCACGGCTTTGTTTGGCGAGAACTTCCCGGAAGGTCACCCAACCTAGAATTGCTCTCGCCGAAGCACTTTTAACTTCGGAGTTCTTATGGGATCCGTTGTCTATTTTGCTCCAAAACGCGTCTTACTATCTTGGGAGGGTCTCTTTACATATGTTTCATTTCCGCATACTTCCCCAAGCGATGTGGGATTGTGACAACCCCCTTTTTACGACCCGTCACCTTTCAGTTCACCTGCGCGGACGTACCGCCATCCGGGTTCCGGTTCATGCAGCCATCGTACCCATACATGCATATTCGGGTCATCACAATCACCCCCCCCTCGGGGGCCCAACGTCCTCGTTGGCCACATTTCCGGTTGGGTACAGGCTCTGATACCATTTGTAACGACTCCATATCCCAGCAAGATATTGTCTGCTTTGGGGATTAGGCCGTTGTGATGACCCAGATGTGTAAGTATGTACGATGGCTGCACGAACCGGAACCCGGATGGCGGTACTTCTGCGCGGGTGAACCGGAAGGTGACGGGTCGTAAAAAGGGGGTTGTCACAATCCCACATCGCTTGGGGAAGTATGTGGAAATGAAACATATGTAAAGAGACCCTCCCAAGATAGTAAGACGCGTTTTGGAGCACAATTGACAACGGATCCCATAAGAACTCCGAAGTTAAAAGTGCTTCGGCGAGAGAAATTCCAGGTTGGGTGACCTTCCGGGAAGTTCTCGCCAAACAAAGCCGTGAGGGGAGGATATTGGGCTACGGCCCAATCCCCAGAGCGGACAATATCTTGCTGGGAAATGGGGTCGTTACAAATGGTATCAGAGCCTGTACCCAACCGGAAATGTGGCCAACAAGGACGTTGGGCCCCCGAGGGGGGGTGATTGTGATGACCCAGATGTGTAAGTATGTACGATGGCTGCACGAACCGGAACCCGGATGGCGGTACGTCCGCGCGGGCGAATCGGAAGGTGACGGGTCGTAAAAAGGGGGTTGTCACAATCCCACATCGCTTGGGGAAGTATGTGGAAATGAAACATATGTAAAGAGACCCTCCCAAGATAGTAAGACGCGTTTTGGAGCACAATTGACAACGGATCCCATAAGAACTCCGAAGTTAAAAGTGCTTCGGCGAGAGCAATTCCAGGTTGGGTGACCTTCCGGGAAGTTCTCGCCAAACAAAGCCGTGAGGAGAGGATATTGGGCTACGGCCCAATCCCCAGAGCGGACAATATCTTGCTGGGACATTGGGTCGTTACAGCCGTAGCCCAATATCCTCCTCTCAAGGCTTTGTTTGGCGAGAACTTCCCGGAAGGTCACCCAACCTGGAATTGCTCTCGCCGAAGCACTTTTAACTTCGGAGTTCTTATGGGATCCGTTGCCAATCGTGCTCCAAAACGCGTCTTGCTATGTTGGGAGGGTCTCTTTTACATATGTTTCATTTCCATGTACTTCCCCAAGCGATGTGGGATTGTGACAACCCCCTTTTTACGACCTGTCACTTTCCGGTTCTACCGCGCGGACGTACCGCCATCTGGGTTCCGGTTCGTGCAGCCATCGTACACATACTTGCACATTCGGGTCATCACAATCACCCTCCCTCGGGGGCCCAACGTCCTCGTTGGCCACATTTCCGGTTGGGTACAGGCTCTGATACCATTTGTAACGACCCCTTATCCCAGCAAGATATTGTCCGCTCTGAGGATTGAACCGCAGCCCAATATCATCTCCTCACGGCTTTGTTTGGCGAGAACTTCCCAGAAGGTCACCCAACCTGGAATTGCTCTCGCCGAAGCACTTTTAACTTCTGAGTTCTTATGAGATCCGTTGCCAATTATGCTCCAAAACGCGTCTTACTATGTTGGGAGGGTCTCTTTACATATGTTTCATTTCCACATACTTCCCCAAGCGATGTGAGATTGTGACGACCCCCTTTTTACGACCTGTCACCTTCCAGTTCACCCGCGCGGACGTACCGCCATCCGGGTTCCTGTTCGTGCAGCCATCATACCCATACGTGCATATTCGGGTCATCACAATCACGCCCCCTCGGGGGCCCAACGTCCTCGTTGGCCACATTTTCTGTTGGGTACAGGCTCTGATACCATTTGTATCGACCCCGTTATCCCAGCAAGATATTGTCCGCTCTGGGGATTGGGCCGCAGCCCAATATCCTCCCTTCACGGCTTTGTTTGGCGAGAACTTCCCGAAAGGTCACCCAACCTGGAATTGCTCTCGCCGAAGCACTTTGAACTTCGGAGTTCTTATGGGATCCGTTGTCAATTGTCCTCCAAAACGCGTCTTGCTATGTTGGAAGGGTCTCTTTACATATGTTTCATTTCCACATACTTCCCCAAGCGATATGGGATTGTGACGACCCCCTTTTTACGACCCGTCACCTTCCGGTTCACCCGCGCGGACGTACCGCCATCCGGGTTCCGGTTCGTGCAGCCATCGTATCCATACGTGCATATTCGGGTCATCACAGTAGGAACTTAGTGATTTGACTTGGATATGTAAACTTAACTCGTGGATTTAGATTTCTTTACTTTCATGTACGTTTGGATAATTGTTAAACATTTAACTTTATTATACTATATGCTTGAGATTTCACTATGTGAGCTTGGCTTATAATTACATTTAAGACTTCCGCTATCAATTCTAACCTTGACTGGTGAACGGACTTCCCTCTGGGAAATCGGGTCGCCCGACCTGGCATTTCTACTTCAGCCCCTCCATGGGTCGTAACAGAATTTTTTGGTATCACGTCAGGTTCACAAAATTTTGAAATTTGATTTTTCTTAAGGCATGATAGTGTAATATTTGGGACAAAAGTATACCGTGTATGGAAATTTCTAAGTCTTGATGTTTGTTTCCTTTTAGATAAGAATACCTCCTAGAAGGAATCCCCTTAACCCTACCCATGACAACACGATTGATGCTATCGCAGCTCTGATGGAGGCGCTGTGAAACCTTTCGAGTGAGAGCATGACTCAAAACCTTAATATGACTTGGATGGCCTACTTCAGTGATGCCCGTAGCCTATTACACGATTTCAAGCCCAAGCCCATTATTTAACTAATTTATGCATTCACACACTTGTCTCTTTTGCAAGTAATGGATATTGCAAAGGCTTAGAGGACACCGTGGAAGACTTGAAATGAGAGATCAAAGCTAGGGACATGGACCAACCAAAGCACCTAATCGCTTGGAAAATCAAAAGAGGCATCCATGATGCTCATATGGGAATTTGTCTTCACGAGCCGTGAATTTTGTAACTCATTTTTTTTAAATTTATTTGAGCAAATGTTGGCCTTCTTGTTAAATTGTATTATATGCATGCATGTTAGGCATTTAGGACTAGATGTATGGTAGATTAGAGGTGGCTTGGTTAAAGATTTAGCCCACTTGAAGACTTGAAGACCCAAATGGTGGCCCAAGGTGAAACCCACTTTTTGATCCTTGTCTTCCCTTTCACTTTGGGACAAAACATGGATCCATGACTTGGCTCGTGGCTGACCATTGATCATCATATTTTGGAGCTCATCTCAGCCACACGTTTCTTCTCATCTCGGCCGAACACTTCATCATCCATTTGGCCGATCCAATGGCCCTCATGAACCCTAAACCCTAGCCAACCACCCTTAGGTCTATATAAGCATGGTATTGGTGTTTGTAAATGTTTTGGCTGGTTTTAATGAGCATACACGGTTTCTCTCAAGGAGAAGAACACTTGGAGCAAGAGAAGCTACCAAGGTAAGTTTGTTGTCTTCAATGGAGAAGTTGTGCCTTCACTTCCTTCAAGCATGGTTGCTTGCAAGGATTTTACTTAACCATCTCCCTCTCCACTCTTTTGAGAGCTGGAAAAGAGTAGATAGAGGACAAACCGGTTCCTCCAAGTTGAGTCCTTCTTCGGAAGAAACTTTAGCCGAAAGCATTCAAACCTTGCTTATCAGACAACTTGAGAATTATTTACTTAATTTCTTCTTCTTAACGAATCTGGACCACACCCTCCACTATCACACACTTCACTCACTACACTAATCTCACATAAATTTTCAGATTATGCTAAGCACATTTGATCGGTCATTTCAACCTTCATTCTCGGTTTTATCTGTTTGTTCAAACCAAGGGAACTAATGATCTGTTTTAGGTTGTTAAGCTTATTTTACAGGTGAGGAATCTATCATTCAGGGAGTCTTCTATGCTGAATCCCCCATGTTTAAGGGTGGCATGAATTCGATAGAAGTGGAGAATCAGCTTCAAGAGATTGAGAGGAACTTTGAGACCTTGCAGGTTCCGGGCGAGTATTAGGTGGGGATTGCTACCCACTATTTGAAGAAGTTAGCACTAAGTTGGTGGAACATGGTTCGAGCTAGCTTGGATGTTCAGGCTATTGAGTGGAAGGACTTTATTGAGATTTTCCAAGGTCAGTACAGTAGCCATAGCCATCAGGATATTATGATGAAGGCCTTTAATGATTTATCTCATGAAGGTATGACAATCATTAAGTACTACACTCGATTTTTAGAGTTGTTGCCCTATTTCGATTGGATGACTGAGCGAGCACAATTCATGAAGTTGCAGCAAGGCTTGAGGCTGAAGCTTCAGCAGGTGTAGCTCTCCTTCAGTTTGGTTCTCTCTTTGAGGTAATTGAGACTGCTCAGAGGATGGAGAGAGTTTTAGATGCTAACTATGGAAGCTATCAAGATAAGATTACAGAGAAAGAGGACGTCTTGTGGTGGATGTGGAGTCGGAGGTCAGTCATTCCAATAGTTTTAGCCTACTAGTCCTGATTTCTAGAGGTTGCGGGTCACCAGTAGAGTTATGGTTCAAACCAAGCATTAAGGAGCCAAGGGAAGACTCAAATACTTCGCACATTTTGAAGACACCAAGGAGGCCAAGTCCAAAAGCAATCTGAACCAACAATTTTCATGGAGGAGGGCCCATGGCCGAAATCAAGACGGCTCATTTAATCCAACTTTGTGTTTATTTATTTTAAATCTTTGCTGAACATTATGCTTTTACATTTTGTAATTTGAATGGTAGGGACCATCTAGTGAGAAGGAGAGAGACACATGGCAAGAAGAGACCACAAAGTGCTTGGTTACCCCTTTTGGCCGAACACCCCCTTCTTCCACTTTCATTTGATCATTTTTGTATTAGTCTTCTCTTTAGCTTGTAAACCCTAATTCTTAAGGAGTTATTTATACCACCAATAAGAGTTGCTCTTATGACATGCCTTGAGTTGCATTCAAAAAGAAATTTGACAAGGTACCATACTTTATATAATCTCTCTACTTATTACGTGTTCTCTTTTTGTAGGTATAATTATGTGGAAGGAATGCACTTGGAGCGCATGGAAGGAATCACCAAATGGCCCATGGGAATTTGTCTTCCCGGCCCTCTAAATGTGTAATTTTATTTTGAACTTATTTAGTATACATTAGCCTTTTTGTATGGATTATTATATTTGCATCATGCATTAGATTGTGTGGTTAGTATTAGATGAAAGTTGGTGGATGATGGGTTGAAGATTTATTCAACAAAGAAAAAAGCCACTTCAACAAATGGAGACCAAAGGAAGCCTTAACCCAAAGAAGATCCCATATTTAAGGTATGAATTTTGCAAGTACAAGTGTTAGTGGCAACATGGATCAAAGACTTAGCAAATCTCATCCATTGGCTAAACAATGGCTCGGATCAATTAGAGTTGGATCTGGGTGCGCGCGCGGGTAGGAGACTGGTTCGAGTAGGCGCGCGAAGACAGCAGCAGCTTGGCGTGGGCAGCAACAAAAATGCGGGGCAGCTCAGCACCGTTGATCGCGCGCACCCGGGCAGCAACGAAACCGTTGATGGTGCGCACTGGAGTAGCGTCTGGATTGCTGGCATGGCGCACACCCGGATCGCTGATGTGGCACGTTGTTAGACTTTAGATGGCGCACGCGGCAGCGCCTGATTGGTTGAAAGCGCGAGCACACGGAGCCCCTCCTTAGCCATCCGATTATTTTCATCATCAATGGCCACCATTCACTCTTCCAATCCATGCTAAACCCTCTCCACCTTAGGTTGCCTATAAATGCATAGCATTGGTGCATGTATGAAAAAAATTTGCCCAATTTATAAAATATCTCTTTTCCTTCACCAAGTGTTGGTTGCCTTCGGGTTTCCTTGATTCTTGAATCGAGTGGAGTAGCCCTCCATTGTTAGCCTAGCTTAAGGTTGCTAGGTTAACTCTCATATTTTCCCTCGCCTTTCTCTCTTGAGAGTTAAGAGTTGAGGACGAAAACCTAGGCCTACGGTGATCGTTTTCCTCTTGAAAAACGTGCACCCGAGAGCTCAAACGTGAGATAGCTCTTCGGGTCAGCCAAAGGTATCCATTTTATCATTTCCGTTCACACATTACCACACACACATCACCTCTAATTTTCAGCCTCACCATTCACACACTTCGCCTTTTATTTTCTTGCATTTTTCTTCATCTTCATCTTTTCATTCTTCACATTTTCACACACTCTAATACACCTTCACCTCATTCCATTTGATTGTGCATTTCACTATTATCTTCCCCTCTCATAATTGGCCATCACTCACACTCACTATCACTTCCATTTATTTACATTTTACTTTCTATTTTGTTCTCCTTATCCTCGGATTTCTCCTTCTACACCTACACCCGAGCACTCTTGTTATTTTGTGGGTTACACAACCCCTTTTCTAAGGGCCACCGTGTCATCTTAGCAACACATTTTGAAAAGAAAATTGAAGTTCAACTTTGAAATCTTGAGCTCTCAAGCTTCCAGTGGCCGTATCTCCTCATTGAGTAATATCCGATTGAGTGTGTGTTTAATTTTGTTTCCATCTTTGTGAGGGAAGGAGATTCCATTGTATTGTTCCCTTCTTCTACCTCATCCCTTAAGATAGAACATCCATCAAAGGTGCAACAAGCTCTCATCACAGCAAGTTGGAGTGCTCATCATCAATGAGAGCCAAAGAACTGAGAAAGTGCAGCCACATCATTTTTCAGATCAACGTGCACTTCATCAGCCATATATTTTCATCCCCATCGAGTTAACCCTTGATTTTGAGAGGGTATTTCCAACACATTTAGGGTAAAATTCTGTTAAAATTTTAGCTTTATTGGAGTTATTTTGATAGAGTTCTTCGATCTGGAAGTTCACCCAGGCCAAAACTGTTTTGCAACCGATATTGTTTTTATGTTTCAACCACCTTTCCCATTTTTGAAGCGCATCAGTTTGTGTAGTTATTGACGACTGTAAGTGTTTTGTAAACTTGGTTGTCTTACTGATGAGTCAGTTTGATGTGATTTTAGGATGGATTAGCTGAGAAGGTAGAAAGCTACAGTGGAGTGTCATTTGAAGACGGTCACTCTTATTTCGAGAGATGTCTACTGTAATGGTCAGAGTGCAGTGATGATGAATCCAATCTTAAGGGCTTGCTTGGGTGGTCATCGAGGGTTAGAACAATATGGAAACTTATGGTTGGTTGATGTGGATGGTTAGACCGTTGGGCCGAATGTGAATGTCTCGGTTATGAGAGAGTTTCCATATGTATTTCCTGATGAATTGTCAAGGTTACCTCCAGACCAAGAGATCAAGTTCTGTATTGATCTAGTCCATGACGCTGCTCCAGTTTCGATTCTTGCTTATCGAATGGCACCAACAAAGTTAGTTGAGTTGGGGACTCAGTTGGATGAGTTGTTAGAGAGAGATTTTATACGTGAGAGTACATCTCCGTGAGGTGCTCCAGTTTTGTTTGTAAAGAAAGCTAATGGTTCTTTGTGACTTTGTATAGATTACCGGAAGATAAATCAGGTCACCGTTAAGAACAAGTACCTGTTGTCGAGGATTGATGACTTGTTGGATCAGCTTGGTGTGTCTCGATATTTCTTGAAGATTGATTTGAAGTCTGGGTATCATCAGATGAAGATTCGTGATGAAGATATCCCAAAGACAACCTTTAGATTGAGGTATGGGTACTTTGAGTTCATGGTCTTACTTTTTGGTTTGACCAATGCCCCTGTAGTTTTTATAGATATTATGAACTGAGTTTTCAGACCATTCTTAGATCGATTCATCGTGGTCTTTATAGATGATATTTTGGTATACTCAAAGTCTCAAAGTGTACATAATAAGCATCTTCGGATAGTATTGTAGACTTTGATAGACCACCAGTTTTATGCAAAAAGGAGTAAATGTGACTTTAGGATTTCCGAGATTAAATTTCATGGCCACTTGGTTTCTCAAGCAGGAATTTTGGTTTATCCAACAAAGATTGAGGCGATTATGCAATGGAGATCTCTGAAGATTGTATCGTACTTGGTTTGGCTGGCTACTATCACCGTTTCGTGAAAGATTTCGCCTCAATAGCCTCACATGTAGCACCCGATTCCTATTAAACCAAATTTAATTTATCAAATTATGATGTACTAATTTTTGAAGAATTTGGAGAAAAAGTGATTAAGTTAGTTAATGAGTATACGGGGGCAAAAAGGGTAATTAGATATTTGAAAGTGGATAACGTATTTAAGGAAAGAGGTTTTGGGTTTAATGCACTGTAGCCGCCATTCTGTTTATCCTTCTCTCTCTCGGCCATTAGTTTTCTAGCAGGAACCTTTAGCCGATTCCCCTGCCTGATTTTTCCTTCAACCAAGGTAAGTTTTGATTCGATTACTTGCTGCTTTAGTGTCTAGGTAACTGATGGATGACAATGTATGCGTTTTAGAAGTGCTGTGAGTGAGGGATGGGATTTGAGGTTTAGAGAGGAATTGGGAATGGTGAAGAAAAGAACTTCCAGGACTAGCTCCTTAGATTTTCGAATGTTTAGAATGAAGTTTAAGTGATGCTGTGCTTATGTTTTAGGTGAGCCAGCTCTTGGAATATCCTGCAACCAGGAACCTCTCGGGAAGCCAGGTAAGTGAAGTATTGTGTGTGCCTTCGGGCCTACATCACAAAACAGTAGGTTTATGCATGTTTGAGTGTTTTCTTTTTTTTGTCATGCATCATGTTTTTGAAGAAATACGAAAATGAATTTATATGAAATGTTATGGCAAGGTATGAACAGATTGAAACAGATTAGCTAGTAAGGGAAGTAATCCGCCCCTTAATCGAGTAGAGGATTTATCACTTTGGGAGAACTGATCCCACTCCCAATGGAATTGAGGGATCAGATCAGCTGTTAAGGAAACTAATCCGCCCCTTAATTGAGAAGAGGATGTATGACTTTGGGAAAGTTGATCAACCTCCCAATGGACCCGAGGGATCATATCAGTGAATGAACGAAATTGCAACTGAGTTGTTAAAGTAGAAACTGCATGATTAGGATTTATGTTTCAATATTCCATTTCATTATTGCTTTACTTGCTTAGCATTAGGCTAATAGATGAGTTTTGTGATCTAGGTGTTGAGGTAACCACTGGAGAGTTCTCTGAATTTACTGAGGAATAGGCGAAGCTGTTGGAGCACATTCATGCCACGGTTTGGTGTTCTGATGAGGCGGTTTAACACTTGTCTGTAGGTGAAGTTTCAGTAGTTATTTGATGTTTTGATACCCTTGGGAATTTCTTCTCTGCCAAAGAAAACGTGATTTAAATGTAGTTAGAGTTTGTTATTTTCAAAGTTATGTTGAGGGTACAGATGTTGTTCTTTTGTAAATGGTTATTTGTTAAATGTCAGACTTTATTTAGGGTCAGGTTGTTTTGAATGCTTTGAGTGAAATTTGTAAGTTCAACCATTGGTGAATGAAGTTCACCGGTGGATGTGAGATAAAGTCGATCGGATGAAGGAAATCATCTGGCTGACGTCACCGGTGGATGCGAGATTTAGTCTTTCGGGTGAAGGAAATCATCCGGCTGACGTCATCGCTAGATGTAGGAAGACTTTTGTCGTCTTATGACCGGTGGTTGCGAGCAATGCATTTTTTTGTCACTTAGTGACCGGGCGATGTATTCAGTTTTTTTTGTCTTGTGAAGGAAAAATGGACTTTGTCGTTTAGTCACCGGTGGACGTCGTTTGTTAAATCCACCGGATGACGTAGCCAAAGTTTTTGTCGTTTTGTCACCGGAAGAAGCCTTCTGTTTTCTATTTCAGTCTCTTCCGTTGACTTTGCTCAGCGGCAGATACGTTTGACTTCTGTAATTTCTCAAGTATTTCACGATTAAACTTCTACTTTCTTTGGTCGATTATTTCTTAATATCTCAACCGATTATTCAAACAATTTTTTTTATAGTTTTGTTTAACTCTATTTTTGCTTAAATGATTTCCGCTGCAAGTCTTTAAATGTTTCGAAGTTTTAGGAAATGTCAAATTTTGACTTTTGGGCAAAGTTTTAAATTTAGTCCAAAGTTTCTTAGTTATGTTCGAGCTATGAGTAACGAACCAGATTTATATAATTCGGGGCGTTACAGTATGGTATCAGAGACATGTCAGTTAAATCGTTTAAAAGATTACTCATCAGTGCCAATCGTTGCATGGAAGTACTTCAACAACTGTAAGTGTTTATGTTAACCCTAGCTATTAGATACTTAAGAGTGTAATTAACACTGTACAGGAATTTAGTACAATGGCCAGACGCCAAGAAAGACCCAGAGTGCCAAGGGAAATGCCAAACCTGAGTGGTGGTGGAGAGGAGCCTAGTGTGATTAGGCAGCTGACAGAGTTGGTGCGTCAGCAAACCGATTTAGTGCGCCAGCAGTCTGATCAACTAGGAGTACTGTTGAACCGAGAGGTACAAGGAAATGCCAACTCGGGTTCTAGCAATGAACATTCTGGAGATAGATTCCGGAGACTAAGACCACCCACGTTTGATGGACAATCATCTGATCCAGTTATTGCTGAAGGGTGGCTTAGGAAGATTGAAAGTATGTTTAGGTGTGCCAACATAGGAGAAGGAGACAAGGTCACGTTGGCGACATTTCACTTGGCTGGTGAAGCTCAACTCTGGTGGGAAACAATAGAGACCACCACTGATGTCTTGGCGATGCCTTGGTCGCAATTCAAAGACATTTTCTATGAGAAGTATTTCAACAGTACTGTCCAAACTGCAAAGAAGTTGGAATTTCTAAACTTGAAGCAGACAGAGTCTGTAGCCGAGTACAGTAGGCAGTTCGAGTACCTGTCCAGGTTTGCTGGACATTTTTCTCTCAGGGACGAGGACAAGGTATTCAAATTTGTGCATGGACTGAAGCTAGAAATCTACAATGGGGTTAAATTTTGCGGTATTAAAGGCTTGACATTCAGCGAGGTTGTGTCCACTGCTCTGGAAGTGGAAGAAGCTGAAAGGAAGTGTGCTGGACTAAAAGAGGTCCCACAAAAGCCGGTCCAGCCACATCATCAAAGGGGAATAAAGAGGCCTAGTGAAGGCCAGCATAGCCAAGGAACGGGAAAGAAATTGCCGGATGCCAGAAAGTTTCCCCTGTGCCTGAAATGCTCGAAGAGTCACCTGGGTGAATGCAGGTTCGGTTCAAGAAAGTGTTTCAATTGCGAGGAAATTGGACACACATTCAGGGATTGCCCGAAGCCCAGAGTCACCCGATGCTTCAACTGTAACAAGGTTGGCCATGTTGTTAGGGACTGTCCAGCTCCTAAGAATGGCCCTGCTATGATTAAGCCGAGGATATTCTCCATGATGGAGTCGGGCGATGATGAGCAGCCTGCTGTTGTGTCAGGTACTATATTGGTCAACTCTATACCTGCTTTTACATTGATAGATTCTGGTGCAACACATTCATTCATAGCATCTACTTTTGCTGTTAAGTTAGATGCACAGTTTACCCCTTCTATGCATGTGTTTAGTGTTGCTTTACCCTCTGGTGAACGCATGCACTCTAACCAGGTGATGCTTGACAGTGATGTGTTAGTAGGAAGCGTGAGTCTACCTACTGATCTCATTATTATGGATATAATGGGATTTGATGTAATCCTAGGAATGGATTGACTATTTAAACATTATGCCACAATCGTCTGTAGGACTGGAGTAGTTAGGTTCCAACCCCCTGATGGTTTAAGTCATACCTTCCAAGCTTTAAAGAAGAGTAAGGGAATGTATGTTATGACTTCGATAAATTGTAAACCCTCACCATGCAGAGAGTACCTATGCTTCTTGGCCAGTGTTCTAGATACACAACTCGTAGGAAAAGCAACACCCAAAAATGTCTCAATTATCCAAGACTTCCCTGAAGTGTTTTTAGATGACCTTCCTGGTTTACCACCAGATAGGGAAATCGAATTCGTTGTAGATGTTTACCCCGGCGCCGAGCCTGTGTCCAAAAATCCATATAGGCTAGCGCCAACAGAACTTAAGGAATTAAAGAAGCAGTTGGAGGATTTGTTGGAGAAAGGGTTCATACGCCCTAGCTTTTCACCATGGGGTGCACCTGTCCTTTTCGTCAAAAAGAAAGATGGATCAATGCATATGTGCATAGACTATAGAGAATTGAATAAGCTAACTGTCAAGAACAAGTATTCACTGCCGAGGATTGATGATTTCTTTGATCAGCTTAATGGTGCTAGAGTTTTCTCTAAGATTGATCTTAGGTCCGGTTACTACCAATTAAAAGTCAAATCTGAGGATATTCCTAAGACTGTCTTTCGCACAAGGTATGGACATTATGAGTTTTTGGTCATGTCCTTTGGATTGAAAAATGCACCAGCAGCCTTTATGGATCTCATGAATAGAGTGTTTCATGAGTATTTAGATAAGTTTGTCATAGTGTTCATAGATGACATTTTAATCTATTCACGTACTAAGGATGAGCATGCTAGGCACCTGTTGTGAGTCAAGCCATAAATAAGCTCCTGCAACAGCTTAAAGAGATCGTTAGCTACTCCAGTGCTCGGCCAAGCCGAGTAACCTCAAGAACAGAAAACCAAACGTGCTAAATGCAGAACAAACAGAAACTTAAGTGTGATTGGTGTCGTGCGAGTGAAGTGTGTGTAAGTTGAATGGCGTGGTCCAGTTAATTCAACAGAGATTTACACAACCTCAAGTCGGTCAGCTAACCAATGTTTAGCTCCGACAGAACGCTTTTCCAGAGGAAGGCGTCGACTTGAGGAACCGGTTCTGTCCACCTCCTTCTGGTTTCCAGCCCTCGATAGGGAGGAGAGGAGAGTGGTGCTAGAGTTCAACAACAACCTCAGGTTGTTGAACTAGGAGGCTGTCTCCTGTTCGGCAAAGCCGAAGCTCACCTGTCGGCGAAATTCCTTCTCGGTTCCTCTCTTAGGGAAACGGTCTACTTGTTCTCATTACCTGAACCAAATTTCTACAAACACCAATTGCGATGATAAATAGTACCTAGTGGCTGGAGAAACATTTGAAAATTGGTCGAGAACCGTTGAAGGCGCGGGAAGAAGAAACAGAGCAGCCGACAGCCGAGATTCCTCTGTCGCTAGGGCTTCGAGGGTAGCCCGGTTTCTGTCAGCTCGCCGGTTTCCTTGCACGGCAGCTTCTCCGACACGATGCAGTGGCGATTCGGGCCGAAAATGGAAGTGGTCCCCTCCTTCGAGTGCAGCGTCGGCTCCGCGGTTTCTCTGGTCTCCTTCGCTGAGCTTTTGTTCACAAAATGAAAACTTCACCCGGTTCACTTCATAAGCAGCAGCGGCCTGGTTCTTCAAGCAGCAAGTGGTCCGGTTCTTCAATGCACAGCAAATTGGTTTTCTTCATTAACCCACTCCTTTGGTTCTCAAGCCAATTAAAACCAAACCAAGCCACATCTAACCTACCAAGCATCTATCCCTAAATGCCTAACATGCATGGTTATATAAAATCTTAACAAAAAGGCCAATGTTTGCCCAATAAGTTTTAAAATAAAAATACATAAAATCAATGCTCGGGAAGACAAATTCCCATATGAGCTTCTGGTTCTCCAAGCCTTGTCTCCCAAGCAATGACGTGCTTCGGTTGCTCCAGATCTTGAGCTTCCATCTCCCACTTTACATCGGTGAGTACGCCATCCAAGTCGGTGTAAGAAATGTCACCTGCAAAAGAGTAAAGTGTGTAAGTACATAGGTTAGATAAAACATGTGATTGTACCTGTGATCGTGTGATGGGCCTATGGGGCACAACATCCTGCCCAGGTTGTTGAGGATTTGTCCTCAAATCTGATAGGTCGGGCCCATCAAGGCCATCTTCCTCGCCTTTGTATGGGGATAAGTCCTGGACGTTGAAGGTTGCTGACACGCCATATTCTCCAGGTAACTCTATCTTGTAGGCGTTGTTATTAATTTTCTCCAAGACCTTAAAAGGGCCATTTGCTCGAGGAAGAAGCTTTGACCTTCTTTGATCGGGAAACCTTTCCTTACATAGATGTAACCAAACTAAGTCTCCTTCCTTAAAAATAACTTCTTTACGTCCCTTGTTTACTTGTTTGGCCACGGCACTATTCCTTTTCTCGATGGCTTTTTGAACATTTTCATGTAATTTCTTAATGCGTTCTGCCTTGTCTGCTCCTGATGGATTAGCTAAATCTTTGAATGGTAGGGGTACAAGGTCCAACGGTGTAGAGGGATTAAACCCATAGGCAACCTCAAAGGGCGATTGCTGAGTAGTGGAATGTAGGCTGCGATTGTAGGCAAATTCTAAGCCAGGAAGGACGATGTCCCAGTTGGTTAGTTTTTTCCCTACAATACTGCGTAAGAGGGTGTCTAAGGTCCTATTAACGACTTCCGTTTGACCATCCGTTTGGGGATGGAAGGACGTGCTAAAACACAACCTGGTCCCCAACCTTCTCCATAAGGTGGTCCAAAAGGCGCTCAAAAATTTAGTGTCTCGATCTGACACTATTGAATGTGGAATTCCATGTAGGCGAACGATTTCCTTAAAGTACAGATCAGCTATCATGAAGGAATCATCTGTTTTGGCACAGGGAATGAAATGGGCCATCTTGGAAAAACGATCCACAACTACCATAATGGAGTCCTTACTTCGGGCAGTTCGGGGTAGTCCTAGAACGAAATCCATACTAACGTCGGTCCATGGGTGTGATGGAACTGACAGAGGCATATATAAACCTTGAGGGAGAAGCCTACTCTTGGCTTTCTTGCATACCACACATGTTTCCACTAGACGGTGGACATCTTTTATCATGCGGGGCCAATAGAAATTTTCCTTGAGCATGTCCAAGGTCTTCTTCTCTCCGAAATGGCTTGCCAAACCTCCACAATGCGCTTCTTTCACGAGACACCGTCTTAGACTTCCTTGGGGAATACATAACTTTCCCGCTTTTACCAAATAACCATCCATGAGACGGTATTCTCCTGTGGCCTTTTCCTTGCACTTAGCGTAATAGGTTCCAAAATTTGGGTCAGTTTCATAATTCTCTTTGACCCACTCAAAACCAAAGAACCTGGTTCCTAATTTCGTAAGGAGAATGCGTTTTCTTGAAAGCGCGTCGGCCACGATATTGTTTTCTCCCTTTAAATATTTCAAAGTGTAGGGGAACCTCTCTAAGAACTCTACCCATTTTGCATGCCTCTTATTCAACTTATGCTGACTCTTGATATGTCGGAGCGATTGGTGGTCGGTGTTGATAACAAATTCTCGAGGTAGAAGATAATGTTGCTAATGCTCCAATGCTCTAATAACCGCATAAAACTCCTTATCATAGGTTGAATAATTGAGGGTAGCTCCTTTCAGTTTTTCGCTAAAATATGCAACGGGTTTCCCTTTTTGCATAAGTACTGCACCAATTCCAATTCCAGAGGCGTCACTTTTTACCTCAAATACTTTGCTGAAATTGGGGAGTGCAAGTACAGGCGAATGACACAGCTTTTCCTTGATCAGCTCGAAACTCTTTTGACAATTCGGGGTCCAAGTAAACTCCTTCACTTTCTTGGTGCAATCCGTGAGTGGTGAGACTATCGAGCTGAAGTTTTGTATGAATCTCCGATAAAAGGAAGCTAGGCCATGGAAACTACGAACTTCGGTGACCGAATTTGGTGTAGGCCAATCCTTGATAGCTTTAATTTTGTCCTCATCAGCTTCCATGCCATCCTTCAATATGATAAACCCTAGGAAGTACACCTTGTCTTGTCCAAATGAACACTTGCTCAAGTTCCCAAATAACTTGGCTTTTCTAAGGGTTTTAAACAGGGTACTAAGGTGGCTAAGGTGTTGTGGAAGGTCCGTGCTATACACCAAAATGTCGTCGAAGTAAACAACGATGAACTTTCCCAAATACTCTTTAAGCACATGGTACATGAGCCTCATGAATGTACTTGGCGCGTTGGATAATCCGAAGGGCATTACCATCCATTCGAATAGTCCGTATTTAGACTTGAAGGCCGTCTTCCATTCGTCACCTTCCTTCATTCTTATTTGATGATAGCCACTTTTGAGATCTATCTTGGAAAAGATGGCGGCTCCGCTGAGCTCGTCTATCATGTCTTCGAGCCTAGGTATGGGAAACCTATACTTTATTGTGATCTGATTCACGGCTCGGCTATCAATGCACATTCTCATAGTACCGTCTTTCTTGGGTACCAGTAGAGATGGTATAGCACAGGGACTCATGGACTCTCTTATATACCCCTTGTCTAATAGTTCTTGTACTTGTTCTTATAACTTTTTTGTCTCTTCGGGGTTCATTCGATAGGCCGGTCGGTTAGGTAAAACCGCTCCAGGCTGGAGATCGATCTGATGTTCAATACCGCGCAAGGGTGGTAAACCTTTGGGTAGCTCCTCTGGGAAGACGTCTTGGAATTGGTGGAGCAAGTTCTTAACGGGTGTAGGTATTTCTCCTAGCTCCATAACTCTGTCACGAAAGAGTATCAAAATCATGGGGTCTCCTCTAAGCACAGATGCTTCGATCTCGTTTTTAGTCATATACAAACTAGCCTTAGTCTTAGCTTCTCTTCGTGCAGTCTCATCTTTGGATATTTGGGTCGGGGTCATGGGTGCAAATCTAAAGGTTTTGCCTTCAAACTTAAGAGAATAATAGTTCGTATATCCATCATGGTTCACTCTTCGGTCAAACTGCCAAGGCCTACCGAGTAGCAAATGACTTGCACTCATAGGTACAACATCGCAAAGGACCATGTCCTTATATTTACCAAGGGCAAATTCGACTTTGACTTGTTTGGTCACTTTGACGTCGTCACGGTCATCCAACCATCTAAGCTTATATGGACGGGGGTGAGCAGTGGTCTCTAACCCTAGCTTGGTAACCAATTCTTTCGAGGCGACATTTGCACAACTGCCTCCGTCGATGATCAGTGAGCACAATTTATCTTTGATGAGACATCTACTGTGAAAGATGTTCTCTCTCTGACAGTCTTCTCCCGTGCTCCCTGACATGAGTACACGTCTACTCACCATGAGTAGGGGTCCATCCGGTGCATGAACAACTTCTTCTTCAGATTTAGTCTCTTCTTCTTCGTCTTCCTCAACTTCGTCCTCGGGTTGTTCATCTTCGCTTTCATATTCACCAGTGTCTTCTCTCAGGATCATTACTCTTCGGTTTGGGCACTGGGCTATAAAATGTCCAAGTCCTTGACACTTGAAGCACTTCATGTCTCTAGAACGGGGTGCATTGGCTCTATCCTCATGAGCCTTAGGGCCGGGTTCCTTAGGTGGCCAATTTCGTGTAAAAGGCCTCTTCCCTTCAGCCTTGGTAAGGGTCTTACTGGGCTCGGGCAACTTAGGTGAGATCTTGGGGGTAGTTTTGGGAATGAACTTTGGAGGGTAGTTAGCTTTTCTTTTTCGAGTGAGTTGACGTTCGACCTTCAAAGCCATCTGAACTACCGCATCTAAGGATTCTAGTGGGTGTAGTTCCACGGTGTCAGCTATATCTCGGGTGAGTCCTCGGATGAATCTAGCTACAATTTGCTCTTCAGGCTCGTCCATGGCTCCACGAATCCTAAGGGTCTCGAACTCCGTGAGATATTCTTCTACAGATTGATGTCCTTGCCTAAGGTTTTGGATTTGTAGGAACAATTCTTGTTTATACTGACTGGGGACGAACCTCTTGGTCATTAAGGATTTCATTACACGCCATAAAGTTATGGGCTCGTCTCCTATCTTCTCTCTCTGGGCCTTAATGTTTGACCACCATAGTGCAGCATAACCCGTGAGTTCTACTGACACTAGTTGGATCTTCACTCGGTCAGAGTACTCGTAGTACTCAAAAACTTTCTCGGTCTTATCCAACCAATCCAAAAAGGTATGGCCATCACATGTCCCATTAAAGGATGGCACATGTAGCTTAACGTGTCGCATGTCATCTAAATCCTTCCGCCGACTAGGACGAAAATTCTCTTCTTCGTCCAATGTCCACTCATCCTCTTCTCTAAAGTCATAGTGGGGAACTCTTCTCCTAGGGGCCTCGGGCCTTTCATACTCATTACGGGGCTCATGTTCAGTGGGCCTTCTCCTTGGGTTTTCTGGCCTTAACCTAGGGGATGTGTCATGGGAGGCTTCTCTCGGGGAATTTTGAAGAATTTTCTCCATAACAAGCTTGATATCCTTGAGTTGTTGGCCAATGCTACTAACTTCACCGGCCAAGCCGTCTATTTGACCTTGCATACTGGTTTCTCCTACGTGGGGATTTCCAGATTGGGGTACTCCTTTGCCTTGATTGGGTTCGGGTCCTAATTCTTGGTTCACCTCACGTATGATTTCACTACGAGTTTTCATATGTTTAAGTTTTAGGAAAAATTAATTAAGTTATATTCGTGATCCTAAAATTTTAGGGGGAATTTAACTTAACTAAATTGAAACCTTAGACTAGGGAAGATAGTCATTTTAAATGATTTTTTGTTTTGTTTTTTTTTTGTTTTTTTTTTTTTTTTATAAAAACAATAAAGCAGAAAAGAAATAATAAAATAAAATACAATTAAAACTTCAGGCGATTTTCGAGCAAGAACAGGGGAGCTCGTCGGCGTTCGAAGCACAGAAAAAGGAAGATCGCAGATTTTGTCGCTCCGGAAACGCGACAGCCAAGATTTCCATCCCTCAGCCACGCAAACGTTCGGCGATGGTTATCGGCATGAAATAGTTCAGAAATCAGGTTTTCTGGGCGATAAAACGATGAGGTTCGTCGGCCGAGCAAACAGTGAAGTTTCGTGTGGTCCGGAAAACAGAATTCACTTTGTAAATTTGTTGGCTTTGAAACGAAATAATTTCAGAAATCAATTGGTAAATCTGTCGGCTTCTTGCAAACGGGTCGGCAGCAGCAGAGTAAAAATCAAGAAAAATTGAAAACAGCTTGGTTTGCCGGAAAAGAAAAATTCTCTGCTTTTTTTTTTTTTTTTTTATAAAAACAATAAAGCAGAAAAGAAATAATAAAATAAAATACAATTAAAACTTCAGGCGATTTTCGAGCAAGAACAGGGGAGCTCGTCGGCGTTCGAAGCACAGAAAAAGGAAGATCGCAGATTTTGTCGCTCCGGAAACGCGACAGCCAAGATTTCCATCCCTCAGCCACGCAAACGTTCGGCGATGGTTATCGGCATGAAATAGTTCAGAAATCAGGTTTCTGGGCGATAAAACGATGAGGTTCGTCGGCCGAGCAAACAGTGAAGTTTCGTGTGGTCCGAAACAGAATTCACTTTGTAAATTTGTTGGCTTTGAAACGAAATAATTTCAGAAATCAATTGGTAAATCTGTCGGCTTCTTGCAAACGGGTCGGCAGCAGCAGAGTAAAAATCAAGAAAAATTGAAAACAGCTTGGTTTGCCGGAAAAGAAAAATTCTCTGCTTTTTTTTTTTTTTTTTTATAAAAACAATCCAAAGCGAAAAGAAATAATAAAATAAAAATACAATTAAAACTTCAGGCGATTTTCGAGCAAGAACAGGGGAGCTCGTCGGCGTTCGAAGCACAGAAAAAGGAAGATCGCAGATTTTGTCGCTCCGGAAACGCGACAGCCAAGATTTCCATCCCTCAGCCACGCAAACGTTCGGCGATGGTTATCGGCATGAAATAGTTCAGAAATCAGGTTTTCTGGGCGATAAAACGATGAGGTTCGTCGGCCGAGCAAACAGTGAAGTTTCGTGTGGTCCCAGAAAACAGAATTCACTTTGTAAATTTGTTGCTTTGAAGCGAAATAATTTCAGAAACAATTGGTAAATCTGTCGGCTTCTTTGCAAACGGGTTTCGGCAGCAGCAGAGTAAAAATCAAGAAAAATTGAAAAAGCTCTGGTTTGACCGAATGAAAAGAAAAAATTCTCTGCTTTTTTTTTTTTTTTTTAAATCCGAACTTAACCCAAATTTTCAGAAACGAAAATTGATGCCAAAAGCAATTTGAAAACAAGAACAACTCTCGAATGGAAAAACAGATATATCAGCAGCAATTAAAACATAAACAGTGAAACAGGAAGTTTTGGTTTTGTTTGGATTTCACAGAGACGAAACAGCAACACACAAAGGTTAACTGCAGCTAAAATATAACATGCTTAGAGTGTTTAACTTCTGGAACCAATGCAGCACAATAAACATACAGCAGAAACACCAAATCAGAACCTATTCCATGACATTCAGTAATACTCCCTAAAACAATAAACAGCAGCAAATCCACAGCAGTTATTTGAGTATCATCCAACGAAACTTTTATGCATAGTTAATCAGAGAACTCAAAACAACATGCTGACAATTAATTAAACTTAAACACAGAAATAGACAGAAACAAAAAATCAACTAAATTAACAGAACATGCTTCAACACAAAACAGAATATTAGACACCAAAAACATAAACATGAACAATAAGAAAAACAAGGAAAACATGCTGACAAATGTGACACTAACTACACAAACGGAAACTTGATAAAATGTGCAATTTCAGTGGATGAAAACAGAAATGGGCAATGACACTAGAAAATAGAACAGAGAACACAAAGAAAACACAAAAGAGCAGATCAATATTTGTTAACAAAACTTCCAATCATGCTGGTTTAATCAATAGAAAGTTAGCTCAAGCAATGTGGTTTATTTGTTAGCAAAACAGATCACACATGACACAAACACGACACAAAAAAAAAACATCACAAACAATGACAGAAAATACCAAACAACAAACCACAGAGCTAACCGAGGCTCTGATACCAAATGTTGTGAGTCAAGCCATAAATAAGCTCCTGCAACAGCTTAAAGAGATCGTTAGCTACTCCAGTGCTCGGCCAAGCCGAGTAACCTCGAGAACAGAAAACCAAACGTGCTAAATGCAGAATAAACAGAAACTTAAGTGTGATTGGTGTCGTGCGAGTGAAGTGTGTGTAAGTTGAATGGCGTGGTCCAGTTAATTCAACAGAGATTTACACAACCTCAAGTCGGTCAGCTAACCAATGTTTAGCTCCGACAGAACGCTTTTCCAGAGGAAGGCGTCGACTTGAGGAACCGGTTCTGTCCACCTCCTTCTGGTTTCCAGCCCTCGATAGGGAGGAGAGGAGAGTGGTGCTAGAGTTCAACAACAACCTCGGGTTGTTGAACTAGGAGGCTGTCTCCTGTTCGGCAAAGCCGAAGCTCACCTGTCGGCGAAATTCCTTCTCGGTTCCTCTCTTAGGGAAACGGTCTACTTGTTCTCATTACCTGAACCAAATTTCTACAAACACCAATTGCGATGATAAATAGTACCTAGTGGCTGGAGAAACATTTGAAAATTGGTCGAGAACCGTTGAAGGCGCGGGAAGAAGAAACAGAGCAGCCGACAGCCGAGATTCCTCTGTCGCTAGGGCTTCGAGGGTAGCCCGGTTTCTGTCAGCTCGCCGGTTTCCTTGCACGACAGCTTCTCCGACACGATGCAGTGGCGATTCGCGCCAAAAATGGAAGTGGTTCCCTCCTTCGAGTGCAGCGTCGGCTCCGCGGTTTCTCTGGTCTCCTTCGCTGAGCTTTTGTTCACAAAATGAAAACTTCACCCGGTTCACTTCATAAGCAGCAGTGGCCCAGTTCTTCAAGCAGCAAGTGGTCCGGGTCTTCAATGCACAGCAAATTGGTTTTCTTCATTAACCCACTCCTTTGGTTCTCAAGCCAATTAAAACCAAACCAAGCCACATCTAACCTACCAAGCATCTAGCCCTAAATGCCTAACATGCATGGTTATATAAAATCTTAACAAAAAGGCCAATGTTTGCCCAATAAGTTTTAAAATAAAAATACATAAAATCAATGCTCGGGAAGACAAATTCCCATATGAGCTTCTGGTTCTCCAAGCCTTGTCTCCCAAGCAATGACGTGCTTCGGTTGCTCCGGATCTTCAGCTTCCATCTCCCACTTTACATCGGTGAGTACGCCATCCAAGTCGGTGTAAGAAATGTCACCTACAAAAGAGTAAAGTGTGTAAGTACATAGGTTAGATAAAACATGTGATTGTACCTGTGATCGTGTGATGGGCCTATGGGGCACAACAGCACCTGACCTTGGTGTTGGAAGTATTAAAACAGCACTAACTATACGCCAAGTTTTCTAAGTGTGAATTTTGGTTGGACCAAGTTCACTTTCTAGGACATGTCATCTCTGGAGATGGCATATCTGTTGATCCAGCAAAGGTTCAAGCAGTTAAGGAATGGCCCCAACCGAAGAGTGCTGCAGATATTAGGAGTTTTCTTGGGCTAGCAGGATATTATAGAAAGTTCATTGAAGGATTCTCGAAGATTGCTACCCCCTTACTAGGTTAACAAGGAAAAATGTGAAGTATATATGGACTGACGAATGTGAGCATAGTTTTCAGATCCTGAAGCAGAAACTGACCAATGCTCCAATTTTAACCCTTCTAGTTGAAGATGGTAAGTTTAGCATTTACTATGACACTTCCAAAATTGGTCTTGGTTGTGTTCTAATGCAAGATGGGAAGATAATAGCTTATGCCTCTAGGCAGTTGAAAACACATGAGAATAATTACCCTACGCATGACTTAGAGTTAGCTGCTGTGGTTTTTGCTCTAAAGATTTAGAGACACTATTTGTATGGACAATCTTGTGAGATATTTTCAGATCATAAGAGCCTGAAGTATATCTTCACACAGAAGGAATTAAATATGAGGCAGCGTCGATGGTTGGAATTTGTAAAGGATTATGATTTCGAGATTAAGTACCACCCTGGTAAAGGAAATGTTGTGGCAGATGCCTTGAGTAGAGTGACAACATCAGCCTCAGCCATGATTTTAGACATGCCACTAGCTTTAGAGTCTGAATTCCAAAAGTTTAATCTAGAAGCAGTATCCAGTGTATCAGCTATGCTTTCGGCCATATCCTTGAGGCCTACTATTTTGGAGAAAATAAAGGAAGCTCAAAGGAACGACACTGAATGCAATAAGTATAAGTCCTGCATGGACTCTACAGACAAGTCGGATTTTAACTATTCCGCTGATGGAATCCTTAGGTTTAGAAATAGATGGTTTGTTCTTGCCATTAAGGAACTTCGAGATGAGATTCTTTCAGAAGCACATTCTTCTCGATTCTCTGTTCACCCTGGGAGTACGAAGATGTATAAGGATCTTAAACAGCATTATTGGTGGCCAAGTATGAAAAGGAGTGTGGCAGAGTATGTAGAATCATGTTTGTGTTGTCAGCAGATTAAAGCTGAGCATTAGAGACCCTCAGGAACATTGCAACCTCTACCAGTCCCTGAATGGAAATGAAAACAAATAACGATGGATTTTGTTGTGGGATTGCCTAGAACAGCAAAAGGACATGATGCAATTTGGGTGATAGTCGACCGTCTAACCAAATCAGCTCACTTCCTGTCAATGAAGATAACATACTCGATGGATCAACTGGCTGAGTTGTATGTGCATGAAGTTGTTAGACTGCATGGAGTTCCAAGCACTATAGTTTCAGACCGAGACTCTAGATTTACATCTAAGTTTTGAAAGAGTTTGCACAAGGCTATGGGAACGCAGCTTAATTTCAGTACAGTTTTTCACCCTCAAACTGATGGACAATCCGAAAGGACTATTCAAACATTAGAGGATATGCTCCGTGCATGTGTATTAGACTTTCAAGGTTCATGGAGCAAATACTTGTCCTTAGTTGAATTTTCTTATAACAACAGTTTTCAGGCAACAATAGGCATAGCACCATACGAGACATTGTATGGACGAAAGTGCAGATCTCCGTTGTATTGGGATGATGTTGGAGAAGCATGATTGATTGGTCCTGACATTGTGCAGCAGACAGTGGAGAAAATTGCTCTTATCCGACAAAGAATCTTGATAGCTCAAAGCCGGCAGAAAAGTTATGCAGACAAAAGACGAAGAGAACTGGAATTTGATGTTGGTAATGAAGTTTTCCTTAAGGTGTCACCTTTCAAAGGAGTTGTGAGATTTGGAAAGAGAGGCAAGGGAAGTCAGCCTATCAACTACTGTTACCAGCTTCTTTAGAGGGAATCCATAATGTGTTTCATGTTTCCATGCTGAAGAAGTGTGTTAGAGATCTATATCAAGTTGTGGAACCTCAGAGTATTGAAATTCACCCCACTCTTACTTATGAAGAGAAACCAGTAAGGATCTAGACTATGCAGTGAAAGTTTTGCGCAACAAAGAAGTCCTACTGGTGAAAGTCTTATGGCATAACCAGAACATAGAGGAAACAACTTGGGAGCGCCAGTAAGACATGATGGACCAACACCTAGAATTATTTAGGTATTGAATTTTGAGGACAAAATTCTTTCAGGAGGGTAGATTGTAGCATCCGGTTCCTATTAAACCAAATTTAATTTATCAAATTATGATGTACTAATTTTTGAAGAATTTGGAGAAAAAGTGATTAGGTTAGTTAATGAGTATACGGGGGCAAAAAGGGTAATTAGATATTTGAAAGTGGATAACGTATTTAAGGAAAGAGCTTTTGGGTTTAATGCACTGTAGCCGCCATTCTGTTTATCCCTCTCTCTCTCTCTCTCGGCCATCAGTTCTCTAGCAGGAACCTTTAGGCGATTCCCCTGCCCGATTTTTCCTTCAACCAAGGTAAGTTTTGATTCGATTACTTGCTGCTTTAGTGTCTAGGTAATTGATGGATGGCAATGTATGCATTTTAGAAGTGCTGTGAGTGAGGGATGGGATTTGGGGTTTAGAGAGGAATCGGGAATGGTGAAGAAAAGAACTCCCAGGACTAGCTCCTTAGATTTTCGAATGTTTAGAATGAAGTTTAAGTGATGCTGTGCTTATGTTTTAGGTGAGCCAGCTCTTGGAATATCCTGCAACCAGAAACCTCTCGGGAAGCCAGGTAAGTGAAGTATTGTGTGTGCCTTCGAGCCTACATCACAAAACAGTAGGTTAATGCATGTTTGAGTGTTTTTTTTTGTCTTGCATCATGTTTTTGAAGAAATACGAAAATGAATTTATATGAAATGTTATGGCAATGTATGAACAGATTGAAACAAATTAGCTATTAAGGGAAGTAATCCGCCCCCTTAATCGAGTAGAGGATTTATCACTTTGGAAGAACTGATCTCACTCCCAATGGAATTGAGGGATCAGATCAGCTGTTAAGGGAACTAATCCGCCCCTTAATTGAGAAGAGGATGTATTACTTTGGGAAAGTTGATCAACCTCCCAATGGAACCGAGAGATCATATCAGTGAATGAACGAAATTGCAACTGAGTTGTGAAAGTAGAAACTGCATGATTAGGATTTATGTTTCAGTATTCCATTTCATTATTGCTTTACTTGCTTAGCATTAGGCTAATAGATGAGTTTTGTGATGTAGGTGTTGAGGTAACCACTGGAGAGTTCTCTAAATTTACTGAGGAATTGGCGAAGCTGTTGGAGCACATTCATGCCACGGTTTGGTGTTCTGATGAGGCGGTTTAACACTTGTTTGTAGGTGAAGTTTCAGTAGTTATTTGATGTTTTGATACCCTTGGGAATTTCTTCTCTGCCAAAGAAAACGTGATTTAAATGTAGTTGGAGTTTGTTATTTCCAAAGTTATGTCGAGGGTACAGATGTTGTTCTTTTGTAAATGGTTATTTGTTGAATGTGAGACGTTATTTAGGGTCAGGTTATTTTGAATGCTTTAAGTGAAATTTATAAGTTCAACCATTGGTGAATGAAGTTCACCGGTGGATGTGAGATAAAGTCGATTGGATGAAGGAAATCATCTGGCTGACGTCACCGGTGGATGTGAGATAAAGTCGATCGGATGAAGGAAATCATCCGGCTGACGTCACTGGTGGATGCGAGATTTAGTCTTTCGGGTGAAGAAAATCATCCGGCTGACGTCATCGTTAGATGTAGGAAGACTTTTGTCATCTTATGACCGGTGGTTGCGAGCAATGGGTTTTTTTGTCACTTAGAGACCGAGCGATGTATTCAGTTTTGTTTTGTCTTGTGAAGGAAAAATTGACTTTGTCGTTTAGTCACCGGTGGACGTCGTTTGTTAAATCCACCAGATGACGTAGCCAAAGTTTTTGTCGTTTTGTCACCGGAAGAAGCCTTCTGTTTTCTGTTTCAGTCTCTTCCGTTGACTTTGCTCAGCGGCAGATACGTTTGACTTCTGTAACTTCTCAAGTATTTCACGATTAAACCTCTACTTTCTTTGGTCGATTATTTCTTAATATCCCAACCGATTATTCAAACATTGTTTTTTTATAGTTTTGTTTAACTCTATTTTTGCTTAAATGATTTCCGCTGCAAGTCTTTAAATGTTTCGAAGTTTTAGGAAATGTCAAATTTTGACTTTCGGGCGAAGTTTTTGTAGGATCGGAATTGTCTAAGAGGGGGGTGAATTAGACTTTTTAATTTTAATTTCAATTTAATCTAATTTCTCTTCTTGATTAAACTTAGTTACAGCACTAGTAATCAAATAATGTAAAGAGAGAGAAAGAGAAATTAGACACCAGTATTTTTACGTGGTTCGGCCAAACTGCCTACGTCCACGCTCCAAGGCTCTCCCTTGAAGATTTCTTACTTCTCCTCAACGAGAAAATCTGATCGACCTTACGGGCTTCGATCCACAGCCTTTCACAATCCTGGATTGAACTTAGCGGGCGTCAATCCACTGCCTTATAGGATATTCAAGTTTGAAATACAGAATACAATGATCTACAAGCTCTCAAAACAGAATCTCAAGTTTTGGAGTAGAGAGGTGTAGATTGAGAATTCAGAGTAATAATTTTCGCAGCTAGGGCTCAGAATTCAAAATGGCAAAAGTTGGGACTTCGTGCTCTAAGCTCAGCTTATATACTCTGTCTTCATAAATGGCTTTGGCTTCAATGCTCCTTATCCAATAATAGAAGTTTAGTTACCGTTGGAGCAGCTTCCGTACAAGGTCAGGTAGCCGTTGCCGTTTGTAGTTGCAAATCGTCGTCGCCATTAATGTTCTGGAGTTATGGCAGAAAACGACGTCACTGTAGCTTCGCGGCTAATTTGAATTCTGGCGGAAGACAAAGCTGACTTATAGTCTTGAACTGCCAATGAAAGATGAAGCTTTTAAACCCTTGAACCGGCGTCGGATGATGAAGCTCTTGATGCTTGAACCGGCATCGGATGATTGATTCATAGTTGTCTTCCACCTTTGTCGTTTAGTGACCGGAAGAGTAAATCCTTGAAGTCATCCGCCTTTGTCGTTTTGTGGCCGGAAGAGCACTTTAGTTGAAGTCATCCGCCTTTGTCGTTTTGTGGCCGGAAGAGCACTTTAGTTGAAGTCATCCGCCTTTGTCGTCTAGCGAGCGGTGGAGTGATTCTTTTCGCTCATCCGCCTTTGTCGTCTAGCGAGCGGTGGACTGATTCTTTTCGCTCATCCGCCTTTGTCTTTTAGTGAGCGGTGGACTAATTTCATTTAGTCATCCGCCTTGTCGTTTAGTGACCGGTGGACTGACTCTTTTAAACGACTCCACTCTTGTCGTTTTGTGACCGGTGGACTGATTCTTTTGCTTAACACATTTCAGCCCTGTACACTTAATCATATGCATTAAAAACTAAAATACCCCTTTTAAGGGTATCTCCAACAAATCTAACTCAAATGCATTTCATTAAATTCAATTAATAATCATAATCAAATTACTATATTAAGCAGACAAATTCATCATCAAAAACAAATTAAGACTTAAACATTATTTAAGTCAACAATCTCCCCCTTTTTGATGATGACAACCTATCAAAATTTGATTACGTATAACTCCCCCATAATTTAAGCTCGCCCAGAATATATGCATCTGATATCAAAAGAACAAACAGAGAGCATATCCAGATCTAAATCAGACAACACATTTTGCATACTTGTCTCCTCCATTGACATTATCAAAAACAATAAACAGAGAAAGACAGCAGAAAACATGGCATTCAACACAAGAATATTAAAAAAGAAAGAGTTCCTGATTCAAAATAGAGATCTATAAAGAAAAGGTATACAGATAAACCAAAATCATCTTTTATGACAGGAATCTAAAAATCTCTTCCAAAAAGCATGAATAGCCCAAGAGGGCAATGTGAGTGCAGGATTGAAGTAGGCATCTACTAGAGCTTGAAGTGAATCAAGATCACGAGGTAGAGGTGCCTGATAGATCACCAAGTCCGTGCATGTATTAGCAATGGGAGTTGGTGCTGGAGAAACCGCAAGATCCTGACTTGGAGAAGGCTCGATGGGAGGAGCAGCAGGAGATGGAGGCACGTCCAGAGAATCGATAGGGGTTGTATCCATTGGACTGGAGGGCTCTAAAGATGGCTCCTGTACTGAAAGAGCAGCAGAGGTAGAGAATGCTAGTTCAGACTCTTATAAATCCAAAGGCAGCACTCTAGAATCTGTAACAACCTCTGGTCTGGAGAAAGGAAGGAGGAGGTCTTCATAAGTAGGCTCAGAAGGTCTGAGAGGAATATGAGGTGCAGGGCAAAGACCCTCAACTTTAGACTGGAGAGCCTTAAGATCACGAGAGAAGATTTTAGTGTGCCTGTCCCATTTTTGATCCATTTGACCCCGTTCCACAACAGCAGCTTCTTGCAAATCCACCTTGAGTTGATTTAACTTTGAATCGAAGTCTGTCTTTAGATTTGCAAGGCATGACTTCAGCTCAAGATATTGTTCCTCACTGATAGATGATCGCCTCTTATAAAGGATAGGAGTGGCAGGAGTGACAGTAGGAATTGGTGAGGTCACTTGAACTGTAAGAGGTAGGGAAACTATTGGAGCAGGGAGATGGACTGGAGACACTGGTTGTTGAACTGTGGAAGGAAGGAGAGGTGTAGGAGTAGAAGATTGAGCAATAGGAGACAAAGGAGCATCCACATTATCCTGATCAGACTCTTCTACCAGGACAAGTTTTCTTTTTCTCCTTGGAACAACTTCGGCCGGAGCAGTTGCCAAAGGGGCTGCAGGCAGAGGATGCCCAGATGAGGCAGGTGGAGGCAGCGATGGTAAAGAGGGTTGAGCTGGAGGACCATGTTTGATGATAGAGGAAATGGCCCTAAACACCGGAGAGATGGAGGGAAGAGCAGGTTGTGAAGGCAGTATGAGAGAAGGTGGAGGAGAAGGAGGTGAAGGTAGGCTAGGTGCAGAAGGGGCAAAAATAGCCTCAAAAGGATGTGCAGAAGCTATTGGAGCAGGTTGGCTAAACCTTGTAGAAGGGGCACGGCGGCTGGTCACTGGTGGAGGACGTTTAGGCCGAGTGACCCTAGGACTAGGAGGGGAAATATCAAAGGCAGGGATCTCAGAATCACCACCACCTTCTTGAACAGATGATTCTGTATCCAAACTCACGTCCTGTTTGCCCTTTTTGGCAGCTTTGACCTTAGCTACCCTCTGCTTGGACTGATCCAAGACAAAAACCCCTTGACGGTTCTTCTTAATTCCCATCCTGGACAAGGTATCCTTGGAGTAATAGCTGGTATGTTTCAGACAGGTGGGATGCTCATCCTCAGGAAATTCAACCTGATTCTTCTGAAAAATCTTCATGAGTAGGAGGTTGTAGGGAAAGGATGTGGTCCCTGAAGAAACACTCTGAATCATCCTTCGCAGGATGATGTATCCAATATCGACAGGGAACTTCATATAGATGGCATAAAGGATGACATGCTCCATGCTGCTAATGTCATCATAATGTCCCCCTTTAGGAATGACATTGTAGCAGATCATTTGATGAAGCAGCCTAGCTCTAATGGTTAGATGCTTGCTTTTGAGAGGGTTTGGAATATTGCTCGGATCTAGAGCAATTTCCTTTAGGAATTGTTGGCCATCAGAAAGCTTTAGAAATGGAATTTCTTGGCCAATAGAATAAATTTTAGGGTGATTATCCAACTGGGGGGCTCCCAAAAGTTCATTGATGGATTTTGAGGTAAGCTCTATGGTTTTCCCATGCACATAGCTAGATATTACTGACTGATCAGAAGTAGCGCTAAGATTAGCATAGAACATCCTAATGGCAGAGGGAAAATAGAAGGATTCAACCTCAAACAGGCCTAGTAATCCAATATCGGCCAGGGGTGTTACAATATTTAAAGAAACAAGTTCGTCAGGAACCATACCACGACCCGGAATCAACTTTTTGTCCTTAAAGTCGCCGTGATATCGGATTTCAGCCGCTTCTGATATGAAGTAGAGTGACGGCCAACTGGTTCCCCAAGGGATCACCCGTGCCGGTCTAGGATTGGGTTTGGCTTTCTTTTTCGCAGGTTCAGCACCACCCTTTGAAGAACAAGCCTCATGATCGTGTGTGAAAACTTGGTCCATTGGAGAAATTTTGGGAAGACGACCTAGAGAGCAAGGGTTGTCGATAGAGAGAAAGGGCGCGAAAGATGAAGCGTTTCGGAGAGAAAGCCAAGTTTAAACGAGAGAGAACTACGCCCGACATGCGGAAATCACACGTGTAAGATTGATATTGTCCGATTAACGACACGTGTTGACAGATTAGAAAATATATCATCCGGTCAGTGGATGATGTATATCTTCCGGTGAAAAAAAAATGAAAAGGACCGGAGGATGTGAACAATAAAGACAGAAAAATAAGGGAAAAAACTTAACATTTCTCATATTTGAGAAGACCTAATCCTATTCTAATACCACAGAATGTTTTCTCATCTAGAGGCTTTGTGAAAATATCTGCCAATTGATCTTCGGAATTGACAAACTCTAAAGATATGTCACCTCTTTGAACATGATCACGAATGAAGTGATATCTGACATCTATGTGTTTTGTTCTAGAATGTTGAATAGGATTTTTAGAGATGTTTATAGCACTTGTGTTATCACACCGAATAGGAATCCTATTATAAAACAGATTATAATCTTCTAGAGTCTGTTTCATCCACAACATTTGTGCACAGCAACTGCCAGCAGCAATATATTCACTTTCAGCAGTTGATAATGCAACAGAATTCTGTTTCTTAGAATACCAAGACACTAGAGATTCTCCTAAGAATTGACATGTTCCTGAGGTGCTTTTCCGATCAACTAGACTTCCAGCATAGTCAGAATCTGAATATCCTATCAGATCAAAGGAAGTTCCCTTAGGATACCATAAACCTAAGTCATAAGTCCCATTCAAATATTTGAAAATCCTTTTTACTGCAGATAAATGAGATTCCTTAGGGGCAGCTTAAAATCTAGCACATAGGCACACACTAAAGAGTATATCTGGCCTACTAGCAGTCAGATACAGCAGAGAACCAATCATACCACGATATTTCTTGATATCCACACTTATACCTTTTTCATCCTTGTCCAATTTAGTAGTGGTACTCATGGGAGTTTTAGAAGATTTGACAGATTCTAGACTGAATTTCTTAAGAAGTTCCTTGATGTATTTTTCTTGACAGAAGAAAATTCCATCAGAAGATTGACTAATCTGAAATCCTAAGAAAAACTTTAACTCCCCCATCATACTCATCTCGAATTCACTTTTCATGAGGGATGAAAACTCATTACACATTCTGACATTAGTTGAGCCAAAGATAATGTCATCGACATAAATTTGAACCAACAAAATGTCCTTCTCCTTTTGCATGGTAAACAGAGTTGAATCGGAGTTACCCTTTTTGAAATTCCTTTCCTCAAGGAAGTTCTTCAATCTGTCATACCAAGCTCTAGGAGCCTACTTAAGTCCATAGAGAGCTTTCCTAAGTTTGAAGACATGGTCGGGTTTATCAAAGGCTTCAAAACCTAAAGGTTGCTCTACATAAACTTCTTCAGTTATATAACCATTTAAAAATGCACTCTTTACATCCATTTGAAAGAGTGTGAAGTTTTTGTAGCAAGCAAAAGCTAGAAGCATTCTAATTGACTCTAATCTAGCTACAGGGGCAAAGGATTCTTCAAAATCAATTCCCTCTTCTTGAGAGTATCCCTTAGCTACAAGTCTGGCTTTATTTCTAACTACTATCCCATTTTCATCCAATTTATTCTTATAAACCCATTTTGTTCCAATAATTGGATGATCCTTATGCCGTGGAACAAGTTCCCATACCTTGCTCCTTTCAAATTGATTTAGCTCCTCTTGCATAGCTAAAATCCAGTTTTTATCACTCTCGGCCTCTTCAAACTTCTTAGGTTCTACTTGAGATATAAATGCCACATTGGCACAGAGATTCCTAAGAGAGGATCTAGTCTTAACTCCTAGTGATGGATCACCTAAGACTTCATCTAATGGATGATTTCTAATATATTTCCAATCTCTAGGGAGAGCAGGATTTTCATCCTTGACAGAACCTATATCATGAGGAGTAGAAGATGGTTCTAAAGATTTTTCTGCTTGAGAGGGATCAGTAGGTTTTTCTAAGGAGAGAGAATCCAGTTGATAATTCAAAACACCATCCTCATCCACATTTATTGTGGGTTGAGGGGACTCATCAAAGTTGACATGAACGGATTCCTCTACAACTAGAGTTCTCCTATTGAAAACCCTATATGCTTTACTGGTCAGAGAATAACCAAGAAAAATTCCAATATCAGATTTGGAATCGAATTTTCCTAAGTTATCCTTAGTATTGAGAATGAAGCATTTACTGCCAAAGGCTCTAAAATACTTGACAGAAGGAGTTTTTCCACTCCAGAGCTCATATGGAGTTTTCTCTAGGATAGGTCTTATGGAGACCCGATTAAGTACATAACAGGCTGTTGCTACAGCTTCAGCCCAAAAATACTTAGGAAGTGAATTCTCATTGAGCATAGTCCTAGCAAGCTCTTGGAGAGATCTATTCTTCCTCTCAACAACACCATTTTGCTGAGGGGTCCTAGGAGAAGAGAAATTGTGCTCAATTCCATATTTGAGACACAGGAGTTCAAATTTCTCATTTTCAAACTCTCCACCATGATCACTACGAATAGCAACTATGGTGAGCTCCTTTTCATTTTGAACTCTTTTCCTAAAACTAGAAAAGGTGTCAAAGGTTTCATCCTTAGACTTCAGAAAATGAACCCAAGTAAATCTAGAAAAATCATCAACAATGACAAATGCATAGAATTTACCTCCTAGGCTGGCTATGCTGGAAGGACCGAAGAGGTCCATATGAAGGAGTTGGAGAGGCTTAGAAGTAGAAATTGCATTCTTAGATGCAAAGGAGCTTTTGATCTGCTTACCCATTTGACAAGCTTCACAGACTTTATCCTTTTCAAAGGATATCTTAGGAATACCTCTAACTAAGTTCTCCTTAGTAATCTTAGCTAAGGTATCCATCCCTACGTGTCCTAATCTCCTATGCCAGATCCAACCGTCAATAAAAGAATTCACAGCAAAACATTTTTCAATACTACAATCAATATCATCAATGTCAATAACATAAATATTTTCTTTCCTAAAACCAGTAAAGAGAATTTTGCCATTTGCAGCATCTTTAATTATACATGAATCTGATTTGAATATTACTTCATAACCTTTGTCATATAATTGACTAATGCTAAGTAGATTATGTTTTAACCCATCAACTAATAAAGCATTTTCTATAACAGGATTGATAGGGTTACCTATGTTACCAATGCCAACAATTTTACCTTTTTGGTTTCCACCAAAGGTAACACTTCCTTTCTTTTTGCTGACTGCAGCAAATTTAGTTGAGTCCCCCGTCATATGTCTCGAGCATCCGCTGTCAAGATACCACTGGTTTTTCTCGGGAGAGCAGTCAACCTGCAATAGAAAGTTCAAGCAGTCTTCTTAGGTACCCAAATCTTTTGGGTCCTGGTGTTAGTTTTGGTTCCTTTGGGAACCCACTGTAATTTACTCCCAGTTTTCTTATTGTTTGAATTTAATGGACATACAAATGATTTATGTCCAACTTCATTGCATGCATGACAGACAGTGGATTTAACAAAAAGCCTTTTATATGTTTTCTTTTTACTAAACCCTTCATACCCTAGACCAGTTTTATCAAACTGCACTCTCTGACTGCTCAATAACATGCTCAGATTTTTACTTCCTTCAGTGAAATTCAGAACAAGTCTATTTAACGTCTCATTTTTCTTTTTAAGAGCAGAAACTTCCTTTTCATGCATACTAAGTTCATTGGCCTGCTTTTCTAATAAATTTGTATTCTCCTTTTTCAACAAATTGTATTTATTTTTCAGCATGCCAAACTGTTTAACTAAGTCATTAAAGGCGTCAATTATTTCACCTTCTTCATCATCACTATCACTATCACTAGATACATTTGAAGAAGAAGTACTAACCTTTTCCTCGAGTGCCATGAAGCACAGGTTTGCAACTTCCTCATCATCTGAAGATGAAGTGTCACCTTCACTGTCATCCCAAGTGGCCTTCATAGCCTTTTTCTTGAATTTCTTGGGACCTTTAACTTGTGGACAGTCAGTCTTCATGTGGCCTGGCTTTCCACATCCAAAACAGGTAAACTCCTTGTCTTTGGATTGCTTTTCATTCTTGGGAAATCTTCTTCCCTGCAGCTTCTTCCTTCGAAGGAACTTGCTGAATCTCCTAGTAATAAGAGCAATGTCCTCATCCTCCTCTTCTTCTTCATCCTCAGAGGCTTCACATTTACTTGAAGAAGCTTTCATAGCAATATCTTTTCTATTGGAGGTCTCTTTTTCCTTAAGGTCTTCTTTCTCATTTGATCTCATTGTGATCTCATGTGTCATGAGAGATCCAATGAGCTCTTCAAGCTTTAGAGCTTTAAGATCCTTTGCTTCCTGGATTGCAGTCACCTTTGGCTGCCAGCTTCTTGGAAGACACCTGAGGATCTTCCTGACCTGTTCTTCACTAGAATAAGACTTACCAAGAGCTTTCAAACCATTAGTAATGTTAGTGAATCTTGTAAACATGGAAGAGACAGACTCATCTTTGGGCATAGAAAATAATTCATACTCGTGAATGAGCATATTCAGTTTGCTCTCCTTAACTTGATTTGTGCCCTCGTGTGTGACCTCTAATAAGTGCCAAATTTCTTGAGCACTTTCACACCCTTGTACCCTATTAAATTCATCTCTATTTAAGGCACAGTACAAGGTGTTTACAGCCTTAGCATTAAGGCTTAGATTTCTCTTTTCGGACTCTGTTAACTCAGAAGAGTCCTTAGGGATACTTTTCCCATCAACAGTTTTCATGGCCTTGTAAGGACCATTCTCTATAATACACCAGGTCTCATAGTCTATGGCTTGAATGAATATTTTCATTCTAGACTTCCAATAGACATAGTCACTACCATCAAAGAATGGAGGTCTATTTGTTGCCTGACCTTCTATTTGTGAGTTGTTAACGTTGAATGCCATTTCAGATACAGCAATATCTCTTAGATAAATAGCTTAGACAATATAGACCTTGCTCTGATACCAATTGTAGGATCGGAATTGTCTAAGAGGGGGGTGAATTAGACTTTTTAATTTTAATTTCAATTTAATCTAATTTCTCTTCTTGATTAAACTTAGTTACAGCACTAGTAATCAAATAATGTAAAGAGAGAGAAAGAGAAATTAGACACCAGTATTTTTACGTGGTTCGGCCAAACTGCCTACGTCCACGCTCCAAGGCTCTCCCTTGAAGATTTCTTACTTCTCCTCAACGAGAAAATCTGATCGACCTTACGGGCTTCGATCCACAGCCTTTCACAATCCTGGATTGAACTTAGCGGGCGTCAATCCACTGCCTTACAGGATATTCAAGTTTGAAATACAGAATACAATGATCTACAAGCTCTCAAAACAGAATCTCAAGTTTTGGAGTAGAGAGGTGTAGATTGAGAATTCAGAGTAATAATTTTCGCAGCTAGGGCTCAGAATTCAAAATGGCAAAAGTTGGGACTTCGTGCTCTAAGCTCAGCTTATATACTCTGTCTTCATAAATGGCTTTGGCTTCAATGCTCCTTATCCAATAATAGAAGTTTAGTTACCGTTGGAGCAGCTTCCGTACAAGGTCAGGTAGCCGTTGCCGTTTGTAGTTGCAAATCGTCGTCGCCATTAATGTTCTGGAGTTATGGCAGAAAACGACGTCACTGTAGCTTCGCGGCTAATTTGAATTCTGGCGGAAGACAAAGCTGACTTATAGTCTTGAACTGCCAACGAAAGATGAAGCTTTTAAACCCTTGAACCGGCGTCGGATGATGAAGCTCTTGATGCTTGAACCGGCATCGGATGATTGATTCATAGTTGTCTTCCACCTTTGTCGTTTAGTGACCGAAAGAGTAAATCCTTGAAGTCATCCGCCTTTGTCGTTTTGTGGCCGGAAGAGCACTTTAGTTGAAGTCATCCGCCTTTGTCGTTTTGTGGCCGGAAGAGCACTTTAGTTGAAGTCATCCGCCTTTGTCGTCTAGCGAGCGGTGGAGTGATTCTTTTCGCTCATCCGCCTTTGTCGTCTAGCGAGCGGTGGACTGATTCTTTTCGCTCATCCGCCTTTGTCTTTTAGTGAGCGGTGGACTAATTTCATTTAGTCATCCGCCTTGTCGTTTAGTGACCGGTGGACTGACTCTTTTAAACGACTCCACTCTTGTCGTTTTGTGACCGGTGGACTGATTATTTTGCTTAACACATTTCAGCCTTGTACACTTAATCATATGCATTAAAAACTAAAATACCCCTTTTAAGGGTATCTCCAACAAATCTAACTCAAATGCATTTCATTAAATTCAATTAATAATCATAATCAAATTACTATATTAAGCAGACAAATTCATCATCAAAAACAAATTAAGACTTAAACATTATTTAAGTCAACAGTTTTAAATTTAGTCCAAAGTTTCTTAGTTATGTTCGAGCTATGAGTAACGAACCAGATTTATATAATTCGGGGCATTACATCACAGATGACCAAAATGATTAGGAAATGTGTAAAATTTGTATAAGATGATTATTGTCATAATGCATTTGAGGAGTGGAGACTGAGGTTAACGAATCACCTGTTCTGACAGTGAACAACCTTATGTGGTTTCTCTTTTTGAGGCACTGTATGACAGGCCTTATTGCTCATCCTTGTGTTGGGCTGAGGTAGAGGAGAGGGTCACTCTTGGGCCTAAGTTGATTGAGGAAACCACCGAGAAAATCCAACTGATTTGAGAGAGGCTTAAGATAGTGCAGAGTAGGCAGAAGAGCTATGCCGATCTAAAGTGGTGAGCTGTGGAGTTTGAGGCTGGTGACTTTGTTTTCCTGAAGGTTCGGCCAAGGTGTGCGTTAGTCAGTTTGGGGTTAAAAGGAAAGTTAGCTCTGAGGTGATGAGAACCACGAGTATATCAAATCTAAGACCCTTTAACAATGCATAATAGAAACTCAGAAACGCCTTTGAATCAAGTAAGATGAACTTGACCTCAATCGAACCTTACCGACGAAACGAAAGTTATCAAGCAAGAGGAGCTTGACCCAGACCAAACATTTTGGTAAGCAACAAAGCTATCATGTGATCTTCCAAGTTTTGACTTGAAAAAGATCTAGTTCTTCACAAAGAACTAAAGAGAATCTCTCAAAAAGCATAAGATTTAATTAAATATCATTCATCATAATTCTTCCTCAAAGGTTACATGCATTATTTTTAAATAGAATACAAACACACCCTAAAATAGTAGTAAATAGTCTAAAATATCATTTCAAATATAGAAATAATAAGTGTCAAAATACAAAATATGGAAACCTAAAACGTAAAAAATACAAAATTGAAAAGTTTGGGCGCTGATGGCCGCGCTCGCTACAGGGCGCGTGTTTTGCGCCTGTGTGGCCATTGCGCCACTGTGAGCTGCCTTGCGCCCAACGCACCACATGCTACTCTCTCTACGCACAACTAGCGCGCCAGCCCGCGCACTTGCGCGCGCCTCGCCGTGCATTTTCATGCATTTTGATTTTGTTTACAATGTTTTCTTTATGGCTTCCTTTAATATCTTGAAATGGTTCATAGGCCTTGATTTTGAGCTAGGTTGTACATTGGTTCGTAATTAAAAACTCTTCTTTTACACTTGCAAAGACATCATCTTCTTTTGATGAATCTTTATCTGTGATTGGAAAATCTTTGATTGTAACTTTAATTTTGTCCCCCCTTGGTTCGTATCAAGAGGTACATTGGCCCATTCCAAATTGTTGATCGGATTGGTAACGTGGTGTATAGACTTGAATTACTTCCCCAACTTGGGTACGTCTATAATCTGTTTCATATTTCCTTGTTGAGGAAGAACACGTCAGACCTCTCGCATGTCATTTCCTAGACCGACGTTCCTATTCAAGAAGACATGCTTACGAGGAGTAACCGAGCGAATCCTTGGAAGGGAAATTCGAGTTCTTTGTCACAAGGAGATTCCTTTGGTTTGAGTGTTGAGAAAAAATCACACTGAGCAGAAGGAGACTAGGGAGCTCGAGTCTGAAACGTTGTATAGGTATCCCAACTTGTTTGATGGTTACTTTTGATGTTTTACTAACTTTCGGGGACGAAATTCTTTTAAGGGGAGATGATGTAAAACCCATTAATTTAGCAATAATTTAATTCGTGGGTAATTTTTCTTGCTTGGTTAACTGATTATGTTATGGGGGTTTGACCCATTTTTTTCGTCTTATTCCACGTGGACATCTTTGGTCAATTGGTCAAAATTGGTGAAATTAGGCGTCACCAAGTAAAATTTTTATTGTGAAAGGTTATCATTCAATATGTTTGAATTGGTACGTGTCGGTTTTTGCATAACGTTCGAATTTTTTTTGGGATCATAATTTGACACGTATATATATAAATATATATATTTGCTTTATTATTTTATCAATTAAAATAATATAATAAATTAATATATATTTATATATTTGCTTTATTATTTTATCAATTAAAATAATATAATAAATTAAAAAATAGGGGTGAGAGAAAATAAAAAAAGGCAGAACCCTTTCTTTTTGTTTTCTAGATTGCGCCGCGTGAAGAAAGAAAACATTCACAGGGACAGGGAGGTCGAGGGTTGTCTCCCGATCAGCCTCCAATCTCGACATTTTTTTGTCTCAAAACGTTCCCCTCGCAAAGCTCTTTAATCCTTATGAAGAAATCTTGGACGTTAAGTCAATTTTTCTACTTATTTTATTTTGTTGAACGTTAAGGTTTTTGGCTTTTTTGTCTTCTCCCTAAAAACCACGTTCAACTCTGAACTTTTCTATATTTAGACTGAGAAAGTTATTGGTATTGTGATGCAGGGAAGAAGTTGGGGAAATACAGTGTCGATTAGCGCTACGATAGGGCGCAGGTCAAGCTGGGTCATGTCCATGCCCGATGGACAGGGCTAGGTCGGCTTAACCCGACGGGTCGAGCCAGCAACCCCAACAACAGACTAGACCAGTCCGACCCGACCCGAACTGGATCGAGCTATGGTCCGGTTTTCATTTTCTCATTTTTCCTTCTTTCTTCTTCTTCCTCTTTACCTGATTTTAACGAGGGTATTTTTATTTTGATTGTCTCTTAGAAGACTTTATCGACATTGAGCCAGTACCTGGGATTGCCGCTTCAGTAAGAAAGAAGAGTAGTCTTCGTCGAGGTAGGAATTTTATACTTTCTCCATTACATAGCATGTTTTAGAAAAATAGTATTTCGGTGGGTTGTCACTTATAAAAGTATGACGGGCCTGATCGCTAGTACGTCAATTTTTATACATATATGTTCGTATGGTTTTCATACGTTTACTTTCAGCATTACATTATTTGAGTTTTGCTTTGTTATCATGAGAGGATGTATCCTCTTGATACTTTAAGCAATCTTGGCTTCAAAGTATCATGAGGCTACCACGTACACCTTCTATTGTGTGTAGGTTGTATTGTATGCACGTACGAAAAACTGGCAGTAGGGCAGTGATGACACGCTCCTTGGGTTTTGAATCCCTAAACCTGATGATGGTGTGTATTGATTTGGTTTGGTGTTGTGGCAGACTGTCGGTTACTGGCCACTCAGGTGATGGACTGGATCTTCAGATCGCTATCAGAGTTTCTTTCGGTCTCATGATACGTTGTTTGGTCTTCGAATAACCGTCTTTCTGTGATAGTGTACTGGAGTGGTCATTGTGTGACACTCCATTTTCACTGATGACGTTTTCTAAGGAAAACAATGAGAGTATTTTTGTTGTATAGCCACATATGTTTGTGGCGGTTTTATAACTATGTCACTGAGAACTTATGGAGTTGGTTTTGTTAAAACGAAGAAAAGAGTCTTCCTTAACTGTTTTATAACTGTTTTTTTTTAAATAAAGATAGAAAACTAGTTTAGAATCAAAATGCATTAGGTATAAAGTTTCTACTGAATTAATCACTCACTTCAACGCTCTCTTAGTCCAGGTAAAGAGAAGAGTGACTAGCTTTGTAGAGATCAGAGGAGGCTGCTAATTGTTATTTTCTGTTAGAACTCGTTTGTAATTCTCTGTAAGAACTTAGTTATTTGATTTGGATATATAAACCTAACTCGTGGATTTGGATTTCTTTACTTTCATGAACGGTTGGATAATTATTAAACATTTAACTTTATTATACTATCTGTTTGGGATTTCACTATGTGGGTTTGACTTGTAATTACATTTAAGACTTCTAGTGTTAATTCTAGCATTGGGCTGGGTGATCGGGTTTCCTTCTGAAAAATTAGGTTGCCCGACCCAACATTTCTGCTCTGAGCCCTCCACAGGTTGTGACATCTTCATAATTATAGAGTTCCTCAATAATTGCAAGTTTAGCGACTTCACTACTTGAGTCGAAATGATATCTTGAATTTGTTGAGTCTTTACTTTAACTGTCAAAGTAAAGCTAGATAGGTTGATTGAGAGAATGTACAAACTCTCCTCGAATGTGGACATAGGGCGAGAGGACCACTCTCTCAAAACTAGAAACACAAACAGAGAGACCATGCTCTCTCTTTCTCTCTCTCTCCTGCCAAATCAAACTCCTTTTCTTTTGGAAAAAAATTGCTGTGTACTTTGAAAGAGGGAAGCACAACACCCTCCTTCCTCTACAAATACCAAACTTCACTCTGTCATCTTCATCGAGTAAAAATAGAAGCTAATACCCATTTCCATAAAACATTTATGTTAATCTTGCTTCAAATTTTAATATTGCCATGTCAGCTTGTAATTGTGCACTTATATTACACCAGTACTCTACACTCTAGGATTCTAGTTAAAAAGGAGTTGGGTGGGTATTTAGGAAATATGTATGAAAACTGCTAGGGCTCATATTGCTATAATTTGTATGTTTTTCAAGTGATGGTGAAATCGAGTGGCCGTTTTCTTTGTTCCTATGGATGTATATTCAAGTCTAAACAACTTAAATCTTGGATTTGGTTTTTTCTATTATGTTTTTCTTTGTTATGCAAAGTATTTGTTTCTTTTCTTAACAAGTGGTGCGGTGAGAGCAGATTGAACAAGCGATGGAAAAATTCGAAGTGAAAAAATTTAACAATGAGAATGATTTTAGTCTTTGGCGCTTCAAGATAAAAGTGTTGCTCCTGCCTCGAAGTCTTGCACATATAATTAATTTTGAAGCCATGTTCAAGATTCAAGTTGTAGATTCAAAAAAATAGCTGATATGGAATCCAAGGCTTAAAGTGTCATTCTACTGAGCATATGTAGGCAAAATTAGAGGCCTTTTATATGAAAAGGTCATTGGCAAATAGACAGTATCTAAAGAAGAGTCTGTATACATTAGTTGTAAAAGACGCAAAGGAAATGAGAAAACATTTGAATGGTTTCAAAAAATAATCTTTGATTTGTATAGCATTGACGTTAAGATTGAAGAAGAATACCAATCTATGATACTGCTTAGCTCTCTACCAAAGGTGTATGAACATTTTGTAGATACAATGTTATATGGAATGAAAACCATGACTATTTTTGAAGTAAAAACTACTTTGAACTCCTAGAAATTACAAAGGAAGTCATATCTTAAGGAAGGCCATGATGGGGAGGACTTGCTTGCTTGATGATGTTTTGAGCAATGTTTTTCTTCTTGGAGACTTCTTTCTCCTTTTGCTGTTCTTTTTTGTTAGCCTGCATCAAAATCTCATGTGTCATAGGATATCTAATGAGCTCCTCCATCTTAAGTGCCATAAGGTCACGTGCTTCTTTGGATTGTCATAATCTACTTTGGATTGTCATAATCTAGGTAGAACTTGAGAATTTTTCTAACCAACTCTTCGTTAGGATAAATTGTACCTAGAGATTTTAAACCATTAGTAATATTAGTTAATCTAGTAATTATTTGGCTAATAGTTTTATCTTTGTCTATGGAAAGCCATTTATATTCGTGAACAAACATACTCAATTTACTTTTCTTTACTTGGTTTGTGTCTTCGTGTGTGATCTCAAGTAATTTTCAAATTTCATGTGCATTATCACACACTTGTATTCTATTAAACTCATGTTTGTTTAGCGCACAGTACATAATATTCATTGCTTTAACATTTTGACTTAGCGCAAATTATTATCATCATTTCTATAGGTGACTTAGGCAGAGTTAAACTATTTTCTTGCTTAATTTGAATGAAAGGACCATCCCAACCAACCATACTTTATAATCCAAAGATCGAATGTAAATCTTCATCCTAGACTTTTAAGAAATATAATCATTTCGATAAAAAAATGAAAACCTAGAGATATGGACAACATGAAGCACTCACTAAAATGGGAAGACGGGCAAAACACTATGGAGTTTTTACCATCATTGATTGGAGGAGAATCATGGGGGGAGATTGACATGAATAAATGATGTGGAGGGCTGTTCAAATGATTGCAAGAATCAAGGAAAACATGTGATTTAATACTCATTCATTTAGAAAAAGGAAAATGACAATAAATTATAAGATACATGCAATAATCGGTTTGCTAGAACCTAGCCAAGAAGTTAATGACCATTACAAAGGTCTTTAATTCTCTTTTCTTTTGAATTTCTAAACTTCTTTTGTAAGGGTATTAATACCATTAGCTGAGGACCATTTTAGGCAGCTTGAATTTCAAGAATAAACATCATTTGCTATCTTGCAAAATCCCTCACATTTCTCTCGATTATTATAGACGATTGTTTGTGTTGTACTTAGTTGATTTGTCTATTCGTGAGAGTAGGGAAAAGTGACTTTTAATTCATCTTTCATCACTTTTAGAGGTGTTAATATGTTCCGGAGTTGAAAAATCTCACCATTCATCAAGTTGGAGTGCTACCTTATTCATTGGAGTGTAGCCATTAAGTGAAAGGGTGTATTGGCATCAATCCGACTAGCTTGCACTTGTTGGATCATATCTTTCTCGTTCGCGCAAATTTGGATCTACAATTTTGATGGATTATTCCTTTCTAACAAGGTGTTGAGCTGTTAACGCTTAAAATTCATAGAAACACTCCTTCTACAGCTCGCACAATTCGTGATTAAAGCTGTGAAGGCTTTTCTTTTGGGGATTAAAGAATTTATTTGATTTAACATCATAGATTTTCTCTTTACATTTGAAGAGTTCATATTAACAGCCATAGATATCTATCAATATCACAATATAAATTTAAAATCTGACTCTGATACCAATTGTATGATCAAATTAACCTAAGAAAGGAAATAGAAGAAGGGGGGTAATTAGGTTATCTAAATTTTTTTGTTTTATTAATAATTAATTGTTTGAAACCTCAAAAGTTACATATTCTCTTAAATATTTTGACAAAGCCTAATATGAATTAAAATTTAATATTAATAATCAAAGAGTAAGAGAGAGAGAGACACAAACAATTTTTTAATGTAGTTCGGCAAACCTTGTCTATGTTCGTGCTTCAAGGCTCCTCCTTGAAGATTTCTTTCCAACTAGAGCTTATCGCTTCAATCGATTGAACTTCCAAACATCAATCTAATGTCTTACACGTGACTCTTTTTCAGAGCGTCACCCTTTTCTTTTATATAGTTTTACAAAGATGAAAGTTTGAACAAGAATGGAAAATTTCATACTCTCTCAGTGATCAAAATCTCAAGCTAAGGTAGGAGGAGTGTCGTACAAGCTGAAGGCTCAGAATCATAATAGAAATCGGTAGCACTTTGTTATGAAATTTAGGTTTGGTGATTTTAATCGTGCAACTTGCTTATATTTATAGTTGTTTTTAGAAAAACAAAGTACCGATCGACCACCCAACTTTATCGATCCAAACTTTCATGACTGTTGTTCACTTTTTCTAACATGAACAACATGGTAGAACCCTTGGTATATCGCACCAGTTGACATTTTCAGAGACCGGTCGACACTCTGAGGTCTTGAGTTTCTTGAAACAAATCTCCAGTTTGTTGCATGTGTCGGCCCTTCATTGTTTTATAAACTGCGACACTTGGCACTTCTTAGACCGGTCGAGAATTCATCTCAACATTAAATAGGTCGACCCTTGGTGAATGAGTCAACACTTTGAGCTCTATGGAGTTCTCTTCAACACAAAACGATTGACACTTTGTTGAACCAATTTAAACCTTTAACTCTCAGGTTTTTGAAATTGTTCTTCACAATTTCCCTTGCATATGTCCTGTCATTTTTGTCACGAAAGCTTGCTGTATGCTCCTAGATTTTGGTTTAGCTATGTCATTTTTGGCTGAATCTACTGTTATTGCTTATTTCCTCGTAAATCATTCTCTGTCTACTGCTCTTGATAAGAAGGTTGCTGAAGAGTTAACATTTGGTACTTCTATCGATTATTCTATTTTGAGAGTGTTTGGTTGCATTGCGTATGCTCATGTTGACAACAACAAGTTAAAACCCAGATCGACGAAGTGTATATTTCTTGGGTACAAGTTTGGTGTCAAGGGATATAGATTATGGTATTCAGAATCTAAGAAAATGTGTATTTGACAAGGCCGCAATGCTTGCTAATTTACTTCCTAAAGTCTTGTATGAGAAAAGTAAGCAGATACCCAATACCAATGTTGAAGTTTAGATTGGATCAGGATTGATATTAGAGTCTTCAAGACAAGGCAACTAAGATATTCAGGGTGATATCACTTCTACACAATCACCAGTATTAGCTTAACCACAGTATCATTGCTAAGGATAGGCTGATAAATGGAAAATAAACATCTGCATCAATATGGGAAAGTAGATTTAGTTGCTTATGCTTTGAGGATAGTTGAAAACTGATGAGACCCAGGGGTATTGTGAGCCCGAAACCCTTGAACAACATGAAATTAAGACTTAGGAATGCCTTTTAATTAAATATGAATAACTTGACCCGAAGCAAACTTTGCTGATGAAAATAAAGTTATCAAGCAAAGGTGTTTAACCTTAACTGAAATTGTGGTTAGAACTAAAATTATCAAGTTGATCTTCTAACTTTTGACTTGAAGAATATCTAGTTTTCACAAAGAATCAAAGAGAAATTCTCTCACAGAGTAAACTCAAAGTCGTGTATATTGATTGTCTAATGCCGCAATATTCATGCCATTAAATAGGCTAAAATAATCAAATTATTCTAAGGTAATAAACAAGCAAATATTCAGCATTTAAAGTTTAGGAAACTTAAACTTAAAAAAATTACTAAAAGAAAACTTGAATAAAGTCAAAAGAAGCTCGACCGCAACATCAAGTAAGGATTAGGGTTTGTATGCGGCTTTGCATGGGAATTGCGTGCAGATCAAGTTGTATTTGTGTGTATTGACTTAAATAGAGTTTAAGTCTAAATATGTTTTTGATGATGTTTTTTTAATGATAAGTAAATAATTTGATTATGTTGATTATGTTTAAAAGAATGAAAATATTGAATTATACATTTGATTTTAATCCTTTGGAAATACCCTTGAAAAAGGTATTTTAGTGTTCTAATAATATTGGTTAAGTGTACAAGGCGTGCATCTGCCGATACAGTACAAGAAAATACATCTGCCGATAGAGAACAAGGCGTGCATCTGCCGATGGTCTCCAAAGCCTGCATCTGCCGATGACATATCAACTTGCATCTGCCGATATAGTCATCAAGCCGTTCCTACCGATGAACTTTGAAGATGCATCTGCCGACAAGTTTTCAAGGTGCATCTACCGATGGAATTCAAAGCCCTCATCTGCCGTTAACTTTTGAGCTGCATCTGCCGATAGCACTTTCAAGCTGCATCTGCCGATGGCTTTCAAGTTGCATCTGCCGATGGATTTCACGCTGCATCTGCCGATGGCTTTCAAGTTGCATCTGCCGATAGCACTTTCAAGCTGTTCCTGCCGATGAACTTTCAAGGTGCATCTGCCGATGGCTTTTCAGAATACATCTGCTGATGAAGTTTCAAGATGCATCATGCCGATGAAGTTCAAAGCTGCTCATGCCGATAGCTTATTCGTGTTGCATCTACCGATGGCGTTGAAGATACATATGCCGATGACGTGGCGATCTGTTTTGAAGCTGTTTAAACCGGTGATCTTCCGCCAGATCCGCCAGATTTTAAAATAGCCGCGAAGCTACAGTGACGTCGTTTTCAGCATTAACTCCAGAACTTTAATGGCGACGACGACTTGCAACTACAGACGGCAATGGCTACCTGATCTAGTACGGATGCTTCCCAACAGTAACATTTTCCATTTGAACAAAGAAGCATTCAATTTTGAGCCGAAAAAGAAGACAGAGTATTTAAGCCGAGGTTAGAGCACGAAGATACAACTTTTGCGAATTTGATTTCCAGAGCCCTAACCTGTGAAATTTTATCATACTCTGTATAATTTTTCTACACCTCTCGATTTTAACTTGAGATTCAATCCTTGTGAGAGTGTAGTCTGAGCTTTTCATTTACGAACTCAACATTGTGTATAAGGCAGTGGATTGACGCCCGTCAAGTTCAATCCAGATTTGTAAAGGCAGTTGATCGGAGCCCGGAATTCCGATCTAGTTATTCTCGAGGAGAAGGTTAAGGATCTTCAAGGGGTGAACCTTGAAGCGTGGATGTAGGCTGGGTTGAGCCGAACTACGTAAAAATTACTGGTGTCATTTTTTCTCTTACTCTCTCTTTTATATCTGCTGTTGATTCACTTGCTAATAGTTTTAAGTAAAATTTTAAAGAGGTCTAATTCACCCCCCTCTTAGACAATCTCGATCCTACAATTGGTATCCGAGCAAGGTTTAACATTATTGTCTAAGTAGTTTATCTAGAAAATATTGTGATTTTAGAAATGGCATTCAACACACATTCTACACAAATGGAAGGTCAGTCTACCACCAGACCTCCATTCTTTGATGGTAATGATTATGTGTACTGAAAATCTAGGATGAGAATATATGTTCAGGCTATGGACTATGACATATGGAATAATATAGAAAATGGTCCATACATAGCGTTTAAAACAGAAAATGGTATTAGGCTTCCCAAAGCTTCACATGAACTAAATGATACAGATAAGAGGAATCTGAGCCTTAATGCCAAGACAGTAAACACCCTATACTGTGCTCTGAATAGAGACGAATTTAATAGAGTACAAGGGTGTGAGAGTGCCCAAGAGATCTGGCACCTATTAGAGGTCATACACGAGGGCACAAATCAAGTGAAAGAGAGTAAATTAAATATGCTCATACACAAGTATGAACTATTCTCCATGCCTAAGGATGAGTCTGTTTCTTCCATGTTTACAAGATTTACTAACATTACTAATGGTTTGAAAGCTCTTGGTAAATCTTATTCTAGTGAAGAACAGGTCAGGAAAATTCTCAGATGTCTTCCAAGAAGCTGGCAACCAAAGGTGACTGCCATACAGGAAGCAAAGGATCTCAAGGCTCTAAAACTTGAGGAACTCATTGGATCTCTCATGACACATGAGATTACAATGAGGTCAAATGAGAATGAAAACCTCAAGGAGAAAGAGGCCACAAAGAGAAAGGACATTGCTCTGAAAGCCTTCTCTAGCAAAAATGAAGTATTTGAGGATGAAGAAGAGGAAGATGATGAGGATATAGTTCTCATCACTAGGAAATTCAGTAAATTCCTGCAACGGAAGAGGATGCAGGGAAAAAGATTTCCAAAGGGTGAAAAGTCTCAAAAAGACAAGGAGATCACATGTTTTGGGTGTGGAAAGCCTGGCCATATGAAGGCAGATTGTCCACAAGCAAAAAAGTATCCCAAGAAGTTTAAGAAGAAGCCTATGAAGGCAACTTGAGATGATAGTGAAGAAGAGACTTCTTCATCAGAAGATGAGGAAGTAGCAAACCTGTGCTTCATGGCGCACGAGGACAAGGTTAGTTCTTCTCCCTCTAGTATTTTAAGTGACAGTGATAGTGATGACGATGAAGGTAATCTAATTGATGCCTCCAATGACTTGGTTAAACAATTTGGCATGCTTAAGACCAAGTATAACATGTTGAAAAAGGAAAATGCGAGCCTAATTGAGAAGCACGCCAATGAACATAATGTGCATGATAAGGAAGTCTCTGTACTTAAAAAGAAAAATGAGACGTTAAATAGACTTGTTCTGAATTTCACTGAAGGTAGTAAAAATCTGAACATGTTATTGAGCAGCCAGAGAGTGCAGTTTGATAAATTTGGCCTAGGGTATGACAAGATTAGTAAAAAGAAAACATATAAAAAGCTTTTTGTTAAATCCACTGTCTGTCATGCATGCAATGAAGTAGGACATAAATCATTTGTATGTCCTTTAAAAACAAATAATATGAAAACTGGCAGTAAGTTGCAATGGGTTCCCAAAGGAACCAAAACTAACACTAGGACCCAAAAGATTTGGGTACCTAAGAAGACTACTTGATCTCTGTTTTGTAGGATGATGTGTCTCCAATAAGGAATCAGTGGTACCTGGACAGTGGCTGTTCTAGGCACATGACTGGAGATGCATCCATGTTTGCCGTTGTCAACAAAAAGAAAGGTAATGTCACTTTTGGTGGAAACCAGAAGGGTAAAATTGTTGGCATCGGCAATATAGGTAATCCTGATAATATTATTATAGAAAATGTTCTGTTAGTCGAAGGTCTGAAATATAACCTGCTGAGCATCAGTCAATTATGTGATAAGGGTTACAAAGTAGTCTTTAAGAAAAATTCCTGTATTATTAAGGATATATCTAATAGCAAAGTTCTCTTTACTGGTTTCAGAAAAGAGAATATCTATGTTATTGACTTAGATAACTTTGTTTGTGATAATGAAAAATGCTTTGCTGTGAATTCTTCTAATGACTGCTGGATTTGACATAGGAGATTAGGTCACGTAGGAATGGATACCTTAGCTAAGATTACTAAGGAGAATTTAGTTAGAGGAATCCCTAAGATATCCTTTGTGAAGGATAAGGTCTGTGATGCCTGCCAAATGGGTAAGCAGATCAAAAGTTCCTATGCATCAAAGAATGTAGTTTCCACTTCAAGCGTCTCCAACTCCTTCATATGGACCTCTTCGGTCCTTTTAATATTGCTAGCCTAGGTGGCAAATTCTATGCCTTTGTCATTGTTGATGATTTTTCTAGATTTACTTGGGTTTATTTTCTGAAATCAAAGGATGAGACTTTTGATACCTTTTCTAGTTTTAGGAAAAGAGTTCAAAATGAAAAGGAGTTCACCATTATTGCTATTCGTAGTGATCATGGTGGAGAATTTGAAAATGAAAAATTCGAACTCTTGTGTCTCAAGAATGGAATTGAGCACAATTTCTCTTCTCCTAGGACCCCTCAGCAAAATGGTGTTGTTGAGAGGAAAAATAGGTCTCTCCAAGAACTTGCCTGAACCATGCTTAATGAAAATTCTCTTCCTAAGTATTTCTGGGCTGAAGCTGTTGCTACTGCTTGTTATGTGCTTAATCGGGTCTCCATAAGACCTATTCTTGAGAAAACTCCATATGAGCTCTGGAGTGGAAAAACTCCTTCTGTTAAATACTTTAGAGCCTTTGGCAGCAAATGTTTCATTCTAAACACTAAGGATAACTTAGGAAAATTCGATTCCAAATCTGATCTTGGAATTTTTCTGGGTTATTCCCTTACCAGCAAAGCTTATAGAGTATTCAATAGGAGAACTCTAGTTGTAGAGGAGTCGGTTCATGTTAACTTTGATGAGTCTCCTCAACCTACAATCAATGTGGATGAGGATGATATTTTGGATAAACAACTGGATTCTCTTTCCTTAGAAAAACCAAGTGATTCTCCTCAAGTAGAAAATCCAATAGAACATTCTTCTACATCTCTAGAAATTGTTCCTGTCAAAGATGAAAATCCTGCTCTTCCTAAAGATTGGAAATATGTCAAAAATCATCCAATAGATGAAGTTTTAGGTGATCATTCTTTAGGAGTTAAGACTAGAGCTTCTCTTAGGAATCTCTGTGCCAATGTGACATTCATTTCACAAGTAGAGCCTAAGAAATTTGAAGAAGCCGAGGGTGATGAAAATTGGATCTTGGCCATGCAAGAAGAGTTAAATCAATTTGAAAGGAGCAAGGTATGGGAACTTGTTCCAAGACCTAAGGATCATCCCATTATTGGAACTAAATGAGTTTACAAGAACAAATTAGATGAAAATGAGATTGTGGTTAGAAATAAGGCTAGACTGGTTGCTAAAGGTTACAATCAAGAAGAATGAATAGATTTTGAGGAAACCTTTGCACCTGTTGCTAGATTAGAGTCAATTAGGATGCTCTTAGCTTATGCTTGCTACAAAAACTTCACACTCTTCCAGATGGATGTGAATAGTGCTTTCTTAAATGGGTATATTCAGGAAAAAGTTTATGTAGAGCAGCCATTAGGATTTGAAGATTTTGTAAAACCTGATCATGTTTATAGACTTAAGAAGGCTCTTTATGGACTTAAGCAGGCTCCTAGAGCTTGGTATGATAGATTGAAGAATTTCCTTGTGGAAAGGAATTTCAAAAAGGAAAATTCAGACTCAACTCTGTTTACCATGCATCAAGATAAGGATATTCTGTTAGTACAAATCTATGTTGATGACATTATTTTTGGATCATCTAATATCAACATGTGTAATGAATTTTCCTCCCTCATGCAAAGTGAATTTGAAATGAGTATGATGGGGGAGTTAAAATTCTTCTTAGGATTCCAGATTAGTCAATCTCCTGATGGAATTTTCTTCTGTCAAGAAAAGTACATTAAGGAACTCCTTAAGAAATTTGGTTTAGAATCTGTCAAATCCTCTAGAACTCCCATGAGTACCACTACTAAATTGGACAAGGATGAGAATGGTATAAGTGTGGATATCAAGAAATATCGTGGTATGATTGGTTCACTATTATATCTGACTGCAAGTAGGCCAGATATACTCTTTAGTGTGTGCCTATGTGCTAGATTTCAGGCTGCCCCCAAGGAATCTCACTTATCTGCTGTCAAAAGAATTTTCAAATATTTAAGTGGGACTCATGATTTAGGATTATGGTATCCGAAGGGCACCTCCTTTGATCTGATTGGATACTCAGATTCTGACTATGCTGGTAGTCTAGTTGATAGGAAAAACACCAGTGGAACCTGTCAGTTCCTTGGTGAATCCTTAGTTTCCTGGTACTTAAAGAAACAGAATTCTGTTGCATTGTCAACTGCTGAGAGTGAATATATTGCTGCAGGCAGTTGCTGTGCACAAATGCTTTGGATGAAACAGACTTTGGAAGATTATAATCTATTTTATAATAGGATTCCTATTCGGTGTGATAACACCAGTGCAATTAACATTTCTAAAAACCCTATTCAGCATTCTAGAACCAAACATATTGATGTAAGATATCACTTCATCCGTGATCATGTTCAAAGATGTGATATATCTTTAGAATTTGTCAATTATGTTGATCAATTGGCTGACATCTTTACAAAACCATTGGATACAAAGACCTTCAATAATATAAGAATAAGGTTGTGCCTCATTCGGGTTGAGAAAAACTAAGTTTATCCCTCTGTTAGAAAATCCTGAGTGTCAGAGCATTTTCTTCTGTGATGGCATTTTCGCGCTCTTTCAGAAACCCCTGCCCTTCCAGTCGTCTCTCTCTCGAGTACTCTACTTCCCATGGATTATCTGGGTTCATCCTCCCGCGCAGTTTCCAAACCGGCCATGAAGAAGGCCAAAACTTCAGCACGTCCTCCCAGAGTGATCCCTCGTGCAAAAGCTTGGCCATCACTCTTCTTTCTCTCTGAAGCTGCTGAGTCGAGATACCATGACGACTTTCAGTTCAAATCGTTAATTTCCAGTCGAGGTATCTTCTTTGATGACTTAGCTGGTATGAATATTATCGAACCCTTGAAGGATCTCGGGTTATTAGGTTTCTTCGATGTAGAGTCATTTTATTACCCGGAAGCCATTAAGATGTTCTATGCTAACCTAAGTTTTCCCTCTGATTTCTCTTCTATCAAAAGCTATGTGTATAACAAGCACATAGAAATTACCCCTCAATTCATTAATAGCATTTTGGAGTGTCCTCACCTTGATAGCTGCCCCTACAAATACGTATCTGGCACTGAGCCTCCATTCTTTGGTATTGATGATGGTCTCGGCTTTCTCAAGACCATTGCCTTGAACCCAAACCATATCCCTGATCATTTAAAGGGCAAACACCTGATCGCTAGGGCAAGACTTTTTCATCAGATGATAGGGTACAATATTGTCCCTAAGGGTGGTCATCATGACGAAGTAAGTGCCATGGAACTCTTTGTTCTGTTTGCACTTTACTACAAGATCCCCTTCAATATTGGATATGTAATTGTTTGAAGGATGATTCTGGCAGTGTCATCCAAGGCTACCTCTTTACCCTACAACCTGCTGTTAATGAAAATTCTAGCTAAGCTTGAGGTTTTCTTTCCTGAGGATGAGGATCCTGTCACTCTTAAACCCTCCAGTTACTATTCTAGAACCACCTTGAGCAAAATGGGAATTAAAAGAACCAGAACTGGGGAGCTTGTGCTGCATATTACGAAGAGGAATACTGCTAAGGCAGTTGTTGCCAAAAAGGGAAAGAGAAAACTTGACCTGTTAGAGGAGTCCACTGCTGAAGGAGGGGATGACTCTGAGATACCAGTATTTGTTAATTCCCCCTCTCAATCTCAGGCTTCTAGCTTTCAGCCTCCTCCTTTAGTACGAAGGCGTCGTGTCCCTCCCTCCTCTGTGCCTGTACTCCTTCCAGCAAATCCTCCATCTCCTCCACCTGCCCTTCGCTTACCAGCTCTGCCTCCTATACCTCCTCCATCTCCAGTCCACCAAGATACAGCTCCTCCATCACCAGTCCAACCACCTCCTCCAGTCCACTTAAATCCTCCACGTCCAATTGCTCCTTCCATTCCACCTGCTTCCCAAGTCCACCATTCCTCACCAAATCTGCAACCTGCTTCTGAACCAGTCTCTCTCATCCTTTATCAGAGGAGATTTTCTCTCAGCGAGGCACAGTATAATAAGTTGAAGTCCAGCATTGACAATCTCAGTACAGCCATTGATGCCAAGCTCACTCAACTCAAAAAGGATTTGAGCGTTGAGGCTGCTGTGGCTCAGGGTCAAATGGATCAGAAAATGGACAGAAATAATGAGATTTTCACCCGTAACCTTCGGGCTCTCAAATCTCAAGTTGAGGCTCTTTGCCCTGCACCACATATTCCTTCCTGCCCCACTGAGCCTACTTTTGAAGACCTCCATCTTCCTTTTTGTAGACCTGAGGTAGTTGAAGATTTTCGGGTGATGCATTTGGATCTTCAGGAGACTGAATTTGCATTCTCTCCTCCTGATGCGTCTAATGCTGTTCCTCCTGTCGAAACTCCTCCATGTATGGAAATGGTGGTGTATCAAGGCCCCTCTACCTCTGCTGCTCCTCAGCCAGAGACAGCTCCATGTCTGGAACTAGTGCCTTATCAATCTCCCATCTCTCTTGATATTCACTCCCTTCCAACACTTGTCGATGCTTATATCAAGTCCAACTGCGATGTGTCTGCTTGGATTAGCCAAGCTTTTTGGAATCATTTTGTAGCTTTCTTTAAATAGATGACTTTGTCTGTAAACACTTTTATTGATATTCTAAAGCTACTTTACTCTGTTATTTTTCTGACTTGTGTTGCATCCATTCCTTCTGCTGTCCCTTTGCTTGTTTTTTGATAATGTCAAAGGGGGAGAATATTGATTGTAATTGGATATGCATGTGGAACATGGAATATTGCCTATTTTGGAACAATCTGGATATATTCATGTTTTTGAAACTCTGGCATGTTTTTGAAACTCTGGTATGCTCCGTGGTTGTTTTTTAGCAAGTATGCATTTGCTATGAGGAAGAGTGACTTAATCAAATTATTTTGTCATCATCAAAAAGAGGGAGATTGTTGACTTAAATAGAGTTTAAGTCTAAATATGTTTTTGATGATGCTTTTTTAATGATAAGTAAATAATTTGATTATGGTGATTATGTTTAAAAGAATGAAAATATTGAATTATACATTTGATTTTAATCCTTTGGAAATACCCTTGAAAATTGTATTTTAGTGTTCTAATAATATTGGTTAAGTGTACAAGGCGTGCATCTGCCGATACAGTACAAGAAAATACATCTGCCGATAGAGAACAAGGCGTGCATCTGCCGATGGTCTCCAAAGCCTGCATCTGTCGATGACATATCAACTTGCATCTGCCGATGGAGTCATCAAGTCGTTCCTGCCGATGAACTTTGAAGATGCATCTGCCGACAAGTTTTCAAGGTGCATCTACCGATGGAATTCAAAGCCCTCATCTGCCGTTAACTTTTGAGCTGCATCTGCCGATAGCACTTTCAAGCTGCATCTGCCGATGGCTTTCACGCTGCATCTGCCGATGGCTTTCAAGTTGTATCTGCCGATAGCACTTTCAAGCTGTTCCTGCCGATGAATTTTCAAGGTGCATCTGCCGATGGCTTTTCAGAATACATCTGCCGATGAAGTTTCAAGATGCATCATGCCGATGAAGTTCAAAGCTGCTCATGCCGATAGCTTATTCGTGTTGCATCTACCGATGGCGTTGAAGATACATATGCCGATGACGTGGCGATCTGTTTTGAAGCTGTTTAAACCGGTGATCTTCCGCCAGATTTTAAAATAGCCGCGAAGCTACAGTGACGTCGTTTTCAGCATTAACTCCAGAACTTTAATGGCGACGACGACTTGCAACTACAGACGGCAACGACTACCTGATCTAGTACGGATGCTTCCCAACGGTAACATTTTCCATTTGAAGAAAGAAGCATTCAATTTTGAGCCGAAAAAGAAGACAGAGTATTTAAGCCGAGGTTAGAGCACGAAGATACAACTTTTGCGAATTTGATTTCCAGTGCCCTAACCTACGAAATTTTATCATACTCTGTATAATTTTTCTACACCTCTCGATTTTAACTTGAGATTCAATTCTTGTGAGAGTGTAGTCTGAGCTTTTCATTTACGAACTCAACATTGTGTATAAGGCAGTGGATTGACGCCCGTCAAGTTCAATCCAGATTTGTAAAGGCAGTTGATCGGAGCCCGGAATTCCGATCTAGTTATTCTCGAGGAGAAGGTTAAGGATCTTCAAGGGGTGAACCTTGAAGCGTGGATGTAGGCTGGGTTGAGCCGAACCACGTAAAAATTACTGGTGTCATTTTTTCTCTTACTCTCTCTTTTATATCTGCTGTTGATTCACTTGCTAATAGTTTTAAGTAAAATTTTAAAAAGGTCTAATTCACCCCCCTCTTAGACAATCTCGATCCTACAGTGTGATCCTTCCTTCAAAGATTTGGAAATAAATACTTGACAAATTGAGGTAAGGAAACTTGGTCTTCCTTGAGGATTAAGTTGATTGTGCACCAAGGACAAGTACTTGCCAATCTGAGAAAAAGGAAACTTTGCAGAGAAATTTCTACGTTGAGGACAATTGAGAAGCAAAATGATCTCGTACCAAGTATATCAATTCCAAATCGACCGGAAACATCAAATAGGTTTGAGTAATTAGTAAGGTCATTTGGTTTATATATTGTATCTATTACTTGTATAAGGTTAATAAATAATATGTTGAAATCTTTTATTGAAAAATTTGTTATTGTTCACTTTGCACATAACTTGGTTAATGACAAAAATTTTGAGAACTTAAAAATGGATTTTAACGTTTTAAAGAATGTTAGTTCTATTAGATATTATTCACCATTTGATCTTATTATTGATTTTAATCCAATAAATCGGTTAAATATTTTAACTTTGTTTACTAATAAGTTTGTTATTGTGCATGGAAGGAAAAATGATGAAGTTGTTAGGAAATTTCATGCAATGGTAAGATTTATTTTTGAACTCGGAGATTAGGTTTGACTACATTTACAAAAAGAAAAGTTTTCAAACCAACGGAAGAACGAGTTGCAACCTCGAGGAGATGGACCATTTGAAGTCCTAGAGTGCACCAACAATAACGTTTACGTGATCGATCTACGGAGTGAATACGGTAATGTAAGCGCAACTTTTAACGTTAGCAACTTGTCTTTATATGATGCAGGGATTCAAAGACGAATCTTTCCGAAGAGGGAGGGAATGATACAAACCAGGAGTAACCAAGGACAACACCATGAAGCATGATCCATCACAAAGCACAGGTGGACCGATGACAAGGTCAAGAACTAAGAAGATGCATAAAGCTTTATATAATTTGATCATAGAAACTCAAGCAAAAGAGTTTTCACAACTCAACCAAAAATTGATAATTATGCTAAGTATGAATGAGGAGTCCATAGACGAAAGCCATCCAAAAGACCATGAGATTATTGCGTGTAAAAAGAATTTGTTAAGTTAGAGGAAAAAAGGGAGTTGCCCGTGCGCGCCACAAACCAACCAGCAACGTGCGCCCCTTGCCAAATGACAGCGCCCGCACTGTGCTCAATTCCCCTGCGCCCACGTGACATGCCTCGCGCACCTCACGTCTAAGATTCGCCCCCTGCGTTTGAAGATCATGCACCCAACATGCGTCTGCCTTAGCCTAGCGCGCGCTCCGTGCTCACAAAATACCTTATATGTGGCCTATTTTGAGTTTTTAGTAAATTTTAGTTTTTTTTATTTTCGTAATTTTTTATTTATTTTGCCTATTTATACATAAGAGTTAGACTTTGTTTTGGAGATTTTGAGATTAATAAAATTGGTATTTTTTAGAGAGTTCGTGTGAATTCTTCTTTTAAGTTCTTTGTGGAGAATTTGATTTTCATCAAGTATTGACTTGATAGATCATCTTTGATAACTTTGGTTTAGCCAACAAGTGTGGCTCTGGTCAAGTTTCTATTTTGATAACTACGGTTCTATCGGCAAGGCTCGATCGAAGTCTAGTTCCTCTATTTTTCTTGAATCACACGACAATTTTATTATTTATTCCGCATTATTGGCGGATACCCAATTTCGTAATATCTGAGGTTTGCATCAATTGGAGCTATCATGTATGAAGGAATAAGAATTGGAACAGTGTTGGGAATGAAATCAATATCATAAAATATCATGATCGGGTGATAACCTCACAGATCCTCAAGGTAAACGTTAGTATAAACAATTACACATACAAATCTAGATCTTGACTGTCACATAATCACCGCTAATAACAGAAAACATACTCTTAAAATGCTTCAATTTCTACCTTCGCTAAAATAATTGCACAATGTAGGGGTCAATATAAAGCTAAATCACATGATTCACTTAACCATAATCTTTAGGTTAATTCTCATTTAAAAAAGTTCATAAACAGGATCTAACCAAATTGATCCAGATAAACTATCCAATTTGCAAGCAACTCGTGCCTATTAACCATGCTCAAATGTTAAAGTTTTCCTATCACCATCTTCAAAAGAAACTCAACAGCGTAGAAACAACAATATGTCATATATTAACGGCCAACATCAGACGAATAAATTGGGAAGGAAAAGTCGTACTATCAATGATACCATGTCTATTACAATCATAGACGTTAAAAACCCTAACTACATAAACATGCTCAAATAAAAACTTCTTCACTGGTTCTTTCTAGGCATCTCACTCTACTTCCTCTATGGTAATCTTTCATTATACTTACCAAACACTCATCACATAGCCTCATCATGCTAAGAATAATCAATTCTTCAAAGATAGAGCTGAATTCATAACTGTCAGTCTAATAAAGTTTTTAGGACGTAAATGATCTTAAACTTATCACTTTATCAATCCTTATCAATCACTTAAATTCACCGTGCCGATTTCACAAATTTGGCATCATACTCTAAAATTGTGATCTCCCTCAAACAAGTATGTATACACAATGATTATGCTTTATCCATACTGATAAGTGTGTATTTTACACACTTATTTATACTTTTTAGATTTGAATTGATAAGTTTTTCTCAAGTGATTGGAAGAATTTGACGAGATTTGCGTGAGTGTGCAGACAAACAGGAACAGAAAGAAAATGTTGAATAAAGAAGAAGTGGCTACCGATCTCCAAACAATCTTGAGATCGGTAGCCATACATGAAATGAAGAGAATTGAAAGAAGAAGTGGCTACCGATCTCCAAACAATCTTGAGATCGGTAGCCATACATGAAGAGAATTGAAGGAGAAGTGGCGATCGATCTCCATACAACACAGAGATCGATCGCCACTATACTAATCCGCTTGAAGCACTTAAAAAGAAGCAGCGATCGATCTCCACAACTGCCAGAGACCGATCGCTATGTTACATTACACTTAGAAGAGACAGCGATCAATTCCTATAAAGAACAGAAACCGATCGCTACCCAACATACTCTACACATTTGGAGCAGAAGATTGCAGCGACCGTGCGCCTTACACAGCCAGAGACCGATCGCTAACCAAATTACATATGGAAAGACAACGTGTTTTAATTCGAACCGTTGATCTGAAGCGAGATTAAATCCAAACCCTTGATCGGCTGAAAGAAGTTAATAAAAACCCATGTGCAGACCTAATTGGAGTGGCATTCAGCAAATCCAGAGGCCGCGACTGAGAGCACCACCGAGCGAATTCTTCGACGAGGAGGGGCGATCATTCTTCATAGTTTTCTTTTCCTTTCTTTTTAATTTCACTATTTAATTATGCAACTCTTTATTATTACTGTTGTTTATTTTTCTAGTATGAACTAATCTTCCTGTTCTAGGGTTTCGATGTAGCTTTACTATGATTGTTTATTTTTCTTGATTCAAGTATTTAATTTTCTGTTTCTGTTCTGTGTTTGAGTAATTTATTCTGAACGTAATGCTTAGGTTTGATTGATCACCAAAACTAAGAACTTTAGGGTTGATTCGGGATGCGAGAGCGGAGAATTTAACCGTGCACTGAATAGTTTGCCATGAAAAGGATGTTAGACTAAAGATAGCTAATGCGTTCATGTGGTAGTATAATTTCTTGTTCTTAATGTATTCAATTAATTCTCAGGATTAGAGACTGAGAGGTAATAATTCGTTAATTGAATAAGTTTATCTTTGCTCGAGAGAGATTGATAAATATTTTCGTGAAATTGCCATCAACACATAGAAATAGGATTTAACTATTTGAATTAGGTCTGATAAATAGGATTAGCTAAGTGAAATCGGAACCCTGGATTTTCTCATCATATAATCTTACTTCTTTATTTTGTTTTATTTTATTTTATTTTATTTTATTTTATTTTATTTTATTTTATTTTATTTTATTTTATTTTATTTTATTTTATTTTATTTTATTTTATTTTATTTTATTTTATTTTATTTTATTTTATTTTATTTTATTTTATTTTATTTTATTTTATTTTATTTTATTTTATTTTATTTTATTTTATTTTATTTTATTTTATTTTATTTTATTTTATTTTATTTTATTTTATTTTATTTTATTTTATTTTATTTTATTTTATTTTATTTTATTTTATTTTATTTTATTTTATTTTATTTTATTTTATTTTATTTTATTTTATTTTATTTTATTTTATTTTATTTTATTTTATTTTATTTTATTTTATTTTATTTTATTTTATTTTATTTTATTTTATTTTATTTTATTTTATTTTATTTTATTTTATTTTATTTTATTTTATTTTATTTTATTTTATTTTATTTTATTTTATTTTATTTTATTTTATTTTATTTTATTTTATTTTAAATCTAAATCACAAAAATTATTATTTCTTTTCAAATTAAACTAAAATTTAGATACTCAATATTTAACATAATTATTCCTCGTGGGATCGACACTCGTACTTAATACACACTTTATTACTTTTGCGACACGTGCACTTGCGTATACGATTTTTCGCAACAAGTTTTTGGCGCCGTTGCCGGGGAATAAATTTTGTTAATCTTTGAATTATTTGATTTTAGTTTATATTTGAAATTTTATTTTATTTTATTTTTTTTATTTATTTATTTTATTTTATTTTATTGTAAGCTTAAATTGAATTATTTGCACATTGCAGGTGCATGCGAAAATTAGGTACTGCCAACCTAATCCCTATCGATCTTGAAATTGAACGAACTTGCCGTAAAAATCGAAGGGAAACAAGACAAGCAATTATGGCAGCTAATCAAAATGCAGATGATCAAAATGCTCACATACCACAGATGGTCGGGGTTGAGGCAGTCGAAAGAAGGACTTTGTTGGATTATGTTATGCCATCCATGGACGGGATTCAATCAGCAATTCGGAAACCGGCTATCACATGCAATAATTTTGAAATAAAGCCGGGTACAATACAAATGATCCAACAGTATCAGTTTTGTGGTTTGCCTAACGAAGACCCCAAGGATCATATTGCTAGCTTCGTCGAGGTCTGTGATACTTTTAAATACCATAATGTCTCCGAGGATGCTATTAAGCTCAGGTTATTCCCCTTCACACTGAGAGATCGTGCAAAGAATTGGTTACACTCCTTACCTCCAGATTCAATTACAACATGGAATGATTTAGCACAGAAATTTCTATCCAAGTTCTTTCCCTTTGAAAAGATGGCGAAACTCCGTAATGAGATCACCAATTTTGCTCAATTTGATGGTGAGACAATCTATGAAGCATGGGGCCGATTCAAGGAGCTTTTGAGAAAATGCCCCCAGCATGGTCTACCACAATGGATGCAAATACAGACATTCTTCATCGGCCTATCAAGTTCTACACGGACGCTTGTCAACTCAGCAGCTGGTGGATCACTATTATCTAAGACAGAAGTGGAGGCATTTAACCTGTTAGAAGAGTTATCCCTAACTAATGATCAGTGCCCGGTTGAACGTCAGATTTTGAGAAGGCAGTCAAATACACCAGAAATGGAAGCAATAAGAGCATTGACTACACAAGTTGCATCTCTCACTCAGCACATCCAAGGAAATCAAGCTATAGTTAATGCAATTCAGTCACCGATCATGCAATGTCAATGGTGCCAAGGACCACATGCGAGTGAAAACTGTCAGCAAGGGAACCAAATGGTTAGAAGTTCATCTGAACAAGCCCAATATGTGGGAAATTATAATAGACCGACACTTCAAAATTCAGGTAACTACTATAATGGGGGGCACAACAATCATCCGAATTTCTCGTGGAAGAACCCGAATAACGCCTTTCAGATGCCACAAGCTAATCAACCGGGACCTCCCTTTCCAGAAAGAAAACCTAATTTGGAGGATTTAATTGCCAAGATGGGAGAGCGCACCAATAATTTAATTGCTGAAATGGGGGAGCACACAAATAAATTTATGGCTGAGACAAGAACCACCTTACAGAATCAGTCAGCCCAAATTCGAAGTTTAGAAACTCAAATGGGCCAGATGGCAGCTGCATTAAATGGTCGCCCACAAGGTGCATTGCCCAGTTCCACTGAAATCAACCCCAGAGAACAATGCAATGCCATTACACTTAGGAGTGGAGCAGTGATTGAAAATTGTACCCAAGAAAATAAGAAAGTGGTCGCACATGACGGAGTGCATTCGTCATCATCCGAGTCCACACCAAAGGATCAAGAGCCACAGGAAGCTCCACCCCACATCCCAAAGAAAATTATCCCAAAAGTCCCTTTCCCACAACGCCTGAAAAATGCAAATTTGGATAAGCAGTTTGAAAAATTCTTGAAAGTGTTCAAACAATTACACATCACCATCCCGTTCGCTGAGGCACTGGAGCAAATGCCTAAATATGCCAAATTTGTAAAAGATATTTTGTCTCATAAGCGTAAGATCGAAGACGGCAGTACGATCGCTTTGACGGAAGAATGCAGTGCTATTATTCAACGAAAGCTTCCGCAAAAAATGAAAGACCCAGGAAGTTTCACTATTCCATGCGAAATTGGGGATTCTATATTTGAAAGGGCACTTTGCGATTTAGGAGCCAGCATTAACTTGATGCCTCTATCCATATTTCGGAAGCTTGGTATTGGTGAAGCAAAGCCCACCAGTGTAATCCTACAGATGGCCGATCGCTCTATAAAACATCCGTATGGGGTAATTGAAGATGTCCTTGTCAAGGTCGACAAATTTTTTTTTCCCGCTGATTTCTTGATTCTCGATATGGACGAAGACCGAGGTATCCCTATAATATTAGGTCGACCATTCTTAGCCACAGGGGGAGCTGTCATTGATCTAAGAAAGGGAGAGCTTAAATTGCAAGTACAAGATGAAGATGTCACATTCAAGGTGTATAAATCATTGGAGTACCCAATAGAGGCTTCACGTCAACCAAACAATTTTCTTGAGTCTAATGGGAAGCAGTGTGTTGAAAGTTTGGGGGAGTCGCCATTACGGGGTATACCACCTATTAAGAAACCACCTGATCACAAAAAGCTTCTGGCGAATAACAAGTTGTTAAATGGGCAACGATTGACACCATATTGGGACGATACATTTCAAAATACAAAGCCAATCATATATCCCGACCCAACATGAAGCAGTATGATGTCGGGCCGTCGACGCTAAAACAAGCGCTTGGTGGGAGGCAACCCACCCAAGTATCCTTTTTATTTTTTATTTCATTTTATTAGTATTAAATTAAAAAAAAAAAAAAAAAAAAAAAAAAAAAAAAAAAAAAACATCTTTTATAACCCATTTGTTATTTATTTTTATTTTTTGTTTTTATTTTATTTCTTATCATTATTATTATTATTACTATTTTTTTATTTATGTTTTAGTTTCTTAAGTCATTTTATTTTCTCTATTTTCTTTATTTCTTGTCTTTTATTTTTATTTTTCTTTAAATAGGTTCCGATTAAGTCATTTTTTTATTTTATTTTTTTATCATTTAATTTTTTCTTCTTTCTTACTGTTATTTTTAATTTTCTTTAGTTTATTATTTTATTGTCTTTTTATTTATTTATTGTTTCTTTTATGTTATTTATTTTTCTGCTTTTAAATAGGGTCCAATTTAGTTATCTTAAATTCTGTTATTCATTTTATCATTTTATTTAATTTTAATTTTAATTTTTTTTGTTATGTTATTTATTATTTTCTTTTCTTTTTATCTTTCTTTTTCTTGTTCTAAGTAATTTTTATTTTAGATTAATTAGCCATTTATTTTCCTGAATTTATTTTTCCTTATAATTTTTATTTTCTTTTATTTTCCTTTATTTTATTTATTGTATTCTGTTTCTATTTCTATTTTTTAATTCGTTCCTTTTATCTTTCTTTCTTTTTATTTTCTTCTTACTTAATTTTTTCTCTCGTATTTTCATTTCCCGTTTCAAGTATTTTCATTTTCGGTTTTTATTTCTTCATTTAGTTGTTAAAAAAAAAAAAAAAAAAAAAAAAAAAAAAAAAAAAAAAAAAAAAAAAACAAAAAGAAACTCCTCTGCTCGATTGCTCCTTCAACCGAAGCTCCACTACACTACTGCCGGGTCCCATAAGAGGTACACTATCCCCTTTCCTAATTTTTGTGTATGATTTATTCTTTACATTGAGGACAATGTTTATTTCAAGTTTGGGGGGGGTTTATTTGGATATTATTTTAAATTGATAAACATGTTTAGATTAGTAAGTCTGCTTAATATTTTGAATTTTATGGTATGATTATTTATTTCATTCGTTTAAAGTGTCGATGATTGCACCTTTGATCAATGCATGTTTCAACTTCTGAATAGATTCTGAGATAGTATGATTTATGATAGTAGCATTGATTGGAGTTTAGGAAGTTAGACTTGTTTGTGTGGATGTTCATTCTTGTTTAAATTTAACTGATAATGATATAAATTGTTGTCTTGAGGTCGAGAGCCTAAACACAGTAAGGGAGTGCTTGAGTGTAAACACTGAAAGGGAGTGAGCTCCATTTAAATTTAGTGAGTGATTAGTGAGTACTAAATTGTTCTTGGTTTTGCCCTGCATTCATGAATACAAATTGTGATTTTTGCAGAAATAAGAGAATGACTTAGGCCATTTTTGAATCGTTTGAGCCTTTATTGACATACCTCATTTGTGTCATTTAAATGGCACCCTTAGTCTCCTATTTGAACCTATATTTACCACTATTTTGTCAACCCTAACTTAGCCTACCCTGAAATTATTTTAACTATCCTGTTTATCGAGCACAGGATTGTGGGTACATATTATGGGGAGAGTTGGAGAAAGTAGTGGTGAGAATCAGAGCTAATTCTTTTGTCAATTGTCTAAGTTGCTAGTATTTTGGGATTTTATTTATTCTTCTTTTATGTTTTTCAGTGACTAAAGTTGTGAAAAAAAAAAAAAAAAAAAAAGAGACGTGAAAAAAAAAAAAAAAAAAAAAAAAAAAAAATCAAAGTTATTGGAAAGATGAATTGTTCAATAGTAGAACAATTTTTTTATGCTATTTGATTTGTTTATCATTATTTGTATTTTATGTTTGACATTGACAAAGGAGTTAGTTTTGAAAAATAGAGAGTGAGACAAGTTTGGGGGGTGATTATTGAGTTAACTGATTAGAAAAGAGTTCAAATGAGTGTAAGGAGTGAGGGTGACATAAGGATGGATTGTGCTCTAGATTTTCGCTTGAATCCAAAACTTTCCTACCTTATAACCCAGCCTTACATTACAAGCTTAATTAAAGACCTATCGACTTTTATTCTGTTTACTCATATTTGTTATTAGTGAATAATGGGCAAGACTGATGAACAATAAGAGTGGATGGAGTGACCCTGAGTGGTATTTTTGATTTCCCTTCTCATAAGACACAAGTATAGATCTATCAGTTAAACGATAATGAATTTGAGCATGTACACACACAAGTATTTCTGATTAAATTTTTCTCAATGCGATATCATGAGTTGTATTATTGAAAGTGTTTATTTCGATGGTTGTTTGCATGCAAATATCAAGCTGAGACAAAATACTGCGAACTGTGATTTAGATAATTTTACCATGGAAATTTTAAATATTCTGCAGACTTAAAATTTTAGAAAATTCTGGATAAATTTTGTTAGATTTCTATGCTTATTGTTGTTCGCTTGAGGACAAGCTTTCATTCAAGTTTGGGGGTGTGATAAGTGTGTATTTTACACACTTATTTATACTTTTTAGATTTGAATTGATAAGTTTTTCTCAAGTGATTGGAAGAATTTGACGAGATTTGCGTGAGTGTGCAGACAAACAGGAACAGAAAGAAAATGTTGAATAAAGAAGAAGTGGCTACCGATCTCCAAACAATCTTGAGATCGGTAGCCATACATGAAATGAAGAGAATTGAAAGAAGAAGTGGCTACCGATCTCCAAACAATCTTGAGATCGGTAGCCATACATGAAGAGAATTGAAGGAGAAGTGGCGATCGATCTCCATACAACACAGAGATCGATCGCCACTATACTAATCCGCTTGAAGCACTTAAAAAGAAGCAGCGATCGATCTCCACAACTGCCAGAGACCGATCGCTATGTTACATTACACTTAGAAGAGACAGCGATCAATTCCTATAAAGAACAGAAACCGATCGCTACCCAACATACTCTACACATTTGGAGCAGAAGATTGCAGCGACCGTGCGCCTTACACAGCCAGAGACCGATCGCTAACCAAATTACATATGGAAAGACAACGTGTTTTAATTCGAACCGTTGATCTGAAGCGAGATTAAATCCAAACCCTTGATCGGCTGAAAGAAGTTAATAAAAACCCATGTGCAGACCTAATTGGAGTGGCATTCAGCAAATCCAGAGGCCGCGACTGAGAGCACCACCGAGCGAATTCTTCGACGAGGAGGGGCGATCATTCTTCATAGTTTTCTTTTCCTTTCTTTTTAATTTCACTATTTAATTATGCAACTCTTTATTATTACTGTTGTTTATTTTTCTAGTATGAACTAATCTTCCTGTTCTAGGGTTTCGATGTAGCTTTACTATGATTGTTTATTTTTCTTGATTCAAGTATTTAATTTTCTGTTTCTGTTCTGTGTTTGAGTAATTTATTCTGAACGTAATGCTTAGGTTTGATTGATCACCAAAACTAAGAACTTTAGGGTTGATTCGGGATGCGAGAGCGGAGAATTTAACCGTGCACTGAATAGTTTGCCATGAAAAGGATGTTAGACTAAAGATAGCTAATGCGTTCATGTGGTAGTATAATTTCTTGTTCTTAATGTATTCAATTAATTCTCAGGATTAGAGACCGAGAGGTAATAATTCGTTAATTGAATAAGTTTATCTTTGCTCGAGAGAGATTGATAAATATTTTCGTGAAATTGCCATCAACACATAGAAATAGGATTTAACTATTTGAATTAGGTCTGATAAATAGGATTAGCTAAGTGAAATCGGAACCCTGGATTTTCTCATCATATAATCTTACTTCTTTATTTTTAAATCTTTTATTTAAATTGCTGCTTAATTTTATTTGAATTATTATTTTAGTTTTAAAATCTAAATCACAAAAATTATTATTTCTTTTCAAATTAAACTAAAATTTAGATACTCAATATTTAACATAATTATTCCTCGTGGGATCGACACTCGTACTTAATACACACTTTATTACTTTTGCGACACGTGCACTTGCGTATACGATTTTTCGCAACACATACCTCACGTTACAGTCCCATTTAACGTCTTTAATCAAGTAACCAAGGCTCAAGACTTTCATCATACTTCCACTGTCTTCCTAAAATAAAGCATGGTAAAACTGATTCTCCTACCTTGCCAGAACATCATTGGTACCTAGATTCTTTACTAGAACTTTATGGATGAACTATCAATCAGTAAATCTCTTTCATTATTCACCAAATAATCAAGTTTTGACAGCTTTGAACAATTCTCAATCCCATGAATAAACCGGGCTCTACTCTCGCCATCTAATGCAAATGTTGTCCTCGGGTTCTTTTTAAACTTTATCATTTTCACGTCAAATCTTCATGACATATCCAAAACTTTACAAAATCGAAGGCATACACATCAACCCTAAACTTCTCCAAGATAAATAAAAATCGTTAAACGTATTAATTATATGATCATCAGAGATAACAAGCACATCTAAGAATCAAGTGTTAAAACTTCTCATCACTTTCTCAAAATAAAATTGTGAGAAAGCTGATTCTTAACTCTACCAGCGAACCATTTGCATCTCATGCCTCGATTACTAACTAATGTCATTTCTCATAAACTGATAAACCTAACCTAATTCATCCTCCAATACTGGCAAGTTAAAGTGTTTGAATACTGATGCAATAACCTAATTCATCCTCCAATACTGGCAAGTTAAAGTGTTTGAATACTGATGCAATATATCTGAAGGTCCTTCACCTTGTCCTCTTAGGATAAACTAACGCGGCCCTCCAAGCTACAATTTAAACCAACAGGCTAAGATTTATAAATTTATGCAATACCCAATGTGCGCTTTTCGGAGTCATATTTGAAATCCAAAAAAAAAAAAATTCTACACGGGTTAGAACTCGTCTTTTCACACAATATTTATTAATCTCCTTTATCACTTTATCCATCTTCGGGATGACACTTTCAAGATGTCGACCTGGATGTGATACCAAAAATTTTGTTACGGCCTGCAAAAGACTCGAAACAAAACAAGAAGCGATCCACTCGAAACAAACCTAACTATCTAACCCTTAACTTGAAGTTCTTTAATAACTGCAGAAGTGTTAAATAAAAACAAAAGTCAACGATCAAAATATCTAAGACTAAATCAGGTACGTCGGTGACATCGAGACAGTGTCATAGAAGAAGGTCTAAAAGGAATATAGTGCGAAAAGTAAATAACAATGCTTGAAAATAAAGCAACTAAACAAACCTCTCCCCTTAACTAAGTTTAATTCACCAAGAAAGATTACATGCTAAGGGAAAACTAGCAATCTCACTCCTAGCCTCGACTGATACCGGACTCCTAGACTAAGACCTGAAAGGGGAGAATCGTTTGATATAAGTCGACTAAACTCAATAAGAATGAAGTTTTATATACAATGTTGACAATGAATGAGCATGTTTTGTATAAAAGCATTATATAAAACTAATTAGAAAACATACAAAATGATACATGTTAAAAGAACCCACTATGATGTGGTACGTAATTAAATAGACCCTTACTGTACAACATGAAGATCCTAGTGAAAATAGAGTCACTTAAGGACTTTGGGCTCTCCATGCCAAAGACATAACATAAATAAATAACAACGATGCTCAAACAATTGCAACAACCATAATGACCCTGAACAGGTTTACGTTTTTACTCCCAGAGACACGACATATTCAACTATATTAGTTAACAACGAAAAAACATATATTCTAATGGTTGAATGTGCGTAAAAAAATAGACTCATGCATAGGTCAAACTCGACTCACATGACGAAGTTAATCATAAAATAATGTGCATGCTCAGTAAAATATGTACATTGAAAAATACATATAATATGAAAATCGACGAACCATAAAATAGTCATATAATTTTATATGAGAACATGTCTCAAAATAAGTTTTTAGAAAAACTATGCAGTAGTGTAGATAAAATGAAAACTCTGCCTCAAATTTGATCTAGCAATGACTAAAGCCCAAACAATCTGGGGAAACTCCAATACGTATATGAGTCAAAAATTCTAAATCTTGGTACCTTTACGAAATTGTTGACCAAATTCCCTGATTTGCACATAAGAACTCTGATCCTCGAACTTATTCACGCTAAGTTCCCTTGAGTTTCAATGTAATCAACACGTAGGAACCTCATATTCGTTACAGCTTCAACCAAACCTCATTTACCCTTCAATTTCTGATCATTATCTTCCACCCCTTTCAGTTCTTCTGATGAATTTTTTCTTGAACTTCCCTCTTATCAGATTGATTCCCAATTAGAAAAGAGAGGCTAGTGCAGAGAGTAATTAATGGGTGCTGGCTGCACTTACCCGCACTAAAAACGGGTAAAACCCCTTAGGATTCGTAACTACCCAACAAAGGGGGCATTTTTAATAAAATTAAAGAAAATTCTCCCCTTTGATTTCAAACGGAGCAATTATCACAGGTTCGGGGTTGGATTTTTTTCCGAGAACTCGGATTGGATTTGCTGCAATAGTTGTGCAATAGTTGAGCAATATCATCGCTTTCATCCGCATTGAATCAAGGTTAGTTGTGATGAATCTGTGAAATTTTAAAAATCATAATGAGATTTGGGAGAATTGGTTGTGTCCTCCTTTATTAGTTGTTATTAGCATTGGGTTCTAGTTTTCTGAGCTGCGATCTGAATAAAAAGAGACCATTATTGGATATGGGGGATGACCTGCGTCTCAAACATGACTTAGCTTGGACTGACTAGGCCTCAGACAGTGATATTGGTTGGATCCTAGTTGGTTAGTGCAGTAAAATTGCCTGCATCCTACGGGTGAGGAGCAACTTTAATGAGAATTAGTTCTCTCCCTACGTAAAAGGCCATTGGAAAGTGAGAATCACTTCATACAAATTTTTGTAAGCCTTTTACCTCAGCTTATATTTACATAACCATTAATTTGAAGATTGCAGGATATTTTTTATGTAACTTTATATTATTATATTTTCTGAATTTCAACCTGTGTGTCAGTTTTCAACATTGGTTTAGACGTTTAGTGAGATCCTTTATTTTGTCTACAATTAGAAGAATATTATGACGGAAGCATCATCATTGACCTTACTATTATCTTAAGATTCTATTGGATTGGTAGAAAATTAGTGAAGTTTGGCGTTGTCAGCAAAGCAGCAATGGAAACAACCATTAATAATGGTTTAAGCTACAATCCCAGTGACTCTCAGTTGACTTTTCGTATGTTTTTTTTGCCACAATTATAGTCAAATGATGGAAACATTTTAATGTTGTTTTTTTTAATGAAAATGCGTCCTAATATTGTTCTTTTAATGTCCTAGTGTTTTGGAGAATGAGAAGTTGAAGACTGAGAACTTCATGATATTGGTGATCATGGAAAGATTTGTCATTTTGTGTTCATTTCTAAATACATACTTCAACGAGAATTTCTATCATTTCGTGTTACTTTATGAAGAAATGTGGAATTTAGTTGCTAAATGTTTCTCATGATTTGTGTTTGTTAATGATGTTGAGGTGGCTTCAATGATTACGTGTTTTTTTTAACAAAATAAGAGATTTGCTCATCATATTATGAGTACAAGCAAATCTTGAAAAGAGATTTTTCGGTGGTCAATGAGGTAATATAACATGAATTGTGATATGTTTTTTTATGTACTAGTATTATTTCACGTATTATGTTGTAATTATAATAAAATGTTGATTATTTTATTTGTTGTAGAGAAAAGCTAGAGTATGTAATTTTTTTTCATGGTATGAGGTGGCGATGGGGATGAGAGAGAAGAACATAATTAACCATTTACAATCAAGAGTTGAAAATTTAGAAGCATTCATTGAGAAGATAAGAAAAAAATTTCCCATATCTTTAGGGTTGTGGCAGCTAACAATTGTGGTTTTGTAGTTTATATTTATTGCACCAACTCATCGAATTGTAATGTGATAGAAGAAAGAAGTTCTGGAAAAATTTGTATATTCCTTGATTGATTACAGCAGCAAGACAGTGAAAAATATAAGGTGTACACCAGAATAAGACAACGACACGAGAATGGGGAGGAGAAGATTACAGAGAGAGCAAGATCTGCAGAAAGATAACAGAAAAATAAACCAGAGGAGCATGAGTTAGTGAACCCGGTCTGAGATAACTAGTTTAACATCCCCACTCAAACTGACGGGTCTTGGGAGAATCGTGAATTTGGTTCGAAGTTGCTCAAACCGAGCAGCGACCAAAGCTTTGGTTAAACAGTCGGCAACTTGATCGGAAGAAGGCGCATATGCCCAAGCACAGAGAACCAGAAGTGACTTTTTTACGAACAAAATGTATATCAATCTCGACGTGTTTGGTACGAGCATGAAGAACAGGATTAGATGCCAAACTAAGCGTGCTAAGGTTGTCACAATAAAGAAGAGGAGAAGAGCGAGGAGACATACACAGCTCAGCAAGCAAAGATTGAATCCAGATCAATTCAACAGCTCCGTTAGCGAGGGCTCGATACTCTGACTCTGTACAGGAACAGGATACAGCCTTCTGTTTTGATGAGGACCACGAAATAAGATTGTGACCGAGAAAGACGCAATAGGCACTAGTGTTGCAGCGATCATCAGGGCAAGATGCCCAATCAGCATCGGTATAGCAGTAAATAGATTGATCCGAGCTATGTTGAAGAGAGAGTCCCAAATGAGCAATACCGTGAAGGTATCGGAGTATACGTTTGACGGCGAGCATGTGAAGATCAGTTGGAGCGTGCATGAACTGGCACAGTTGATTGATAGGATAAGAGATGTCTGGTCTGGCGATGGTGCAATACTGAAGAGCAAGGAGGATGCTGCGATATTCTGTAAAATTAGAGAGCAATGTACCATCGTGGAGAGACAAGGATGAGAGGGCAAGAGGTGTAGGTTGGGCTTTAGAATCCAACATCCCTCTTTTTAACTAGAATATCCCTGATATACTTTGTTTGACTGAGGTGAAGGCCAGTAGAGTGACGATGAACCTCGATACCTAAGAAAAAATGAAGCGGGCCGAGATCCTCAACAACAAAGTGTTGAGATAGATGGCTGAGCAAAGCAGAGATAAGAGTCGAGGAAGAGCTAGTGACAATAATGTCATCAACGTAAAACAAGACAACCATAATATCTAAAGCAGAGTGATAAATGAACAAGAGGTGTCTCCTTTAGAAGCTTTGAAACCTAAACGAAGCAGTGCCATACTCAGTTTAAGAAACCATGCCCGGGGAGATTGCTTAAGGCCATAAATCGAACGATGAAGTTTGCAAACTATAATCAGGGTGGGCAAGATCAATGAATCCCTGAGGTTGTGCCATGTAAACATCTTCGAGAAGATCGCCATGAAGAAAAGTGTTATGGACATCTAGCTGTTTAATCTGCCATTGCCGAGAAACAGCAATGCTCAGAAGGAGATGAATGGTGGCCGGCTTGATGACAGGACTGAAGGTTTCATGAAAATCAAGACCCATCGTCTGTTGAAAACCCTTGTCGACCAGACGAGCTTTGAAACTGATCAATCGAGCCATCTGGGCGAAGCTTAATCCTGTAAACCCATTTAGAGCCAATAACCCAAGAGTTGGCAGACTTAGGAACAAGGGACCAGGTGCCTTGAGAGTGAAGAGCGCGAAACTCCGTTTCCATAGCAGTGCGCCACTCAGAATGAACAAAGGCCTCACGGTAAGAAGAGGATTCACTGAGTATATCGCCAGCAATACTGAAAAACACCTTAGGTTTAAAAATGCCAGATTTGGACCGCGTAACCATCGGGTGCTCATTCACAGTCAAAGGAGCAGGAGATCTCTCTTGACAGACAGGAGAGGAAGAAGCCGAGGGGAAAGAGGGGGAAGAAGAGGGAGAAGAAGAGTTGCTAGATGGCCGAGAAAAGGAAGACAGAGACTGGCCGAGGGAAGGAATCGGTAAATTAGATGTAGGAGAAAAAGGTAGAGAAGAGATGACTGGTGGGGAATTAGATTTGATAATTAGGGAGAAAATGTTTTGGAATGGAAAAATAAGTTCATTAAACACAATATGATGTGAAATGTAGAGACGATCAATATGAGGTTGAAGACAAATGTACCATTTGTGGCTACTACTATAACCAAGAAAAGTGCATGGGCTGGACCGAAATTCAAGTTTATGAGAGTTATAAGGACGTAAAAAAGGAAAGCACTGACATCCAAAAATACGAAGATGAGTATAAGATGGTTGTTTGTGATATGAAGTTTGAAAAGGAGATTGATCAGATAATACCTTTGAGGGAAGACGATTAATTAAATAAATGGCGGTACTAAAGGCAAAATGCCAATATTGTAATGGCATAAAAGAATGGGCCATAAGAGTTAAGCCCATTTAAACAATGTGCCGATTTTTTCGTTCAACCTGGCTGTTCTGTTGAGGAGTGTAGGGACATGAGACTTCATGGATAATGCCATGGGTAGAGAAGAACTTAGACAATGACCGAAATTCACCCCCAATCAGAACGGACATGTTTAATATTACAATTGAACTGAGTGTGAATTACTTTTTGAAAGGTAAGAAAAGTGGCGTAGACTTCATCTTTAGAGTTTAAAAGATAAATCCAAGTAAATCGCGAAAAATCATCAATGAAGATTATAAACTATTTAGCACCCCTAATAGACGTAACAGGAGAAGGACCCCATAAATCGGTATGAATTAAATCAAACATAGCAGTGGTATTTGAGATAGACAGTGAAAAATGGAGTCTATGGGACTTAGCATGTAACACCCTGAGATTTTTCGGTGTTCCGGTTTTTGATTATTATACTAGGATTTATTAGAATTGTGGGATGTGTAGTGGAGAAAAAACTAAACTGAGTATAACCAAAACAAAACCATTGGTAAGAAACCAATAGGAGGGACAGTTTAGGTAGGAATTAAGGTAGGTGGGAGAAAGCCATTGGTTGGATGCCAAGTGTCCAAACTTGTTGAGGAAGCCATACAACCTCTCTTCCTCTCTTCCCTTCCCTCCTACGAGAAACACTTCTTTGTTTCTCTCTATTCTCTTATCAGTTGTAACACCCGAAATAACGACCAGGTGATTTCCTTAACAGTTTTAACGGTCGTGTTTAGTTAATTTTTCCCGGTTTAGAATTTTATGCCGAGCTTAATTAATTACATGTGAATTTAAACTAGGTTGAGTGGCATAGTTGTAATAATGGAGGTTTGAGTCAGGTATTTAAAGAAAATGGAAAGGGTTCAAACTTTATTTAAACCACTGTAGCCGACATCTTCTACTCTCGGCGATTTCTTCTCTCCCGAGCTCTCGCTCTCTGTTACCAGTAATCCTTCTCGTCGACGCCGGCTTCAGGCCTGCATTCCCTACGAATCCACGCCCAAGGTATGAAATAGGCAAGGTAGTTATCTGTTAGTTATTAAGCTCTGTTTTCAGCCCAGTATTGGAGTTTCGGATTCTTTAATGGCCGAATAATAATAAGGATATTTTAGAATCTGAGAGTGGTAATGTCATTCCGAATCGATTCTGGACATTTAAAATAACCAACCCTGAGTAATCGATAGTCGGGTCTGTCTATTTCGGTTTTTGGTTTCAGACTGCACAGAGTATTAGACTAAGGATTCGGGAATGACTTTAGCTATTAAATCTTAGGTTGACTTGAGATTTAGAACTACTAGGATTTTGTTTTAACTACTGCAATGTGAATGTTTTAGGTGAAAAAGTCTGAAGAAAAGGAGCTCAAGTTGCTAAGGAAAACAGGTAAGTGAATGTACAAGTTTCTCGGTCATTAGGACCATACATCAAAGGATGCTAGGTAGAAACTCGTACGATGATTAGTAGTTCCCTTATGTTATTGTCTAACATTATGTTGATGATTAGTTCAATGGTAAGGTCTCATGTTGGATAGTGCTCTATTCTGTAGCTTGATGCTTTAAGAATTTCCATGTACATGCATCATGACTATTTTATGCATATGAAAATATTTTAAGAGCATGGTTTTTTTTCATGAACAAAGTAAGAAGATAAAACTTATGCAACGTGGACTAAGTGAGGGTTGGGGGCGGTTCGGCGTATGTCACAGTCCAAAAGAGGGACATATGAATATGACCCGCAGTAGGGACCAAGATCAAACTCACTGTCGAACCCCCTTTACCGGCACAAACCCTCTCTTAATCCACACAACTTAAATGAAGAATATGATTAATGATTATGAATGATGAATATGATCCATGACTATGAATGATGATTACGAGCAAAGATATGAACAACAAAAGACTTATGAGCATGTGTTTTCTGAATTATGCATTCATGCATCCGTGTTAGTGTTGCATTCCTTACTAAGCATTAGGCTTATAGTTAAACCTTATGATGTAGGTGAAGAGCTAACAGGTGAGGATTTCCATTCCAGAGATGATGTTTAAAGCTGGTTGCTGGAGGATGCTCAGTATGACAGTGCAAGGCTAGACAGGCAATTAAGTCCCCTGGTTATGCTCATAGTATGTCAGTAAAGTTTATGATAAACAGATGTCTAAGTAGAATAGAATTTCTTATAACAATGAAATTCGGATTTGATTGATAGACTTTAGAGTCTGATAATGATTTTAAAGATTATCGAATGGTCTGTTTTGCTTAAGTCTTCCGCTATGTGTATTCTGAATGAGTCTATAATTCTCACTCTTTGAGGTTTATAGTTACTAAGTTAAGATTTGGGTGAGTTGTGGTACTTTCCTGTTAAATGAAGTTGTTTGATGATTATAGTGTTTTACTGCCGTATGACAGAAGCTGGATGAGGCGATCATTCGGCTGACGTCATCGGTGGATGTCAAATGATAGAAGTTGAACAAATAGTCACCGGATGATGTAGTATGTTCCCTCACCGGATGATGTAGTATGTTTAGTCACCGGATGATGGGAATGTAGTTGTCGTTTAGTCACCGGATGATGAAAACGTGGTTTTGTCGACTAGTGACCGGCAGATCAAGTGTATTTAGGTTACCGGATGATTTAAATGTCATTTTGTCGTCTAGTGACCGGCAGATCAAGTGTATTTAGGTTACCGAATGATTTAAATGTCATTTTGTTGTCTAGTGACCGGTAGATGTAGAGTATTTCAATTACCAGATGATGTGAGAAATTTCTTGTCGTCTAGTGCCCAAGGAATGTTTTAATTAGTCACGCGAGGCGCACATGACCACCGGTCGATGTAGTGTAATTAAGAACATCTAGTGGAGAATGTTCGGGACCGGGCGATGTCTTTAATTAGACACGTGTAATGCCCATGACCGCCGGTGGATGTTTTCTATTGAGCATCTATAACTAAGTCACGTAGGGTACACGTGACAAATCGGATGATATTACTTTGTCACCCGATGCATGCAAACCCATGCAAACCCCAACTGAGTAACGTCGAGTAGTCTGGGGCATTTCTTCCCTGCCCGATTAAGTCACTAATCAAATGACCAATTTTAGCCGCTCGACTCTGTGTAAGATTTAGCCGACGAGATTTAAGGAAAAATCGAGTTTGAGATGGCGAGATTCCCTTGATGTAATAACGTCTCTGTTATTAGTCTAAGAGTGAGTTAAAAAAAATGTATGTAAATATTAGATTGGAAATGATGAAGAAAAGGTAGAAGTTGAGTCAATGATTAATGAAAGATTATGACTAAGTGACGGCTCCCTGTCTGGGTCGTTACATCTGTTTTCTCTCTTCCAGACAAAGTGCAACCATTTCTAAAAATCTGTCTTCACCTGTTTTCTTCCATTTCTCCGTTAAAGGTTTGTGACTCACCGAGACGAGCAAGCTTACTGCGTTTCGGACAACAGGTAAGTTCATATCTGTAGGTTTGCCTTTAAGGCCCTACATCACGGAGGTATTAGGTTTTCATTTCTGTCGGGTTGTTTCAGATAGAAAAGTTAGAGTTATGTTCTGAGTTATCTGCTTTTTCCTTATGTTATGCTGTTTTATTCCTGTTGTCTGCTGTTTTAAGTTCAAGCACTGTAAATGCTCATGCATACACGATTTTCCCGAAAGACATGCAAAAGTTTTCTGTGCACAATTTTGAAGTTAAGAATGATAAAACCTGTAATGTAACGTTCGGTTAAGTGTGGGACGGGGACTGGTGTTCTGGTCTGAATTTCCAGTGCTTTATAGTGCACTTCTGTTACGTCTGTTTCCCTATAAACTCCACTTCGTGACAGATAAAAAGTAATGTTCTGTAATGTCACTGTATTTCGAAATGTTCATGCACAGCATATGCATCACTGCATTCTTATATGTTCTTACTGAGCTCTAGGCTCATAGTTGAACTCTCTGATGTAGGTACGGATCCCGTGGATGAGGACTTTGTGCCTCAGTCCGACGAATAGGTGGCTGGTGGCTCGAGCTTTCGAGGGTGATTGCTGCAGTCAGACAAATGTATTTTCTGAAGTTATGTCAAGTTCTGTATCATCTTTTGAAGTTTTAAAACATTTTAAGTATAGGTTCAGTTCGGTAGGTCCAGTCCTGTATTGATATCTAAAAACCTCTGTATTTAACAGTTGTATATATGTTTTGAAATGTGTTGAAAACATTCTGGAACTGCTAGGGTTATTCGTCTTTAGGTTGTGCATGGATGGTCTCGAATTCTTGAGCTATCCATGCAGTTTATTTTCTTGAATCTGTCATTTGTAAAGTATGTTTTACAACCTTGTTTCGAATCGGGTTTTGAAGGTCTGAAACTTTTATTCCTTCTGGTTTATGTTCCCTGCTTATACGTCTTCCTGTTAAAAGTTGTCAAAATTCTGCCCTTTTAAACTACATCTTCCGATCACATCCACCGTTGCCTTTGAAATTACATCCACCACTGCTTTAAAAATCACATCCATTGCTGCTTTAAAAATCACATCCACCGCTGCTTTAAAAATCACATCTACCGCTGCCTTTAAAATCATTTCCACCAATGAAAAGTTCATTTCTGTCTGTAGTTCACTTCCATCGGTGAATAGTTCATTTTTGTCTGTAGTTCACTTCCACCGGTGAACAGTTCATTTCTGTCAGTAGTTCACTTCTACCGGTGAATAGTTCATTCCCGCCCAGTTTATTCACATCTTCCGCTTGACGTCATCTGCCTACTTCTTTCTGTCCCGTTTTATTTACAAGAGAAGACTTGAATAGACGAGGACCGAGCTGGAGGAAGGCACACCCGATAAAGTCCATCATCAAGGATTCCCCGGAGATGGATTTGATTAGTTAGTTGATCCTTAACAACAAAAAAATAAGGGTGAAATTCAATATACGCCCTGTTATTAAAACACAACCGGGAGACACTGAGGAGATTCTTTTGAATAGAAGGAGAATGATAAACATAATGTAAAAGTAAAGGAGAGAAAGAAGCAGGAAGTAAAGCTCGACCAACATGAGAAATAGGAGAGACCATACCATTTTCGACTGTGATTTGAGCATCACCTGAGTATGGTGTAGCAGAATCCAGCATGTTTAGGTCGAGAGTGAAATGATGCGAGGCCCCTTAGTCTAAATACCAGTTTGCATCCAGAGACTGCGCATCGGTGACTGAGTGAAGATTGGGAGTAGGAAGGATAACAGAGAAGTTTCGTGGTGGATTAGAGGTAGGCTGATACTGGAGATTAGTTCGATGATAGCAAACATTTGCGCTATGGCCAGGTTTGAGGCAAATTTGACAGCGAGGATGATTTGGTGGACGAGACTGTGATAGATTTTGGGGAATGAAAGATGGAGGCGGACGAAAAGGAGGAGAGGGAAGAAGAGAGGAGTTAGAGTAAGGAGGTCAGGGACCTCGTGGTCAGTCTGAGAAATTAGAGTGACGTCCAGGGGGTGAGGGAAACTTTGGTCTGGATTTATTACCTGAGGTAGTGGTGTAATGGGCTTGAAAAGAGCTCAACGCAGTAACCGCATTATGGCAATTGAGACGAGCTTCATAGCTCAACAGCAAACTGTTAAGTTCTTCAATAGATGGTTGCTTAGGAAGTGTGGAAACAGAAGTAACGAAGACATTGTACTCTGCTCCCAAGCCATTTAAAAAATACATAACCTCATCCTTAGAGTTTACAGGTTCCCTGATAGCTGCTAACGTGTTGCAGAGACCACGAAATTTCTGGACATAGGTCATAGCACTGAGACCATCCTTGTGAAATCCTTGTAAACTGTTACCAAGCTCAGAGATCCGAGCAAAAGAAGCGGCAGAGAAGAGTTGCCCAAGTGCTTCCCATATTTCAAAGGCTGAGGAATATCCTATTAGTTGCCCTAGTAACTACTCATGAACAGAAGCATAAATCCAACTCATGATAAGATGATTGTATCGTTGCCAGAAAATAAAATCTGGGTTGATGACCGGTGAATGTGAATCTACAATTTGAGGAGGACAGAGACGAGAGCCAGTGAGAATATCTTCAAGACCATTGGCAATGACAATGTTAAGTATCTGGTTTTTCCAAACCAGAAAGTTAGAATCATCGAGTTTAATAGTGAGGGGCTGATTGACATAAGGAAGATGAGGAAGGGAGGGTGGGTGAGAAGAAGACGATGAAGGAATATCTGTCGTACTTTGTGAGGAAGCCATTGTTTAGGAAAAGAAAAGAATGAAGAATAGAGAACCGAGAAAGGTAGGAGCCGTTAATGGCTCTGATACCATGATAGAAGAAAGAAGTTCTGGAAAATTTTATATATTCCTTACTTGATTGATTACAGCAGGAAGACAGTGAGAAATATAAGGTGTACACCAGAATAAGACAACGACACGAGAATAGGGAGGAGAAGATTACAGAGAGAGAAAGATCTGCAGAAAGATAATAGAAAAATAAACCGTCTGGAGGAGCATGAGTTAGTGAACCCGGTCTGAGATAGCTGGTTTAACATAACGTAGTAAATTGGAAATATTTTGAAAGTGTAGTAAATCTACCATGTGTGGAAAAAACATCAATGAACTACTTTTTATGGATAAAACATGTTAATTAGTATTCTAATTCTGTTATTATTAAAATTCCAAATCATTAAGTATTGCATTAAATATGACTCTTAACATACAAAAAAAAAAAAAAAAAAAAAAAAAATCCTGAAGTTTCTTCTAGCAAGAAAAGAAATGATAAACAACGAAACCCATGAACAATGCCATTAACGGAACCCATCAATGTGAAATGAAAATACAACTAAACAACATCTGACGTCATTCTGAAATAAAATACGACTAAACAACATCTGAGATTAATCTCAAATAAAAGTACAACTAAATAACATAGCCAGTCTTGTAAATATAACAAAACAAAAGTATGGGTTAGACTGAAGCAACTTTATTGATATTGCCAACAAAAAAAAAAAAACTAATAAATAGTCCATCAAGCACCTGAAAACAAAAATCCATATGATGTAACGATCCTCAGTCATTGAGCACCAGACTCCTGTGATAGGAACAAAATAATTACCGGGCCTGAAGTCTAATTGTTGAACCTCAAGAATCCTAAATTAAAGGGCTTACACTTTCTCTTGGCCCTCCTTTTTGTCAAAATCTAGTGATGCTTCCACTTCTACTTTGATGAGATTGGTCATTTTAACTACTTTTGATGAGATTGTTTGAGACCTTTAGACATGCATTGTGATGAATTTGTAAAATGAAACGGTTGAAAGGCTCAATTGAGAGTCGAATTACATTTTGTAGCTGGATTGATCAAAAGATATTTCTTTTGTTTTGGATTTCCTTATGTGAGGAAGAGGAGGTCATTGGAGTCTTCTACTAATTTTCGCAAAACTTTTAACGTCGATTCATTTATCCTATCTTTGTGCCTATAACATTGTTGCGAAAGAAATTCCATTATATCAAATAAAAAATAATTACACTAAACAATAACCTTAAAACTAATCACAAATTTTAGTAACAGTGTCAAATTTGAAAAACTCTAATAATCTACTAAGAATATTTGAAAGATCCATTTGTGGATGCCAAGTGACATGTGCGAAATCTCAATTCGAACACCTAGGAAGTTGTGTGGAAGTCCTAGTTAGACAATAAAAATTCAAATTGAAGCTTCTATGGATGCCCAGTGTAGTACCCCACAACTTAAACCACGGAGACCCATCACCTGTTTCATTTGTCTAAAGGCTACTCAACGAATACCTCATGAACGCCCAATGCCAGTAGAGGATGCAAACAATTGGAGATTCTTGAAGTGGACTATAAATAGATGTTCACTCTGTTGTGCCACTTACCTAGAGCTATTCTTATTATATTGCTGCCAAATTTTCTGCGAAGATTAGTCCATTATTGAGTGCTTAGCCCATTTCTCTTATTTCGACTTGAGATTTTCATTTGTGAGAATTTGGGTATTTGTATTCTATTTCTTAAACATTTCTTTCTTGTATCGGTGAATAATGAAAGGTGATACCCTAAAAAAGAGTCAAGTGTAAGACATTCGATTGATGTTCAGAAGTTCAATCGATTATAATTAGAAGGTTGATAGAGGAAGAAATCTTCAAGGAGCATTCTTGAAGCACAGAAGTAGGCAAGATTTGTTGAACTATGTTAACAAATTTATTTGCTCTTTCTTACCCTTTTCTCTTACTATTTCATTGAATTGCACATTAGATTTAACTTATCCAACTATGAGAGAAAAATATATAACTTCTATTAGCAAACAAATACAAATTTAATCATACTAAAAGCTTAGTAAACTTAATTGAACCCCACTCCCTCATCTTAGGTTAATTCAATCCTACAACTGGTATCAAAACAAGTTTTATATTTTTTTGTGTTTGAATTTCATAGAAATTGTTTTTTCAAATCTTTTAAATAGGGCTTCAAATTTTAGTGGCTCACATTTTGAAAATCAATTGATCTCTAGACCTCTGTTTTTTTATGGTAGCGATTATGTTTATTAAAAGTCTAGGATGAGAATATACGTTCAAAATTTGAATTATGATTTGTGGTTTGTTGTTGAAAATTGTCCATATATTCTAATTAAACAAGAAGGTGGTTTAGATGTCTCTTAGTTGCCCTTAAAGTTTTATGAAAATGATAAACGCAATTAAGCTTAAATTTTAAAGCAATAAACGCATTGTATTTTGCATTAAATATAAGATGAGTCTAATAGAGTGTAAGGGTGTGATAATGCACATGAAATGTAGAAATTAATTGAGATCACACACAAAGGCACAAAGCAAGTAGAAGAGAGTAAATTGTGTATCCTTGTGCACAAATATGAATTATTTATTATAGATAAAAAAGAAACTATTGGTTAAATATTTACTCGGTTCACTAATATAACTAATGAGTAATGAAATGTTAGTGAAAAGATTCTTAGGTGCCTGTCGAGATCATGACAACCAAAAGTGATGGTGATTCAAGAAACACGACATATCAAAGTGCTCAAGATGAAAAACCTCATTGGATCTCTTATGACACACAATATTACTTGAAAGCTAATATGAAGGAACAACAAAAATAGAAAGAAGTCTCCAAAAAGAAAGACATTGCCCTCAAAGTTTCATCGGGTCATCAAATAAAATCAAAAAAGGAAGAATATTATAAGGAAATAGCACTCGTGACTCGATTCAACAAGTTCCTCCAATGAAGAGAGTGGCAAGAAAAAAGATTGTCCATAGGGGATTAACCTCAAAAAGAGAAGAAGATTACTTGTTTTAAGTATGGAAAGTCGGGGTACTACAAAGCCAATTATCCAAGTCAAAAAGGCATTAAAAGCCTTAAAAAATATAGCAATGAAGGTCACATGGGACGATAGCAAAGAAGATTTATTATGTGAGGATGAAGAGGTGGCCATCGTGTGTTGCATGGCAAAGAAGAATGATGTACATGAATCTTTTAGTGATTTAGATGATAATATTGATGAGATGACATTGTTAGAAGCTTTGGATGAACTACTTGAATAATTCAAATGACTTAAATCTAGATATACATTGTTGAAAAAGAAAAATACAGATTTAGTGAAAAAGCATGTAACGCCCCCGAACTCACCCCGACTCAGTGCGCTACTTTGCTTTCTAATACCACGTTTAAAATAAAATCCGATAAAATTTCGACTCGATTTTCAGGTTTTTCGAACCCTTAAAAATGGTTGGAAAACGTACATAAAATACGTGCAAAACGTGTTAGAAAAGATCGGGTTAAAACATTTTTGGAATAGGAAATTTTTTAGAAAAACTTGGATTGGCCACTATGGGCGCCGCGCGCACGCACCGGGTGCGCGCGTCGCCAAGGCAGCGCGCGCATCGCGCACTGCCACTGCGCGCACCGCCCGCACAGCAGTGCGCCACACGCACACGACACCGCGCGCCAGGGCCGATCAATCCAGTAACAGTGGCCTGCACCGATCGATGGGCGCCCGCGCACCTCGCCCGACGCTAGTGCACCCCTGGTCTTGCCTGCGCGCCACTTGCTCGGCCATCAGCGCACTCCTTCATCTCTTCTCCATTTTTCTTCAACCCACACTCAACCAAATCACTTAAAATTCACCCCAACTTTTCCCGACATTCCCGGCTCCGTGACACATAAAAATCTTAGAAAATCGACTCCAAAACGTCAGCGAAAACGTGAAAACAAGTGAAAACCAACGCCATTTACTATACGAAAAATCGAGCAGCATAACGTTTAATTTTTATAAACCCGAAAACATCAAAACAAATATCTATACAATAACTTCCAAAAACATCAACCAAAAGAGTTATAAAACTCCCATTATTCCCACAAACAGAAATCTAAACTAAACTACCAAAATACAAATCCCACACATCTCCCGAAGACCATGGTCGAGACGCCCCGACAAATACCTGCATCAGCATGCCCCGTGCGTCGCCTACTGCTCCCTAGTCCTAAGCTCCCTCAACTAGCTCACCTGCTACAACGTCGCCACCTACACCACAGAACACAAAACTAAGCCTAATGCTTAGCAAGTAGGGAATAATGTATGTACAAACATAATGAACACTCAACTCCTACCACAAACAGTTTCTAACTCTCGGTTGTGTTCATTTTATTCACGTTTCATTATTCTTTCACTTATACATGTGAGTCAAGCAGATACCTATCATAGCAAGATGGTCACGCCTTGACCCAGCAGAGCTAGATTGAAGGCACACATTGTGTTCACACACGGAATGGCCATACACAATCATCTCCCATCATCGATCGAGGAACTCTCTAGTGCTTTCTCATAGCACGTTAACACCGAGGCAGTCCCACTCACGACATCTTACGTATTTTCAACTGTGTATCTCTTGTAGAAACCTCTCGAATTGCCATCTTTCAGGCACTACTTCGCGACGAGGAGACTCCACAAGAGACCACCGTGCATCTTTTGTAGGGACCTCCCGAATTGCCATCTTTCAGGCACTATTTCGTGACGAGGCGACTCCACAAAAGACCACATTACCTTACGTCTCTTCTTATCTTTTTACGTTCCAAAATCATACTTCAAACCATGCTAAAACTTGTATTTTCGTAGTTTGAAAACAATGATGCATGTCACACAATGCTCAACATAAAATAAAACACAACAACCAAACAAACAATCCCTACCGTTCCATGGTGTAGGCCCGAAGGCAAAAGACAAACACTCTTCTACTTACCTGATTCCCGACACGTGCTCAATTACTTCACTAGGCTACCTGCTCGTTCGTCAACCTAACAAATAGGGAAAACTTACTTAGTACAAACCTAAGAAATTCTAAAGAATTACTTAAACTAAAACTAACCACAAATAAACCACTTTGAAGTTTAAAACCCTCAAACCGTGCCACCTCATTCCGTAAACCTCTACACGTCGAAAATCCATTGAAACTATCAAATTTAACATCCAAACACTATGGCCAATTCGAAACCCTAAAAACAGAATCGGTGCACATTGTTTCAAAAATCGGTTTTTCACAAACTCACACCCAATCTCTAATCTATCCCTAAAAACAACCTAAACTAACCTATCTAAGGTTTAAACCATCAAAAATATGAAGAAAACTAGCCAAAGAATGAAAATTTCGTAGCTACCCTCTTAGGGTTTCCAAACCCTAACTAAACTTCACCAAAATCTCACCAAAATACTAAAAATCATTTCACAATTGCATGTAACATAAAACCTATTCAAAACATACCTAAAATCCTTGGAAAAATGATGAAATAAAGGAGAGGAGAACCTTCAATGGCTGCTGAAAACGTGGAGAGAAAAAGGAAGAAGAAGACACCTTTTTCTCTTTAACACTTAACCACCACCATTTATAAAACCTTCACCTTTTTACCTTTTCAATTTTTGCCACCAAAATTTTCTATTTTATAAAGCCACCCCACCCTTTCTCCTTCTCAACATGTTCTCACGTGGAAACTCCCCTACAACCATTTTTTTTCAACAATTTTCATTCTATTAAGTTACAACATCATCTAAACCAATACACTACCTAAATACTTTAGGTTTCACTACAAACTTCCACTTTCTAACTTTTAAATGTTTAGGATAACTATAAGATTAATGTTAAACTCCTCCATTTAACCTAATCCCAGACTACGTACACTGAAAGAAATTTCTGGGTGTTACAAAGCATGCTAGTAGTACTTTATCATTTGAAAAGTAAGAATAACAACTTTCATAGTGTAACACCCGAGATACGACTAGGTAATTTTCCTAACTATATTAACGGTCATGAATATTTAATCTTCGCAGTTTAGAATTTTATGACAAGTTTAATTATTTACATGTGGGTTTTAAACTAGGTTGAGTGGCAATATTGTAATATTGGAAGTTGAGATCAGTATATAAAGAAAAATGAAAAGTTTTAAATTTCACTCAAGCCACTGTAGCCGACATCTTCTACTCTCGGCGATTTCTCCTTCCCCGAGCTTGCACCCTGCCTGCTAGCAATCTCCCTTCGACGACCGGTTTTCCCCGCCATTTCCTGGATACTCTACGCCCGAGATATGAGTTTGTCAATGTAGTTATCTGTTAGTTGATTAGCCCTGCCTTCTGCTCGGCATTGTAGTTATGGACTTTTCCAATGGCCGACTAATAATAAAGATATCTAAAATCTGAGAGTTGTAGTGTTATTTTCCCGAATCGATTCTGGACATTTTAGATTAATCAATAGTCGAATCTGCCAGTCTTGTTTTTGGGATTTCAGACTACACTGAGTATTAGACTAAGGAAACTCGGGAATGACTTTAACTAACAGATCCTAGGATGATTTATGAGTAGAGTTTTATGATTTTGGTTTAACTACTGTAATGCACATGTTTTAGGTGAAGAAGTTGAAGAGAAAAGGTTCAGATTGCTAAGTAGACCAGGTAAGTGAATGTATTAAGATTTCCGGCCACTAGGGCCCTACACCACAAGGATACTAGGAAAAATTGTTGAAATGTTTGTCTGATGATTATGACTAGTAGTTTGCTATGATATGAAGTATTTGAGCAGGAAAAGGTTAAGTTACATGATGTTTTTACTCGCTCATATAGTATGACATTCCTCTGTGAAATTCGCGTCCATGCATTATGAGCTTGTTTATGATTAAGTTAAGAACATGAAAAACAAATGTAAGCATGATTAAGCGCAGAACGGGGGAAATGACTATGATATATTCACAAGGCTTAAGTAAGGCTCACGAATTCTCCCACGGGTGGAGGCCGAGTTGATGATTAGTATGGCTCGCGAATTCTCCCACGGGTGGAGGCCGAGTTGATGATTAGTATGGCTCACGAATTTTCCCACGGGTGGAGGCCGAGTTGATGATAAGTACGATTCGTGAATTTTTCCACTGGTGGAGACCGGATTGGCAGAAGTACGATTCGTGAATTTTTCCACTGGTGGAGACCGGATTGGCAGGAAAAACTCGCGAATCCTCACACTGGTGGAGGCCGAGTTTATACTGCACGACAGTTCACGAATCCTCCCGCCGGAGGAGGCCGAGCTAGTCGTTACTATGATTGCCCGACTGGCAAATGATTATGTACCCCTGTCTTTCTCCCTCGTTTCCTCCCTTAATACATGCTATGTAAATGATGAAAATGAGCATGAATGAAGAAAGATTTACGAACTTATGTTTCTTTAATTTGTACATTCATGTATGTCTGTCACCATGCATTCCTTACTAAGCATTAGGCTTATAGTTGAACCTTATGTTGTAGGCGAAGAGACTACAGGTGAAGATACTAATTTCAAAGAGGATATTTAAAGCTGGTTACTGGAGGATGCTCAATGTGACAGTGCAGGACTGGAGAGGCGATTATGACCCCTGGTTATTGCTTCCTTATGTCAGTAAGAATACATGAACTGGAATTATGTACGATAGTGTTAGTATTGTCTGAGTCAACTTCTGAGTCTGGAATTAATTTTAAGGGATTATCGAACGGTCTGTTTTGCTTAAGTCTTCCGCTACGTTTATTCTGAACGAGTCTCTAATTCTCTATACGTATGAATGTTAAGTCATTGAAATTTGAAGTCTGTGAAGATTAAGTCTATCGGATGATGTCGAGTGTTTTAGTCATCCGGTGATGTCGAGTGTTTTGCTCGCTGGATGATAAGGGTTAAGTCGGTTGTCGTATAGTCACCGGATGATGCAGGTATTTCCAATACCGGGCGATGTGAGTGTTATTTTGTCGTCTAGCGCCCGGTGGATGAAGTGTATTTTCTTCACCGGATGATGTGAGTGTTTTCTTGTCGTTTAGTGACCGGATGATGTGAGAGTTGAAGTGTGTTAGTTGCCGGATGATGAAAGTATGGTTTGTCGTCTAGTGACCGGATGATGTAGAGTATTTCTTCGCTGGAAGAGGAAAAATGTTATGTTGTCGTCTAGTGACCGGTGGAGGAAGTGTAGTTATTCACCGGATGATGTAGACGATGTTTGTCGTTTAGTGGCCGAATGTGATTTAATAAGTCATGTGCGATGCACGTGCTCACCGGATGATGTTTCTTATCTAGTGAGATTTTAAAGAGTCACGTGTTTGACTTGTGTTCACCGGTGGATGTCCACTACTGGGCGATGTTTTAATTGAACATGTGAAACCCACGTGCCTACCGGAAGATATCTTCTATTAGGCGATGATAAGTGAGTCTCGTAGAGTACACGTGATAAATCGGATGGGGTACACCCTGCCAGCCGATGCATGCAAATCCATGCAAACCCGAGTAGAATCAGGTTAGGTGATTTAAGGGCATTTCTTCCTTATCCGATTATGCTTTGGAACTGACGATCGAGTTTAATCGACTGATTTTGTCGATGAATGAATTATTAGAAATATGAACGAGTCAAGTTCATGTTCTGAGTTTTAAAAAAAAAAGAAAGAAGAGAGGAATACTAATAATGAACAGGTGTAGAAATTAAGAAGTAAATGATTACGATTGTCATGTTTACGTGGCGATCCCATCGGGGTCGTTACACATAGCATGATACTTAAGTTTATAATAGTAGCAAAAATTTGAATATGCTATAGGGCAGAGAGAGTAACTATAATATCGACCAATTTTTTGTTCATAATTTTTTCCGATTAAATTTTATGCGTTGTTCAAGGTCAACTTATTTCGTGTTGATTCAAATTGTCTTACTTCGTTGGCATTTAGCCACATGTAAACTTTTTGTCAAAACCTTTGGTCGAGGTGTCCCGCGTAGTGAATTTTGTGTTGGATAAATTAATATTTTGGTCATCGGGTTTGTTTGAAAGAAATTCCTAGTGTTTGAACTTTGGAAAGTTTTTTGTGTAGTTGAGACCCGAGATTTTGTTGACCTTAAGAAGAAACACCAAGTTAATTTTGAAAAGTTATATACAATGACATAAACATATATTTACCTCTTAAGCAAGTTGAAGTGCCACGAGGAGTCACCACTAGATCTCAAAGTCGACAGATTTCTAACCATTATCTAGCATGTTATTTTTTAAAAACTAAGTTTCAAGAAAAAAGTTGGATAAAGGCCCAAACATGATTGATAAGAAAATGTAACACCCGGTTCTCTCGGGTTTTGGGTTTTAGGTTTTGCTACGCAATGGCATTTTTGTGAATATTGTGAAATTAATCCCGTTTTACGAACGGAAAGTTTCATTAGAACCCTAGGAATAAGTTGGAATGTTTGGTGAAATAAGGAGGTTTGGAGAGGTCAAATCGATCGTTAAATAACGAAATAGAAGAGTATTAAGCTAAAAGGGCAAAACGGTAAGTTGTTAGAATAATTTTAATTAAAAGCAAATTTCCCTTTCCCTTTCTCTCATTTTCCCTCTGCTTCCACGAAAGAAAACCTCCAGAGAGCTTTTGAGGCGATTATCAAGCTCTCCTTCGACGTTTCCTCATGCCGACGCTAGCTCCAAGCTCCGACCAACGTTTCTCTTCCCATTTTCTTCCACAATCACAGCTCTAGGTAAGTTTCTAACGTTTTCGAAGTTAGTTTCAAGTTTTAGAGTTTTTTAATCTGTTAGGGTTTCGTCAAAAATTATTGAGTGAAGTTAGAAATCGTTAGTTATCGAATTGTTGGAGAATAATGGAGGTATTTATGATTAGGGAGTATAAATAAGTAGAGTTAATGGAGCTCGATTGGTCAATCTTAGTTTTAATGTCATGTGTTATGAATTGGCCTAGGTGAACAAAGCTCACGGATAGTGCTCGGGGTGCTGAGGACCCGAGGTAAGTCTTCGTGACTCGCTTGGCCGATTGGCCTACACCATAAGATTAATTGTTGATTTGAGAACTTTGAGATTTTATTGCTTTAGTGTAGGTGAGATGGGTAATTTAGGATAATTGTGAGGTTATAATGTTTTTCCAAGTTTCATGTACTGTTTTATGCTTTCTTTATGTTTGATGTATCGTACATGTCCATGCATCATGTTTTTAGAAGTGGCATAAAAGAAATGAACCTCTAAAGGAAAACGATTAGCGAAAAGGTAAGAATATATACGAAAAGGAAATGAATAGCGAAAAGTTAGGAATGTGTATGAAAAGGAAATGAATAGCGAAAAGGTAGGAATGTATACGAAAAGAAAATGAATAGCGAAAAGGTAGGATGATGGCATGATTTTACGAACAGCATATGCATAGCATGCATTTTCATTTACGTAGATTTACTGAGCCTTTAGCTCATAGAATGTTTCTATGGTGTAGGTGATAATGAAGGAGGTAAGGATGACGTTTCTCCACAAGATGTATGCGACGGTTGATGGAGGATGTTCGTGGAAGTGCGTTGTGCAGTCGGTGCATATTTTGACCTGTGGGGATGTAAGTAAATGTTTTGAGGATTTGATGGATAGAAGAATAGGAGAAATTGTACAGTCGAGCCATTTTAGGATGCTTGGTATCCGGATAGGTTACAAAAATGTTGTTTTGATGTATTTTGAGGATTTTCATTAGCTTCCGCAATGTATGGATAAAAATGAGTGTTTGGATAGATTTTGATAAAACAAAATGGAAAATTGATATTGAAGTTTTAAATGTTTCTGGAAGTTCTGGGTGAATGGTGTGTAAGTACAGGGGGAAATTGTACGGGTTTCGGTTAAGTGTTCAGTTACTGTTGAGCGGTAGATGTAAGCAGTAGATTCTGTCGTTTTGTGATCGGCAGAAGTTTATATAAGTATTTGGTCAAAGTCAATCGGCAGATGTGTTCGGTTACTATTGAGCAGTGGATGTAAGCGGTAGAAGTGTGCAGTGAATGTGAGCGGTAGAAGTGTACAGTGCATACGAGTGGTGGATGTGATCAGCGGTGGATGTGGCTTGGCAGAAGTTGAACGGTGGATGTGAGCGGTAGAAGTGAACAGTGGAGGTGAGCGGTAGATGTGAATAGGGAAAATTTTAGGCTTGGGCCCTTTTTGCCCTCTGTTCTGCTTGGCCAATTCCTCTTCTGTTTTAATGGTTGTATTTAATTGATTTTTAAATATATTTCAACAATTTATACTTTGATTTAACGATTTAACGAAGGAATTAAAAAGAAAAAGAAAAAGGGGTAATTCTAGGAATAGTTTAAGGGTCGTTACAGAAAAACCCTAAGTATGTTCTCACATGGAAGATAGAAGAAGAGACAAATGGGCTACAAGAATTCAACCCAAATCCATGATGTTGGATTTCCAAGATTTGTGAGCAGCAAGGCATGATCCAAGGATCTAAAAGGTTTTAACCATGCAACAACCATATTTTGAAAAAGACTTTTTTTTTTTTATCTGATGTTTTCTTTCGAAAAATTGGTTATTCTTAGATTAGTAATGGATCTAGCAAAATTATTCTCTTTTTATTATTTTCTAGTTTTATTTTTCCTAGTAGAACTATGTTTGATTGATGTATTTAAACACCACCAAAGCATCAATGCAATTAGACTATTTTGATTAAATTTCTACTTCTTGTCGAGGCAAATATTGTGCTCTTGAGCACCCCCACTCTTGCTTGTTTCTTTTACTTGCAATTGTATTTATGGATTATGAAATTTTGTCAATATAGTTCACTTTTCGTTCTTTCGTATCATCTTCTCATCAATTCGTTGGTGAATCTTTTTAGTAACATTATACAAACTCTCAAGATTTTTTGTTGAAGTTCTTTTTTTTTGAAGGAAGACGTTGAGGATATAAAAATTGTAGCCTTTAGCAACCTTTACCAACCAACTTGCACGCATCAATTTGGCTGTACGTTATTTGGTATCAGAGCCTAGAGTTGTTGATTCTTCCAAGGGAATATGAGGACTAGAAGTGCTACAAATTCTTCTCAAAATTGTGATGAGAATGAGGCACAAACAACACCACGAATTCAATCTCCCGTGGGGATGAGCGATTCACAAGTCCAAGAGCAATTTGATGAAATCTAAGGTGCCATCAAGAATTTGTCATAGAAAATGCAGGACCATTTCAACCAAAACATCTGAGCACTACAAGATCCTAGACCAAGGGGGCGTGGGGGGGGGGGGGGGGGGGGGGGTTGTTAGAGGAGGATGGCCTAACTATGATGCCATATCCGAGGAGGGGGAGACCTATTTGTCTCATGTCGATTAACCTCCTAATCCGAGAAATCAACAAGAAAATTGTGATGAGTTGCGGCACTTGAAGTTCTCCATTCTATCTTCTAATGGCTCTTGTAATGGGAATGAATATTTGGATTGGGAAGATAAGGTAGAAGGTGTTTGATTGATACCAATATTCAGAACGGATCAAGATACAACTAGCTTCCTTGGAATTCATGGGAAATGCTAGTTTGTTGTGGGAAAATCTAAGGGTTTTGATGTGCCCCGTAGGCCCATTACACGATCCCAGACCCGAGTCCACAATTTGATTAACACACTTGTCTCTTTTGCAGGTCATGGTTCGTGTGAAGACTTGGAGGACACCGTGGATGACTTGAAGTGGGAGATTAAAGCTGGAGACGTTGACCAACCGAAGCATCTCCTCATGTGGAAAGACTAAAGAGACACCCTAATGCTCACATGGGAATTTGTCTTCCCGAGCTTTAATATTTGTTGCTTTTTTGAAATTTCAAACTTATTGGCAAACGTTGGCCTTCTTGTTTAAACTTTATTAGATGCATGCTAGGATTAGATGCATGTTAGGATTATATGGATGTTAGGATTAGATGAATGATAGGATTAGTTGGTGGCTTGGTTTGGCCCATTGAAGTTGAAGACATGCCCAAGCCAAAGCCCAAGCCCAAGCCCAAGCCCAAGCCCACCATTAGGTCTATATATTCATGGCATTGGTGTTTGTAACTTTTTTGGTTGATTTATGAGCACCCACGGATTTCTCTCTCAATAGAAAAAGAAGCTTGGAGCAAAGAGCTTCCAAGGTAAGCTCGGTTGACAACAACCGAGGGGTTGCGCCCCCGAACCATTCTTCTAGCTTGGTAGCTAGTTGGAGTGGATTTTGCCACCTCCTTCTCCACTCTTTTGAGAGCGGAAAACAGCAAGGAGTGGCCTTAACCGATTCCTTGAATTGAGTTATCTTCCTTGGAAGAAACTCTTGCCGGAAGCTCCATTGAAGCACTCACCGGCCGATTCTCGGAAAACATTATATAAATCCTTCATCTTAACGAATCTGGACCACGATTTTCACCAGCACACACCTCACTCACTTCACAAGATTCACCTAAAATTTCATTAAATTTCGAGCACGTTTGATATTTCTTTTACATTTTCCACTCTCGATTTTCTCGAATTTGTGTCACCAGGAGCTAACGATCTTCTTCGAGTTCTTGAGTCCTATTTGCAGGTCGGAGCTCATCAGGAACACCAAACCGAAAATGAAGAATAGCAAGCACCCGGTTTTGGTGCCTCGGTTTTGGGCAACCAAATGGGTTTGGAAAACCAAACCGATCTGGTTTCCCTCACCCTAAGGGAGCTATCCAAGCTCTGATACCACCTGATGAGCTCCGACCTGCAAATAGGACTCAAGAACTCGAAGAAGATCGTTAGCTCCGGGTGACACAAATTCGAGAAAATCGAGAGTGGAAAATGTAAAAGAAATATCAAACGTGCTCGAAATTTAATGAAATTTTAGGTGAATCTTGTGAAGTGAGTGAGGTGTGTGCTGGTGAAAATTGTGGTCCAGATTCGTTAAGATGAAGGATTTATATAATGTTTTCCGAGAATCGGCCGGTGAGTGCTTCAATGGAGCTTCCGGTAAGAGTTTCTTCCAAGGAAGATGGCCACTCCTTGCTGTTTTCCGCTCTCAAAAGAGTGGAGAAACAGGTGGCAAAATCCACTCCAACTAGCTACGAAGCTAGAAGAATGGTTCGGGGGCGCAACCCCTCGGTTGTTGTCAACCGAGCTTACCTTGGAAGCTCTTTGCTCCAAGCTTCTTCTTCTATTGAGAGAGAAATCCGTGGGTGCTCATAAATTAACCAAAAAAGTTACAAACACCAATGCCATGAATATATAGACCTAATGGTGGGCTTGGGCTTGGGCTTGGGCTTTGGCTTGGGCATGTCTTCAACTTCAATGGGCCAAACCAAGCCACCAACTAATCCTATCATTCATCTAATCCTAACATCCATATAATCCTAACATGCATCTAATCCTAGCATGCATCTAATAAAGTTTAAACAAGAAGGCCAACGTTTGCCAATAAGTTTGAAATTTCAAAAAAAGCAACAAATATTAAAGCTCGGGAAGACAAATTCCCATGTGAGCATTAGGGTGTCTCTTTAGTCTTTCCACATGAGGAGATGCTTCGGTTGGTCAACGTCTCTAGCTTTAATCTCCCACTTCAAGTCATCCACGGTGTCCTCCAAGTCTTCACACGAACCATGACCTGCAAAAGAGACAAGTGTGTTAGTCAAATTGTGGACTCGGGTCTGGGATCGTGTAATGGGCCTACGGGGCACATCAGGTTTGAAGGAGGCAGCTAGATGAAGATGAAGTTCACTCATGGTGAGTGATGCAGAATTTGATGATGAACCGGTTTGTACCATCTCATTATAAACAAGAGTTATTTCTACAAATTCAGCAAGAACCTTTATTGTTGGAGGCTTATGTAATCAAATTTGAGACACTCACAATAAGGAGTGGCCTCAAAGAACCGGAGGAAGATGTGGCGCCCCCGAGTCCTCCAAACCCGGGTCGCCGCTCTCACTACCATAATTCTTTCCATACCCAATTAACGACGTAAAATTTTTGACTTTTCTTTAAAACTTTTAAATCGATTTTTGAATTGTTAACCCCTTCAAGCGAGCGGAAAACTATTTTTAAAACACGTTGAAAACACTAATTTGAGAAAAATCCACACTATGGCCGAGCCGCGCGTGCACTCACCTGGTGCGCACGTCGCGTGCCTGGCGCGCTCGCTCAGGCCGATCGGTCGACACTTATATACATAGGTTGACACCTGAGTGCACCGGTCGACACCTGAATGCACCGGTCGACACTTCATTACCCTCTGTTTTCATCGGTCGAACTTTGGGGTCGACACCTAGCCTAACCAGTCGACACCTGTAGGCACAGGTTGACACCTGTTAGCCTCTGTTTGCATCGGTCGATCCTTAGTGTTGACACCTTTACCAAGTTTAGCCTAACCAGTCGACACCCGAGTGCACCGGTCGGCACTTCATTAGTCTATGTTTTCATCGGTCGAATCATGGGGTCGACATCTTAACCGATTCCACCCTAACGATCGACACCTAAACGCACTGGTCGACACCTTGCCCAGTTTAACACGCTCAAGGGTCAACACTCACATATACCGGTCGATACTTATACTACCTACTGCTATTAGCTTCAAATAACACTTCACCATTTTGCAGAAAATTGGACAACATAATGTTTGAATCATAAACCAACTACATCTCAAGATGACTCAAAAGCATACAATTTATCCACCCAATCCAAATCAAAACACTATTTTTTTCCAAATCGTTTTTAAAACACAAAATACATCTTTAAACCTTACTTCCAAACACTACCAAAACACTGCCACACCTCGGGTTAAATCGCCCTAACAAATGGTCAGATCATCGCGTGGGAGAACTCCTCCAACCACCCTAGTCCTGGACACGCTCGAGGATCTCACCTGCTAAATCTTCGTCACCTACATCACAGAACTCAACTATTAGCCTAACGCTAAGCAAATTACGTATCTTTATTTCGTTTCCTCTTCACTTACATATTGTTGGAAGGATAGGCATACATCGTGGACTACTTTCACAGGACGGCCATATTCCTCGGAGAAAAGGATAGGAGGCACACTGCGCAGACTACTTTCACAAGACGGCCAACCTAATCCCTAACTCCGCCCATCTATTAGTTACGTATCTTTATCGTTTCGTTCATCATCGTTCACATCTTTCCATGTGTAACACCTCGACCCACACTAGGCCGTCACAGGACTTGACTTGACTTGACATTGACTTAACTTTGACTTAAGCCCTCATATTTTCTCAAAATTTTTTTCATTTTTAATTTTATTCTTTATTTGCTCTCTTTAATGACCATTAATGCAATAATGAATAAAAACGTCTCACAATCTAGCATATGCGATTTCTACTATGTCAACTCGTTTTCGTTCTCATTTTTGTTCTCGTTCTTGTTCTCGTACACGTTCTCATTTCCACTTCATTTAACTTACTCTTTCGTTCAATCATTAGAAGGAATAGGCACACGTCGCAGACTACTTTCATGGGACGACCACAATCCTCGGAGAAAGGGGTAGGATGCACACGTCGCGGACTGCTTTCATGGGACGACCATACCTAATTCCCAACACCGCCCATCTCTTAATTACGTATCTTTTATTTCGTTTCCACTTCACTTACATATTGTTGGAAGGAATAGGCATACATCGTGGACTACTTTCACAGGACGGCCATATTCCTCGGAGAAAAGGATAGGAGGCACACGTCGCAGACTACTTTCACAAGACGGCCAACCTAATCCCTAACTCCGCCCATCTATTAGTTACGTATCTTTTATCGTTTCGTTCATCATCGTTCACATCTTTCCATGTGTAACAACCTCGACCCACACCAGGCTGTCACAGGACTTGACTTGACTTGACATTGACTTAACTTTGACTTAAGCCCTCATATTTTCTCAAAATTTTTTTCATTTTTAATTTTATTCTTTATTTGCTCTCTTTTAATGACCATTAGCTTCATTCAGCGGAAGACCTAAAGCACGTGGAAACCTCGCACGAAAACTAATCTTGGTTGCAAGTGTTAAAAACCGTAGAACAAGGTTTCGGTCAACACTGACTAAAATCGGTCGACTTAGCAATTCCTCTGGAATTGACCCTGACTAAAATCAGTCACTAAAATCGGTCGGTGGTCAACACTGACTAAAATCGATCGATGTTCACACAGACTAAAATCGGATGATGGTCAACACTGACTAAAATCAATCATGGTCACACAGACTAAAATCAGATGATGGTCAACACTGACTAAAATCGGTCGATGTTCACACAGACTAAAATCGGATGATGGTCAACACTGACTAAAATCGGTCGATGGTCACATAGACTAAAATCGGATGATGGTCAACACTGACTAAAATCGGTCGATGTTCACACAGACTAAAATCAGATGATGGTCAACACTGACTAAAATCGGTCGATGGTGCAAACTCTCTGGAATCGACCATAATTAAAATCGGTCGATATATCCCTTTTACCAGAAAACTTAACAAACTTAATTAAATCGACCGTAATGCTAAATCCACCTTTTCTCTATAAAAATGGGCAGTATAACCCTATAAATTACTTCCAACCAGAACCTTACCTAATTACAAGCATCCAGTAATTTCACAATTAGAGATCTATTTAACATCATCCATTCATCAATTTCGACTACACGCAGCGGAGTTCATCAAAATACCATACAAATGAACCCAACTAACCAACTACCCAAAATACCTATTATCTCCAAGCCAAAACCCATCAAACAACCGATCATCGTCCAACTATTCCTCCAGCGCACTTCCTTCCCCTTTTTACAATTTTCTCCAAATGAAGACTTCACAATCTAGACGTTCTACTACCACAACGTTCACATTAAAACTTGACTTTTCATACATTTTTCTATCGAAACTTTCTATCCACGTACATAAACATTTCCAAACGTTCTCCCATCACTTTTCTACACACATACTTAAATTTTCTTAATCATTCTTCAAACAAAATAGACACCTACACATACTAACCATGGTCAGAATCGCCTTAACAATGTTGTCGTGTAATCTCACCGTGCTTCTCTTCTTCACCTACATCATACAATTTAAACATTAAGCCTAACGTTTATTAAGGAGTGCACTAATATGTACATATACGTGAATGCATGATTTTTTGTAAAACACGTTTGTTTTTACTTATTTACGTTACATAACATGGAAAAGTAAGTTTAGGCATGAGTAGTCACAGACACCACCCCGTCTACCCCGTAGACATAAACTTACCCTGAGTTGCCATTTATGGGGTGACCCCGTCTACCCCGTAGACACACACTTGCCCTGAGTTGCCATTTATAGGGTATATCATCGTGCATTGAGTTGCCATATGTGTGCCCTGTGCCATACTCATCCTCAAACCTTACTCAACATTACATACTTTACTTCGTTTACTCGAAAACATGTATGGAAAACATTTCATATATCTTTGGAGAGAAAATATGATGCATGAAGGAAGTGCAGTTTAAAAAAAACATCAAAACAGTTCATAACGTGCATAAACGTACTTAACTCATAGATGAACCTAACCACCACTAATAACACACGTCCTAGACTACCTGACTCATTAGAACCCCAAAATCATGAAAACACCATTGAGACGCATAAAACCTAGCATCAATACGATGTAGGACCTTAAGGGCTGGAAACCTAGCACACACTTACCTGGCGTCCTTAGCAAGCCGAGCACCGTCAGAAAACCGTGACCACCTAAGGCATGTTACAAAATACGGGCATTAAAATCGATCCTAAATAAACGAATTCCAAAGCTAAACGGAGCTTCTAGCTAAAGCAATCTTTCCTAAAATTCTAGTTCATTTCATTCGGGCAATCTATCGAGCACCTTACGTGCACATATTCATTCACAATTTCCTCTCTAATCCGACATCCGATTTCAATGATTCAAACGCCCATACGTTACCCATATCATCTACTTTAATATGCCATTGCTAAATATCGAACCACACTTAACGATTAAGCCTAGAAATTTCAAATTCCAATATCCAATAAAACAATATTTCTAACCAATAATTTCAATCTAATCTTATTCTTACAACCTAATTATCAACAACCATCATAATTTTCTCATTAACAATCACTAATACGGCTAACCATCAATTTACAATAAAACCCAATAAATTCTATAACCCTAACTCAATATAACCTAACCGAAATCCAACCCTAAAAATCGAAACTAACGCCTAGGATAGTAGAGGCTTACCTAGAATGTCGATTGGAGAAGAAAATTTGGAGAGAAAGTCGCCGGAGGAGAGGCGTTGATCGGCAGTTGAAGAGTCGCGTGGGAGGAGAGAGAAATTTCACCAAGGGAGGGAGGTTTTTATGCAGGAGAAGAAACAACGAAGGGGGGGGGGGGGGAGGGTATTTGGTTTATGTTAAAATTTGACCTACAATATTACAAGTTTGCCCCTCATTGGATTTTCTACTTAATTCTCTATTTCGTCTATCGATTTGGTTTCCCATAAATTTCTTTAAACCATCAAATATTCCAATTTAATCCTAGGAAGAGAGAGAGAGAGAGAGAGAGAGAGAGAGAGAGAGAGAGAGAGAGAGAGAGAGAGAGAGAGAGAGAGAGAGAGAGAGAGAGAGAGAGAGAGAGAGAGAGAGAGAGAGAGAGAGAGAGAGAGAGAGAGAGAGAGAGAGAGAGAGAGAGAGAGAGAGAGAGAGAGAGAGAGAGAGAGAGAGAGAGAGAGAGAGAGAGAGAGAGAGAGAGAGAGAGAGAGAGAGAGAGAGAGAGAGAGAGAGAGAGAGAGAGAGAGAGAGAGAGAGAGAGAGAGAGAGAGAGAGAGAGAGAGAGAGAGAGAGAGAGAGAGAGAGAGAGAGAGAGAGAGAGAGAGAGAGAGAGAGAGAGAGAGAGAGAGAGAGAGAGAGAGAGAGAGAGAGAGAGAGAGAGAGAGAGAGAGAGAGAGAGAGAGAGAGAGAGAGAGAGAGAGAGAGAGAGAGAGAGAGAGAGAGAGAGAGAGAGAGAGAGAGAGAGAGAGAGAGAGAGAGAGAGAGAGAGAGAGAGAGAGAGAGAGAGAGAGAGAGAGAGAGAGAGAGAGAGAGAGAGAGAGAGAGAGAGAGAGAGAGAGAGAGAGAGAGAGAGAGAGAGAGAGAGAGAGAGAGAGAGAGAGAGAGAGAGAGAGAGAGAGAGAGAGAGAGAGAGAGAGAGAGAGAGAGAGAGAGAGAGAGAGAGAGAGAGAGAGAGAGAGAGAGAGAGAGAGAGAGAGAGAGAGAGAGAGAGAGAGAGAGAGAGAGAGAGAGAGAGAGAGAGAGAGAGAGAGAGAGAGAGAGAGAGAGAGAGAGAGAGAGAGAGAGAGAGAGAGAGAGAGAGAGAGAGAGAGAGAGAGAGAGAGAGAGAGAGAGAGAGAGAGAGAGAGAGAGAGAGAGAGAGAGAGAGAGAGAGAGAGAGAGAGAGAGAGAGAGAGAGAGAGAGAGAGAGAGAGAGAGAGAGAGAGAGAGAGAGAGAGAGAGAGAGAGAGAGAGAGAGAGAGAGAGAGAGAGAGAGAGAGAGAGAGAGAGAGAGAGAGAGAGAGAGAGAGAGAGAGAGAGAGAGAGAGAGAGAGAGAGAGAGAGAGAGAGAGAGAGAGAGAGAGAGAGAGAGAGAGAGAGAGAGAGAGAGAGAGAGAGAGAGAGAGAGAGAGAGAGAGAGAGAGAGAGAGAGAGAGAGAGAGAGAGAGAGAGAGAGAGAGAGAGAGAGAGAGAGAGAGAGAGAGAGAGAGAGAGAGAGAGAGAGAGAGAGAGAGAGAGAGAGAGAGAGAGAGAGAGAGAGAGAGAGAGAGAGAGAGAGAGAGAGAGAGAGAGAGAGAGAGAGAGAGAGAGAGAGAGAGAGAGAGAGAGAGAGAGAGAGAGAGAGAGAGAGAGAGAGAGAGAGAGAGAGAGAGAGAGAGAGAGAGAGAGAGAGAGAGAGAGAGAGAGAGAGAGAGAGAGAGAGAGAGAGAGAGAGAGAGAGAGAGAGAGAGAGAGAGAGAGAGAGGTCCCAACAAAATTTCCCGTTTGGAAAACGGGCTTAAATTATAATATTTATGAAAATACTCTTTATAGCGGAAAACCCAGAAATCCAAAAAATCCGGGTGTTACACCATGCCAGTTTGTAAACTATAGAAATTCATTTTCGTCTAACGGTCCTACATTTCAAAATCATGGTGCATGCCAAAATAAACACACAATACGCATAAATGCAACCCTATCGAACTGTGATGTAGGTCCAACGGAAAAACACATACATACACTACTTACCTAGCGTCCTTAGCAAATCTCGTAACCGTACGCTAAGCCGGGAACTCGAGAACCTAAAATCATAACACATTTTTATCAATTCAATCTTCTCTACAACTATTTCATAAAACTCCGAAGAGAAAGCTAACCATTTACCCAAACTTAGATAAACCCAGAATTCCACCATTTTTGGACTAAACTTCTCAAATGCGTATCTATTCCGATACTTATTCGTTTTGGACGATTCAAGGTGCTTCGGACTCCTTAGGATGTGTACTCTCTAATGGTTGAAACAATTTATCAAACTAATGCAATTGGCTCAGTAGAATTCAGCAAAAACCGAAATGCCCTGCACATGTCTTAAAATTTCTAGATTTTTGGTTTCCTCCAAAAACTCAATCACTCATCCATACTATCATCTAATCATCTTTAAACACTCAATAAACGAAGAATTTTGCAAATCTCTCACCATTTTTGTGCAACCCTAGTATCCACATAAAAACCATAATCATAAACTCATCTAATACACAACCTAACTCTAGCAATAACCCTCTCTCAACTCGAAATAAAAAACCCATAAGAAATATGTATTAATTACCTTGGATTGAAGAAATGAGGGAAGAAAATCGAAGAGGGAGAGAGGCTTCTGCAGAATCGTCGAAGAGAGAGAGAGAGAGAGAGAAGAGGATATGAGGAAGAAGAAAGAGAACTTTCTCTTTTACGTTTTACACCCTCCCTTTATTTTAATTTTATTTCATTATTTAAATCCACAAATAACACACTCTTCTTCATTTAATCTTACACTTAACAAATTCTTTCTCCTCCATTCTTTAATCCAATATTCTATATTTACAACATTTCCGTAAATTTGTAATTCAACGTACATTCATACTAATTGAGCCAATAATTTCTCGGGTGCGACATTCCACCCTTAAACAAAATTTTGTCCTCAAAATTTACTTAACTAAATAGCTCCGGATACCGGCTCATCATGTCTTGCTGACGTTTCCAGGTTGCCTCTTCTACATTGTAGTTGCGTCATAAAACCTTCACAAGTGGAATCTTCTTATTACGCAATACTTTCACAGCATAATCGAGAATATGCAATGGCTTTTCCTCGTACACTAGCTTTGGCTGAATCTCGACATCCTACTGTTCCACGACATGAGAGGGATCACGCATGCATTTCTTCAACATAAACACGTAAAATACATTATGAATCCCATCCATAGAAGCAGGCAATTACAATTGATAGGCTGCTTTTCCAATTCGCTTCGTAATAGGAAAAGGGCCGACATACCTCGAACTTAACTTTCCTCTCCTACCAAGCCTTATCACTCCCTTGAATGGCAAAATCTTCAGAAAAACTCCATCGTTCACTTCAAATTCCAATTCCTTTCACCTCCGATCCGCATAGCTCTTTTGCTGGCTCTGCGCTTTTAAATTCAACTCCTTGTAACCAAATATTATGAGTGTTCTGTTGGTTATTTTTATGTGTTTAATTTGGAAAACAATGGCCTTATTGTAAGGAATTATTAAAACATGCATTTAGACATTGAGGACTAGATGAATGGTAGGATAATGAGGCAAAAGAGTTTGGATGAACTTAAGATAGAAATCTTGCAAGGAAATTCCATGAAAGCATGCATGGCTCAGACATGCACAAGTGATCTAGTTTAACGCCAACTTGAAGGAGGGGGGACCACATTTTCCTCATTTGGCCAAACCAATGGTTGCCTTTTGAAGATGCTTGCTTGCTTACCTCTTTTGGAACATTCCATGGATCATTGAGTTGGCAAAGCTCAGCCATTGATCAAAGAAAACACAAAGAGATCTCAGCCATCCATTGAAGCAAATTACCCTCTCTTGTGATCAACACTCCAACGGTCATTTCCCTCTTCAAACACCAGCCAACTCTTAGCCACTTAGGTCTATATATATCATGGTTATTGGTGTGTATAAGGATTGATTTAGTTTAATAGAAAATCGGCATTTACCAAGGAGAAACCTGAGTGGTTGGATCACCACAAGGTAACCATCGTTTGTCCTAAACCGAGAGGAGTTTGAGCCTCCTAGGCTCTCAAACCCATGGTTGTTTGAGTAGTCCTTGTTCCACCTTTCCCTCCACTCTTCTAAGAGTTGGAAGGCAAGAGAAAGTGGCCATTAACCTTTTTCCACTTGCTGTGAATCTTCCTTGGGAGATCGTTTGCCGTAAGCCTCAAAAGTTGCTTATCGGACAACATTTGGGTTTATCATCACAACTTCATTTCCACACATTATTTTCTCTTGGTATTTTAAGGCGTTGTGCTTCACTAATATATTAAGCTTCCCTTAAAATTTCGTTTGATTTTGATTTCATTTGCCCATCCATTTGAACATCTAAAGTTTATGTTTCCCTATTAATCCGAGATCCGAGTGAACCATCACTCTTAGTGGGTAGAATGCAGCCCTTGCTTAGCTTGGCACTCAACAGGTTACCACAATAAAGTAACATGTGATATGTGGCAATGAATACGAGTCATATGTTACTTGCTCGCCCTTGGCAATTTGACAGGAAAGCCATCCATGATGGATTCACAAATTTTTATTCTATTTAAAATGGTGGAAAGACTATCAAACTAGCCCTCCTCTACCCGGTGAGGCCAATAGAAATGTTCCTTAAGAGTCTCCAAAGTCTTCTTTTCCCCAAAATGACTTGCTAGGCCGCCACCATGAGCCTCTTTAACTAGATATTCTCGAATTCCCTCGCAAGGAATGCATAGTTTTCCCCCCTTAAAGAGGAAACAATCCACTAGGTAATAACCACAATCGGCCTTGCTCTTGCTCATCTCAAACCAATGGCCAAAATCTTGGTCTCCTTCATAAGCTTCTTTAATCCAATCGCATCCCAAAAATTTAGTATGCAATTTGGTTAGAAGCATGTGCCTTTTAGAGAGTGAGTCGGCTACCACATTGATTTCCCCCTTCTTATATTTGATGATATAAGGATAGCGCTCAAGAATTGAAGCCATCAAGGATTGGCCAACTCCTTACCTCTTTAATGCTCTTTGTGGTTGGCCAATCCTTGATGGCTTCAATCTTAACTTCATCGACTTTCATGCCTTCTTTGGTGATAATGAATCCAAGGAAATGGATCCTCTCTTGCATAAAGAAACATTTCTTAAGATTCCCAAATAACTTAGCAACTCGAAGAGTGTCAAACAATAGTCTAAGATTCTCCAAATGCGCCTTAAGATCCGAACTATATACCAAGATGATATCAAAGTAAACCACCATAAATTTTTCCAAAAATTTCTTAAGCACAAAATGCATCAATCTCATAAAAGGGCTAGGGGCATTAGAAAGTCTAAATGACATTACTAACCATTCATAGAGGCCATACTTGGTTTTGAAAGCCGTTTTCCATTCATCAAATTCTTTCATTCTAATTTGGTGGTAATCACTTTTCGAGTCAACTTTGGAAAAGAATAATTCACCACTTAGCTCGTCCAACATGTCCTCAAGTCTTGGAATGAGAAACCTATACTTGATAGAGATTTTATTTATGACCCGGCTATCCACACACATTCTCATGGTCTCATCCTTCTTTGGTACCAAAAGAGTAGGCATCGCATATGGACTCATGGATTCTCGAACGTACCTTTTCTCAAGCAACTCTTGTACTTGCTTGTGTAGCTCTTTAGCCTCCTCCAGATTCATTCTATAAGCCGGTCGATTAGGTAATACCAGTCCCAGTTGTAAGTCAATTTGGTGCTCAATACCTCTAAGTGGTGGCAATCCTTAAGGTAACTCTTTTAGGAACACATCTTGGTAGTCACTCAAGAGTGCCCGCACATCTCTTGGGATCTCTCCCAATTCTTCAATCTTTTGCCGAAACATTAGTAAGTCAATATGCCCTCCATCTAGAAGGGATTTCCCTAACTTTTTCTTTGACATCAGAAGAGCAGACTTCAATCTCCCTTCTTTCCTTAACTCTTCATCTTTAGCCATTTGCTCCGCCTTGAGTGGAGCCAACTTGATCACTTTTCCTCCGAACTTAAATGAGTAGTAATTGGAGTACCCATCAGGAGATACCCTCCGATCATATTGCCAAGGCCGCCCCAACAATAGATGACTAGCACTCATCGAAACCACATCATAAAGAACCTTGTCCTTGTATCCCTTAAAATTGTGAAGTCAATGTGCACTTGCTTGGTGACCTTAATATCTTCTCAATCATTCAATCATCTTAACTTGTAGAGGCTCGGTTGTAGAGTTGTTTCTAGACTCAATTTCTCCACAAGGTCTCGGGATGCAACATTGGTGCAACTCCCTTCATCAATCATAAGAGAGCACACCTTGTCCTTAATCAAGCAACAACTATGAAAGATATTCTCCCTTTGGCAATCCTCTTCATTGGCTTGTGACATCAGAACTCGACAAATAACCATTAAGAGTTGTCCCTCTTGAGCAAAGAATACCTCCCCTTGCAGTTTAAGACCTTCATTAGAGCCTTCCTCTTGTTCATCTTCACTTACTACCTCTTCGGTGCTTTATTTAATAATCATCACTCTTCTATTGTGGCATTGAGAAGCAATGTGCCCCAATCCAAGAAACTTATACCACTTGATCTCTCTTAATCTTGGTCGGTTGGTGTCCTCTACTACTCTTTTGTCTTCTAATCCCTTTGTAGGTTAACTCTTGGTAAATAGTTTCTTGTCATCCACCTTGATTGGTGGCTTGAAGGGGTTCTTGGTTTTGGGAGGAAACCGAGTACTAACTCCCTTACCCTTCCTCTTGGCTTGTCTTTCAACCTTCAAGGCAAGTTGCACCACCGCATCCATGGTATCAACTGTTTGTAGCTCCACAATGTCACCAATATCCTTTTGCGAACCCTTATGAATCTTGCAATTGTTTGCTCTTCGGGTTCCTCAATTCCACTCCTAATATTGAGTGTTTCAAATTCGGTTAAGTAATCTTCAACCGATTGTGTGTCTTGCTTCTAATTTTGTATTTGTAGAAACAACTGTAACGACCCCTCATCCCAGCAAGATATTGTCCGCTCTGGGGATTGGGCCGTAGCCCAATATCCTCCCCTCACGGCTTTGTTTGGCGAGAACTTCCCAGAAGGTCACCCAACCTGGAATTGCTCTCACCGAAGCACTTTTTACTCCGGAGTTCTTATGGGATCCGTTGCCAATTGTGCTCCAAACCGGAAATGTGACCAACGAGGACGTTGGGCCCTCGAGGGGGGCTGATTGTGATGACCCGACTGTTCTGTGCACGTATCTGTACGACTGCGGGGCAAACCTCGGGTTGCGGGGCAAACCTTGAGACCTAAGCCGAGTGTAGGCGAATCCCGGACTCGAGTATAGGCGAATCCCGGGTCGTAAAAAGGGGGTCGTCACAATCCCACATCGCTTGGGGAAGTATGTGGAAATGAAACATATGTAAAAGAGACCCTCCCAACATAGAAAGACGCGTTTTGGAGCACGATTGGTAACGGATCCCATAAGAACTCCGAAGTTAAGCGTGCTTCGGCAAGAGTAATTCCAGGTTGGGTGACCTTCTGGGAAGTGCTCTCGCCAAACAAAGCCGTGAGGGGAGGATATTGGGCTGCGGCCCAATCCCCAGAGCGGACAATATCTTGCTGGGATGAGGGGTCGTTACAACAACTCTTGCTTATAGTGGTTTGGCACAAACTCTTCCTCATCAAAGACTTCATCATTCTCCAAGTTACAATAGGATCATCTCTTTAACGTCTCCTTTGAGCCTTCAAGTTGTCCCACCACAAACTAGCATAGCCATTCAATTCTAAAGACACTAGTTGTAGCTTTGTCCTCTCAGAATAATTGTAGTAGTCGAACACATTTTCTACTTTGTCCACCCAATCTAAGAACACATCTCCATTGCATGATCCATTAAAAGGTGGAATTGATATTTTCACATGATTTAAGTCTTTATTGGAGCCACGCCTACAATGACCATTGTTGAATTCCACACCCTCGGATTCATCTTCAAACACCTCTTCAAGATTATTTCTCCTCCTTGGATTTTCAACTGTTCTTTGATGTAAAGGGTCGAGGAGTCCTCACTAACTCATTCCTTAGGTCTATTATACATTGGCTAAGGTTCTCAAACTTGTGGTTAAGCTAATCAATCTGCCCTTAGTAGCTAGATTCACCCACACTTAGATTAGGGGCCGAGGGAGGTTGATTATGCATGTCTCAGTTTTGTGCAAAAGTTGTACCACTTCTAGTCTTCATTTATCCCAACAAAACTACCCCCAAAAAAAGGAATAAACCCAAGGAAATAGCAAGACTGTGATACTAAATGATGTACTTCAACCTATGGCAACTTGTGGGGGCAAACACAAGCACTAGTTCTTCTCAGTTTTCCAATTGTCAATAACCAAGGATCCCCATATTCCAACAAGCACAAATACTTCAATATATGACAAAATGCTCTGAAAGGTTAACATGAGTTCACCTTATGAGTGTATGCAACACCATTAAAATTTGAGGGGTTAACTCGTTGTGGTTGAAAAGTTATGCACGGAGGAAGCTAGCTGGTCCGAGCAGGGAACAAGGAGCACCTCACGGGTTTTGGCACTTCTTGGGAATAAAAGAACTCCAACTTGCGAAAGAGGGGGATGAAATACAACCTTTCTGGGGTATCTCCACGACAATGAAGGAGGAGGAAGGCTGCAAAAGATTGCTACCAATTTGACCGTCGCAAATTAGCAACAAGCTCACTCACTCTCTCAAATTTCACTCGCCATAGAGAACAAATGAAGGAGCCAAAATTTGCACAAAAAGCAATCTGAAAATTCGGGATTCAAAAGTGGCTGCTGCAGCAGCTAAGAGGAGATTAAATACCCCTCTCCAAATTACAATTAGGGTTCAGCAAGAAAGAGGAGTGGAAAGCAGCTCACCAGCACCCAATGGTGCTCGGCCACATGGATGGCAGAGGGTGGATGAGTACAACATGTCTTTTGGCCATCTTTCTCTCTCCGACGATCATTGTACCATCTTTCTTCAATGTGCACCTCACTCCCTCTTTCTAGAACAACCAGCTATGCATGCCACCTAAACAAGACAAGAAACTAAGGTCTTTTAAAAGAAAACACAAAAGAAAGCAAGGAAAACTCGATTACATCAATTGTCATAAGGAAAACAAATTCCTCCTTCAACACTAGCCATGCCGAGGGTTGCTCCCATGTTAGAGAATGGAGAGGCTTCTCCATGTCAAAAGTGTTTGGCTCCCACTTCAAGTCATCAAAATAGTCATTGCCTACAAAAAGAACAAACTTGTTAGTTAAGGGCTCGGCCGAGGCCAGAGATTTGGCTCGAGATCGTGTCATAGCTCCCCTTGGCACATCAAATAAGGGCCTTACAAGTATGACAACATTACTTACTTCCCAAAAAATTCACTATTCATACCGACCTTAAGCACATAAAAGTCAAGGCAAACTTAATAAAAGACACATAAAATTTGTGGAATTTCTAGAATGATCCATATACAATCAATTACAAATGGGAGATTTGAATAGTGTGGTCGCTGCACTATCACGAATGTATGCTTTACTTACTGAAATAAAAACTAAAATATTTGATTTTTACTAGATCAGAGAACTTTACTTGGAGGATAAACATTTCAAATACTGGTATGCATATTGTGGAGTCAAAGCCAAAGACGAGTACCATTTGACTGACGACTTCCTTTTCAAAGGAGAAAAGCTATGCATTCAAGCTTGTAGTTTATGAGAATGCCTCATGAGGGAAGCACAAGGAGGGCCTTTGTATTGCCCCCGAACCAGCCTTGGCTCGGTGCGCTACTTTGCTAACCAATACTATGTTTAAAACGAAGTTTAAAATAATTTTTGATAAAATTTTGACTTGATTTTTTGGTTTTTCGAACCCTGAAAAATGGTTCGAAAACGTGCAAAACGTGTCAAAAAAGATCGGGTTAAAACATATTTGAAAGGGGTAAAATTTTAAAATTTTTAAAATTTGGCACACAATGGGCGACGCGCGCGCTGGGTGCGCGCATCGCCCAGGCTCTGTGCGTCGATCAATCGCAGGCAGATGCGCTGCTGTGCGCACGCTGCCTGGGCGATGCGCGCACCCAGCGCGCGCGGCGCCCATTGTGTGCCAAATTTTAAAAATTTTAAAATTTTTAAAATTTGGCACACAATGGGCGACGCGCGCGCTGGGTGCGCGAATCGCCTAGGCAGCGTGCGCACAGCAGCGCATCTGCCTGCGATTGATCGGTGCACAGGGCCGATCGATCGGCTGTCGCTCGTGTTTGACCGATCGATCGTCACTGTGCGCCGATCGATTGGCACTGGCGCGCCTCAGTAGTGGACACCGCGCGGTCCACGCCGGCCTGCTCTTGCCCTGGTGTGCCACCCTCAGCCACCAGCACCTTTTTTCACCTATTCTCACCTTTCTTCACATTTCCTTCAACCAAAATAATTAAAATTTACCCAAAACTTTTCCCGACATTTCCCACTTCCCGACACGAGAATATCCCAGAAAACACGGCTCTAAAACTTTAGCGAAAACGTGAAAATGGGTTAAAACAAACACCGTTTCTTTTACGAAAAACCGAGCAGCATAACAGCTAAATTTATAAAACTAAAATCCTGAAAATCAAATATTTTATACAATAACTTCCCAAACATTATTCACAATCTAAAACATTATTCCAAAAAGGGTTATAAAATCACCATCGTTTACACAACAAATGAAACTATCAAAATACCATCCCACACATTTCCCAGATAACCATGGTCGAGATGCCCTGACAAATACCCGCATCGGCATGCCTCGTGCATTGCCGAATGTGTAACACCCGGTTCTATCAAACCAGCTCTTTTATTATTAATGGTTTACACCTGATTAATCAATAATTTAAGTAGGGTTATTAAAAGACTAGGCAAGGGCACTAGAGTAAATTTACAATTTTCAAAAGTGGATAACGTATTTAAGGAAAGAGGGTTGGGTTTAATGAACTGTAGCCGCCACCAATTTCATACTTTTCCTCTTTGGGTTTTCAGCTCAAGCAGCCGAGCTCTCTAGGCGATTTTCCTCGCCCGATTCTCCTTCAACTTAGGTAAGTTTTCCTCATTTCTCTTAATATATAGTGGTTAGTTACTTGAGGGAGTACAATGTGAGGATTTTGAAGGTGCTGAGATTGAGCGTAGGTTCGGGTTCTTAGAGATAAAAGGGATTACACGGGTAGCAGAGTTTCAAATCGGTTTCCTCAATCTTATTATTGATTTTTGGTAAGGTCTAGTGAGAGTTGGATTAATGTATTGCCATAAACTTAGGTAAGCAAGCTTTTGGAGTAGTTGAAACCGAGCATCACCAGGAGAGCCAGGTAAGTAAAGTTTACTTGTGCCTTCCGACCTACATCACAAAACGTTAGGGTTTGTTTGCTAGAATGTGTTGGTATGTCATGCATCATGTTTTAAAAATAAACGAAAATGAATTTGAATGCATGTCAGCATGGTGAGGATTGAACATATTGAAACAGTTTTGTGAATCAGTTTTACTGTTAAGGGAACTAATCTGCCCCTTAATGAGACAGTGGATATTTATACTTTGGGAGTATTGATCCAACTTCCAATTTCACAGGGGGATCTGAACATGTGAATCAGTTTTACTGTTAAGGGAACTAATCCACCCCTTAATGAGACAGTGGATATTTATACTTTGGGAGGGTTGATCCGACTCCCAACTTCATAGGGGGATCTGAACAGAAACGAAGCATGAACAACTGAGTTGAGAAAGTAGAAATTGCATGTTTAGGAATTTATATTTCAGTGTTTCATTTCATTACTGCTTTACTTACTTAGCATTAGGCTAATAGATGAGTTTTGTGATGTAGGTGAAGAAGTGATAGAAGGTGTGTTTTCTGAGTCTACTGAGGACTAGACTGGTTTTAGAGTGCATCTTTGTAACCATCTGGCAGCTGATGGGGCGGTTTAACTGATGTCTGTTGGTGTGAAGGTTCAGTTGACAGTGTTTCAATTTTTGTGTGTTGAGTTTTCATAACAGTAGTGGTTTTCAATATTTCGAATATGTTCTTTTTGAGCTTTCTGATAATAGTATTTGGTTAGGCTTAAATGCGATTTTACTGAATTCAAGTAATGTAAGGATTTTGAACTGTTCTAATGGTTTTAGTGAAGTAAACTCATCCTTCTTGCAGCTAGAGATGTTTTTGTATGGAATTTGAGTAGTTAAGATATTGTTCTACTTTCTGTTTAGTTTTCTGGAGTTACTTAGGGTCAGGGGTTTTTGAATGTCTTGAGTGAGTTTGCAAGTTCAGCCATCGGCGAATGGGTTCGCCGGTGAATGTTGGGTGTTTGTTCGCTGATAGACATTGGCGGATCAAATCATCCGGCTGACGTCACTGGATGATGTCGAGTATTCTACTCACCGGTGGATGTCGTGTGGAAACTCGACGGATGATGTAGAGAGTCTCTTGTCGTTTAGTGACCGGTGGATGTCGTGTGTTAATCCACCGGAAGATGTAGGAAGTGTTTTGTCATTTAGTGACCGGGGGATGTCGTGTGTTAATCCACCGGAAGATGTAGGAAGTGTTTTGTCGTTTAGTGACCGGTGGATGTCGTGTGATAATCCACTGGAAGATGTAAGAAGCGTTTTGTCGTCTAGTCACCGGTGGATGCAGTCTAATGTCGATCATCCGGCTGACGTCACAGGTAGGTGTAGAGAATATTTTGTCGTTTTGTCACCGGATGATGTCTTCTATTTTCTGCTTCAGCCCCTTTTTGTTGACTTTGTTCAGCGGGCGACGCGTTTGACTTTTTAAGACTCATGGAGTATTTTGCAATTTAAACTTTTATTCTTTTTGCTGATTATTCCTCAACATTTCAACTGATTAATCAAGCATCGTACAATAGCTTTGTTTAATTTTTTTTACTTAAACGATTTCCGTTGTAAGTTCTTGAATGTTTGAAGTTTTAGAAAATATCAAATTTTGACTTTTGAGTAGACCTCTAAGTTTGGTTCAAAGTTTTTCCAAGTTTCGTGCAAGATTGTGTAACGAACCGGGTTCTGAAAGTTCGGGTCGTTACAGTATGGTATCAAGGACATTAAGTTAAACTGTTCAAAAGATTACTCATCAGTGCCAATCGTTGCATGGAAATACTTCAACAACTGTAAGTGTTTATGTTAACCTTAGTTAATAGATATTTAAGAGTGTAATTAACCCTGTACAGGAATTTAATACAATGGCCAGACGCCCAGGAAGACCTAGAGTGCCTAGAGAAATGCCAAATGTGAGGGGAGAAGAGGAGCCTAGTGTGATTAGGCAGCTGGCAGATTTAGTGCGTCAGCAAACTAATTTAGTGCGCCAACAGTCTGACCAACTAGGAGTACTGTTGAACCGAGAGGTGCAAGGAAGTGCCAACTCGGGTTCTAGCAATGAACATTCTGGAGATAGATTCCGGAGACTAAGACCACCCATGTTCGATGGACAGTCATCTGATCTAGTAATTGCTGATGGATGGCTTAGGAAGATTGAAAGTATGTTTAGGTGTGCCAACATTGGAGAAGGAGACAAGGTCACATTGGCAACCTTTCATTTAGCTGGTGAAGCTCAACTCTGGTGGGAAACAATAGAGACCACCACTGATGTTTTGGCAATGTCCTGGTCACAATTCAAGGACATTTTCTATGAGAAGTATTTCAGCAGCACAGTCCAGACTGCGAAGAAGTTGGAGTTTCTGAACTTGAAGCAGATAGGGTCTGTGGCCAAATACAGTAGGCAATTTGAGTCCTTGTCCAGGTTTGCTGGGCATTTTGCTCACAAGGAAAAGGATAAAGTGTTTAATTTGTGCATGGACTGAAGCCAGAAATCTACCGTGGAGTTAAATTCTGTGGTATTAAAGGTTTAACGTTCAGCGAAGTTGTGTCCACTGCTCTGGAAGTGGAGGAAGCTGAAGGGAAGTGTGCTAGACCAAGGGAGGTCACACAAAGGTTTAACCAGCCACACCAGCATAGGGGAATGAAGAGGCCAAGTGAAGGCCAAAATAGCCAAGGAGCGGGTGGGAAGATGCAAAATGTCAGGAAATTTCCCCAGTGTCCTAAGTGTTTGAAGAACCACACGGGGGAGTGCAGACTTGGCTTTGGGAAGTGTTTCAACTGTGAGGAAGTTGGACACACATACAAAGAGTGCTCGAAGCCTAGAGTCACCAGATGCTACAACTGTAACAAGGTCGGTCACATTAGTAGAGACTGTCCAGTTCCTAAGAGCGGCCTTGCTACGATTAAACCAAGAATTTTCTCCATGATGGAGTCAGGAGATGAAGAACAGCCTGCTGTGGTGTCAGGTACTATATTGATCAACTCTGTGCCTGCTTTTACTTTGATAGATTCTGGCGCAACACATTCATTTATAGCATCTGCTTTTGCTGTTAAGTTAGATGTACAGTTTACCCCTTCCATGCATGAGTTTAACGTTGCATTGCCTTCTGGTGGACGCATGCACTCTAACCAAGTGATGCTTGACAGCGAAGTGTTAGTAGGGAATGTAAGTCTACCTGCTGATCTTATAATTATGGATATAATAGGATTTGATGTAATCCTAGGAATGGACTGGTTGTTTAAACATCATGTCACAATAGATTGTAGGACTGGAATAGTTAGCTTCCAACCCCCTGGTAGTTCGAAACACACCTTTCAAGCTTCAAGGAAGAGTAAGGAAATGTCTGTGATGACTTCTATTAACACAAGACCTTCCCTATGTGGAGAGTATTTGTGCTTCTTAGCTAGCGTTTTAGACACACAGCTCGTAGGAAAAGCAAATCCTCAGAATGTCCTAATTGTCCAAGACTTCCCCGAAGTATTCTTAGATGACCTTCCTGGTTTGCCGCCAGATAGGGAAATTGAATTTGTTGTTGATGTTTACCCTGGAGCCGAGCCTGTGTCTAAGAATCCATATAGACTAGCACCAACAGAACTTAAGGAACTGAAGAAGCAGTTAGAGGATCTGCTGGAGAAAGGATTCATACGCCCTAGTTTTTCACCATGGGGCGCACCTGTCCTTTTTGTCAAAAAGAAAGATGGATCCATGCGTATGTGCATTGATTATAGAGAATTGAACAAGTTAACTGTCAAGAATAAGTATCCATTGCCGAGGATTGACGATTTATTTGACCAACTTAATGGTGCAAGAGTTTTCTCTAAGATTGACCTTAGGTCTGGTTATTACCAGTTAAAAGTCAAATCTGAAAATATTCCTAAGACAGCTTTTCGCACAAGGTATGGACATTATGAGTTTTTGGTTATGTCCTTTGGATTGACTAATGCGCCAGCAGCATTCATGGATCTCATGAATTGGGTGTTTCATGAATACTTAGATAAATTTGTCATAGTGTTCATTGATGATATTTTAATTTATTCCCGTTCTAAGGACGAGCATGCTAGACACCTGACCTTGGTGTTGGAAGTATTAAAACAGCACCAACTTTACGCCAATTTTTCTAAGTGTGAGTTTTGGTTGGACCAAGTTCACTTCTTAGGACATGTTATCTTTGGAGATGGGATATCCGTTGATCCAGCTAAGGTTTAAGCAGTTAAGGAATGGCCCCAACCAAGGATATGCTACTGATATTTGAAGTTTCCTTGGATTAGCAGGATATTATAAAAAATTTATTGAGGGATTTTCAAAGATTGCTACACCTCTTACTAAGTTAACAAGGAAAAATGTGATGTATAGATAGACTGAGGAATGTGAGCATAGCTTTCAGACCTTGAAACAGAAACTGATAAATGCTCCAATTCTGACCCTTCCTGTCGATAATGGTTAAGTTTAACATTTACTGTGATGCTTCCAAGATTGGTCTTGGATGTGTGTTAATGCAAGATGGTAAAGTAATAGCTTATGCCTCTAGACAGTTGAAAACTCATGAGAAGAATTACCCTACCCATGACTTAGAACTAGCTGCTAATGTATTTGCACTTAAGATTTGGAGGCATTACTTGTATGGACAGTCTTGCGAGATATTTTCAGACCATAAAAGTCTGAAGTATATTTTCACACAGAAAGAATTGAATATGAGGCAACGTCGGTGGTTAGAATTTGTCAAGGACTATGACTTTGAAATAAAATATCATCCTGGCAAGGGAAATGTGGTGGCAGATGCCTTGAGTAGAGTAACAACATCAACCCCAACTATGGTTTTCAGTATGCCATTAGCTTTAGAGTCAGAATTCCTAAAGTTTAATCTAGAAGCAGTATCCAGTGTACCAGCTATACTTTCAGCCATAACCTTAAAGCCTACCATTCTGGAGAAAATAAAGGAAGCCTAGACGAATGATGATGAGTGTAATAAGTACAAGTCAAGCATGGATTCTACGGACAAGTCAGATTTTAACCACTCCACTGATGGAATCCTTAAGTTTAGAAATAGATGGTTTGTTCCTGCCATTAAGGAACTTCGTGATGAGATCCTTTCTGAGACACACTCTTCCAGGTTCTCTGTTCACCCTGGGAGCACCAAGATGTACAAGGATCTTAAACAGTATTATTGGTGGCCAAGCATGAAGAGAAGTGTGGCAGAATATGTAGGATCGTGTTTGTGCTGTTAGCGGATTAAGGACGAGCATCAGAGACCCTCTGGAGCATTGCATCCCTTACCAGTTCCTGAATGGAAATGGGAACAAATAACGATGGATTTTGTTGTTGGATTACCTAGGACAGCAAGGGGACATGATGCAATTTGGGCTATAGTTGACCGTCTAACCAAATCTGCTCATTTTCTACCAATTAAGATAACTTACTCGATGGATCAGCTTGCCGAATTGTACATGCAAGAGATTGTTAGATTGCATGGGGTTCCTTGTACCATAGTTTGAGATCGGGATTCCAGATTCACATCTAAGTTTTGGAAGAGTTTACACAAAGCTATGGGAACACAGCTTAGTTTTAGCACAGCTTTCCACCCTTAAACAGATGGACAATCCGAAAGAACCATCCAAACATTAGAAGATATGCTCCGTGCCTGCATATTAGATTTTCAAGGATCTTGGAGTAAATATTTATCATTAGTGGAGTTTTCTTATAATAACAGTTTTCAGACAACAATAGGAATGGCACCGTATGAAGCATTGTATGGGCGAAAATGTAGATCACCTTTGTACTGGGATGAAGTTGGAGAAGTGCAGTTGCTTGGTCCTGACCTTGTGCAACAAACTATTAAGAAGGTTGCCCTCATCCATCAGAGAATTTTGGCAGCTCAGAGTCGACAGAAGAGTTATGCAGATTGCAGGCGTAGAGAGTTAGAATTTGTGATCGGTGATGAAGTTTTTCTCAAAGTGTCACCATTCAAAGGAGTCGTAAGATTTGGGAAGAGAGGAAAGTTGAACCCCAGATTCATTGGACCATTCTCGATCTTGAAAAGGGTTGGGAAGACAGCCTACCAGTTACAGCTACCAATCTCTATGGAAGGAATCCATAATGTGTTTCATATCTCCATGCTTAAGAAATGTGTACGAGATCCTTCTCAGATTGTGGAACAGCAGAGTATTGAAGTTCACCCTACTCTTACATATGAGGAGAAACCTGTAAGGATCTTAGACTATGCAGTGAAGGTTTTGCGCAACAAAGAGGTTCCACTAGAGAAAGTCTTATGGCACAACCAGAACGTAGAGGAGACAACTTGGGAGCGCCAGCAAGACATGTTGGACCAATACCCAGAATTATTCAGGTACTGAATTTTAAGGACAAAATTCTTTTAAGGAGGGTAGATTGTAACACCCGGTTCTATCGAACCAGCTCTTTTATTATTAATGGTATACACCTGATTAATCAATAATTTAAGTAGGGTTATTAAAAGACTAGGTAAGGGCACTAGAGTAAATTTACAATTTTCAAAAGTGGATAAGGTATTTAAGGAAAGAGGGTTGGGTTTAATGCACTGTAACCGCCACCAATTTCATACTTTTCCTCTTCGGGTTTTCAGCTCAAGCAGCCGAGCTCTCTAGGCAATTTTCCTCGCCCGATTCTCCTTCAACTTAGGTAAGTTTTCCTCATTTCTCTTAAGATATAGTGGTTAGTTACCTGAGGGAGTACAATGTGAGGATTTTGAAGGTGCTGAGATTGAGCGTAGGTTCGGGTTCTTAGAGATAAAAGGGATTACACCGGTAGCAGAGTTTAAAATCGGTTTCCTCAATCTTATTATTGATTTTTGGTAAGGTCTAGTGAGAGTTGGATTAATGTATTGCCATAAACTTAGGTAAGCGAGCTTTTGGAGTAGTTGAAACCGAGCATCACCAAGAGAGCCAGGTAAGTAAAGTTTGCTTGTGCCTTCGGGCCTACATCACAAAACGTTAGGGTTTGTTTGCTAGAATGTGTTGGTATGTCATGCATCATGTTTTAAAAATAAACGAAAATGAATTTGAATGCATGTCAGCATGGTGAGGATTGAACATATGGAAATAGTTTTGTGAATCAGTTTTACTGTTAAGGGAACTAATCCGCCCCTTAATGAGACAGTGGATATTTATACTTTGGGAGAATTGATCCAACTTCCAATTTCACAGGGGGATCTGAACATGTGAATCAATTTTACTATTAAGGGAACTAATCCACCCCTTAATGAGACAGTGGATATTTATACTTTGGGAGGGTTGATCCGACTCCCAACTTCACAGGGGGATCTGAACAGAAACGAAGCATGAACATTTGAGTTGAGAAAGTAGAAATTGCATGTTTAGGAATTTATATTTCAGTGTTTCATTTCATTACTGCTTTACTTACTTAGCATTAGGCTAATAGATGAGTTTTGTGATGTAGGTGAAGAAGTGATAGAAGGTGTGTTTTCTGAGTCTACTGAGGACTAGACTGGTTTTGGAGTGCATCTTTGTAACCATCTGGCAGCTGATGGGGCGGTTTAACTGATGTCTGTTGGTGTGAAGGTTCAGTTGACAGTGTTTCAATTTTTGTGTGTTGAGTTTTCATAACAGTAGTGGTTTTCAATATTTCGAATATGTTCTTTTTGAGCTTTCTGATAATAGTATTTGGTTAGGCTTAAATGCGATTTTACTGAATTCAAGTAATGTAAGGATTTTGAACTGTTCTAATGGTTTTAGTGAAGTAAACTCATCCTTCTCGCAGCTAGAGATGTTTTTGTATGGAATTTGAGTAGTTAAGATATTGTTCTACTTACTGTTGAGTTTTCTGGAGTTACTTAGGGTCAGGGGTTTTTGAATGTCTTGAGTGAGTTTGCAAGTTCAACCATCGGCGAATGGGTTCGCCGGTGGATGTTGGGTGTTTGTTCGCTGATAGACATTGGCGGATCAAATCATCTGGCTGACGTCACCGGATGATGTCGAGTATTCTACTCACCGGTGGATGTCGTGTGGAAACTCGACGGATGATGTAGAGAGTCTCTTGTTGTTTAGTGACCGGTGGATGTCGTGTGTTAATCCACCGGAAGATGTAGGAAGTGTTTTGTCGTTTAGTGACCGGGGGATGTCGTGTGTTAATCCACCGGAAGATGTAGGAAGTGTTTTGTCGTTTAGTGACCGGTGGATGTCGTGTGATAATCCACCGGAAGATGTAAGAAGCGTTTTGTCATCTAGTCACCGGTGGATGCAGTCTAATGTCGATCATTCGGCTGACGTCACCGGTAGGTGTAGAGAATATTTTGTCGTTTGTCACCGGATGATGTCTTCTATTTTCTGCTTCAGCCCCTTTTTGTTGACTTTGTTCAGCGGGCGACGCGTTTGACGTTTTAAGACTCATGAAGTATTTTGCAATTTAAACTTTTATTCTTTTTGCTGATTATTCCTCAACATTTCAACTGATTAATCAAGCATCGTACAATAGCTTTGTTTAGTTTTTTTTACTTAAACGATTTCCGCTGTAAGTTCTTGAATGTTTGAAGTTTTAGAAAATATCAAATTTTGACTTTTGAGTAGACCTCTAAGTTTGGTTCACAGTTTTTCCGAGTTTCGTGCAAGATTGTGTAACGAAACGGGTTCTGAAAATTCGGGTCGTTATAGACTGCTCCCTAGTTCTGGGCTCCCTCATCCAACTCACCTGAAAATACGTCGTCACCTACACCACAGAACAATAAACATAAACCTAATGCTTAGCAAGTAGGGAAAAATGAATGCAAACACATACAATGCACACACACCCTAACACATGCAGTTTCTACCCGCTCTGTTGTTTTCGTTTCATTAATCTTTCACTTTTACACGTGAATCAAGTAGGCACACATCCAAGCCACGTTGAAGTTGTCTCGAAAATCAATTAAAGAAAACAAATTAATATAAGAGAAGAATCAGCAAGGTGGTCGACGTGGAAAAAGGGCAAAATCGACAAAAATCGACAGTCGATCGATCGGCCATTTGAGCTGATCGATTGGCTGTGGCAACAATTGCCAGGCGATCGATTGTCTTCATATCGGGCGATCGATCGCCTTTCTGGCGATCAATCCCAGCCGATCGATCGCCCTCACAAGCGATTGATCGGCTAACTCTCTAAAAAAATCAGAGAGTTGGCCATCCCTGCTGGCAGATCGATTGCCCTCTCTGGCGATCGATCGGCAACCTCTCTGGATTTTGAAATCCAGCGAGCTTGCCTTCCCTTTTTTTTTTCTTTGTTCAGCTCCCTGCACACCTCACACACTTCACAATTTCCTTCCTCCACCATTCCTGTAACACCCGACATTTCGGCCAGGTGATTTTCTGACCATTTTCATTGTCACCCTCTTATTTAACCCTTATGATTTAAAATTTAATGTTAAGACAAATTTATTACAAGTTGTGTGAAACTAGGTTGGGTGGCAGTTTTGTAATTAAAATCGATGGATTTAGTATAAATAGGAAATGGAAACCTTAAACCTCATTTATTACCACTGTAGCCGACATTCCCTCTCGGCGATTCCTTCTTTCCCAAGTTCTTGCTCTCGGCTACCAGAACTTCCCTTACCGACGGCTGGTTTCGAGCTTGCTCTTCTCTGCGAATCCACACCCGAGGTATGAAATGGACAATGTAGTCATTCATTAGTAAATAGAGCTCTGTTTTCAGCTCGGCACTGAGTTCGGATATTTTTAGCAGTGGCCGAGTGGCTTTAGACTTTTAAAATCTGAGAGTAGAAATGTCATCCCGAATCGATTTTGAGCATATTAAGTAACCAACTCGGATTTAATCAATGGTAAAACCTGTCCACCTAGTTTCGGATTTCAGACTGCAGTGTGTCAAACAGAGGAATCGGAATGACTTTAGCTATTAGATCCTAGGATGGTTTATGATTAGGACTATTAGGACTTTGTTTTAACTACTGTAATGTACATGTTTTAGGTGAAGAAGTTTAAAGGAAAGAAGCTCGGATTGCTAAGGAATCCAGGTAAGTGAATGTATTAAGATTTCCGGCCACTAGGGCCCTACACCGTAAGGGTATTAGGAAATCACTGAGATGTTAGCTTATTGACTATGATTTGTTATTTCCACGATATGAAGAAGTTGTGTAAGTAAATGTAAAGTTACAGGATGTTTTACTTGTCCTCATGATATGACTTCTCTCTATGAACTTTATGTCCATGCACTGTGTTCATGTTATGATTAAGTTGAGAATATGAAAAGCAAATGTAACCAAGATTAAGTGCAGAGCGGGGAAAGACTATGTTATGTATGACTCGTGAATTCTCCCACTGGTGGAGGCCGAGTTGATGATATGTATGACTCGCAAAATCTCCCACTGGTGGAGGCCGAGTTAATGATATGTATGGCTCGCGAATTCTCCCACTGGGGAGGCCGAGTGATGTATCATGATTGCCGCGATAGGCAAATGATTATGTATGTCTGCCGCGATAGGCAAATGACTATGTACCCCTGTCTTCCTCCCTCGTCTCCTGCCTTAATATATGTTATGTAAATGATAAAGATGAACATGAATGAAGAATGGTTTATGAACTTATGTCTCTTTAAATTGTGTACTCATGTATATCTGTCAGCATGCATTCCTTACTAAGCATTAGGCTTATAGTTAAACCTTATGGTGTAGGTGAAGAAGGTTCAGGTGAGGATGTTATGCTCAAAGAGGATGCTTAAGGCTGGTTGCTGGAGGATGCTCAAGGTGACAGTGCGGGACTGGAGAGGCGATTTATGACCCCTGGTTAAGACTCTTATGTTACAGTATGTTAAAGAATATGGTAGTTTAGGTAGGATGAGATTATTTTAAAACGTTGAGCTTTGAAACTGTCTAGTGGATCACTGAGTCAGGGAATGATTATATAGATTTATAAATGGTCTGTTGCTTAAGTCTTCCGCTATATGCATTTTGAATGAGTTGTGTTTTCTTTCTGTTGAAAGGAGTCATTTGATGATTTAGAGTTCTCTACTGTAAGACGGAAGCTGGAAGAGGTAGTCTTCCGGCTGACGTCGTCGGCAGATGCCGAAAGAATAATTGTTGATGGTTTAGTCTTCCGGCTGACGTCGTCGGCAGATGCCGAAAGAATAATTGTTGATGGTTTAGTCTTCCGGCTGACGTCGTCGGCAGATGCCGAAAGAATAATTGTTGATGGTTTAGTCTTCCGGCTGACGTCATCGGCAGATGCCGAAGGGTAATTGTTTGATGGTTTAGTCTTCCGGCTGACGTCATCGGCAGATGCCGAAGGGTAATTGTTTGATGGTTTAGTCTTCCGGCTGACGTCATCGGCAGATGCCGAAAGAATAATTGTTGATGGTTTAGTCTTCCGGCTGACGTCATCGGCAGATGCCGAAGGGTAATTGTTTGATGGTTTAGTCTTCCGGCTGACGTCATCGGCAGAGGCCGAAGGGTAGTTGTTTGATGGTTTAGTCTTCCGGATGACGTCACCGGAAGATGTAAAATGTGTGTTGTCGATTAGCGACCGGATGATGTTTTAATTTAGCACGCGAGACCCACGTGCCCACCGGAAGATGTCTCCTCTTAGGCGATGTTAAGCGAGTCACGCGTAATGCACGTGATGACCGGACGATTAAATTTCTGAGGGTTGTCAACGCATGCAACCCATGCAAACCCGAGTGGTATTAAGTTAAGAGAATTGAGGGCACCTCCTCTTTTCCCGAAATTGTCAAGAAGCCAATGACCGAGTCTAGTCGCTCGACTCTGTGAAGGTTGAGCCGACGAGGCGTGGGAAGTCGGGCACGAGAGGGTTCGTCTTCCTTAATGGTTCTACGTTTCTATTACCAGTTTAAAAAAAAAAGTATATGTAAAATGTGAAAGTCTGTTGAGAGATAGTAAGTGAATGTAATAATAGTAAAAGTCAAGCAAACGATTAATGAAAGAATATGAACACGTGACGGCTCCTGGCCGGGGTCGTTACAATTCCCCTTCATCAGCCCACACTCAGTTACAAATTCAACGTATTAACTCATCCACCCTCATACATTTCTCCATTTCATCATTCATCCAAAAAACCTACTCGAAACGTATTAGAAAACATAACCAAATTTCATAAAAATTAACTGCGTGAATCCGTTTAAAAACTGAACATGTCCCTATGAGTTTAAAAATATCCAAGCAGTTCCAGTAAACTTTTGACATTCTATGAGATAAAGGCTTAGTAAATCTACATAAATGAGAATGCATGCTGTGAATATGTAGTTCGTAAATCATGCAATCGTTTCATTCATTACGTTACATAACGAGATGTCACCGAAGTCTAACTCTCACCAGATAGAGAGGGCACGTTTGGCGGTTAGACAGCCCTTTCCATCTACCGTGGGGAAGACATGCTTCACCTGTAGGACAGCAATGTCTGAACCCCACCCCATGTAACGCCCCCAAACCCACCCTGGCTCAGAGCACTACTTTGCAGACCACTCCTACGTTAAAACCTAATTTAAAATAATTATTATAAACCCTAACTCATAAATTAGGACTGACACAACAGAATTTAAAACTAAACTCCCGAAACTATCTTATGTCATACCTAGCTACCTAGACTCACCAATTCCCTTACCCCTAACCTTTAAGCACAACGGCGTCCTTCCTGAAAATTTCGGCAAAGTAACGCCTGAAAATGGCGCCTCCAAAATGCTAGATACCTGCAAACGAATAAATTCCCAACCAGATCCAGAATACTGTTACTTAACTAACCAGCAATCAACATACGAAATCTCCAAATAGCAGTACAGATGGAAGCTATAATACTAACATCCCTAAGTGAAGAAAATCCGCAATATAGGGCGACACATCACCCTGAACTATGACTATATACAATCTCTCAAAACAACATTAACCAAAATGGCAACTCTACAAACCATCAAAATAAATGTAAATTATACACGACCCAAAATACTATTCCACCCACATCTTTCCGAAGACCATGGTCGAGACGCCCCAACAATTGCTCGCACCGGCATACCGCGTACATCATCGACTGTGTCCCAATCCTAGCTTTCCTCGTAGCTCTAACCTGTACTCCTGTCGTCACCTACACCACAGAACACGCACACACACACGTAAGCTTACGCTTAGCAAGTAGGGAGTAACAGATAATAACAAGAACAATGCACACACCACCCTACCCTAACACAACAACACAACACCACTCAACACGACAACTCAACACAACAACACAACACCACCCAATGCAACTCAACAAACTGACTCAACATAACACGACAACACACAGTGCAATCAACCTAACACATGCAGTTTCGATCACTCAGTTGTGCTTATTTGCTGTTCTTTGCTTTAATCTTGCTTTAATATTTCATAAGCCGTGTGGAACGAGTTGGCACACATCCCATAACCGTCTAGGATGGCCACACTCAGAACCATCATCCTTCATAGAGGTCCCCTCGGGGTGCTACACACCAGCACCTCAGCCCGACAAGGCACACTATTCAGGAATATGTGTTTTAGCCGGTCATCTCTCATAGAGTACCCTTCGAGGTGCTACACACCAGCAACCTCAGCCCGACAAGGCACACTATTCGAAATGCAATATGTGTTTTAGCCGGTCATCTCTCATAGAGTACCCTTCGGGGTGCTACACACCAGCAACCTCAGCCCGACAAGGCACACTATTCGAAATGCAATATGTGTTTTAGCCGGTCATCTCTCATAGAGTACCCTTCGGGGTGCTACACACCAGCAACCTCAGCCCGACAAGGCACACTATTCGAAATGTAATATGTGTTTTAGCCGGTCATCTCTCATAGAGTACCCTTCGGGGTGCTACACACCAGCACCTCAGCCCGACAAGTTACCCTATTCAGGATTTCGTGTTTTAGCCGGTCATCTCTCATAGAGTTCCCCTCGGGGTGCTACACACCAGCAACCTCAGCCCGACAAGTTACCCTATTCGAGATGCATTTACAATTTACTTTATCTGATTACGTTCATGCTCACAATGCCAAACACAATGCCAAACAATGCCACTAATCGTACCTAACGTGCTATACCATGATGCATGCTTCAAATATGCAATACCACACGAAACCAACAACAAAACACAACACAACACGAAATAAATAACCCTACCATTCTATGGTGTAGGCCCGAAGGCGAAGGAATAGCTACCACTACTTACCTGAACTCCCGCACGTGTTGGCTCACTCCGAGTGTACAATTTACTCGATCGTTAACCTAGCACATGAATGGAAAAATAACTTAAAATCACCAAAACATAAACTAAAAGATATTTACTAAATTTCTCACACAACCAAACTAACTTTTCAAATTAAAAACCCCAACACCCGATTTTTCCTCTAATTTTCACCGTCCAACTTCAATCGGTCATAACTCTCTCATTTTTCAACGGATTTCGACGCGCCACCCCAATTCGGAAACCTCTACACGTCTACTTTCCATTGAAACAAACTATTTAACCAACCAAACTCCATGGCCACTCCGAAAATGGAAAAACAGAACCGGCCCCGAAGTTGTACAAAACCGATTTTTCAACTAATTCAACCAAACTCCTAAACTTTCTATCTAATCAACCTAAAATAACGTATCTTAAGCCTAAATCACCAAAACAACAAGAAACTTTCATCAAGAAATCACAAATTTCGGAATCCCTCATTAGGGTTTCCCAAACGTAACAAAAACTCACTTAAAACTCATTAAAAACATTAAAATCTTCGACTAAAATGTATTTATAACAAAACCCATCCAAAAGCTTACCTTTGATCTTGCTAAAATGGAGGAAATCGTGGAGGAGAATCCCCCTTAGCTGCTGGTTTCGTGGGAAGAAAAGGAAGAAGATGAAAATCTCTTACATTTTTCCTTTTTAACTTAACACATTTTTCTTCTTTTAAATGTTAACCTATAATTTCTTTAAATTTATAAAACAACCCCTCCCATGCTTTCTTCCTTTTCCTTCCAACGTGGAAGGTCTCACATTAAACCTCACCTTTTCTTTTCTTTATACATTACTTTTCAATACCCTCTTTTGACTTTTCAAACTTCATACCTCATTAATTTCCTTTATTTCTTTCCACCATTTTTTTAGAAATTGCAAAGTAACTCCTCCCTTTTCTTACTTAATTCCAACGTGCAAGTCTCACATTTCCTCTTATTTTTCTTAACTTATTTTTCCAAGCACAAGGTTTGACTAATCAAACCACACTTTCCATTACTTTTCAACACTATGACTTTTCAACCCACCTTTAGTAATTGATTTTTCAACTTCAATTTTTCTTTAATCACTCCACCTTCTCTTCTCCTCATTAATCCAACGTGACATGTTTCTTTTATTAAATTCCTTCTTCCCTTAATTTTGGTTTTACATAGAATTCACTTAATAACCACCCAAACAATTCCACTTATAGGTTTTTCTCTCATTTTCTTCTTCTTCAAATTTTTCACTTCTAATCTAGTACTTAACATATCCTAGATTCAACGTTAAATTATCATAGCACGTCAAATCTAAAGCTATGCACCTTTTAGAAATTTTCGGGTGTTACACCCCATCGTGACCGGGATTACGTGCATTTATTTCTTTTCAATAATTCAATTCATTTCATAAAACACGTGTAGAAACTCATTTTCATGCTATTTTGAAAGAGCGTGATGCATGTACAGTTCATATTACACAACCTATAGCTAACATTTAAAACAATCAATAAATTTTAGAAAAACACACTACGACTTATACAACTTAACTACCCAACCATTTATTCTAAAACTACCTAATTCACCAATATCCTCAATAACGTCCTAACTCTTGGTGTAGGCCAATTCGGCCAAACAAAGCACGAAGACTTACCTCGCGTCCTTAGCAATCTGAGTGCCTCGTTTCGAGCTTCGTCACCTAAAACATTCAACCGTTCGGGTATTAGGCTAAATTCAAATAAATCATTCTACATGCCAAACGAAACTCCTATCTAAGGGAAATTTTTCTAAAACTCTATTTTACTTTGTTAAGGCATTTTATCGAGCAATTCGCGCTCAACATAACTTAACCTCCATTAATGGAGTTTCTAAGTTCTCCAACAACCAAAAACTTCAATATTCACCAATAAACTGACTAACTACGTCCAATTATCATTAATACATCCATTTAAGTCGTGATTACAGTATACCTAACCGTTTCTAACATACTCTTTCGTTTTCATAAAACCCTAAACAAAACCCTAACCAATAACCTTTCTAAAACCGAAATCTTACATAGGGTCGTGATTGGAGAAGAAAACGTGAAGAACCGATCGTCGGAGGAAGAGCGTTGGTCATCGGAGAAGGGAATGCAAGAGAGAGAGGAAGAAATCGCCTGGAGAGTTTGAGAGGAGAGGAAAACGTGAAGTCCAGAATGGGGGAGGGAATTTGTGATTTTTATTAAAACTTTAGATTGTCAAATTACCATATTGGCCCTCCATTTGATTTTCCATTTGTTTAGTTGTTTATTTCGTTATTTAGCTACCGATTCGTTTTCTCCAAATTTTTCTATTTTAATGAGAGAATTTGTGATTTTTATTAAAACTTTAGCTTGTCAAATTACCATTACTTTTCAACACTATGACTTTTCAACCCACCTTTAGTAATTGATTTTTCAACTTCAATTTTTCTTTAATCACTCCACCTTCTCTTCTCCTCATTAATCCAACGTGACATGTTTCTTTTATTAAATTCCTCCTTCCCTTAATTTTGTTTTTACATAGAATTCACTTAATAACCACCCTATTAATTCCACTTATAGGTTTTTCTCTCATTTTCTTCTTCTTCAAATTTTTCACTTCTAATCTAGTACTTAACATATCCTAGATTCAACGTTAAATTATCATAGCACGTCAAATCTAAAGCTATGCACCTTTTAGAAATTTTCGGGTGTTACAATCCACCCTCCTTACAAAAATTTTGTCCTCAAAATTTGTAGTCTTGTTACTTCTCCACTTATTGATTCCAACGTTAACCCCTTAACTTCTGGGTTGTCGCGGTAGCTCTCAATTACCCCATACCCTACATTATTAATCGGTTGGTAAAGACAATTTCTATAACTCCAAAGTTTCAACTTCATCTAACTCTGCATCTCATAGCTTGAGTATTCATACGTCCATTAATTGCAATTAAGCATTCATCACTTATATTTTAGTTTCGACCCTAACTTTTACTAAAGCTAAGCCAAGTTCACTTAATCACTTACCTTTCTAACTCAATGTTCACCAAACTCTTACATTACAACCTCAAATTTCAACTCTCTTCTACTCCCTTGACTTTCGGATTGCTATGCTAAACCTCGACTACACTATGGTCTTAATTATCAATCGGGGAATGACAATTTTACATCTTCAAAGGTTTACATTCACCTAACTATGCACTTAGTAGTTTGAATACTCATACGTCCATTGGCCTTGACATGATAAATCCTCACCTATACTCTCAAACTCTTCTAACTGAGTTCTCAACTCTAGTTTTCCTTCAAGCTAATTGCATCATCTCCTTACTTTCCAATTTCAAGTCTATCAAATACGCACCTATTTACTTCAAACCATCATAACATTTTATTCCTTCACACTCACAGCTCTCCATACATAATCTATCCGTTATTCTTTCAAAATATAAAATGACTTTACGCTCGATTTAACCAACTTCGACTGCAATTATCACCATTACTTTCAAATTCTTAGGTCTAAACGAACTCATTCTCACTATTCACTCAATATTTTAAATGGTGTACCCCAACTTTACTTCAACTCTCAACCTTCGCACTGGCTTCTCCACATAGGTTAGCGTTGGTTGCACCTCAATCTCCCTTGCTTCAATGACATGAGATGGATCACGCATGCACTTCCTAAGCATGGATACGTGAAACACATCGTGAATACCGTGCATTGATGCTGGAAGCTGTAACCGATACGCCATTTTTTTTGACCCTTTTCAAAATAGGGAAGGGCCCCACGTAACGAGGACTTATCTTGCCTCTTCTTCTAAATCTCATCACACCTTTAAATGGAGAAATCTTTAAGTATACCTCGTCATCCACATTAAACTCCAATTCCCTCCGTCTATTGTCGGCGTAGCTTTTCTGTTGTCTCTGCGCTATCTCAATACGCTGTCTGATAATGGCGATCTTCTCCGCCATTTTCTGTAAAATATCTGGGCCAATTATGCTAGCTTCGCCAACTTCGTCCCAATATAGCAGAGACTTACATTTTCGCCCATATAGCACTTCATACGAAGCCATGCCAATTGTAGCTTGAAAGCTATTGTTGTATGAGAATTCTATCAGTGGCAAATACCTGCTCAACGAGCTTTAAAACTCCAATACACTGGCTCTAAGCATATCCTCCAGAATTTGATTTGTCATTTCTGTTTGACCATCGGTCTAAAGACGAAATGCTATGCTGAAGTTAGCTGAGTTCCCATGGCTTTGTGCAGACTTTTTCAGAATTTAGAGGTGAATCTCAGATCTCTATTGGAAACAATCGAGACCGGGACTCCGTATAATCTGACTATCTCCTGCACATAAAGTTCTGCAAGCTGATCCATGGAATGTGTCATCTTAACTGGTAAAAAGTGAGCTGACTTCGTCAAACGGTCCATAATTACCCAGATGCTATCGTGCCCTTTCGTAGTTCTCGGGAGTCTAACAATGAAGTCCGTAGAGATTTGCTCGCTCCCATTTTCATTCTGGGATTGGCAGGGGCTGTAAAGTTCTTGTCGGCCTTTGATGCTCCGCCTTACCTGTTGACAAACCAAACAGGTTTCTACGTACTTGGCGACCTCTCTTTTCATGTTCGGTCACCAGAAGTGTTATTTTAAGTCTCGATATATTTTGGTACTTCCCGGGTGCACGGAGTATGCCGAGGAGTGTGCTTCGGTCGAAATCTCTCTCTTCAACTCCTCATCATTAGGCACGTACCACCTATGTCTGAATCTCAATACGTAATCATCCGACAGGCTAAAATCGGACGAGTCCTCAGATGTCATGCTCAACCGATATTTCTCACACTCCAAGTCTTTCTGTTGAGCTTCTCGGATTTTGTCTATTATCGTCGACCTTAGTGAAATGTTTGTGAGCATAGTGGACAATTCAACCATGATCTCCATGTCAAACTTCTCAATCTCAGACTTTAACATTACCGACATTGTTGGAAGTGAAGGCTGGCTCGTCGTAGGCATTCTTCTTAAGGCATCGGCAACCTTATTTACCTTTCCCGGGTGGTATTTATGTCACGACCCGAAACCCAACGGGCCGCGACTTACATAATCGTGTTTGTGATTTTATTCTTGACTCGTATTTTTTTTTGAAACATAAAGAGAAAACTACTCGAAGAAAACTTAACAAAAGCGATTGAGATTCATACTTAAAAACTCATTTGAAATCCCTTGAAATTAACTTAAACATTAGTAGAAATTGAAGAAGAAATTAGGGAGATGACATCCTCGGTTTTAAAGAAAAAGAAGAGGGGCAGAATGGGAAAACATGAAGGGCCGATCGTTCACCCTAACCGATTCTTGCATAGCCGATCGATCGTTTATCCTTGACCGATCGATCGCCCCACCAAAACAACTCAGCCGATCGATCGCCACAACAGTCGATCGATCGCCTATCACTCTGGTCTTAAAATTTTCGAAGACATCAACTGCCGATTGTGTAACACCCGACAACTTTAACCAGGTGACTTCCTAACTGTATTAACGGTCATGAATATTCAATCTTCAAGGTTTAGAGTTTTGTGCCAAGCTTAATTAATTACATGTGGATTTAAACTAGGTTGAGTGGCAAAGTTGTAATAATGGAGATTGGGACCTGTATTTAAAGAAAATGGAAAGGATATGAATGATGAATATGAATGATGAATATGAATGATGAATATGAATGATGAATATGAATGATGAATATGAATGATGAATATGAATGATGAATATGAATGATGAATATGAATGATGAATATGAATGATGAATATGAATGATGAATATGAATGATGAATATGAATGATGAATATGAATGATGAATATGAATGATGAATATGAATGATGAATATGAATGATGAATATGAATGATGAATATGAATGATGAATATGAATGATGAATATGAATGATGAATATGAATGATGAATATGAATGATGAATATGAATGATGAATATGAATGATGAATATGAATGATGAATATGAATGATGAATATGAATGATGAATATGAATGATGAATATGAATGATGAATATGAATGATGAATATGAATGATGAATATGAATGATGAATATGAATGATGAATATGAATGATGAATATGAATGATGAATATGAATGATGAATATGAATGATGAATATGAATGATGAATATGAATGATGAATATGAATGATGAATATGAATGATGAATATGAATGATGAATATGAATGATGAATATGAATGATGAATATGAATGATGAATATGAATGATGAATATGAATGATGAATATGAATGATGAATATGAATGATGAATATGAATGATGAATATGAATGATGAATATGAATGATGAATATGAATGATGAATATGAATGATGAATATGAATGATGAATATGAATGATGAATATGAATGATGAATATGAATGATGAATATGAATGATGAATATGAATGATGAATATGAATGATGAATATGAATGATGAATATGAATGATGAATATGAATGATGAATATGAATGATGAATATGAATGATGAATATGAATGATGAATATGAATGATGAATATGAATGATGAATATGAATGATGAATATGAATGATGAATATGAATGATGAATATGAATGATGAATATGAATGATGAATATGAATGATGAATATGAATGATGAATGCCAAGCTTATTAATACATGTGGATTTAAACTAGGTTGAGTGGCCAAAGTTGTAATAATGGAGAATTGGGACCTGTATTTAAAGAAAATGGAAAGGATTCAAACCTCATTTAAACCACTGTAGCCGCCATCTCTTACTCTCGGCGATTTCCCCTCCCGAGCTCTCGCTCTCTGTCAGCTGGAAATCCCTCCTTCAACGATCAGTTTCCTTGCTGCTTCTCGGCTACTTCGTGCTCGAGGTACGAGTTTGGCAATGTAGCTATCTTTTAGTCGTTAAACTCTGTTTTCAGCTATGTGTTGAGGTTCTGGATTCTTCAATGGCCGAGTTTTAGTAAGGGTATTTTAAAATCTGAAAGTGGTAATGTCATTCCGAATCGATTTTGGACATTAAACAACCAACCCTGAGTTATCGCTAATCGAATCTGTCTGTTTTGGGTTTTGGATTTCAAACTGCACAGAGAACTATACTAAGGATTCAGGAGTGACTATAGCTATTAGATCCTAGGATGACTTGTGATTAGAACTAATAGGATTTTGTTTTAACTACTGCAATGTAAATGTTTTAGGTGAAGAAGTTTGAAGAGAAAGGAGCTCAAATTGCTAAGGAGACTAGGTAAGTGAATGTATAGGTTTCTCGGTCTTTAGGACCCTACATCAAAGGATGCTAGGTAGAAACTCATACGATGATTAGTAGTTCCTTATGTTACTGACTAGCATTTATGTTGATGATTAGTTCAATGGTAAGGTTTCATGTTGGATAGTGCTCTGTTCTGTAGCTTGATGATTTAAGAATTTCCATGTACATTCATCATGACTATTTTATGCATATGAGAATGTTTTTAAGAGCATGGTTTTCTCATGAATAAAGTAAGATAATGAAGTAAATCTTATGCAACGTTGATTAAGTGAGGGTTGGGGGCGGTTTGACGTATGTCACTGTCCAAAAGGAAGGACCATGATTACGACCCGCAAGGGATTATGTACACTCTCACTATCAACCCTCTTTACCAGCACAAATCCTCACTTAATCTACACAACATGAACGAGGAATATGATTGATGAATACGAATGATGAATATGAATGATGAATATGAATGATGAATATGATTGATGAATATGAATGATGAATAAGAATGAAGATTTTGTGTATAATTACGAATAAGAAAAGATTCATGAGCATTTGTTTCTCAAACGAGCATTCATGCATACTTGCTAGTATTGCATTCCTTACTAAGCATTAGGCTTATAGTTTAAATCTTATGATGTAGGTGACGAGATTTCAGGTGAGGATCCCAAAGTTTATGAAGATGTCTGAGCTTGGTTGCTGGAAGGTGATCAGGGTGCAATTTCTGTGGCTGGATGGCAAATGAGACCCCTGGTTAATGTTTTCTTATAGTTTTAGTTATGATAATGAATATAATAGATTAAGTAGGACGAGACTATTTCTTTCTAACATTGAGTTCTCTGTTGAAGTTGTCTGTTGATCACTGAGTCTGGAAATAATTTTAAGGATAGTTGGATGGTCTGTTTGCTTAAGTCTTCCGCTATATGAATTCTGGATGAGTTACTGATTTTCATTAGTATGAATGTTATGCCATTGAAGGTTGAAGTCAGTGAAGGATGTGTCTATCGGATGATGTAAGTGATATTTCATTGTCCAGTGACCGGTAGATGTAGAGTGTTTAAGCTATCGGAAGATGTAAGTATAGTTTTGTCGTCTAGCGACCGGCAGATGAAGTGCATTTAAGTTACCGGATGATGTAAGTGATATTTCATTGTCCAGTGACCGGTAGATGTAGAGTGTTTAAGCTATCGGAAGATGTAAGTATAGTTTTGTCGTCTAGCGACCGGCAGATGAAGTGCATTTAAGTTACCGAATGATGTAAGTGATATTTCATTGTCCAGTGACCGGTAGATGTAGAGTGTTTAAGCTATCGGAAGATGTAAGTATAGTTTTGTCGTCTAGCGACCGGTAGATGAAGTGCATTTAAGTTATCGGATGATGTAAGTGATATTTCATTGTCCAGTGACCGGTAGATGTAGAGTGTTTAAGCTATCGGAAGATGTAAGTATAGTTTTGTCGTCTAGTGACCAGCAGATGAAGTGCATTTAAGTTACCGGATGATGTAAGTGATATTTCATTGTCCAGTGACTGGTAGATGTAGAGTGTTTAAGCTATCGGAAGATGTAAGTATAGTTTTGTCGTCTAGCGACCGGTAGATGAAGTGCATTTAAGTTACCGGATGATGTAAGTGATATTTCATTGTCCAGTGACCGGTAGATGTAGAGTGTTTAAGCTATCGGAAGATGTAAGTATAGTTTTGTCGTCTAGCGACCGGCAAATGAAGTGCATTTAAGTTACCGGATGATATAAACATTGTTTTGTCGTCTAGTGACCGGTAGATGTGGTTTATTCTTCCATCGGTAGATGCAGTCTAAGGGTTTAAGTTTCTCTACATCAGCTGATACACATTGCACTGCCCGCCGGCAGATGCGTAATGTATTTCTTTGCTGAGCGATGCCTAGTGAATCGCGCATGACATCTTGAGCTAAGTTATGTTTCAAAAAAAAAATATATTACCAATAATGAATAAAGTGTGAGTAATAAGAATTAAATGATTAAGAAAGATACGGATTATGTGACGATCCCTCTGGGGTCGTTACAGATTGATCGCCACTTCAGCCATCGATCGACATCCTCTCTGTTTCTTCACTTTTGCCAAATAGTATTGTGTCGATCGATTGCCCCTTTGGCCTATCGATCAGCACCCTCTCTGGCCACAAGCTCCCTCGTGCAAAAATCCTCCTTCCTTGTCTAAAACATAAAACCATTCAAAAAATCTTTTTCCCAAATTCACCAACCTAAAACTTGATTTAAACCGTTCGAAACAAGAGATCTTAAATTCTCATACCATCTATCATTAAAATCATAAGAGCACAAAACAAGTAAACCGTAGCGGAAGTTAAAACAGATAAAACCACTTATTCGTAAAATCCTCACTAGAGTCATAAAAGAAAGCATTCAGCTTTCCTAACACTTGTCATCCCATAAAAGTCATACGAAAATCATCTTTTCCTACCGACACTTCCATGACATAAACTTTTACCAATACTTGTTAAGAGCATAATCCTGTGGGTCTAAATTGCCGCCCAGCCACAAAACTCTGCCATGAGAACCATCCAAGAACTGACTTAGACGTCATCACTTGGTTTAAGGTCCTCACCTTCCAATTCGTCACCTACATCATAAGATTTAAACTATAGGCCTAATGCTTAGTAAGGAGTGCAACAAATATGTAAATGCTCATAAACATATGCTTCACAAAATCATGTTCGTATTCGTAATCTTGTTCCTATTCATCATTGACATGGCATGAATTGAGGGGCATGAGGAGAAATGGCAAGGGAATCATAATCGTGGTCCAATCGGACAATAACAGTAACGACTAGTCCGGCCCCCACCAGCGAGAGGATCCGCGAACTAATCGTGCAGTATCAACCCGGCCCCCACCAGCTGGAGAATCCACGAACCGTACTAAAAATCTTGGGAACATAATCGTGGCCAATTCCCCCGTCCCACACTTATTCATGCTCACATACAATTTTCATATACTTATCATGATCATATAAAATATGCACATAAATCATTTTCATATGCTTTTGAAGAATCATGATGCATGGACATGAATTCACTTAAAGATGACATGCTATGCGTGACAAGCTATACATCATGAATTATAACATCACTCTACTCCATTCATCATATCATAGCACACAACGAGTTACAACCATCGACAATAACTCAAACAAATCACCTACTTACTTGGGCTCCTTTAGCAACGTCGTGCCTTCATTTATGCCTTCTTCACCTAGAACATTTCATATTTCGATGTTAAAATCAATCCTAAATAACCTAAATACAAAACTTGCAAAATCCTAGCTAAGGAAGTTTCCTAAAACTCTAACTTCTCTCTGTCGGGCATTTTATCGAATACTTAGTGTGCGTAGCTTAATTTCACTCACAACAATGGCATTTAAACCTTCCAACTACCAAAATTAAACTAACACTCATTATTTCTCAACCTACTAACAACAATATCCATAGTTCCTCCATTAATACTCAAAAATACATAAAACCTAACGACATCCAACGTTACTCCAAAATTTCGCGGTTCTAATACTACAACCCTAATTTGTATAAATCCCTAAATCAAAATCACAACAAATAAATCACCTAATACTCACCTAGGGTTTGAATCTTGAAGAAAACGGAGGAAGGAAACAACTAGGAGGAGAACCGTAGCTTGTGGGAGGAAGGAACGGCAAGGAAGAGAAAAGAGCGGCTGGAGAGAAAAGAAATCGTGGGGGAGGTATGGATTTTAGGTTTTTTAATAAATTTTGACCTACAAAATTACCTTATTGCCCTCCCTAATAAATCTTTCACTTAATTCTATTAACTAACCTATGATTTGATTTTCTCCAAAATAATCTTAACCCACTAAAATTCTAATAAATACTTGTGGTTCCAATAAAATTCTCCATTCGCGAAATGGGTCTAACTTATTATTTACGAAGATACCACTAATGAGCGGAAACTCGAAAACCTCGACGTTATGGCTCCCCTTTTTTGTTGTATTCTTCCTAAACTCTAAAATTCTCGGTGTCCCAATTCTAATAAAATAATCATTACATTAATAGCGAATTAACTCAGTTCAGTGAATCTTAAGACAATTACGTGATCGAAAATACTGGGTGTTACAATTTAACCTCGAAGTCGTAGTCTTTGACAAACTCCAACCACCTTCTTTGCCGCATGTTCAATTCTTTTTGCGTAAACAGGTACTTTAAGCTCCTGTGGTCCGAATACACTTTGCATTGTTGCCCGTACAAATAATGTCTCCAAATTTTTAATGCAAAGATGACGGCTGCAAGTTCTAGGTCGTGCGTCGAATAATTCTGTTCATACGGTTTCAATTGCCAAGAAGCATACGCGATAACTCTTCCTTCCTGCATAAGTACGCATCCAAGTCCAACCTTAGACGCATCACAGTATATGCTGAACTTGTCGCCCTCAATTGGCAGTGTCAAAACTGGAGCCGTTGTCAATTTCTGTTTCAGCTCCTGAAAGCTTTTGTCGCATGTAGTCGACCATATTCTTCCTGGTCAAACGTGAAAGAGGGACTGTAGTATTTGAAAATCCCTCAATGAATTCTGATAATACCCAGCCAATCCAAGAAATCCTTGTACCTCCTACACATTCTTAGGCTGCGGCCAATCTTTAACAACCTGAATTTTGGTTGGGTCCACAGAAATTCCCTCCTGAGATACAATATGGCCGAGGAAACTAATTCAGTCCAGCCAAAACTCACACTTGGAGAACTTTGGGTATAGCTGATGTTACTTTAAAATCCTTAAGACAATTCATAGTTGCTCTTCGTGTTACTCCTTCGTTTTAGAGTAGATCAAGATGTCGTCAATGAAAACAACAACAAACTTGTCCAAATACTCCTTAAAGACGAGATTCATCAGATCCATAAACGCTGCAGGGACATTCGTAAGTCCAAAAGACATTACCAAAAATACATAATGCTCATACCTTGTTCGAAACACCATCTTTTGAATATCTTTCCTCCGGACCTTCAACTGATAATAACCCGAGTGTAGGTCAATTCTCAAAAATACTCGGGCACCCTGCAGTTGGTCAAACAGGTCATCTATTTGGGGCAATGGATATTTATTCTTCACCGTCAATTTATTCAACTCTATGTAGTCTATTCACATCCTAAGGGTTTCATCCTTCTTCTTAACAAACAGAACTGGCGCACCCCACGGAGAAAAGCTAGGTCGGATGAATCCCCTATCCAACAATTCTTCTAGCTGAGATTTTAACTCTTTCAGTTCGGCAGGCGCCAATTTGTACGGATTCTTAGAAACAGGTCCTGAACCTAGATACACATCAATTACAAACTCGATCTCTCTGTCCGGCGGTAATCCCGGAAGATCATCACGAAAGATCTCCACAAATTCTTTAACTATTGGAAGGTCCCTTGGCTTTGCTCCGTCTAGCAATCAAGTATCAACCACAACAGCCAAGTAAACTAAGCATTTATCTTTAAACTGCTCTCCGACCTTTATAGAATAGGAAGTAGGTAGTCCGCTTAACCTATTCATCGCCTGAAAGGTAAATTCTTCTTTGTTCGGGGGGCAGAAAGTCACCACCCTGGATCTGCAGTCAATGGTGGCAAAGTGGCGAGACAGCCATTCCATCCCCAAAATAAGATCATACTGCTCTATGCCCATAACTATCAGACGGGCATAAAGGGTATTATTCCCCACTGAGACGACATTGCCTTGTAAAATATAATCTGACTGCATGTGCTCACCCGATGGCAGCATTACTCTATACTTACACTCTGCTAATTCAGGCACTAACTTCAATCTAGTCAAACAATCAGTTGAAATAAAAGAGTGGGTAGCTCCCGTGTCTATCAATGAAAATACTGCAACGCCGATAACCAAGATAGTACTTGCAATCACAGAAGGCTGGGCCTCGTCGTCAACGTCTCCAGGCTCAATGAAGTCAAAGATTCTTGGCATAACTCTTCTCTGATCTCCGCCTGGTTGGTCTCAGCCTGGTTTCGGGCAATCCTTGACATAGTGACCCACTTAACCACATCGATAGCACCTATTCGTGCCCAATCTCCATTCGCCATAATGCTCCTTCTGGCATTTAGGACATAGGGGTTTTTGAGAAGCTCTCTGCACTTGTTTTCCTTTGCCTTGGTCGCCCTTTCCATCATAGGGCCTTTTTACATCTCTCTATTGTGGTGGTTGTTGCCCTCTAGGTTGCCAACCTCGATTCCGTGGTTGAGGCTGGATTTCACGAAAGAAGCCCCTAGTAGGCTCCCTTGGCTATACGCACGTTAGTTCTGCAGCCTCAAATTCTAGAGCTCTGGCTGTGATATCTGTATAAGGCACATTCAAAATCCCAAATACTATAACACTCTTCTGGATTTTCGGATTCAGCGCTTCCATGAATTGGTGCACCTTGTCTTCATTATCGCTCACTAGACGTGGTGCAAACCGTGATAATACTTTGAATTTTTAAATATACTCCGCAACCGAACCAGTCTGTATTAGCTGGGTGAACTCCCTTCTTTTAGCCACCCTCACAGTGCGGCTGAAGTATTTGTTGTAAAATACGGTTCTAAACCACTCACAAGTCATCACTGTCACGTCGGTTGTTGCTTTGATGGAGTCCCACCAAAATCAAGAGTCCATGGCGAAGTGAAATGTAACGCATGCAACTTTTTCCCCGTTCTCTATTTTCGCATACGCTAGCATATCCTCCATCGTTCGTATCCACTCTTCCGCAACAATGGGATTCGACGATTTACGGTCGAATACTGGAGGTCGGAGTTTCTGGAATCTCTCAATGCCTTGATTGTTCGGAACGACCAACTCTTGGGCCCTTTGACCCTCTCAGCTCATTAATCTCTCGATCTGTTGAGCTTGCATATCCATATGTTGAGCTGACGATTGAGCAAGTCCGTTAATCTGTCCATGGCTTCGTCCCTAGCATCTCTACCTCGAACCAGTTTTGTCACTCCTATAAAAGTTAAAACAAATAATCTTAAGGAATCGAAATACAAGAAATAACGTACTCACAGTTGAGGAAGTATGTCCGTGTAGTGGCTTGTGCAGTCGAGCAGTCTACAAAACTGATTTTAAAACCCATGGGCTCTGATACCATAACTGTAACGAACCCAAATCATATACCCTTAAATTTCTGAAAAAAAATTTCATTTTCTACTCATTTTAAAACGTTAAGTTAATTTGGACTTCTAATATTCTAAATCGAAGTCTTAATCATTGAAGTCGTCTCGAAAATCAATTAAAGAAAACATATTAATATAAGAGAACAATCAGCAAGGTGGTCAACGCGGCAAAATGACAAAATCGACCAAAATCGATAGCCGATCGATCGGCTGTGCAAACAATTGTCAGGCGATCGATCGCCCCTCTGGCGATCAATCCCAGCCAATCGATTGCCCTCACAGGCGATCGATCAGCTAACTCTCTGGAAAAACCAGAGAGTTGGCCATCCTTGCTGGCCGATCAATCGCCCTCCCTGGCGATCGATCGGCAACCTCTCTGGATTTCGAAATCCAGAGAGCTTACCTTCCCTTTTTTTTTCTTCGTTCAACTCCCTGCACACCTCACACACTTCACAATTTCCTTTCTCCACCATTCCCCTTCATCAACCCACACTCAGTTACAAATTCAACGTATTAACTCATCCACCCTCATACATTTCTTCATTTAATCAATCATTCAAAAAACCTACTCGAAACGTATTAGAAAACGTAACCAAATTTCATAAAAACGAACTGCGTGAATCCGTTTAAAAAATGAACATATCCCTACGAGTTTAAAAATATCCAAGCAGTTCTAGTAAACTTTCGAAATAAAATCATCATTTCCTATACATCCTAATACCATAGCATTCACATGAAAACTTGTCATTGCATACATTTTCCTACAAAACTATCCAGAAAAAAAACGTTATCAATCGTTATCGTTAACTAGTTTCAAGCTCATTCTAAAATCATCCATCTATACCAATATCCACCTAATATACTCAAAATACCTATACGTCGTTCCCCCATGTTTCAAAATAGCTTCGAGTGCACAGCGCACTCCCACGGGCATCCTTCTTCAACCGGTGCGATCATCTTGGGGAGGAAAGTCATCCTCACCTCCTTCTATGTCACCTACACCATATAGACATTATATGAGCTAAAGGCTCAGTAAATCTACGTAAATGAGAATGCATGCTGTGCATATGTAGTTCGTAAATCATGAAATCGTTTCATTCATTATGTTACATAAGGGGATGTCACCGAGGTCTAACTCTCACCAGATGAAGATGGCACATCTAGTGGTTAGACTACCATTTCCATCTACTGGGGGGAAGACATGTTTCACCTGTAGGACAGCCATGTATGAACCCCACCCCGTCGTGATCGGGATTACGTGCATGCATTTCTTTTCAATAATTCAATTCATTTCATAAAACACGTGTATAAACTCATTTTCATGCTATTTTGAAAGAGCGTGATGCATATACAGTTCATATTGCACAACCTATAGCTAACATTTAAAACAATCAATAAATTTTAGAAAAACACACTACGACTTAGACAACTTAACTACCCAACCACTTACTCTAAAACTACGTAATTCACCAATATCCTCAATAACGTCTTAACTCCTGGTGTAGGCCAAATTGGCCAAAATAAAGCACGAAGACTTACCTCGCGTTCTTAGCAATCCGAGTTCCTCGTTTCGAGCTTCGTCACCTAAAACATTCCACTATTCGGGTATTTGGCTAAATTCAAATAAATCGTTCTACAGGCCAAACGAAACTCCTATCTAAGGAAAATTTTCCTAAAACTCTATTTTACTTCGTTGAGGTATTTTATCGAGCAATTCGTGCTCAACATAACCTAACCTCCATTAATGGAGTTTTTAAGTTCTCCAACAACCAAAAACTCCAATATTCACCAATAAGCCGACTAACTACGTCTAATGATCGTTAATACGTCCATTTAAGTCGTGATTACAGTAAACCTAACCGTTTCTAACATAGTCTTTCGATTTCATAAAACCCTAAACAAAACTCTAACCAATAACCTTTCTAAAACCAAAATCTAACGACTTAAAAGCATAGAATCTTACCTAGGATCGTGATTGGAGAAGAAAACGTGAAGAACCGATCGTCGGAGGAAAAGCGTTGGTCGCTGGAGAAGGGAACGCCAGAGAGAGAGAGGAAGAAATGGCCTGGAGAGTTTGAGAGGAGAGGAAAACATGAAGTCCAGAATGGGGGAGGGAATTTGTGATTTTTATTAAAACTTTGGCTTGTCAAATTACCATATTACCCCTCCATTTGTTTAGTTGCTTATTTTGTTATTTAGCTAACGATTCGTTCTCTCTAAATTTTCCTATTTTAACAGAAATTCCCATTTATTACTACTAAGGTTCTAATAAAATTTTCATTTCGCAAAACAATCTTAATTTGACATATTTACGAAATTTTCATTATATAGTGAAAATTCTGAAATCCCGTAAAATCGGGTGTTACACTGCGCAACCTGGCGACTCCACTCGAGACCACAGTTCATTCATTCTTATCTTTTTATGGTTCATCCTCACCTTTCAAACCATGCACAAAAACTCGTTTTTGTAGCTTAAAACATGATGCATGACACTCACACAATACTCAAACACAAACCAAAACAACAACCAACAATAAACCCTACCGTTCTGTGGTGTAGGCCCGAAGGCAAAACAAATACACTTCGTTACTTACCTGTTGCTTTGCACGTATTCGATTACTTCGTCAATCTCAAATACTCGTTTGTCAACCTAACAAATATATGAAAATTAACTTAGTAATACTCTTAGAAATTCCAAGGAATACCTAACTAAAACTCACAACAAAATTTAACCAACTTTAAAACCTAACCCTAAAACCTGATTTTCCTACAATTTTAGTGTCTAAATTTCAATCGGCCATAACTTACTCATTTTTCAACGGATTTAGACGTTCCACCCCATTCTGTAAACCTCTACACGTCTATTATCCATTGAAACAACAAAATTTAACAACCAAACTACTTGGACAATTCAAAAACCACAAAATAGAACCGGTGAATATTGTTTCCAAAACTGGTTTTTCACAAACTCACATCCATTCTCTAATCTATCCACCTAAACACCCTAAACTAACCTATCTTAAGTTTAAACCATCAAAATAGGAAGAAAACTAACCAAAGAAACCAAATATTCGGACCCCTCATTTAGGGTTTCCCAAACCCTAACCAAACTTCACAAAAACTCAATAAAACCACCTAAAATCATCGCCTAGATGCATACAACATAAAATGTAACGACCCCTATTCCCAGCAAGATATTATCCGCTCTGGGGATTGGGTCGCAGCCCAATATCCTCCCCTCACGGCTTTGTTTGACGAGAACTTCCCGGAAGGTCACCCAACCTGGAATTGCTCTCGCCGAAGCACTTTTAACTTCGGAGTTCTTATGGGATCCGTTACCAATTGTGCTCCAAAACACGTCTTGCTATGTTCGGAGGGTCTCTTTACATATGTTTCATTTCCATGTACTTCTCCAAGCGATGTGGAATTGTGACAACCCCCTCTTTACGACCCGGGATTTGCCTATACTCGAGTCCGGGATTCGCCTACACTCGGCTTAGGTCCCGAGGTTTGCCCCGCAGTCGTACACATACGTTCACATTCGAGTCATCACAATCACCCCCCCTCGGGGGTCCAACGTCCTCGTTGGCCACATTTCCGGTTGGGTATAGGCTCTGAAACCATTTGTAACGACCCATATTCCCAGCAAGATATTGTCCGCTCTGGGGATTGGGCCGCAGCCCAATATCCTCCCCTCACGGCTTTGTTTGGCGAGAACTTCCCGGAAGGTCACCCAACCTGGAATTGCTCTCACCGAAGCACTTTTAACTTCGGAGTTCTTATGGGATCCATTGCCAATTGTGCTCCAAAACGCGTCTTGCTATGTTGGGAGGGTCTCTTTACATATGTTTCATTTCCATGTACTTCCCCAAGCGATGTGGGATTGTGACAACCCCCTCTTTACGACAAGGGATTTGCCTATACTCGAGTCCGGGATTCGCCTACACTCGACTTAGGTCCCGAGGTTTGCCCCGCAACCCGAGGTTTGCCCCGCAGTCGTACACATACGTTCACATTCGGGTCATCACAATCAGTAGCGACCCTAACACTGTACCCTTATTTACCCTTAAATTACCATACCATATTTTTCATTTTCCTTTATCCTTAGCGTTTATGCGGAAACAATTTGAAATCAATTTAATAAAATGTTCAAAACAATTATTTAAACCAATACGTACACGAACACTTACAAAATACAACTTAACATCAAACACCCGATACTCGTACGTCTTCCGAAATACCACCCCAAAACCGACTCAAAATACAACCATAACAAAGTACGTTTTCATGAAAATAAACTGCGTGGTTCCATTTGAAAGTTTAACATATCCTCCTGTTTTAAAATTACAAAAACAGTTATAAAACGTTTAAAACATTAATATATATATAGCCTATCAAGTATCCAGAACCAAGTATCCTAAAATGTTCTATTCAACCATCAATATGTAACCTATCAACTATCAGAACCAAACATCCTATAATTTCTATACAATTTTCCTATTCTATCCAAAATAACTTAAAACCCTTAAAATCTATACATACTGTCTCACGGGTCAAATAAGCCTCGACTGCGCCAGCACACCACCGCAGCCATTCTTCGTCAACTGAATCATGCCTCAGGGGGAGGGATCTCATCCTCACCTGTATCCTCGTAATCACCTACACCATACAATACACTATGAGATGAAATCCCAGTAAGCTCTAGGTAAATGCAATGCAGGCTGTGTGTATGAGTTCGATAAATCATGCTTTATTTTATCTTATTATGCAATGCTCAATAAGTGTCACCGAGATCCTATCCCTCTAACCAGAGAGAGCTCATCCAGCGGGCGGACTACTCTTTCCAGCTAGAGGCGGGGGGTGCACGCTTACAACACGTACAGCCGTGCCTGAGCCCCACCTCGCGTGACCAATACGCCTTTCGGCCAATACGCCTTTCGGCCAATAAGCCTTTCGGCCAATGCTATGCTCAATACGCCTTTCAGCCAATGCTATGCTCAATACGCCTTTCGGCCAATAAGCCTTTCGGCCAATACTATGCTCAATACGCCTTTCGGCCAATGCAATGCTTTAAGTTATCTTTAAAACTCTGTGCGGAAATTCGTTTTCATGCTTTTCTTTAAAACAAGTGATGCGTGAACAGTTCAATATCTTACAGTAAACAAGCAATAATATGTACCATCAAGACTGTAAAGCGTAAACTATAAACTCCTAAAACATAGCTACCCAAACCAAGTAAACATTAAATAAACGCATCTCCAAAACTCCTCGAGACGACATTCGACGTACAGTGTAGGCCAATCGGCCAAAGAAGATCACGAGAACTTACCTGTCGTCCGTAGTTCGCTGGTTTTGGCACATCTCGTCGCCTATGGCTCGACCTATGACAAACATTCACACTTCATTAAATCAAGCTTACATTCACCAATTTACTCTCAAACTACTATTTCTAGTATAATCCAACTAAAACCTAACTAAATGGGCCACTAATTCGGGTTTGGTAAAACCGACCCGAAACTTCAAACGCGCGTAACTTTTGCATCGGTTATCGGAATCAAACGATTCCAGCGGCCACATACTCCTCTAATAGCCTATTTTAATCTGCCAAAAGGAATTTTAAAACAAACAACTTTAGCTAGGTCAAAAATCCAAAAACCCGAATCTTCCCTAAACCGGGAATTTCACCATTTTCGGTTTTCCATCAATTCTCATCAATTTCTTCACCAATCAACCACCCACACCCTCAATTAGCATAAACAATCAAAATTCAGAGGCTACACATTACAAAACCCGAAATGCCCAAATCGAGCCCCCTGATTTTTCGCTCAAATTGAGCCACCATTGCTCGGCAACCATTGCCGGCGTTAAGCTCGGCCATTTGACGCCAAGAACGGCCAAAAGCCGCCGGAAATCAGAGCTCAATCAAGCTCGTCCTTCACGGCCCTAAATCGAACCGAAAACAGGGCAAAATCGAGCTTACCGTTCTGTTTGTGCGCGGAGATGGGCCGGAGCACGCTCGTCGCCACCGTCTGGCTGGAAGACGTCGGACATCGCCGGTGGTTGCTCCGCCGATCGTCGCCCGTGCTTCGTCTCCGTTCGCTCTCGGGGCTCGGGTGCTCGAACAACAGAATAGCTTCGGCTATTCTGTTGTTTTAGTTTTTATTATTATTTTTTTTATAATAATAATAATAATTATAATTATAATAATTATAATTATAATTCCTATTAACATTAATACAAATTTCATTTACCGTTTTGCCCTCCCGTGTTTCCGACCATTTCGACTTTCGTTAAATCTCGTTCTTAATTATAACTCACGGCTTAATTTCACGAACCTAATTTAACAAATATTTTAGTTCAACCAATTTATTCACTTTTAATTACTTTACCTTTTTATTATTTTCTCTCCCATTCTTTCGATTAATTAAACTGAGGAAAAATTCTCGGGTGCTACATAAAACCCACTCAAACTTACCTTGAATCCTTGAAGAAACTTGAGGGAAATGGAGGTGAAAAACCTTCAATGGCTGCTGGATTTCGTGGAGACGAAAGGAGGAAGAAGATAGATTTTTGCCATTTTAACACTAAACCCATCAATTTTATAAACCACACTTTTCCTCCTTTAGATATCTTTCCACCAACTTTCTTATTTTATAAAGTAGCCTCACCATTTTCCCTTCACACTTAAACCAATGTCAATGCCTTCCCATTTCCTTTACTTTTCACTTTTTAATTCATTTCCTTTCTTAATTACTAAAACCCTTCCTTATTGACTAAAAAAACAACACTATCACACTTCTTGCTTTCCAATTTCCACTTTCCATTCAAGGGATTAATAAAACTATAAAATTACTGTTAAGCTCCCACAAACATCTAATCTAAGGGCTACGTACGTTAAGAGAAAATTTCCAGGTGTTACAGCCTTGCTAGCCACTTTGAGGAAAAGAAGACTTATGAAGTCTTAAATGAGCGTTTTTTTTTCCTAACATGCTAAAAGATGTACACAAATTTGTGGATAGGTGTATTATCTGCAAGAAAACAAAGAGTCGTCTACAACCTCATAGTCTATATATGTCAATACTAATGCCAAGTCATCCTTGGGTGGAGCTGAGTATAGATTTTGTTCTTGGATTATCCTGCACAACAAGTATGAAAGATTCAATCGTGGTAGTCGTGGATCGTTTCTCCAAAATGGTTCATTTTATTCCACGCGCCAAAGTGCATGATTCTTACAATATTGCTGAATTATTCTTTACAGAAATTGTGAGAATACATGGAATTCCCCGATCCATCGTATCAAACAGAGACACGAAAATCCAAAGTGCAATTTCAAAGACATTTTGGAAGAAATTGGGGACTAAACTATTGTTCAGTACATCATTCCATTCACAAACAGATGGACAAATGGAAGTTGTAAACCAAAACATGGCCGCCTTATTGAGGACGATTGTGAGAAAACGTCTAACTGATTGGAACTTACTACTCCCTTATGTGAAATTTTCCTACAACCAAAGTGTTCATAATCCAACTCAACAAATTTCTTTTGAAATAGTCTATGGATTCAATCATCTCACTTCCATGGATCTTTTACTCTACCACTAGAAGAAATGATTAATCACGAAGGACAAAGCAAAGCTGAAAAGGTTAAAGATATGCACGAACAAGTAAAGAAGATCATTGAAAAGAAGAATGAAGTCTATGCTAGAGCCGCAAATTAGGGGTGGAAATCTATGAATTTTAAAGAATACGATTTGGTTTGGCTACATTTAAGGAATGAAAGATTTCCTAAAGAACAAAAATCAAAACTTATGCCTAGAGTGAATGTCCTTTCCAAATTCTAAAAAGAAAAAATGATCATGCTAACAACTTAGAGTTACCAAGTGAGTATGGCATCTCCGCTACATTTGACATCCAAGAATATTTGCCTTATTTTGAAGACGAGTTCGAGGAGGATTCTAAAACCCAGGATTTGGGACAAATCCTCTCCCACCTAGAGAGGATAATGTGCCATGAGGAGTCACCACTACATCTAAAAGTCGATGGATTTATAACCATTATCTAACATGTTATTTTTTGAAAACTAACTTTCAAGACAAGTTTGATAAAGGTCCAAGCATGATGGATAAGAAAGACCTAAGCATGAATATAGAAGACGAGACAAATGGGCTAAGAGAATTCAACCCACATCCATGATGTTAGGTTTCCAAGATTTGAGCAGCAAGGCGTGATCCAAGGATCTAAAATGTAACGACCCCGACCCTCTCCAAGGCCGTCACAGGACATGACTTTACCTTGACTTAACCTTGACCTAAGCCCTCGTATTTTCACGTAAAATTTTTCATTTTTACTTAACACTTTAAAAGAAAACAGACTTAGACAATTGACCCACCTCTATCGACCTTTAGGGTCTAACTTTTACTTAGACGTTTTGAGCGTAAAGTAATTTGACTTTTAAAACATTTAAAACGAGACTAAAACCATTTTTTGATAAAATGTCGGCTCAATTTTTGTGTCCTTAAAATCTTTTAAAATACGAGGGGGTCGCTCGTAAAATACGTTTAAAAAGTATCGTAAAAAGTCGGGTTGAAACATGTTTTGAAAAGTCAATTTAAAAAAAAAAACATTTTTGGTCACGGGTGGTGCGGCGCGCAAGCGCCCAAACAGCGCGCGCGCTGCACGCAACGTGCGCGTGCAGAGCGCCGATCGATCGATGCTGGGTGCCGATCGATCGGCAGGCTCTTTGCCCGTGCGATTGAGCCCCAGCGTGCGCGGTGATCGATCGGCGCCCACCGTCGATCGATCGTCTGGGCGCCCAGCAGCGCGCGCCCTCCGCGCCTTATGCGCTCCTTCCTTCAACTTTTCACCATTTTTCCTACTTTTCTTCCTTTCTTACACCTACATTTCATCCATAAACTTACTTCAAACATTTCTAAACATAAAATATCTCAACCCTCAAAATCCCGACTTAAAACGGAGTCCAAAAACGTATAAAAAATTCACGAAAAAAAACTGCGTGGATCGCTCTAACAACCGAGCATATCCCTACAAATTTAAAAACACCCAAACAACTCCAGTATAAATCCAAATAAAGACTTAACATTCTAGACATTCTACCACCATAACACATACATCAAAACTTAACTTTTCATACATTTTTCTATCAAAACATTATATAAACATACATAAACATTTTCATACTTTCTTAAACAAAACGGACACTTACCCATTCACAAAACTGATGCATACACATACTAACCCTAGACACGTACCCCTACTAACCACGGTCGGAATCGCCCTAACAATATTGCCGGGTTACTGCCATGGTTGTAATGCCCCGGGTTTTCTGAACCCGGTTTGTTACTCAAATACTCGAACGTGGCTAAAAATTTTGAATAATAAACTTTAAAACTTGCAGCAGAAAACTTGCAGCGGAAATCCTTTAAACAAATAAGCTAAGCAATACTGTGAAAGATATTATTGAAATGATCGTTGAAATTGTTAAGAAGTAATCGGCCAAGGAAAATAAAAGATTTAAATATAGAATACTCGGGAAAATCTCAACAGACAAACACATCTACCGACGACCAGTCAACGGAAAGAGCAGAACAGAAAACAGAAGGCTTCTGCCGATGACGTGTACAACAAGGATATCACTCGGTAGACTGCATCTACCGATGACGTGTACAACAGAAGATAAATAAAACAAAGACATCTTCCGACAGTCAACATAACTATACTCCACATCTGCCGATGAAGTCAACACAACTCCATCTGCCGATGAAGTCAGCACGACTGCACACACAGCTTCACCTATCGATGACGTCAGCAGACTACTTCTGCCGATGACAAAACAACAAAATTTCACAATACTTCTTCCGACAGGATGAGCTTCATATACCGATTACTAACGACAAAACGTAACACCCTTTTCTACCGGTACCACAATCCTACACCTTCCGATGGCACACTAAAGACTTTTCCGATAAATGACTTAACAACAACTCAACATCTACCGGTAGATGTCCTCTACCGATAGACATCATCTACCGATAGAGAACAAAACTATAACTCAACCTCTACCGATAGACATCATCTACCGATAGAGAACAAAACTAAGTCAAAAACAACTTTGTCTGCCAGAGAAAACTTACACATGGTACTGAAAACACTTTAAACCATTCAAATCCCTACATTTCTCGAAATTCAGTAAAAACAAATGTTAAAACCAATAGAATGTAATTATCGGAAACTTCAAAATATATTCAAAAACATTAAACATCAGAACTACTTCTGTCATTAGGAAAAGAGACTCAACAACCACTCAACTGAGACTTAATTCATTAAACCTTCCCTTCAACAGACACCAGTTAAACCGCCTCACCAGACACTAAATCAGTAGCATGAAGGTGCTCCTCCAACCTCATCTATTCATCCGCAAACTCATGAAATTCACCTGATGAATTCACGACACCTACATCACAAAACTCATCTATTAGCCTAAGGCTAAGCAAGTAAAGCAAAAATGTATGAAAAGCTGAAAACACAATATCCTAATATGCAGTTTCTACTTTTCTCATCTCTGTTACATATTCATCGTTATAATCGGATTCCTCTCTAAATTGGGAGTTGAATCACCTCTCCCAAAGTATGAACATCCCTGTCTCATTAGGAGTTGGATTAATTCTCCTAACAGTGAATATATATATACTGATCAATGTTCAGATCCACTTCGAAATTGGGAGTTGGATCAGTTTTCCCAAAGTATGATCCCTGGCTCATTAAGGGTTGGATTAGTTCCCTTAACAGAAAATGTTTCACATAAATCACTTCAGAATGTTCACTTCCTCACTATATCAAAACATGTAAACTCATTTTCGTATACTTTCAAATATATGATGCATGAAACAGGAAAACATTCAAACACACAAAAATCCTAATGTTCTGTGATGTAGGCCCGAAGGCACAAGCAAACTTCACTTACCTGGATTCCTAGCAAATGCTCGGTTAAGAGCTACTTCGGGGGTTTGTTCACCTATATTCATAAACAGAATGTTAAACCTCAATCTAAGCTATTCAGAAATCTAAGGAGTGGGTTTGGCATCTCTATTTATCTAACATTCCCGATTCTGCTCTAATCCTCAAGCAGAATCTCTCACTCGCAACATTATCAAAATGCATACATTGGGATCCTTAAGCTACCTAGGTACTAAAATCAGCAATTAATCGAATCTAAACTCACCTTGGTTGGAGGAATCTGTGAGGAAATCGCCTAGAGAGCTCTGCTGGGTTGAGCTGAAAACCGAGAGTGAAATGAGTATGACGGCTATACCTCATTCAATCTTTCCTTAAATACGTTATCCATAACATAAATTGACAATTACCCTTATGCCCTCACTTAGTTACTCATTAACCTAATTGATTTTACCCCTAATTTCATTCTATAAAATTCACGCTTAGAAGATTAATAGGTTATTTTAATTCTAATAAACCGGGTGTTACAATGGTCGTACTCCTCCAACTGCGTCCTTAATCCTAGCATGCTCGTGAAACTCACCGCGCCTGCTCTTCTTCACCTACATCATAGAACTCAAACTATAAGCCTAATGCTTAGCAAGTAATGCAGATATAAATTTAAAACATTTAACTTAACATATGCAGTTTTCTACTGTTTCATTGTACATAATCATTTAGTTTCCGTTTCTACTACTTCCATCATTTCTATCATTCATACATGTAATCCTCTACCAATGGAGGGCGGATTAGTTTCTCCATCTCTAGACGTTCCACAACTTCATCTGAAGGGTGAACCACTTTCTTCAGACGTTACATATTTACATGGTTGTAGTTTCTCCGTTCTACTCGTGAAAACACATACTTAAAACATTTTCGTATCTTTTCTAAAACATGATGCATAAACAAACTAAACATACGTAGAAATATGCAACATAACCTAACGTTCTGTGATGTAGGCCAAAAAGGCAACAAACATGCATACACTACTTACCTGGCGTCCTTAGCAATTTTTCTCTATCTAAAATCTTAACTGTAGAACTTGAAAAACCTAAATATCAAACGTTGCATTAGAACTTGCTCGGCATAACTAAACTCTCATTTTCATAATAACATCTCAAGCGTATTTAACTTGCTACCAATAGGCCAACACATGTTTCTCACGTCCATCACTAATTCATAGGTCAAATCTTCATAACTCTAATTCCAAACAATTCAATTATTCAATCAAGCAATTTATCGAACACCTTACGTGCACCTTTTCAATCACAAATTCCTCCCTAATCCGACATCCGATCTTAACCATTCAAACGCCTATACGTCACCCATAACGTGTACTTTAATATGCCATAGCTAATTTTCAAACCGCACTTAGTGATCAAGCCTAGAAATCTCGAATTCTAATATACATTAAAATGATATAACCAAACACAAAAATCCAATCCTATATCCGTTTTCAAATCTAAAAATCATCAATAACTAACAATCTATCACTAACAATCATCAATACATTCAAAACTAACGATTTCTAACCAAAAACGTAAATTTACATAAAACATAAATTGATAAAACCTAATGAATAACAACCCTAAATCAACAACTAAACCCATAATATACTAGAGTCTTACCTAGCGAGTTGAATCGTCGAAGAAAACGGAGGAGGAACTTCGTTAAATCGTTGGCGTGTGTAACGCCCCGAGTTATCTGAACCCGGTTTTCTACTCATAACGCTGAACCGAACCATGACGTCTTGATGCTAAATTTAAAATTTCACTCGACAGCCAAAATTTGACTTTTTCTAAAACTAAATATATTTTAAAACTTGCAGCGGAAAATCAATTGAACATCAATGAAGCTAAGTAACCTGTGAAAACATTTTAAAATGACTGTTGGAAGTGTTAAGAGTAATTTGCCAAAAGACGTAAAGCTTAAAAAAAACGCGGAATGCCCGTGAAGTTGCCGAAGTCGAATACATCTGCCGACGACAAAGTCAACGAAAGAAGCAGAAATAGGAATAAGAGGTTTCTACCGATGACGTGTACAAACAACGTACCACCATCTACCGACAAGCCAACACAACTACATCTGCCGATGAAGTCAACATAACTTCATCTGCCGATGGAGTCAACATAACTTCATCTACCGATAGATTTCCATCTGCCGATAGACAAGCACGCGACATCTACCGACAACGACATTACGACTCCTTCCGATAAGATTAAAATATACACTACATCTGCCGATAGCAAAACTACAGGTTTTGCGACTTGCACCTGCCGATGACGTCAGCCGGATGTTCTCTCTCTCATCCAACGACTTTACTAAAGGCACCTTCCGATAGGCAGAACGACAAAACTAAACATCCAGAAACAAACCAAATCACTGCCCTTCCCAAATTCAGTAAAAACAATGTTTTCAAAATCCAACAGAATACCAATATCAGAAGATTCTCAAAAATGTTTTCAAAGCTTTGAAACCACTATTGTCATAAAATTTTCAGAAAAACATCTATACTGAACTAGTTACCCTCAACTCAACACCTGCAGCCATGGATTAAACCACCTCAACAGATGACCAAACCGATGCCTGAAAATGCTCCTCCAACCAGCCTATTCCTCATGTTGGTCGGTAAACATACCTTCAGTAACTTCTTCACCTACATCACAAAACTCATCTATTAGCCTAATGCTAAGCAAGTAGAGCGATGAATGAAATGGATCAATGAAGCAATAATTTCCCTAACATGCGGTCTCTACTTTCTCATCTCAGTTGTATTCAAATTCGTTCTCTGTTGATCCCTCTGTACGATGGGAAAGTGGATCAGTCATTCCCCAAAGCATACATCCTCTGATCTCAATTAAGGGGCGGATTAATTCCTTTAACAGTTAACTGGTCTGATCCCCCTGTAGGATTGGGAAGTGGATCACTTTTCCCAAAACCTCAATCCTCTGTTCTCAGTTAAGGGGCGGATTAATCCCCCTTAACAGTTGTTCTGATCATCCTGCTCACACTTACCATGCGTTTCATGTAAATTCATTTTCGTAATCTTTCAAAAACATGATGCATGACAACTGGAAAATAAACATACAAAACATACATAAATCCTACTGTTTTGTGATGTAGGCCCGAAGGCACAAACAAACTCTACTTACCTGGATCCCTGGAAATCGCTCGGCTAAATGCTACTTCAGAAGCTCGCTCACCTAAAATCATAATAGTACATATATCAAACTTTCACTAAACTTCACAGAATCAATACAGGAGTTTGAGGAACAAAATTTGAAACCCCACAACTCGGGTATTCTCAATAGTCGCTCAGCCCGAACCTACTCTAAATCACAACATTCCTCGAAACTCCTCACATTGTACTCCCTCAGCTATCTAACTACTAAAATCGCAAGAAAACAAGGAGGGCTTACCTAGGTTGAAGGAGAATTGGGCAGGAGAATCGCCTAGAGATTTCTGCCGTTCGAGCTGAAGACCGAAAGGGAAAGAAAATGAGTAGTGGTGGCGGCTACTCTAAACTTTTACCTTAAATACCTTATCCACTTTCAAATTTGCCAATTACCCTTATGCCCTTACTTACTCATTCTTCAACCTAACCTACATTATACTAAAATTTCATTCATCGATTATACTTAATAGATTTATCTGTTATTTTAAATTTTTAATTAAAGTCGGGTGTTACAATCTACCCTCCTTAAAAGAATTTTGTCCTCAAAATTCAGTACCTGAACAGTTCTGGATGTTGGTCCATTATGTCTTGTTGGCGCTCCCATGTTGCCTCCTCTGTGTTCTGATTGTGCCACAAGATTTTCACCAGCGGCACTTCTTTGTTGCGTAGTACCTTTACTGCATAATCCAGAATCTTTACTGGCTTCTCCTCGTAGGTAAGTGTAGGTTGAATTTCAATGCTTTGCTGTTCAACAACTTGGGACGGATCCCGCACACACTTCTTTAACATCGAGACATGGAACACGTTGTGGACTCCTTCCATAGAAGCTGGTAGCTGTAACTGATAAGCTGCCTTCCCAATCCTTTTCAGAATTGAGAAAGGACCAACAAATCTAGGATTCAGTTTGCCTCTCTTTCCAAATCTCACAACTCCTTTGAATGATGATACCTTAAGAAAAACTTCATCGCCTACTTCGAACTCTAATTCTCTGCGTCTTCTTTCAGCATAGCTCTTCTGTCGGCTTTGAGCTGTTAAGATCCTCTGACGGATGAGGGCAACCTTCTCAATAGTCTGCTGCACGATGTCAGGACCAAGCAACTGTGCTTCACCAACTTCGTCCCAGTACAAAGGAGATCTACATTTTCGTCCATACAAGGCCTCATACGGTGCCATTCCTATTGTTGCTTGAAAACTGTTATTATAAGAAAACTCCACCAAAGACAGATACTTGCTCCAAGAACCTTGAAAATCCAAAACACATGCCCGGAGCATATCCTCTAATGTTTGAATGGTTCTTTCCGATTGTCCATCTGTTTGAGGGTGAAAGGCTGTACTGAAGTTTAGCTGTGTGCCCATGGCTTTATGTAAACTCTTCCAAAATTTGGATGTGAATCTAAAGTCTCGGTCCGAAACTATAGTAGCTGGAACTCCATGTAGTCGCACAACCTCATGCACATACAATTCGGCTAGCTGATCCATAGAGTAAGTCATCTTGATGGGTAAGAAATGAGCTGATTTGGTTAATCGATCGATTATCGTCCAGATTGCATCATGTCCTTTTGCTGTTCTGGGTAATCCTACAACAAAGTCCATGGTTATCTGCTCCCATTTCCATTCAGGGAGTGGTAATGGCTGCAACATTCCTGCAGGTCTCTGATGTTCAGCCTTAACCCGCTGGCAGATCAAACATAGTCCTACATGTTCAGCAACGCTCCGCTTCATTCCTGGCCACCAATAAGTCTGCTTAAGGTCTCTGTACATCTTTGTACTACCAGGATGAACGGAAAATCTAGAAGAGTGAGCTTCAGAAAGGATTTCATCACGAAGCTCTTTATTGGCTGGCACAAAATATCTATTCCTGAACTTAAGTATTCCATCATCAGTATAATTGAAGTCCAAGTTGTCAGTAGAATCCATGCTCGACTTGAACTTTTTACACTCCTCATCAATGTCCTGGGTTTCTTTTATCTTTTCTAGAATGGTAGGTTTCAAGGAGATGGCAGAAAGCATAGCTGCTACATTGGACACAGTTTCTAGGTTAAACTTATGAAATTCAGTCTCTAAGGCCACCGGCATATCCAAAATCAAAGCTGAGGCTGACGGTATTACTCTACTTAATGCATCAGCCACCACATTGGCCTTACCAGGGTGGTATTTAATCTCAAAATCGTAGTCTTTAACAAACTCTAACCATCTACGTTGTCTCATGTTTAATTCCTTCTGCGTGAAAATATACTTCAGACTTTTATGATCCGAAAATATTTCACAAGTCTGTCCATACAAGTAGTGCCTCCAAATATTTAATGCAAAAACCACCGCAGCTAGTTCTAAGTCATGCGTAGGATAATTCTTCTCATGCACCTTTAATTGCCTAGAAGCATAAGCTATGACATTACCATCTTGCATCAAAACACAGCCAAGTCCAATTTTGGAAGCATCACAATAAATACTAAACTTACCATTTTCAACAGGAAGGGTTAGTATAGGTGCATTGGTCAATTTCTGCTTTAAGGTTTTGAAGCTGGACTCACACTCCTCAGTCCAAGCATACTCTATGTTTTTCCTAGTTAAACGAGTGAGGGGTGTCGCAACCTTCGAGAATCCTTCAATAAACTTCCTGTAATACCCTGCTAACCCGAGGAAACTCCTAATATCAGAAGCATTCTTCGGTTGAGGCCATTCCACAACCGAACGAACTTTGGCTGGATCGACAGATATTCCATCCCCAGAGATCACGTGACCAAGAAAGTGAACTCTGTCCAACCAAAACTCACACTTGGAAAACTTAGCATAAAGTTGGTGCTGTCTGAGTACTCCTAACACCAAACTCAAATGCGTTGCATGCTCACCCTTATTTCTAGAATAAATCAAGATATCATCAATGAATACAATGACAAACTTGTCTAGAAACTCGTGAAACACTCTATTCATGAGATCCATGAAAGCTGCTGGTGCATTTGTCAAACCAAAGGACATAACCAAAAATTCGTAATGTCCATATCTCGTACGAAAGGCAGTCTTTGGTATATCCTCAGACTTAACCTTCAATTGGTAGTACCTCGATCTTAAGTCAATCTTAGAGAAAACTCGTGCACCTTGAAGTTGGTCAAACAAATCATCGATCCTAGGTAATGGGTACTTATTCTTGATGGTTAACTTATTTAATTCTCGGTAGTCAATGCACATGCGCATTGATCCGTCCTTTTTCTTAACAAAGAGAACCGGTGCACCCCACGGCGAATAACTCGGTCGTATGAACCCTTTTTCCATCAGTTCCTCTAACTGTTTCTTTAACTCTTTGAGTTCTGCTGGTGCTAATCGGTATGGATTCTTAGATACTGGCTCAGCACCAGGATAGACATCTACTACAAATTCAATCTCCCTATCAGGTGGTAAACCCGGCAGGTCATCAAGGAAAACTTCAGGGAAATCTTGAGCTACTAGAACATCTTGGAGGCTCAATTCTCCTACCAGTTTTGTGTCCAAAACACTGGCCAGAAAGCATGAATACTCACTGCATAAGGAAGATCTAGCACTAAAAGCGGCTAAAATAGACATCCTCTTATCTTTCTTCGAGGCTTGGAAAGTGTGTCTTAAACCACCAGGGGGTTGAAAACTAACTAAGCCAGTTCTACAATCTATCGTAGCATAGTGCTTAAACAACCAATCCATTCCTAAGATTACATCAAATCTCATGATCTCTAAAATAATGAGATCAGCAGGTAGGTTCTTACCTTCTACTGTCACTACACTATTAAGCAGCATATGACTAGAGCGCATGCGTTCGCCAGAAGGTAAAGCAACATTAAACATATGCTCAGAAAGTGAAGACTTAACGTCTAATTTATTAGCAAATGCAGACGCTATGAAGGAATGTGTTGCACCTGAATCTATTAAAGTAAAAGCAGGCATAAAATTGACTAGTATGGTACCTGACACAACAGCAGGCTGATCTTCATCACCCGATTCTACCATGGAGAATATCCTTGGCTTAACATTCACCGGGCCATTCTTCAGAGCTGGACAATCCCTACTCATGTGGCCAACTTTATTACAATTATAACAGCGAAGGACTCTGGGCTTTGGGCAATCCTTAAGCAGATGCCCGGTCTCCTCACAGTTGAAACACTTCCCCGCGCTAATTCTACACTCTCTCGGGTTAAATCTTAAACACTTTGGGCATTGAGGGAACTTCCTAGTATCTGGTGTCTTCTTCTCCTTCCCTTGACTGCCCTGGCCCTCACCGGGCCTCTTCGTTCCCCTGTGATGGTGTGGCTGGGTGAACTTTCGTGGAGTCGCACTAAACCCAGCACACTTCATCTCCGCCTCTTCCACTTCTAATGCCGTGGACACTACTTCACTGTAGGACAATCCTTTTATACCCGAGAACTTGACTCCTCTATAAATCTCAGGTTTCAGCCCATGCACAAATTGGAACACTTTATCCTCATCTCTGCGTGCGAGGTGTCCGGCAAACCTTGATAGGGATTCAAACTGTCTGCTGTATTCAGCTACGGTCCCTGTCTGTTTCAAGTTCATGAACTCCAACTTCTTTGTGGTCTGTACAGTACTGTTAAAATACTTCTCATAGAAAATTTCCTTAAATTGCGTCCAAGTCATCGTAAGAACATCATGGGTGGTCTCCATCGTTTCCCACCAAAGTTGAGCATCACCGGCAAAGTGAAAGGTTGCCAAAATGACCTTTTCTCCTTCTCCCACATTTGCACACCTAAACATGCTTTCTATCTTTTTCAACCATTCCTCGGCCACAATTGGATTAGCTGACTTTCCATCAAAAGTGGGTGGTCGCAACCTCCTAAACCTCTCTCCTGCATGTTCATTGTTGGAACCCGAGTTGGCACTCCCTTGTACCTCTCAGTTCAGTAGCAGTCCCAACTGATCTGACTGCTGGCACATCATATCAGATTGCTGGCGTACCAAGTCTGTCAGCTGCCTGATCACACCAGAATTCTCAGTACTCTCCGGGTTTGGTGTCCCCCTCTGTACTCTCGGTCTACCTGGTCGTCTAGACATTTTACTATATCCCTGTAAAAGGTTAACTATTCTCATAAATATCTAATAACTAAAACTAACATAAACACTTACAGTTGTTGGAGTACTTCCATGCAACGATCGGCACTGTTGAGTAATTCTTTGAACGGTTTAACCAAATGGCTCTGATACCAACTTGTAACGCCCCGAGTTATCTGAACCCAGTTTGCTACTCATAACGCTGAACCGAACCATGACGTCTTGATGCTAAATTTAAAATTTTACTCGACAGCCAAAATTTGACTTTTTCTAAAACTAAATATATTTTAAAACTTGCAGCGGAAAATCAATTGAACATCAATGAAGCTAAGTAACCTGTGAAAACATTTTAAAATGACTGTTGGAAGTGTTAAGAGTAATTGGCCAAAAGACGTAAAGCTTGAAAAAAACGCGGAATGCCCGTGAAGTTGCCGAAGTCGAATACATCTGCCGACGACAAAGTCAACGGAAGAAGCAGAAATAGAAATAGGAGGTTTCTACCGATGACGTGTACAAACAACGCACCACCATCTACCGACAAGCCAACACAACTACATCTGCCGATGAAGTCAACATAACTTCATCTGCCGATGGAGTCAACATAACTTCATCTACCGATAGATTTCCATCTGCCGATAGACAAGCACGCGACATCTACCGACAACGAAATTACGACTCCTTCCGATAAGATTAAAATATACACTACATCTGCCGATAGCAAAACTACAGGTTTTGCGACTTGCACCTGCCGATGACGTCAGCCGGATGTTCTCTCTCTCATCCAACGACTTTACTAAAGGCACCTTCCGATAGGCAGAACGACAAAACTAAACATCCAGAAACAAACCAAATCACTGCACTTCCCAAATTCAGTAAAAACAATGTTTTCAAAATCCAACAGAATACCAATATCAGAAGATTCTCAAAAATGTTTTCAAAGCTTTGAAACCACTATTGTCATAAAATTTTCAGAAAAACATCTATACTGAACTAGTTACCCTCAACTCAACACCTGCAGCCATGGATTAAACCGCCTCAACAGATGACCAAACCGATGCCTGAAAATGCTCCTCCAACCAGCCTATTCCTCATGTTGGTCGGTAAACATACCTTCAGTAACTTCTTCACCTACATCACAAAACTCATCTATTAGCCTAATGCTAAGCAAGTAGAGCGATGAATGAAATGGATCAATGAAGCAATAATTTCCCTAACATGCGGTGTCTACTTTCTCATCTCAGTTGTATTCAAATTCGTTCTCTGTTGATCCCTCTGTACGATGGGAAAGTGGATCAGTCATTCCCCAAAGCATACATCCTCTGATCTCAATTAAGGGGCGGATTAATTCCCTTAACAGTTAACTGGTCTGATCCCCCTGTAGGATTGGGAAGTGGATCACTTTTCCCAAAACCTCAATCCTCTGTTCTCAGTTAAGGGGCGGATTAATCCCCCTTAACAGTTGTTCTGATCATCCTGCTCACACTTACCATGCGTTTCATGTAAATTCATTTTCGTAATCTTTCAAAAACATGATGCATGACAACTGGAAAATAAACATACAAAACATACATAAATCCTACTGTTTTGTGATTTAGGCCCGAAGGCACAAACAAACTCTACTTACCTGGATCCCTGGAAATCGCTCGGCTAAATGCTACTTCAGAAGCTCGCTCACCTAAAATCATAATAGTACATATATCAAACTTTCACTAAACTTCACAGAATCAATACAGGAGTTTGAGGAACAAAATTTGAAACCCCACAACTCGGGTATTCTCAATAGTCGCTCAGCCCGAACCTACTCTAAATCACAACATTCCTCGAAACTCCTCACATTGTACTCCCTCAGCTATCTAACTACTAAAATCGCAAGAAAACAATGAGGGCTTACCTAGGTTGAAGGAGAATCGAGCAGGAGAATCGCCTAGAGATTTCTGCCGTTCGAGCTGAAGACCGAAAGGGAAAGAAAATGAGTAGTGGTGGCGGCTACTCTAAACTTTTACCTTAAATACCTTATCCACTTTCAAATTTGCCAATTACCCTTATGCCTATACTTACTCATTCTTCAACCTAACCTACATTATACTAAAATTTCATTCATCGATTATACTTAATAGATTTATCTGTTATTTTAAATTTTTAATTAAAGTCGGGTGTTACAGCGTGAGAGAGCTTGGCCGAGAGGAAGGAGATCGCAGGGAGGGAGGAGAGAAAATGGTGTCTGCGTAGGAGGAGAAATGAAAGAAAGGGGGGGTATTTGTTTTTATTAAATTGCCCTTCCAATTAACTTTCTACTTAACTCATTATTTACTGTATCGATTTGGTTTCTCTAAAATTTTCTTATTTCACCAAATATTCCTATTAAATCCTAGTGTTCTAACAAAACTCTTCGTTTGCAAAACGGACTTAATTTACTATTTTACGAATTAAAACGCTGTAGGGCTAAAAAACGGAACTCTAGCATTACTCCATCGATTTGGATTTCTAAAATTTTACTTATTCCTCTAAAAATCCATATTAATCACTAGGGTTCTAATGGAACTTCCTGCTCGAGAAATAATCTTAATTTGCTCATTTACGAAAATACCCCTAAGAGCGGAAACCCGAAAAATCTGGGCGTTACATAAAAGATTTTAACCATGCAACAACCATATCTTGAAGAATACTTTTTTTTTTAACTTATATTCTCTTTAAACAAAAATTAATTTTTCTTAGTTTAATATCTGATCTAGCAAAATATTCTCTTTTGATTATTTCCTAATTCTCTTTTTCCTAGTAGAACTATGTTTAATTAGTGTATTTAAACACCATCAAAGCATCAATGCAATTAGACTCTTTTGATTAAATTTCTGCTTCTTGTCGAGGCAAAGATTGTGCTCTTCAGTGCCTGCACTCTTGCTTGTTTCTTTTACTTGCAATTGTGTTTTTGAATTATGAACTTTTGTTAGTATAGTTCTCTCTTCGTTCTTTCGTATCATCTTCTCATTAATTAGTTAGTGAATATTTTCAGTAACAATATACAAACTCTCAAGATTGTTCTTTGAAGTTTTTTTTTTTTAAGAAAGACGTTCAGAATATAAAAGTTATAGCATTTAGCAACTTTTACCAAACAACTTGTACACATCAATTATGTTGCAAGTCACTAGTGGTCTTTGATAGACCGAAAAGATCCATGTGGAGCAATTGAATATGTTTGGAAGAGGATAATTTTAGAAGCAAACAAACTCTTTGTTTGTTTTCTTATTAGACATGCATCACAAACTTTATCATTTTCAAGAAAGATTTTTAGGGAGACCCCTAACTAAGTTGATACTAGAAATCTTAGCTAAGATGTTCATTCATACATAACCTAATCTCTTATGCGAACACCAACAATCAATATAAGAATTTGCGGTAAAACATTTTTCATCAAAATACGAGATACTTTTTAAATCAATTGTATAGACACTCATTTCTATAACCAATAAATAAATTTTTTTTCATTTGAACTATCCTCAATCATGTAAATTTTGGATTAAAAATAACTTTATAACATTTGTCTCATAATTGACTAATACTTAAAAAATTATGTTTTAACTCATCAACTAAAAGCACATTTTCAAGAATAAGGTTAGAGGCATTTTTCCTTTTTACTTACCTCCAAAAGTGAGATTTCCGTTCTTCTTTGTGAGGGAGGTAAACTTTGAAGAGTATTCTGTCATACCTTGAACATCTATTATCAAGATGCCATAAGTTCTTCAATGGAGAATTTCCAACTTATGAGGAAAAATTAATTATTTTTCTTAGGTACCCAAACTTTTTTGGTCCTTGAGAGTTAATATTGGTTCATTTATAATCAAATTAGTAGACAACTTCTTGTCATTTAACTTAAATAGACACATGAAAGATTTATGCCCTACTCTAGTGCATGAATGACAAGTAGTAGGTCCAACAAAAAACTTTATATAATCCTTTTTATTTTTAAAAGGTTTATATCTAATTCTAGCTTTACCAACTGTTACTCTTTGTTTTTCTAATAACATATTCAAGCTTCTACTACCATTTGTGAACTTAAGTACAATATTACTCAAATCGTTATTTTTATCTTTCAAATCACCAATTTCTTTTTCCAAAGATGATGTTACACTAGCATGCTTCTTTACTAGATCAGCATTCTCCTTCTTTAAAATTTTATACTTATACTTAAATAAGTTAAATTACTCAACCAAGTCATTGAAGGCATCAATCAACTCATTTTTATTAACATCATCATCAAAATTACTAAAGGAATCACTTATCCCACTTTCTTTAGCCATGAACTACATGTTGGTGACTTCTTCGTCCTAAGATGATGTGTCTTCTTCACTATCATCCCCAGTGGTTTTTATTGCTCTCTCCTTGGCTTGAGGATAATCGGCTTTGAGTTCCTTATCTATTCATGCTTAAAGCAAGTGAGCTCTTTTTCTTTTTGTGCCCTATCCCCTTTTGTGGCATTCTTTCGTTGCCATTTTTCAGATTCCACTTGGTTGCTTGATAAGGCTTCAAAAGCAATGTCTTTATACTTGGAGACTTCTTTCACCTTTTACTCTTCCTTTTCGTTAGCCTTCATCATAATCTCATGTGTCATGAAAAATCCGATGAGCTCCTCCTACATAAGGACCTTGATATATGTCGCCTCTTGGATTGCCCTTAGTTTGGGTTGCCATGTTTTTGGTAGGTAAATAAGAATTTTTCTAATCAACTCTTTGTTGGGATAAGTTCTACCAAAAATCTTTAAACTATTAGTAATGTTAGTAAATTGAGTAAATATTTAACTAATAGTCTCATTTTTATCTATAGCAAATAGTTCATATTCATGTATAAACATATTCAATTTACTTTCTTTAACTTGGTTTGTGCCCTCATGAGTGATCTCAAGTAATTTCCAAAATCTCATATGCATTATCACAACCTTGAACCCTATTAAACTCATCCCTATTAAGTGCACAATATAAAATGTTCATCGCCTTAACATTCATACTTAATTTTCGTTTATCATTGTCATTGAACTCTAGAGGTGACTTAGGCACATTTAAACCATTTTCCTGCTTAATAGGTTTATAAAGACCATGTTCCAATACTTTCAGTCAACCTTTGCTTGATTGTTGTCTGAGTTTTTGAACATGTTAAACATCTCAGTAAACCTCGGAAGACCACATCGGTCGACCCCTTAGGAGACTGATGGAGCTCTTGGGTTTTTAGAACAATTCTTCATATTGTCTTGAAAACCGCATGGGTATACTCTATAGCTTGTTTGGTAGACCGCAATTGTGACCCTTCATGGAACCAGTCGACCATTTGAGCTCTCAGGAGTTCCTTTTAACATTAAACGGGTCGACCCTGGACGTTCTGGTCGACCTCATGGGCTCTCGGATTTTTGAGAAATTTCTTAACAAATTTGCATGTATATCTCCTTTCATTTTCATCATGCAAACCTTACTGACTTTCAATTCACTAAGAGGACTTAAACAAACACGTTAACATAAAATTCTGTTCAAGGGTATTTCCAAATGAAGTAAATATTTGAACTTTATATTCACATATTAGACGATGAACAACTCAGAGTTAATTACACAAGTTAGCACACTCATCATCAAAATAAATTGTGAACTTTGAATAGCAAACAAGACAATTAGCCTTGACAACGGGCATGGCTGGTGATGCAAATCAAGGAATGGTACAAATTCAGGTGCCTACTGGACCAGATACAGGAGCTCGAGCGAGGAAATTAAAGGTGACACTTAATAGGCTGATTCAAGAATTATGGATACAAGGAGATTCATGGAAACCCATTGACGGAAGCCCATATTTATCACAAAAGTGCATCAATCTGATCCAAGCCCTAAAAGTTTCAAATCCACAGCCTAGACTTGTGGAAGCCCATGTGTTCCACCTAAACCCATGTCTACCATTAAAGGAAGCCCATTGACAGAGGCCTTTTGTTTCTTTCCATGTGAAATAGCCTATGAAAGGCTTACTTTTTGAACAAATTAGGGATTGAACAGAGAAAACACTTTCTTGTAAGGAGGAATTACTCTTCAGGATTTTTCTTAAACTTTCAAGATATTACGGATTTCATCCAAGCGTTCCCTCTGACTTATCAATCGTTCAGTTCATAGTTGATTGTGGCGTCCTCCTCATACCAAGGTTCTTACCTCCATATAGGTAACGGGTCACGGTTTCCATTCGAGCGTGTCTAAGAACAGTCATGATTCTTCGTCTTGTTTACGGGTTTCGTCATCGTCGACGAATTTCGTATCAGTTTTGTAACACCCGGATTTACGGGTTTTTTGTAAATGAATAATATAATGGTATTTTATTGCAATTATGTCAAATTAAGTCAGTTTTATAAAAAAAAAAGTGTTATTATGATCCTAATGATTTATAAGGATTTTAAGAAAATTTCAGGATTTCAGGAGTTAAACGCTAATTTTACGAGGATTACGTTTATCGTAATATAAAAAGTACTTTGGTAAAAATAGTAAACGGAGTCCGAATTGAGAACAGACAGTTTTAAAAGAACCCTGGTAATGAGTTAGAGTCATTAGTGAATTAAGAAAATTTGGAGAAGCCAAATCGTTAGCTAATTAACGAAACGAAGGACGAAACAAATAGAAAATCAAGGGAATGGCAAAATGGTAATTTATAAAGTCAAAATTTATTAAAAACCACAATTTCTCTTCTTCCTCCAGCATTTCACGTTTTCCTTTTTCTCTCCCCTGCGTTCTCCGGTGATTCCCTCACGGCGACTCCCATTCCGACGACGATTCGTCCTCCGATCGTCTCGTTTTCTTCACGTTTTCTTCCCCAAACTCGATCCTAGGTAAGGTTCTATGGTTTTAGAAAGATTATTCGTTGTTTTCGGAGCGTTTAACGGTTAGGGTTTCGTTTAGAGTTTTGTGAAAAACGTGATTTAAAGTTAGAAATCGATAGGTTTGTTGTATTGGTGAGTATATTGAACATATTAAACGTTATTGGACAAAATCTAGAGTGTATACGGCGTTTAGGTTGAAAAACGGATATTTGAGGTTTAGGAAATTTCCGTCAATGGAGTTTAGAAGTTCACGAGCATAAATTGCTCGATAAAATGTCTCAAAGAGTTAAGTTAGAATTTTAGGAAAAATTTTCTTAGTTAAGGTTTCGTTAAATTTTGATGTTTAACGGCTTAAATCTCGTTTTAACGACAACTGTTGTGTTTTGCCTCAGATAAACGACGCTCGTGGACGGAGCTCGAAGTTCAGCGTGCACGAGGTAAGTTCTCGTGACTTACTTGGCCGAGTGGCCTACACCGTATGTCGAAGTCGCGTCGAGGATCTTTAGAGAGTTGTTTGTTTATATACTTTGGTCGGGTAGATAGGGTTAGTTCTTTTATAGGTTATGTTTTTATAGTCTTGATGGTACGTATGATGTTTGTTTATTTTATGTCTATAACTGTTCATGCATCACGTATTTTAAAATAGTATGAAAACGGATTTCTGCATGTGTTTAACTAAATGAAATGAATGAATGTAATGAATCTATGTAATCTGTATCTGGTTACGCGAGGTGGGGCTCAGGCACGGCTGTTACGGGTGTGAGCGTGTACCCCCCCCCCCCCCCCCGATTAGGTGAAGAGGGCAGTCCGACCGCGGGATGTGTCCTCTTCATCTAATAGGCTGAGACCTCAGTGACATTCTATCTGCGACGTAATGATAAGAAAAAGTTGCATGATTTCTGAAACTCATACGCACAGCATGCATTGTATTTACGAAACTTGCTGAGCCTTTAGCTTATAGATTTTCTGTATGGTGTTGGTGATTACGAAACAGGTGAGGACGACGTTCCTCCTCCTGAAGCATGAGTCTAGTTGACGAAGAATGGATGCGAGAGTGTGCTGGCGCAGTCGAGGCGTTTCATGACCCGTGGATATGTGTGTAAGTATTTTGGGGACACGATAGTTAGATATGAATGATGAATGTATAGTTGAACATATTAGGATGTTTGGGATCTGGTTAGTTGATAAGTTATGTTTTGATGTTTTGGAAACCTATTTTATAAACTGTTTGTTAAGCTTGTTGAAAGTTCACTTGGATTGTTTGTTGGTTTTAAATTTCTTAGGAATTTGTTAGTTTTCAAACGGAACAACGCGATTCGTTTTCAGGAAATTTACTTCGTTTTAAACGTTTTGAATCGTACTTATAGTAATGGGTAAAATGAAGGATGTGAATGAGTGATTTTATATTAAATGTTTTAGAATGTAAATTGATGTTGAAGTATTTTGATAGGATAAATTGTATTGAAAGTTGAAGGTGGAATGGAGAAAATTTGTAAGAGAAGTATAGGAGAAATGTGCAGGGAAAAGGGAAGCAAGCTCTCTGGAAAAAATTTACAGAGAGCTGGGCGATTGATCGCCCAAAAAGGGGCGACCAATCGCCGTTCAAAATAGAAGCAAGCTCTCTGGAAAAAATTTCCAGAGAGTTGGGCGATTGATCGCCCAAAAAGGGGCGATCAATCGCTGTTCACATGAACAGTGGCACTGTTCACGTGAATAGTACCAGAGAAAAAAAAATTTATACGGTAATATTAGGAACGGGTAAGGGTCGTTACATGTTTGGTATCAAAGCACAGACTCTTAGTCAGGTTCGCCTATCTCTTATGCTATTTGTCTGAAAGAAAAAAAAAATCCTCACCGATGTTGTGAGAATGCTAATAATGGTGGAAAATGCTCTACTATATTCTCCCGCAATCATTTACAGAGGGAAAAAAGGAAAAGGAAAACAGTAAAGGAAGAGGAAAACAGTAAAGAAGAAAAACAGACAATTCAACCACACCCTCCTCACTAACAGTGCTGCTTATTATATTGGCACTCTCCTCTATCGGTTAGGGCACGTCAGCAGAGAATCCACTGGATGGGCTTGAATCTAGCTGGGTTTGGGTTCATCATGAGACCTCTTTTATAACAGTCCTCTCCCTTAATATATCCTTGTCCTCAAGGATAAAAATTTGGAGAGCAACAAAATCATATGCTCTTCGATACTCGGCCTCTTCAACACTCTGCCACGAAGAAGATATTGTGGGCACACTTCATCTTCTTCTGTACCTTCTGCTGCAGTAACTCTTGCCGGTTCTCCTTCGCCATTCTCTAATACATTCACTTCGTCATCTTCACTTGCATTCGAGTCCTCCGATTCTGCAACACCTTTTTCAGCTCCTTCTGTAGGACCTATTTTCATTCTCTCAAAAACAAACTTTGTTAAAGCATCTAACCGAAGAACAGAAGCTTTAAAAGACTTCTGAGGAATAGTAACTTCTGTTGTCATCTGTCCAGGAAACACATTAAGGAGAGGAGCAAACTATGGATCTTGTCGAAATCCCATCTTGGCAGCAAGTTCCTGTGCTCGTTTGACAGCTTGATAACCAAGCATTAAGGTAACGCCCGCAGAAGCACTAATATTACTAGTTGTATTCTCATGAGTGGCAGCAGCAGCATGTAATGTTGCAGACGTTAGTGGAGTAAAACCCAATGATCCATCTTTAGCAGCTTGTGATTTTGGAGCCTCCTTCAATCCCACAATTGAGCTACCTTCTGAGTTTTAGGCAGCAGTTTTACTCAACATGGAAATCTTCTTTAGCTTCTCTGACAATTCCTTTTGCATTTGTAAAGCTTTCTTAGCTTTTGCTAAAGCATCGAGAGATAGATTGCCATTTTTTCCAGCATTTGAAGAAGCCCCATCTGTACTAGATTTTCCAGAAACCTTGATAGGAAGAGGATGGCTAGGGAGCAACAACTCTGACACACTCCTCTCTGCCATGGTAAGTGATCCAACTGAGGAATCATTTCTTAGTAAACCACTTCCATTGGCAGTGCCAGTATCATCCATTTTCTTATCAACTACTTCTTCCTTTACTTTAACCCTAATTGCACCCAAGAGCTTCTTCTCGACAATTGCTCCATCATCTTTCTCTAGCTGCCCATCAACTGCCGTCAATGACATCCATGGTCGTAGCATTCTTTTGTCATTAGATGAGACTGCAAAGTAAGTTCCTAAAGTTTCTTCTCCTGTTTGGCTGTTGATTTCGCCCGCATGGGTTTTCTCTTAACTGACGTAAGCTCAATCTCAAAAGCACAATTGTGACATTTGATACAATCCTGTGCAATATGAGAAACTGCTCTCATTGGTGCTCTCCTAATGTATATTCCACTAACTACAGGACTTCCATTAATCCCTTCAAACCTTACCACCATTACACCATCCTCCTTCACCACAATCCTAGAATCGACCAACTGCAGTGGCTTATTAGATCCAACAACAGTAAAAATGTCAAAACCCAACAAGACCTTCTCCTCCTGAATGTATACGTTAAATACACGCATTCCATTGGGCCCTTTTGTGTGTATGATTTCTGAGAATTTTAGATCTACAAAATAATCTCCAGGAAAAAGATTACCAAATTTGTAATAGAAATTCCCCAAACGCGCCGAACTGTAGATGAATGGATATTTTCCTCCTTCAATAATACACTTGTTTGTTCGAAATACATTCCCCCTTCATAAAACGAGTCACCTAGAAATTTCAAACTGTCTTCTGTTTCTTTTGAAGCCTCATCTCCTGCATTTACAAACATCACATATTCATCGACACAATCTTGTCTAGTAAATTCTGACGAAACCAAACAAGAACCCGAGTCACAAATCATCGAATCACTCAAACATTCACCGCCCTCCTCCATTGAAGAGTATTTATGCTCTTGACACAGCAGCTGAACTTTCTCTGAGTCAAGAATCCGAGACGCACAATTCACCCCATCGAGGAAAATACACAACTGAGACTTATAATATAATTTTTTTCTTGTCGATTTATAGTTCAGAATCTTACGAAATAAAACTTCAGAGGAACTCATGATAAGAACTGCTAAAATAAAGGTCTCACCTAAGAGTTCTCCATTTTGGCCAGCCACCCGGAGGGCGTTCATAAGGTCATTCAACTTCGACAACTCTGAATCAATGAATACGTTCTCGTATAACCTCAACCCTTTTACTGCATTCACCATTTTTCCTTTTACTAACTCCGTGGCTGAAAAACCTTTTGTTAACTTGATTCGAGCAGGACATGCTTCGCAATCTTGGTGATTGATACAGAGGCCATTGCCTAGTTCCAGGGGCTGCATTCGATCAGATCTGGAATCAGTATCCTCACCGTTAGTCGAATCGTCATTCTCAAGTGCAGTCTCCTTTCCGGCGTGGTCATCTTCTGAACTCTGTATAACGTTCTCATCGATTTTCTTCTCTGCCAATTTCTGGAGCTCCACTACCACTTCAGCAATAGAGTAGTACGTGTTGTGATTAGATGAATCTCTGAATACGGCTGCCCTCGGTCCCGATTCAGCCGCTGCGACTGGTGTGCTGGAAGAAGGCAGAAATGAATCTCCCCTTGCTTGCTGTTGTCGCCAAAAGCAGGTCCCAAATATATTGCTTCTGCCCATATTCGGTATGCTGGAGAATCGGCGCCATCTCCGCGACAGGGATTGGGCTATTGATTCTCGGCAAAGGGTGGTATCCTGGCGGTACCGATTTTCGGCCAGGGTCAGCTACCACCAGTTGATGTACTCCGGTGCTCGACTGAGACTGAGTCAATTTCGTAAGCATGGACAAAATCGCCTCCTGCTGTGCTGCCGTCTCTTGCACCAGGGTGTGGAATGTCCTCTTCAAGCGATCCTATTTAATTTATAGCTCCTGGAGATTTTGGTCTGACGCAACCAACTGAGAGGTAATCTCGGTGACAGCCTTCTGCAACTCTAGGCAACCCCCCGTAAGCTTCTTCATCATTTCCTCATTTGATTTCACTCTAGTCTCTGCCATCTCCGATCGTAGTGTCTCTGATACCACTGTTTTGAGAATGCTAGTAATGGTGGAAAATACTGTACTATATTCTCACAGAATCGTTTACATAGGGAAAAAAGTTAAAGGAAAACAGTAAAGGAAGAGGAAAACTGTAAAGGAAGAGGAAAACAGTAAAGAAGAAAAACAGACAATTCAACCACACCCTCCTCACTAGCAGTGCTGCTTATTATATTGGCACTCTCCTCTATCGGTTAGGGCACGTTAGCAGAGAATCCACTGGATGGGCTGGAATCTAGCTGGGTTTGGGTATGGATGGGCTAGAATCTAGTTGGGTTTGGGTACATCATGAGGCCTCTTCCATGACAACCGAACAGCCACAATCATCATCTTCTTCGTCATTTACACTCTCCTCTGAACTCTCTTCCCCAACATCTTCCTCTGTAAAAGCAAAACACAACAATCAGAAAAACCGATCTAAATTGATGAAATCTCGTTCATTTCTGAGGTAGATCAGGAAAAAAAAGTTCAGTTTCTGAAATCAGTTTTCGATTTCGCTTTACAAGAACCTGATCACCTAGGAGAATCAGACGTTTCATTATTGTAACCCATGGACGAGTCTGCTGACTAGGTCCACTGTTCAGAGTTTCTGAGCTTCAACGAAAAAAAAAGGAAAACGGAGATAGAGACGACAGGGAGTAGAGAGAAGGTGATAATATTATCTTTTGTGAAAAAAAAAAAGAAAAAAAAAAGAAGAAAAGTCAATGCTACTGTTTGGGGATGGTCGATTCTATGCCTTCCTTGTAGAGCTAATTGTTATTAAAAAAAAAATCTTGTTATCTTTTGTGATTCTAAAATCTTGCTCTTACATGTTCCTGTTGTTTCTTTCCTACATTCACAATTGGTGTGATAAGTCTGGTGGATTTCTCGTGTAAAAATTGGAGTTGTTCATTAGTTCAAAAGAAAAAAACCAAAGAAAATTCATGAGTTAGAAAAAGATAAGAGAGGTGAGCATAATCGAGGGCAAAAGCCAATTGAGCGAAACACAAGAGACAATTGAGTGATTCGTAATCTGAGCAAAACATGTGAGGGAGAGAATTGAGGTCCTTCTATAATTTCTTTTTTTCTTTGCTAACCCATTTTGCAGGCCGTAGTCATGTCACAAAGTTTAGGAGGAAACACCACCGAGGACCAATAGAAAGTCACTCTGAACATCCAGTTATAGGCGATATTAGGTGAGGTAAGGAGGATAGTGAGGGCTGAGAATGAGCAACTCCATGAGTAGTTGGATAGGTTGGATTTGGGGAATAGAAGGCAACTACATCCACCCGTCAGACCTTCACCTAGGCGGGTGCAGCAAATGAAGTGATGGGAAGGCCGTGAAGAAGAGTGGGATCAATTTGAAGATTAGAGGAGTTTGAGGAGCCACCAGTGAACCAGGGGAGGTTTAGGCGTAAGAATGGGAATAGAGAAACAAGGAATCGAGAAGACAATAATTTGGGCAGTATTAAGATGAAGATTCCATCATTTCGAGGGAGGATCGATCTGGAAGGTCGATCTGGAAGCCTATCTTGAGTGGGAAATGAAGGTGGACTTGGTTTTTGATTACCATAATTATTCGGAGATAAAGAATGTGAGATTAGCAGCCGTCGAGTTTTCAGATTATGCTTTAGTCTGGTGGGATCAGTTGGTGATAAATACGCACAGGAATCGAGAACGCTCTTTTGAGAAGTGGAATGAGATGAAGATGGTAATAAAGAAGCGATTTTTGCCTAGCCATTACTACAGAGAGTTGTACAAAGGGTTACAGGGACTTATGCAAAGGCAACGAAGTGTAGAAGAATATCATCAAGAAATGGAGAAGATTAGAGCTAATGTAGAAGAAGATCCGGAGGCGACCATGGCCAGTTCTTGCAAAGGTTGAATTTAGATATACATGACCAAGTGGAGATGCAATATTATGTGGAGATCGAAGACATGGTGCACCAAGCCATAATTATAGAACGAAAAAGAAGGGAGGCACACGTGCTGGCCACAATCAGGGACCCCTTGAAAACCAAGTTTTTCACGAAGGGAGGACAAACCACAATCGTCCTCAACTATCAAGCCTAAACTTGACCCTAAGTATGACAACACCAACCGTGATTCGCAAGGTAATCTGACACCTCTACCAGTCGGAATCGTGACATTAAGTGTTTTAAATGTCAAGGCAGGAGTCACATAATGAGTCAATGTCTGAACAAGCGAGTTATGGTGATGCAAGACAATGGTGAAATTGTAACCGACGATCAAGATTCTGGCACCAAAGACATGTCACCAGTAGAGGATGTTTCTGAGGAAGAGTTTGCTATACATTGTGAGTTGTTGATGGCACGAAGGGCTTTGAGTGTGCAAGCCCAAGAGTTAGATGAGCTGCAAGGTGAGAACGTCTTTCACACTAGGTGCTACATCAATGGTAAGGTATGTAGTGTGATTGTTGATGGTGGTAGTTGTATGAACATTGCTAGCGCAGCCATGGTAGAGAAATTAGGCTTGCCCACGTTAAAACACCCCCGGCCGTACAAATTGCAATGGTTGAATGATAGCGGGGAGGTGAAGGTAATCAAACAGGTGCTAGTTGCATTTCGGATTGGAAAATATGAAGATGAAGTATTATGTGATGTCGTTCCGATGCAAGCTGGACACTTTTTGTTGGGGCGGCCCTGGCAAATCGATTGAAGAATCAATCATGATGAGTTTACCAATAAATACTCTTTTGTACTCAATCAGCATCCAATTACTCTTGTACCTCTGACACCACAACAAGTGTATGAGGATCAAGTGAGTTTACAAAAAGAAAGTGAAAAAATCAAGAGAAAAAGAAAAAGAGGCAAAAAAAAAGAAGGAAAGTAGCAAAAAAGAAAAGAGTGAGCAAAAGAAAGAGAGAGAGAGAGCAGAGGAAAGTGAAAAATCGAGAGAAAAAGAAAGAGAGGCCGAAAAATGGAAAGTGAAAAAAAAAATTTCAAATTCAGCCTTGGTGAGTTTGAGAGAGAAAAAAAATTGTTTCATTGCAACAAAAAATGAGATCAAGAGAGTTTTACATCTACAACAGCCCTTGATAGTACTTATGTACAAAGAGGCCTTTTTGTGTACTAATGACATTGCTGGTAGCTTGCTGAGTAGCGCTATCTCTTTGTTGCAGGATTACGAGGATGTCTTTCCTAAGGAAACGCCATCAGGATTACCTCCAATTTGTAGGATCGAACATCAAATTGATTTTGTACCTGGTGCAACAATTCCTAATCGACCAACCTATAGAAGCAACCCCAAAGAGACTAAGGAGCTTCAAAGGCAGATACATGAATTAATGGAGAAAATATACGTGAGGGAGAACATGAGTCCATGCGCCGTTTCAGTACTACTTGTGCCTAACAAGGATGGGACTTGGAGGATGTGCGTTGATTGTCAATCTGTTAACAACATTAATATCGACACCTTATCCCTCACTTAGATGACATGTTAGATGAGTTGTATGGTGCTTGTGTATTTTCAAAAATTGATTTAAAAAATGGATATCATCAAATTCGCATGAAATGGGGTGATGAATGGAAAATTGCCTTTAAGACAAAGCAAGGTTTGTATGAGTGGTTTGTATGAATGGTTATAATGTCATTTGGTTTAACTAATGCTCCAAGTACTTTTATAAGAATGATGAATCATGTTTTGCATGCATATATAGGCAGATTTGTTGTTGTTTACTTTGATGATATTCTCATTTATAGAAAAAACTTTGATGATCATGTTGCGCATTTGAAATCAGTTTTTGATGTACTTAGAAAAGAAAGTTTGTTTGCTAACTTAAAAAAATGCACTTTTTTTATCGATAGCCTAGTGTTTCTTGGTTTTGTTGTTAATACACAAGGAATATAGGTTGATGATGAAAAGGTTCGTGCAATTCGAGAATGTCCTAGTCCTACAAGTATAGGTGAAGTACGAAGATTTCATGGACTTGGTAGTTTCTATCAACGATTTGTGAAAGACTTTAGGACTTTGGCCGCACCACTCACCGGAGTGATCAAGAAAAATGTTGGATTCAAGTGGGGTAAAGAGCAAGAAAACGCATTTCAACTACTCAAAAAAAATTGACCAATGCTCCCTTATTATATTTGCCTAACTTTGATAAAATATTTGAAATTGAATGTGATGCTTCAGGTGAGTGGTCCGGCCAAAATACGCAATTGGCCGTCCATCTCGCAGGTACGCATTAATCTCAACCCATGATGCAAAATTACTTGGTTTTGAACATATTAAAGAATTGTACCCTTTGGACCAAAATTTTTCTGAGGAGTTTCAGGCTTGTGATAAAATTGCAATGGGTAAATTTTATAGGCATGAAGGATTTTTGTTCTGGGAAAATAAGTTGTGTACCGAATTTTTCTTTACGTGATTTACTGGTTAGGGAGTCTCATAGCGGAGGGTTGATGAGGTATTTTGGTATTGCTAAGACCTTAGCTATTTTACAGGAACACTTCTTTTGGCCACACATGAAAAGAGATATTGAGAGAATTTGCAATAAGAGTATTACATGTAAGCAAGCAAAATCACGGGTGTAGCCTCATGGTTTGTATACACCCCTACCTTTCCCTAGTGAATCGTGGGTTGATATTTCAACAGATTTTGTGTTAGGGTTACCTAGGACGAGGCGTGGAAAAGATTCAATTTTTGTGATTTTAGATAGGTTTTCAAAGATAGCACACTTTATCCCCTATCATAAAACGAACGATGCTTCCCATATTGCTAACCTGTTTTTTAGGGAGATTGTGCGATTACACGGCATGCCAAGGACAATTGTTTCGGATAGAGATGCAAAGTTCTTAAGCTATTTTTGGAAGACTATATGGAGTAAGTTAGGTACTAAGCTTTTGTTTTCTATCACTTGTCACCCACAAACTAATGGTCAAATTGAAGTAGTAAATAGAATTTTGTCAACTTTGTTGAGGGCTATCATTAGTAAGAACATTAAGACCTGAGAGGAATGTTTACCACATGTTGAATTTGCTTACAACCGAATTAATCATTCTGCTACTAAATTTTCACCTCTTGAAATTGTGTATGGATTTAATCTGTTAACCCCGTTGGATTTATCTCCTTTACCTATGTCTGAGCGTGCTAACTTAACTTAGATGGCAACAAGAAGGTTGAGTATGTACGGCAGGTTCATGAGAAGGCAAGACTCAACATTGAGCGAAAAATGGAGCAATATGCAAAGCAAGCTAACAAAGGGCGATCCAAGGTGGTTTTTGAACCTGGAGATTGGGTCTGGTTACACATGAGGAAAGAGAGATTCCTAGCGCAGCGACGTTCTAAGTTACTTCCCAAAGAAGATGGCTCATTCCAAGTCCTCGAATGCATTAACAACAATGCATACAATCTAGACTTACTTGGTGAGTATAATGTTAGCGCCACTTTCAATGTTACTGATTTGAGTCCTTTTGATGCAAGAATCGATTTGAGGACAAATCCTTTTCAAGAGGAGGGGAATTATGCAAATCAAGGAATGTGGCAAATTCAGGTGCCCGCTGGACTAGATACAGGAGCTCGAGTGAGGAAATTCAAAGAGACACTTAATGAGCTGATTCAAGAATTATGGACTCAAGGACATTCATGGAAACCCATTGACGAAAGCCCATATTTATCACATGAATGCATCAATTTGATCCAACCCCTAAAAGTTTCCGATCCACGGCCTTGATTCGTGGAAGCCAATGTGTTCCACCTAAACCCATGTGAAAGAAGCCCATTGACAGAGGCCTTTTGTTTCTTTCCTTGTGAAACAGCCTACGAAAGACATACTTTTTGAACGAATTAGGGATTCAACAGAAAAAACACTTTCTTGTAAGAAGGAATTCCTCTTCAGGATTATTCTTGAACTTTCAAGACACAACGCATTTCATTAGAGCGTTCCCTCTGACTTATCAATCGTTCAGTTCATAGTCGATTGTGACGTCCTCTTCATACCAAGGTTCTTACCACCACATAGGTAACGGGTCGCGGTTTCCCTTCGAGCGTGTCTAAGAACAGTCATAATTCATCGTCTTGTTTACAGGTTTCGTCATCGTCGACGGAGTTCGTATCAGGTGGGTTGGGTGGGCTGGGTGGTCTACTACCAAGAGGCCTTGGTCAAGCCTGAGTTAGGGCTTGACCGGCCGTGGGGGACCAAGGTCCAGCCCGACTAACCCCACCTCCTCAAGGAAGTTTCGAGGTCGGACCTCTAAGCCTTGGACCGTCGGCCCAAGTTGACAACAATTTATATATATTTTTTAAATTCCATATGGAATCCACCGGAATCCTGTCAGAGCATGTCGTAATCCCTCTAGAGACCCAGTAGACAAACTCATCAAGCCAACCCGTTTGCATGAAATCAAGCCCAGGTCAGCCCCTATGTCTGATCACGACCAGACGTGGTACTGAAAAAGATTTTTAAACAAGACATATGTGCACATGATTTTGCATGCCATTCTTAGTTCTTCTTTTCATTTCATTAGAATATTCACATTGTTTAAACTTTCAAAACAGTTTAGGGGGTAATTCTTTTAGAGATTTATTTACATTTTCGTTTCATTAGATTAGTACTACTGTAGTAATGGAAACTTTGATCTGCAATTTTGAGTGAAATAGAGAAGAATCATGCATGGGTGACATTTGGAGACGTCTATTATTTACAATAAATTTTTGCTGGATCTAAAGTTTAAGATTATTTTGACAAAAAAAAAAAAAGAAAAAGGTCGAGTTTATAAGCTGACATATTATTTATCCACAATTAATTAAATTATAAATAATTAATATAATAATTCAATATTACAAATAAACGAGAAACACTTTAAATTAAAATCTAAACTTGGCATTATCTCAAGAAAAAAGATATGCCAATGTTGTGGGCCACTTTGCTAGGTCTTGGGTCCAACTTTCATGTGCTTAGCCAATGCTGTTAGACCAAACTATTATTGGGTTGGAACAGCATCGTCATCACCGTCATCGTAGTTTGGTTGCTGTTAGTAGTAACGCCCATCAACAAAGCTTACTTTACAACGCGACGGCAAGCGGTGTAGGCCCCCTATTCTTTGCTTGAATTGTTATTCCATCCATGAAGAAATCTCATCTGTCACTCCTCGGTTCAAATTGAAATGTCTAATCCAGAAGATAAGGAATCGAAACAGAACATGGAAGCGACGCCGGCGGCTCCTCCGTCCGCCGACGTGGAGAGCCAGAGAGCGACTACCGGGTTGGGAGTCTCGGGAATACTACGGCGATGGAAGAGAGAGGATACGTTGAAAAGAGGATCTCTGGCTTTGAGAGGACTGGCCCTGCTCTTCTCGTTGCTCGCCTTCCTCATCATGGCCACCAACAAACACGGCGACTCGAAAAACTTCGACCGATATGAAGAATACAGGTCGCTGTCGGCAAAACCTTTTCCCAGTTCAAATTGATAACGACGATTTGTTGGTTGTAATTTATTTCTTTCATTTTGGGATAGATATGTGTTGGCAATATCAATTCTATCCACGCTCTATGCTGGCTTCCAATCTTTGCGATATGTTCATGAACTTTCCACCAGCAAACAACTTTTTGACCGACGGATTTCAGCCATGGTCGACTTTTACGGGGACCAGGTCGGCATTGTTATACTTTCTTCGTATATATCCACTTAGCGTTGTATAATTTCATTATGTTGAATGCCCATATCTAATATCTGTCACCAATAAATTTGTTTGGCGTGGCAGCTTCTGGCGTATCTGTTGATCTCAGCCGGGTCAGCTGCGATTCCATTGACCAACGGAATGAGGGAAGGGGCAGATAACATCTTTACGGACGCATCGGCTGCTGCCATTAGCATGACCTTCTTCGCCTTCTTTGCATTAGGATTGTCGGCCATCATTTCAGGATTCAAGCTCTCGACTCAATCTTATATTTGATTTGGCTCGTCTGTGCAGACATAGCGTGAGTGAGCGTGTATCTATACATACTTTCCTATTAATCCCCAACTATTCTTCTCCCATTATTAAATTTTCAACTTGTAAGTAAGTCGGTGTATCAAAGAATTGCTGTAATTTCCTTCATGTTCTAAAAAGTGGAACTACAAGAACAAGGGTGCACATTATAAACAATTTTGCATGTATACGAAAATAGGCCCCATGTTACATTTGCCCGTGAGCTATATTTGACTGAAATAGGACCTGTCTCGACTGTTAAAAGCCTTATTGTCTTCTCAAAACACGGCATATACAGTTGGCTACGGATACCGACAAACTCCATAAACACATAATATCAACTCAATTTAGAGAAAATGAAGGTTCAAACACCAACATGGAAAGAGAGTGATTTAATAGAGCATTATGTCGACTTTTCGTATAAATATACAGCCGTTCAAATGAAGACTACAAAAAACCCATCCATCGTACGCTACAATACCAAAAATTTATGCCACTCAGATTACAATTTACATACAGAAAGTAATACTAATCAATAGAATAATGGTATGTGTGTGATTTTCCACACTAGATTTTATGTGCATGCAGCAGAGCACAAACTAAACAAATACATTGTGTGTGTGTGTGTGTGTGAGAGAGAGAGAGGAAGCGGAGTTTAATTTACAAACAAAAATAAAGAAGGAAAAAATACACATGCAGAAATTTCCTATTCACGAAGAAAGATGCTAACCTTGTTTCTGCATTGATGGCAGTACAAGAAAACAGAAGGGAAAGGGAAATTTAATCAGAATCATTCCAACTATCATCATCGTCATCTTCGTCACTTCCAGCACATGCCTGTTTTCAAAGAATCTAATAAGACTCACATACACACACAAACAGAGAGAGTGAGAGTGAGAGTGAGAGAGAGAGAGAGACCTGACGAATAGCATTTGCTCTCTGCAAGATGGCGGCGACCTTCAAATTAGTTTCTGGACCCTGAATGCTGGGTCTTGTCACAACCGCAGGCTTCAAGTTGAAGGACTGTTGCAATTTAGAGATAAGTTAGTTTAAGTAACGGAAGACTTCAGTACTACTTCTGAAGAGCGGAGAACGTCAAAGTAAACAAACATTTATATAAAATTTTAAACCTTGGTACGTATCTGCTCCAGCCATGAATCTCTTTCATCTACCTTTGGTACAACCTGAGGCAACACCCGCTCAGCTCCCTTTCTCAACTGCAAGAGGGCCAAAATGTTGAAGGTTTTTCCCAACCATAGAACTTATAAGAGAATGGTTTTTAAATATGAGACAAAAATATATGTACCAAGCGTTTGTCATGAGTAGCAACGGCATCAATGAGAGGACTCCGAGGACGAGGAATTTTGTTAGGTAGTTTTCCATTAGGCTGTCCTGCTTCCTCAAAGGTTGACACCATTGCCGACACAGTTGACGATGACCCCATCTCTCCGTCTCCTTCTACAACCAGCAAACTTTGATGCTGTTCATGTTTGATAAATGATGCTTCCAGCTTTGCATCAGGATTTACCTCTTCAATTCCTAAATTTTGCAGTGCTTGTTGGAGCATCTTAGACTCTAAACCAGGTTCGGGTAGTGACTCGTTTTGAGGCTCCATTGAATCTGTTGATGAAGACTGACTACCATGTTTCACAATTCCACCTTCAGTTCTTGATACCTGGGAAGGGACCAAAGCAGAGTGCACCAGTTCTTGTCCTGAAGAACTCTCAAGCTTCTCATCATGCGCCACAGGTATGGTTACAAATGGGTTGAGAGACTGATTATCATCAAGAGAAATGCTAGTGTTTTGATGGTCCGGCTTGTTAAGCGTTGAAAGAAATCGCAATGAACTAGATTTTTCCGATTCGTGCAACGTATTTCCGAGAATATTGTTTGACTTCTCTCCAGTTTCAAGGATCAAGAATGGATTCTGCAGATGAACAATACCTTGTGATGATTGTAAAGCAAATTCTTCGGAGGTCTGATCCATTTTAGGCAGTGGTATTGAATGAGATTGGTTCTCGCTAGTCTCAACCCGCTTTCTGTGCAAAGCAGGGAAGGCTGGCTGTATTTTGCCCAACCTCCACTGCATTGGTGGAAGAGGTGGCAAAGGAGGCATTTCTTCTAGATTGACTTGTTCTCCTTCAGAGACTATTACAAAACTGGGCTTGAAAGACCATTGTGAACCAGTTCCAAGACTTGTACAGCTGCCTTGCTGTGTAGACTCTGATTGTGATAATTGTGTTTGTGAGGTTTCTGGTGGTGACTTGGGAGATGTATCTGAATATTGTTCTTCGTCTCCTGGGGTGGAGGATTGAAGCTGTTCACTTTTTGGCCTGCCTATGTGAGATTGTATTATCTCAGATTCATGAAGATTAGAAGAATTAGAGATAGCTGCAACAGCTTCCAAATGTTCCATCTGAAGTTGATTAGGTTGCACCTCAGTGAATGGTCCTACAGGAGATTCTAGAACAGGGAGGCAACAAGGAGGTGAGAGATCCTTTATTTTGGTAGAAATTTCTTGTAATTGCAAATTTTTCAGTTCCAAAGATGCCTGAGGCAAACAAGCTTCTTCAATAGTAGGAGAGTCTTGGTTTTGGTCAGTCTGAACTAAACCATAAACACTGCAGATATCATCTGGTTCCAAATTGGAGTCAAGAAAGACTGCTTTACAATCGGCATCTAAAAGAGAGAGGCCTTCTGATTGATTTTCTTTTTCTTTGACCTCTGGTTCCACATCACTTCCCCCACAAACAGCTTCATTAATTGCTGCTTGATTCTGCTGTTGATTTCCAACGCCAGATTGATTTTGTTCCCAAACTTCAGTAATCACAGGAGAAGACACTAAATCCAAAGATAGATGAATATCTTCATAAACACCATCAAATCCATGAGTGTCGGGAAAAGTAGCTGCGGGGACGATCACATTTTTGCAAAATGCCTGCGTTGGAACATCATCCAGATCAACACGATTTTGATGGCATCGATCATCTGTATTTGTAGAAGGAAGATCAAAAATCACAGCTTGAAAAGCAGTGTTTGTAACATCAACAGCAGAATCGCACACGTCTTCTGCTTTAACTGCCTCAGTCACAACATTGGCAAAATTTTCATCATTTTTTTGGCCAGGCTGACCTGATGATGGAAGATCAATATTGGTGAAAGCAGAAGTAGAAAAATTACATTCACTACCTTCTCCAATGGTTTCAGTTACATAACAATCTGAGTTTTCATGTACATGGCTCAAGTCCATTGGAAATGCTGACTGTAGTTCATCGAGGGGAGTATCTGATTCAACACAATCCACATTGCTGATGCAATTATTCATATCTGTACTTGATACCTCTTTAATCTCCTCCGAACATATAACATCCAATTCTACCAGAGCTGCCTCGTCAGGGGCTTTTGATTTGCTTAAGATTTCTGTCCTAGAAGAATCTACTATGAAAACTAATTCTTCTTGACTTACTTCAGTTTCCTTTTTTGAATTATCAACCATGGAAGTAGGGTCATTATATTTGGCCTCTGAAGAGAAATCTCTCAAAATAGGTAAATTTTCAGACAATTCAGTAACTGAAAGCAATTCCACTTCGGGCGAAACAGAAGTAAAGAGTAGCTTATCTGTGGATGAACTAGTTAAACTCGATGTGTCATCAACAAAACTTCCAAACGAGTTCTTATCCTGGTAGTCAACTTGAAGAATATTGCCCTCAACTTTCTTCTCTGGATCATTCTCTGCAACCAGGTCCAAAGCATTTTGAGAATGCAGCAAAATATCAGAGTTGACAGTTGAATCCCCACCATAGCAGTCATTTAAAGGATGCTTCTTGGACTGAGTTGTTGCATACTGGTAAGTATCATCTGATGTCGAGGAAGTATCATCAGATAAAGCAGCTATAACTTTGTCGAGGTCTGCTCCAGCTACGGATGTTTTGGAATCACTGCCAACGTGGTCTGCTGTTTTATCAAATGCAGACTCCACCATTAAAGCCACTGGAAAGCTTGATCCCGAATTTGAGCGTGGTAGTGAAGGATTCACAGAAAAACATGAATTACTGCACACTACTTCACAATCAGAGACTTTCACTTGGTCAGTATTTGAGGATATTCCAAGCTCCTTGACCATATTATCTTGAGAATATACGAGGTTAAATGGGATATCTGCAATAAAAGGACTTTGAGTTTCAGGGGCTGAATTGAACAACTCAGAAGCTCCATGATCATGAGATAGTTTATCATCAACTGTAACTTCATTAAAGCAATGAGGCCTTGAATTTCCTTGTAAGAAAGAAATATTTCCATCATCTGATTCAGAAGAGTTTCTAATTGACTGAGGATCCAAAAGTTGAGCTTCAATCCCCAGATGCTCTTCATTGACATCTGATGCTGTAATGTTTTCCCCAACTTGCTTAGATTTACACTCACTGTCAGTTTCCAGTTCCGACTCCAATGTATTAAGAGCGTCCATATAGTTGTCTACTTCACTAATCAAATCATCAGACAGGTACCCATCCACACTGCTTTCGGAGTTGCCTTCTCCATCAACTGCTTCATTTTCAATTCCCAAGTTTTGAAACATGGAATAGCCTCCTTCTCGTTCATTATCATGAATTGCTTCAACAACCTTGACAATTTCTCCATCAGTGATCCCGTTGTCCATCGAGCGTTTCAATGCTTCTTGAGAGTTACAAGATGAAGATGCACTTTCCTTTCCCAGTGACTTCATTACATCACTTGCTGTACTAATTTCAAGCATTTTAAATCCTGATTCACCAATATCATCTGATGTCAATTCTAGGCATGGTGGAGTAACAGAAGATCCACAAACCATCTTCTGCTCAGGTGATGGAGTCTCCAGGAATTTCTCCATGTAGCTTTCGCCAGTTTTTAAGTCAACTCCACAACTTCTCATTTGCCTCTTCTTCAATTTCACAAGTCTTGCGGGATTAGTATAACCATTTTCAATTCGCTCCTCCATCAACAACTGCTGCAACCTACACTTTTCGTAATACTTTGAGTTCACTAATCAACATAGACACTTACAAACATTTACTTATACAACCACTAAGATCTTATGTGCTAAAATGAAATTAAACACGCACTTGATATGTGATGCTGGACCAATGTCTGGGGTTTCTCTATTCTTCCAGCGTGATCCTTTCTTCTGATAGGAGGCAAAGAGTTAATTCTCATACTTTGAAAACAACAAAAAAAAAAGTTTCTGATTATCAATGATCATTTGAGACTGCCCAAAGTTCATTGAAACTACATTAGATCTTAATATTGAGAGTGAAGAATCAAAAAAGAATTTAATTGTTAAGATCCTGGATAAATCAGTCAACAATGGGGGCACACATCAGGTCCATGGATAAAAAAAAATGTGAACCATAGAAGAAGCCAACCTCAAATAAAGAGCATGGAAAATCAAATTTTTAAAAGAAAGATACAGATAAACAAATACAAAAGAAAAATGTAAAACTATATAGATATATAAAAACAGATTATACAGCCCAAACTATGAACCGAGATAATAAGAGCTAAACTCTTTTCGATGAATTTCGGATACCAACAGGTAACCTTTACTTTTATTGAATTATTACTCTGTACAAATGAACTTCTTTCCCCCAGAATACACAATTCCGAATACACCTTCACAGAGAAAGTCGCCTTTACAGACTTCACAAATTTCCTAACCTCCTCGTAAACTACAGTTCTTTATATTTCACAGAGCTGCATTTACACAATTACAAAGACAGTTGGATAACCAACTTCTTCACTCGCTATTGAAACTACTAACTACTAGCTTTCTTTACTTAAAATTAACTCCCTTTATTCCTCCTACTATACGTAAACTTAATAGGAGGCTTATCACGTGAGTAATGAATACTTAAGCAGAACTCAACTAGTGTTACTCATATGATAACAATAAGCTTAATACAAGGCAGAAAAAGGAAACATAGACCACAAACCCAAGGGGCAAACAAAGAGATTTTCATGTGCGGCAAATATTTGGACTGTGGGATCCATTTCTCTACCCATGTTACCAAAAATATTTTTTTTTATCCTGAACGCTGATTTCGGAGGATTAATTGGGAATGACATGCGTTAGACTTCACTTTTTGAACTGTAATGGATTAATAAAAGGAGCTATAAACTTTTCTTAAATCCTTATAACTAAATTACTAATATCATAAGCACATTTTGGTATAATTATTGTAATGTTACCTTCACTTTTCAGAGTTTTGTTTCTCTTTGGGTTTCTGTATTAGAGGATACAGAATACACTAAAAAGAAATAATTTTTTTTTTATCCTGTACGCTGATTTCGGAGCATTAAATGGGAATGACATGCCTTAGACTTCACTTTGTGAAATCTAATGGATTAATAAAAAGAGCTATAAACTTTTCTTAAATCCTTATAACTAAATTACTAATATTACAAGCACATTTTGGTATAATTATTGTAATGTTACCTTCACTTTTCGGAGTTTTGTTTCTCTTTGGGTTTCTGTATTAGAGGATACGGAATCCACTAAAAAGAAAGATGGATCAGAATACCGTTTCAAACAGGCCCCAGCTCCAGCAACATCAAACCTGTCAAAGGTAGACATTTTAATTAACTATTCTAATCTATGAAAACAGAGTTCTTCTCTTATTTTAAGAGCTTTGAAGTAAACACTCATACTTGTCCAAGAGAAATAATCGTGGTGGACCTTGGCAATCTTCATAAGAATCCATTACAAACCGAGGTAAGTCTCCAGAGGAAATTAAATTCTGTTCGGAACGAAGATTTGGATGCCAATCAATACCTGAAAATTTATTCGCAGAACACTGATCTATAATCTTTCACTTTTGGACATAAGAATCTACCAATTTTATTAAGTAAATATTAATCAAAAGCTAATTAGAAACCATGTAGGCTTAATTCCAGGATAATAAATATTTAATGCACTGAAAAGGAATCTTAAGGAAGAACAGCAATTCCAATCTAACGCCATGTGTAAATATTTTATTCTTGCAGACGTATCATATATACATGCGATACTGACATTGGCACTTGTAGGAAATTTTCCAGCTTCTAAATAAATGATACAATTAAGAATAATGAATTTTACAAGATATCAAAAGTTCCATTTTTTTTTTCAAAGAATCACATTCGCTTGGGATTTACCAAATTATTGAAGTAAAGATTTCAGGAGAAACCTAACCTGTATTAAACAGAAAGGACGTATTATTTGTTTGGGATAGGAACGCTTTCTCAATAGAAGGAAATTCAGCCTCAAGTTGTTGGACTCGAACCATCAGGCCGTGGCCTCTCGCTGCAGTTGCCATTACCTCTTCATGTAAGTTGTGAAATATCTCAGCAGCAAACCTTCATCAAATTAAAATTAATTAAAATTTAGCTAACTAGGAATTTGTATACAACGCATGAATGCAAGCCTGCAGCTGTACTAAATGTTCAAGACCTTCTTGGGAGGAAAAGTATTAGAGCAATGTACCAGAATCATTATGCACTACTGGGAGGAACGAGTATTATAAAGAACAGCAATTCCAATCTAACGCCATGTGTAAATATTTTATTCTTGCAGACGTATCATATATACATGCGATACTGACATTGGCACTTGTAGGAAATTTTCCAGCTTCTAAATAAATGATACAATTAAGAATAATGAATTTTACAAGATATCAAAAGTTCCATTTTTTTTTTTTCAAATAATCACATCGCCTGGATTTTATTGAGTAAAGATTTCAGGAGAAAACCCTAACCTGTATTAAACAGAAAGGACGTATTATTTGTTTGGGATAGGAACGCTTTCTCAATAGAAGGAAATTCAGCCTCAAGTTGTTGGACTCGAACCATCAGGCCGTGGCCTCTCGCTGGCAGTTGCCATTACCTCTTCATGTAAGTTGTGAATATCTCAGCAGCAAACCTTCATCAAATTAAAAATTAATAAATTTAGCTAACTAGGAATTTGTATACAACGCATGAATGCAAGCCTGCAGCTGTACTACATGTTCAAGACCCTTCTTGGGAGGAAAAGTATTAGAGCAATGTCCCAGAATCATATGATGATGATGAGAGAAGCAAAAGAGAGTGCCAATACTATATAAACCGACATCAGCAAATACCTAAGCTTATTTTCCTCATTTAACTCAAAGGGCTCCTGATTAAATATGGTAAGACCATACCCGTACACAAGAAACTCAAAATGTTATCAATTCAGATCTGTCTCACATTTAGCCATCTCGGAAAATGTTAGCTGCTTTTGAGACTTTGTTAAGCCTAATCATCAATGCAGAAAAGTAAGCTACATTGAGAAAACCTTCCCATCACACAATGATTGTTTAAGGAAGACGTGTTTGACGGAATCAAATCCAAAAAGTACAAGAAGAGCATTTCCTTTCCTATTCATAAAATTAAATAAAAAGATATTCCACAACAGCACAAATAAAACAATGCATCAGCTGAATAGGCGATGAAGCTGAATTACTTATGTTTAGAAAAGTGTCCTTGTACCAAAGCAACAGAAAACCGTCAATGCCCTCAACCTTATTTAAACAGAATTTTTTAATAAAAAATCGACCAAACTCAAGTGCATCCATAATATATTTTGACAAAAATGAAAATAAGGATATCCATGAAGCAGCCATAAATTGATAATTTCATTCTAAAGAGTAATCCTTGTATCACTTATGACATGGGAATGGTGCATGTTTTGGATGATGCGAGAAAATTAAGCATATTTTTTTACTGCGACTTTGGTTGTAGTGTGTGGAATCATCATTTCAGTTTTAACAAATCATGGGTGGAATATAGTGATTTCCTCTTTTTTGTCTCACATAATTGACTTGGCTCTGATGAGAAAGGATCTGGCAGAGAATAAGAATGTTCACCACTTTTTTGGGTTCTATGGAAGAAGCATCACACTACAGTTTTTATGAAAACACTCTCATGTTCATATATTACTTCTACACAATATTAAAATTTCATTGGAGAATGGACTTATACTACTCAATACTCTAGAATTACCGAGTTTATCGTCTCTTATTCCATATTGTAAAATTTTTACTTCTTATGCAATTTTTCTCCAATAAAAAAATGAGACATGCGAAAAATATTCATACAAAAGAAATGTACCAAAATGGCATTTTCATAAAGACCTTGAAAAGAAAATACCAACTTGGGCCAATAGGTAAATTAAAATGAAGAAGCTACGTGAAGAGAATTTCTTATCCTCTTCTCTAGATCTAATGAACAATATACCAACTAGAGAAACAGAGTAAAAAGGAGAAATGAATAAAGCAACACTCATTCCACAATTTAAACGGGCATCTTGAAGCAGGAACTACTTACAATTCTTTTAACGAAAATTTTACGGCTTGCGAAGTAACTCAAACAGGTCCCAGTTTTCAATAAAATATCTAGCTCGGACAGGTCCCAGTTTTCAATTAAAGAAAGTGTTCAAAAATATATTTTGTTTCAATCCCAATCCAATGTCTACTTACAAGCAGTTAGCTCAAGCCTATATCCTTTGGAGCTCAGGAATGAAATGACATGAGCTCAGAACTTTATACAACATGAATCTCATAAATTCCATGCAATGATCTGAGAAATTCTCTATTCAACACAGACTTCAATAACCTTAGTCACAAACAGTCTTCTCTAAGCAAGCGTTTCTCACTTTTTTCCACAAACTGCAGACGACTTGTTTATAATCTTAATTAACATTAATATCAAGCTTTCAAAAAGTCCCGAAGCCAATCAGATTGCAAAGCACATGCACAACTCCAATTGCAGACAAAATTCGTAATTGCAGGCTCGTATCAGTCGATTCTACTAAAAAAAATACCTCCAATTCAAGTACCAGCCTAGCACGAAAATTAACGCATTCAGAATTTCGACCGCTCCAAAAATCAAAAAGAGAATATCCTTACTCTGCAAGGTCGCCGAGCTGGCGTAGAACTCCGACAAGGCCAGCCATGGCAACACCTTCAAGAAGAGCTTCAGGATCATCTTTATCCGCAGCCGTGTAGAGCTCCGGATCCGCCAAGCCATACTCGTTCCGTATCAGGTACCTCGTCAACGGCATTCTTCTTCTCCGCAGCTCCGCAGCTGAAACATTAAAATTCTTCTCAACTCTCCAAACTCAAACCCTGTTGCTTGATCTTCCTCAGCAACGCAACGGCACCGTTAGAGGAAAACCAGAGAAGAGTGAAAGTCAATCGAAGATGGAAGAAGAAGGGGGGTAAACAGGTAAAGATAGAACGTACTAGTGACTTGAATGAATGAATATATGGTGGTCACTGGTCAGAGACCCTGTATTTACTATTTTACCACCACTCTTCTTTCTTTAACGAAGGATAATTTGGGAATTGTGCAATTACCGTGTTAATTTGATGCTTATTATACTGTTGTCGTATTGGATCATGGTTCCTACGCCTATGGTATCGTGCTTCAAAGGGAAGGCAATCCTGTGCATCTAGGAGCAGCATTAGAGGTGTCCTCTCTCTCTAAAACCTATCAGGTCCGTTGCTTTTGATGACTAAGATTATTTCAGTGGGCTTGTCCTGGGACGTCCATGATAGATGTGGGCATAATCATGTAAACTTAGCTTTGAAGTTTTGAGTCCAAAGTGTACATAAGTCAAGATTTTAGTGGAGGCTACCAATCAAATCCTGTCCACTTACCAACCATGTTAGATTAAACAACACCTGATACAACGATAGAAATACAGCCAAGTTTCTATGAAGTCGCGTTCTACCAGAAAGAGACAGACCGTCTTAGCCATCTTTACTCGGACTAAATCTTGTATTACACTGCAGAGAAATACACACGCGAAGTTGAACAAAATTTGAGAGTGTAATGTTAAAGTAAATTTTATAATCTAAAGTTAATGTCGATATACAAGTGTCAAAAGAGTTACTATCTTAGCTAACTAGTTGGTCCAGCTGGTTTGTCTGGTTCAAGGAGTTGGGTCAAAAATGTAACTTGAGTCGACTCTCAAATTTTGAGCTAAACTCGTGAGCAAAGGAGCTTCCACGAGCCCAACAACAACTGTTCTCGTGTTCTAACATAAATAAATATATTTCACACATAGGCTCTCACTCACACTTGCAAGCACACGCGCACGCACACGATGCAGATGCACTTATGGAGAGTTAACTTTACAATAACAAAATTTATTTATTTTTAAATAAATGTAGTTGTTAAGATAAAATAACTTTACAACATAAATTAAGAGATTATAGACAATTGATGTCTTTTTTTTTTTTTTTCATATTATAGTTTAAGACTTTTCATCCTTTAACAAAATAGACCACGTCGCCATGTCGGTGAGAAAGTTATTAAATAAATAAGTTAGGGTGCAAGTGACAACAATCACACTGCTTAACCAAGAGAACCCAAACTCAATCATTTGTCTCCGTATTTGAGGTTTCTTCGTTGTTCAATCCTCAAATAAGACAAGATAGATGTGAGTTGAAATTCTGACTTTCAACTTCCGGTTTCCTCCACTTCTATTTTTTATTCCTCATAGGACGAAATAAGTACATGCGTTTTATGCATAAATTTTTCCACGATTTGGTATTTTTTAACTTGTTAAATAATTATTGCTAGTTGTTTTCGTAAAAAGATGACAATAAAATCATACGAGTATTTGGTAAAATTTTCAATCAAAAGTGATTCATAAAATTTAAGTGTTTTGTAAATTATGATACTTAATTGTTAGTTGTTGTTGGGAAAAAAAAACTCAGAACTATAAGGTGAGGGACAAATTAAATCTTAAAATATGTTGGTTAACAAAATAAATATTAAACTATCTTCTATTAACGAAACAAACCTCCAGAGTTGAAAATCTACATGCGGTCGTCCGCATGTACGCCCGCATGGATCCTCGAGCGTCTTCGCCCAAGGGATTTCACTGTACTGAACGTGCAGTCTCCTGCACTTTCTTATGAGGATCGACCACGTGTCAGCATGCTTGTTCGTCCCCGAGCAAGTTTTTTCTTCCAATGAATATGGACGCCCACAATTTGAGTTCGGGCACCCACATTATGAGTACAGGCACCCGCGTAAGTGTTGATTTAAAGTGGCCCACCAGCATATTGAGTTATGTCGATCGCACTTTAATTATTTCTTTAGAAAACGCTAGCGCGGTCGCCCTAGGTTTAAGTTAGGGCAACCGCATGTCGATTTTATATATAAACCAGGCCGCCCTGGGTTATAAACGCACGCGACCTCATAGACTCTAGCGACTTTACCTCGACATCGTTCGATCCATTGTCAATCACTGGCCTTTATAAGTTGATTTTCAACCTCAGAGCGTTATTCTTCTTGCAGCTCTGGCAATTTTTGAGGGCGTATGTGATAAGTGTGTATTTTGCACACTTATTCGTGCTTTTCATTCTTGTTTCGATTAGTTTTTCTTCGAGCGTTTGAGTTTATTTGATGATTTTGGTGAGATTGTGCAGGTAAGTTAAGTTTTAACAGGTAATGGCGGAATTGGTTCGAAATTAGGAAATAAAGACAAAAGTGAAGCAAAGAAGAAAAGGCAATCACGATCGATCGTGCTCAACTGCGATCGATCGTGATCCGAGGAGATTTTCTCTCAGAATTCCAGAACTGGCCCGATCGATCGGGCTTTGAACCTCGATCGATCGTGATCGAGAAAAGTTTCGTTCAAAATTTCCCGAGCCAGCCCGATTGATCGGGCTCAGCACCTCGATCGATCGTGATTTGAGAGTTTTTCATACCAAAAATCCAGAGACGGCCCGATCAATCGGGCCTTGGACCTCGATCGATCGTGATCAGCAGAGATATCGTGCCTAAGCGTCGCGTGATCACGATCGATCGTGATAATATTACGATCGATCGTGATTGCGGGAAAATATTAAAATTCGATTTTTCAATTAATTGATCGGGTTGATCTAGGCCGTTGATTGATGGACCGCGGCCCTAAGTTGAGAAAAGATAAAAGTCTGAGGAGGAGGCAAGTAAGAGATATAACGGGATAGAGAGAAAAACTCTAAGGGACATCGGAGGCCGGATCGAAGCGATTAGCGAGGAACGGGCGAATTCGAAGGGAAACAAAGCAAGCAAATATGGCAGATAATCAAAATGCGGATGTACAACAGATTATCGAGACTGAGGGAGTCGGGGCGACGAACATTGCTCGATTATGTTATGCCATCCATGGACGGGGTTCAATCAGCAATTCAAAAACCTGCCATCACGTGCAACAATTTTGAAATTAAGCTAGGAACAATACAAATGATTCAACAGTATCAATTTTGTGGTCTGCCTAATGAGGACCCTAAGGATCATATTGCTAGCTTCGTCGAGGTCTGTGATACTTTTAAATACCATAATGTCTCTGAGGATGCTATCAAGCTCAGGTTATTCCCCTTCACACTAAGAGATCGCGCGAAGAACTAGTTGAATTCCTTACCCTCGGATTCAATTACCACGTGGAATGAATTAGTGCAGAAATTTCTATCCAAATTCTTTCCCTTTGAAAAGATGGCAAAACTCCGCAATGAGATCACCAATTTTACTCAATTTGATGGAGAGACAATCTATGAAGCATGGGGCCGATTCAAGGAACTTTTGAGAAGATGCTCCCAACATGGTCTACCACAATGGATGCAAATACAGACATTCTTTATTGGCTTATCAGTTTCTACACGGACTCTCGTCAATTCAGCAGCTGGTGGATCACTACTACAAAAGATGGAAGTGGAGGTGTACGTGAAAGATGGCAAAACTCCGCAATGAGATCACCAATTTTACTCAATTTGATGGAGAGACAATCTTGAAGCATGGGCCGATTCAAGGACTTTTGAGAAGATGCTCCCAACATGGTCTACCACAATGGATGCAAATACAGACATTCTTATTGGTTATCAGTTCTACACGGACTCTCGTCAATTCAGCAGCTGGTGGATCACTACTACAAAAGATGGAAGTGGAGGTGTTCAACCCGTTAGAGGAGTTATCCCTAAATAATGATCAGTGCCCGGTTGAACGTCAGATTATGAGGAGGCAGCCAAATACCCCAGAAATGGATGCGATAAAAGCATTGACTACACAAATTGCATCCCTCACTCAGCACATCCAATGTAATCAAGCTCCAGTTAATGCAATTCATTTCCCAATCATACAATGTCAGTGGTGCCATGGACCACATGCTAGTGAAAACTGTCAGCAAGGGAACCAAATGGCTAGTGGTTCATCTGAACAGGCCCAATATGTGGGAAACTATAATAGACCGACACTTCAGAATTCCGGTAATTATTATAATGGGGGCACAACAACCACCCAAATTTTTCATGGAAGAATCCAAACAATGTCATATAGATGCCACAAGCTAATCAACCGGGGCCTCCGTTTCCAGAAAGAAAATCTAATTTGGAGGATTTAATTGTCAAGATGGGAGAGCGCACCAGTAATATGATTGCTGAAATGGGGGAACACACAAATAAATTTATGGCTGAAACAAGAACAACCTTGCAAAACCAGTCAGCTCAAATTCGAAGTTTGGAAACTCAAATGGGCCAGATGGCAGCCGCATTAAATGGTCGCCCTCAAGGCACATTACCCAGTTCCACTGAAGTCAATCCTAGAGGCCAGTGCAATGCCATCACACTTCGGAGTGGAGCAGTGATTGACAATAGCACCAAAGAAAATAAGAAAGTGGTCGCACATGACGGAATGCATTCTTCATCATCCGAGTCCACACCAAAGGATCAAGAGCAGATGACAGCTCCATCTCAGATATCAAAGGAGATCATCCCAAAAGTCCCTTTCCCACAACGCTTGAAAAATGCAAAGTTGGATAAACAGTTTGAAAAATTTTTGAACGTATTCAAGCAGCTTCATATAAACATTCCTTTTGCCGAAGCCCTGGAGCAAATGCCAACATATGCAAAATTTTTGAAAGAGATTCTATCACACAAAAGGAAGATAGAGGATTGTGGTACAATCGCCCTGTCTAAAGAATGTAGTGCCATAATTCAACGGAAACTACCACAAAAGTTGAAGGATCCAGGTAGTTTTACGGTTCCATGTGAGATTGGAAACTACATCTTCGAGCGGGCGTTATGTGACTTGGGCGCAAGCATCAATCTAATGCCTCTTTCTATTTTTCAAAGGCTTGAGCTAGGGGAAGAAAAACCAACTAGAGTAATTTTACAGATGGCCGACCGATCAATCAAACATCTAAGAGGAATAATCGAAGACGTGTTGGTTAAGGTCGACAAATTCATATTCCCAGCAGACTTTGTAGTTCTCGACATGGCGGAGGATCGAGACATACCTATTATTTTGGGCAGGCCATTCTTAGCTACAGGGGGTGCCTTGATTGATGTTCAGAGGGGGCAGTTGAAATTACGCTTGCAAGATGAAGAAGTGACGTTTAATGTCTTTAACTCCATGAAGTATCTGATGGCTAGCGATGATATATTTAGAATTGATTCTCTCGACTCAGCGGTGGACGGAGTTTCTCTTCAGTCTAGTGATCCTTTCGAGGTTACTTTACTAAATCATGATGCGTTTTTCGATTTTGACTCTTCTGTGCAGGAATTTATTTCATGGATGGATTCGTTCGAGCCAAATCGAAGAAGGTGTTTCGAGAGTTTGGGGGAGCCACCAGTTAGAGTCTTACCTTCTATTGAGAGTCCACCCGAGTTGGAGCTAAAGCCACTACCGTCTCACCTCAGGTATACATTTATTGGTACTAACTCAACTCTTCCAGTCATTATTGTAGGTGACTTATCTAAGACGGAGGAGGAGAAATTATTGCGTATACTTCGGACATACAAGGTGGCTATAGGGTGGACACTGTCATATATCAAAGGAATCAGTTCTTCATTTTGCATGCATCGGATTTTAATGGAAGAAGAGCATCGACCATCTGTAGAGCATCAACGCCGTTTAAATCCAGCCATGAAAGAGGTTGTGCGAAAGGAAGTTTTAAAGTGGTTGGACGCCAGGGTTATCTATCCGATCTCAGATAGTTCGTGGGTGAGTCCAGTGCAGTTTGTTCCAAAGAAAAGTGGGATGATAGTGGTCAAGAATGAAAATGATGAGTTGATTGCATCCAGAACAGTCACTGGTTGGAGAATTTGTATCGATTATCGTAAGTTAAACAAGGCTACTCGCAAAGATCACTTTCCATTGTTGTTTATTGATCAGATGCTAGATAGACTTGCCGGCCACGAGTATTACTGTTTCCTTGATGGATATTCCGGGTATAATCAGATTGCAATTGCCCCAACAGATCAGGAAAAGACCACATTTACCTGCCCATATGGCACTTTTGCTTTCCGCCGGATGCCTTTCGGATTATGCAATGCACCAGCTACATTTCAAAGATGTATGATGGTTATTTTCTCAGATATGGTGGAGCGATTCATTGAAATCTTCATGGATGACTTTTCAGTATTCGGTTCTTCATTTGACTCATGTTTGAATAATCTATCCAAGGTGCTCGAGAGGTGTGTTGAGACAAATCTAGTGCTTAATTGGGAGAAATGTCTTTTCATGGTGAAAGAGGGAATTGTACTGGGCCATCGTATTTCAGCACAAGGTATTAAGGTGGACCGAGCTAAAATTGTTGCCATCGAGAAGTTACCACCGCCGACGACAGTAAAAGGAGTGGGGAGTTTTCTAGGGTATGCGGGATTCTACAGAAGGTTCATAAAAGATTTTTCTAAAATCACCAAGCCGCTATGTCAATTATTGGAAAATGGAGTACCATTTATTTTCACTGCAGAGTGTCTTGCCGCTTTCAGTGTTTTAAAGGAGAAACTGGTGTCGGCCTCAATCATAGTCGCACCTGATTGGGAATTACCATTTGAAATTATGAGTGATGCCAGTGATTTCGTGGTAGGAGCAGTTCTGGGGCAGAGAAAGGATAAGATCTTCCATACAATTTATTACGCCAGCCGCACTCTCAATGATGCCCAACTAAATTATGCCACCACTGAGAAGGAATTGTTAGCAGTAGTCTTCGCATTTGACAAGTTCCGCCCTTATGTTATCGGCAACAAAGTCACAGTTTATACGGATCATTCGGCTATTAAATATTTGATGTAAAAGAAGGATGCCAAGCCACGGTTGATTCGATGGGTATTACTTCTAGAAGAGTTTGATATTGTGATCAAGGACAAGAAAGGCACCGAGAATTTGGTAGCTGATCACCTATCTAGGTTGGAAACATGCGCTCATATCTCCGATAGTGCCGTTCCAATAGCTGAAGATTTCCCAGATGAAAAGATCATTGCAATTGAAGTGTTACCGTGGTATGCGGATTATGTAAACTTTCTTGCCAGTGGAGTTATACCATCTGATTTGTCGCATCACCAAAAGAAGAAATTTTTCGCTGATGTAACGCGATATTATTGGGAAGAGCCTGATTTTATATAAACATTGTGCTGATCAAATCATCAGACGTTGTATCCCAGGACGATGAAGTAAACTCTGTATTAAAACACTGCCATTTTCTGGAATGTGGCGGACACTTTGGTGGCAAACGAACAGCAGCTAAAGTTCTTCAGTGTGGATTTTATTGGCCCTCCTTATTTAAAGATGCTTATTCGTTTGTTGTCGCTTGTGATCGATGTCAACGGACCGATAATATTTCTCGCCGGAATGAGATGCCTTTGACTAATATTTTGGAGGTTGAGCTATTTGATGTATGGGTATAGACTTTATGGGGCCGTTTCCGTCGTCGTACAACAACAAATACATTCTTTTGGCAGTGGATTATGTCTCCAAGTGGGTTGAAGCAATAGCTACGCCAACCAATGATGGCAGGGTGGTCTTGCGTTTTCTGCAGAAGAATATTTTCACTCGCTTTGGAACACCGCGAGCTATCATTAGTGACGAGGGCACTCACTTCTGCAATAGACAGTTTGAAGCACTACTCAGTAAATATGGGGTAAAGCACCGCAAAGCGTTGGGATACCACCCCCAATCCAACGGGCAGGCCGAAGTCTCTAATCGAGAAGTGAAGAAGATCCTTGAGAAGACAGTTGCAATTTCAAGAAAAGACTGGGCTCGCAAGTTGGATGATGCTTTATGGGCATACCGAACCGCATTCAAAACTCCTCTGGGTATGTCCCCATATAGGTTGGTATTCGGGAAAGCATATCATTTACCGGTTGAGTTGGAACACCGTGCTTTGTGGGCGATGAAGAAGCTGAATTTTGAGTTAACAGCCACAGGCCAGAAACGTCTCCTACAAATTAATGAGCTCGATGAACTTAGGAGCAATGCATATGAAAATTCAAAGATATATAAGGAAAAGACCAAGGCATGGCATGACAAGCACATCGTGGCGAAAGACCTTTCGCCAGGATAGCAGGTACTCTTATTTAACTCTCGTTTGAAATTGTTTCCAGGAAAATTGAAGTCGAGATGGTCGGGACCCTTCACGGTAGTGCAAGCTTTTTCTCACGGCGCAGTCGAGTTACGAGGAGTCGATGGCATTACATTCAAAGTAAACGGACAAAGAGTTAAACCATATTTTGGCGGCAATATTCCAAGTGACTCTTCCGTGACTCAACTCATACCCGAGGACTGATTTCAGTGGAACGTCTTGCTGAAGACGGTAAATCAAGCACTTGGTGGGAGGTAACCCATTGATTCTAGTTTCTTTGATTAGTGTCGGTCGAGTCGATTTATTTTTTTTATTATTTATTCTTAATATTTTTATTTGTTTGTTTTTTGTTTTACTTTTATTTTTATATTTTTATTCTCTATTTTTATTTTTCTTTCTTTTTATTGAGATATTTTTACTAATGTTGTGTTTAATATTTAAAAAAAAAAATTTGAAAAATTAAAGATAAAAGGGGGTGAACGGTGAAAAGCCGCAGCTTTTCACCTTCACTGTGTTCGTCGCTCCTTCACCGCCGAAGCCCACAACACTCTAAGCTCTGACAGCCGCCATCTCAGCCACCGTGTTCTAGTGCTCTCTTCACGATCAGCCGCACTCTTTGCTCCTCGACATTTTTAGTCGCACATCCGCCGCACTCTCTGTCCAGGTTTTCTTCGTTGGATTGTGGTTATTATTCTGAAAATATTTGTTGCACTCTTTGGCTGCTACATTAGTTTCCAAAGGTTATTCGAAATCTTTTTCTTAGACTGATACTCGAGTTTGGGGGAAGTTATATGTTTTGGAATTGCGGAGCTCACTCTCAGTAAATTCTGCCCACCAACTGTTTGATAAATTGCCTGTGAGAGAGTTGGCTCTGGGTCTTAGACTATTTGTGAAGCAAACACCGATCTTTAGATTTTACAATGGCTTCTAAGCACTTGAGAGGGTCCTCTAGTGCCTCCATTTCTTCACGGCCAAGTCCGTTTCCACATTCGTTCTTCAATGAGGAGGCGAAGACATTTTATCAACAATTTATGTTGACGGACAAGGCTATAATTTGTGATGTACAATTTCAGCCAGACCGTAGTGATGGGGATATCTTGACAATGCTTCAGTGGAGAAATTGGAGGGAAGTAGTTGTCTTGAGGGGTGATGCAAATGCTAGCGTTGTTCGAGAATTTTATGCTAATCTGAAGGCCTCGAAAACTGATGCACCGGTCACCGTTCGCAACAAAGTGATCGATTTCTCCGCTGAAGTTATTAATGACAAATTTGGGTTGTCCAAACATCTCGGATGACGAGTTCCAAGCTTTGCTGGCTGCCGGACCCAATTATGAGGAGATTTTGCGCGAGATGGGCCATCGACGGGCTCAATGGGTTTACACTAGATCCGATAACACATTGCCGCGCTATTTAGTCCCGAGCAGCTTGAATCGATATGCTCAAGCCTGGTGCAGGTTCATCCGATGCAATCTGATGCCGACCTCCCAAAAGACTGAATTTACCAGAGAACGTGCCGTGCTGCTTTATTGCATTTTAAAAGGCAAATCGATTGATGTCGGACGGATTATTCACAATAACATTGCCGACTACCGAAGGCAAACTGTGACCGCCGCTCACATTCATCCGGTCTTGATCCCACAGCTTTGTGCAGCCCAGCACGTATTGATGAATTCTGATGACGAACCATGGGTTCAGCAAACTATTTTTGGCTCGTCCAACATATCGAGGATAGCTAACTGGCCTCATGGTCGGGCTCGTCCTGATAGGCTGGGATTGATTGAATATGAGCCTGATGCAGAGGTTCCTACTCAACCCATGCCGGGCCCTCGTCTCTCCAAAGGAACTCCGTCTTTTTCCATACCGAGAATTCGACAAAATGACGCTGATGCTCGCCTTAAACGGCGCTATAAAAGGCAGGGGTCTGCTTCCACTACCATCGGTGCCTCTTCTTCATCTGCTGGGCCACCTCCTTCGCATCCTCCGGATGATGTTAAGCAAATGTTCGAGGCTTTAACCTTTGGTCAACAGCGGTTGGAGCACCGCATTCAAGATCTTCAAGATCGTGATTTGGAGCGTTCACTTTATGAAGCGCAGTATATGGCTGCCTTCAATGCTTATCATGGCTTTTCTGCCCAATCCACTCCTCCGTTCCCCATGTATCCGGATCACCTATCTCAGCCATATGACCCTCCACAAGAGGGTGACGATGCTGATCTTTCTGACTCACTGTCCGACTCTTTATGAGGTACGCTGCTTCACCCTCGCCTTTCAATTTTTTTTATGATTTTGAACACATTGTGGACAATGTAGATTTTAAGTTTGGGGGTGTTGGGGTAAATTTTAGCGTACTCTCTGATTAGCCAAAACTTTTTGTGGTCCTATTGTCTGGATTGTTGATTTGAGTGTCAATGACTGAATTTGTGATTGCATGTATGCCTTTGCTTCTTGGATAGCTCTAAGTATTTAGAACTTGTGATAATTACATTAACTTTGGTTTATTTTGAGATTCTCATCTTGTTGCGCACGTGTTCATCTTCTTTTGGCTTACTTTGTTAGTCATAGCACATGTAGTCTATAGATAGTGAATCAAACACGGTAAGTGAGCGATTGAGTTTAAACACTGTAAGGGAGAGCACCTCCAGTTAAAGTAGTGAGAGACAGTGAGAAATGATTCCTTCTTAGTTTTGCCCTGCATTCGCGAATGCAAAACTTGGTTTAACATGATGAAAGAATGACTTAGGCCATTGTTGAATCGTTTGAGCCTTTTTGAACACACTCTTTCTGTGTCTGTTATCGACACCCATAGTCACCTCATTGAGCCTATGATTGACCATTTCATTTGTTACCGTTATGTGAGCTTACCTTAAAACTATTTTGCCTATCTGACCAAAAGAACACTGGGTTATTATCGTTGGTCGAGGGAGAATAGGAGAAAAGGATGGCGAGGGCTAACAAGAACTCCTCTGTCTTATGATATGTTCATTATTTTCTGTTTTCATTCCTCTATTCGTGTTGTTGTACAGAAAAAGAAAGACGTCAAAGACGCCCAAAAAAAAAAGAAAGAAAGAAAGAAAGAAAAAAAAAGTGCAATTGTTAGTTTTCAATTCTATTTATGTTGTTTAAATTTTAGTGCACTAATGTACAAAGGAGTTAGAACTGAGTAACGGTGAGTGAAATAAGTTTGGGGGTCAGAGAGAGAAAGAAGGAAGTGTGAACAAATCTCATTAAGCGAGAAGGGATTGAAGAAAATGTTGAGTGGTTGAGATAAGGAAGAATGAATAGTGCTCTCTAATTAGCCTTGACTCCTAAAAATTCATACCTTCTAACCTGGCCGAACGTTACAATCCGAATGAAAGTCCTATCGACTTTTGATTTGTTTTACTGATTTCTGTTACTAGTGAATAATGGGCAACGCTGGAGAATGATCAGAGTGATGGAATGTCCTTAAGAGTGTTTGCCTTTACCTTAGACACGTGTGCTAACCTATCAATTTGAGAAAATTGGGCATGAACACACACACACACACACACACACACGAGGAACTCTTAATAAGCTAGTGTTGATGTTTTATTACAAGTTACTAATCGTAAAGAGTTTATCTAAGATGTTTGGGTATACTTGTGTCACTCTGAGACGAATTATTGAAATTTGCAATCTAGATTGTTTGATCATGATGTCTTGGCTAGTCTTTTTGATTGAGGATTGGGATATAACTTTAATTGTGTTGATTTCTTTTCGCTTGAGGACAAGCTTTCGTTCAAGTTTGGGGGTGTGATAAGTGTGTATTTTGCACACTTATTCGTGCTTTTCATTCTTGTTTCGATTAGTTTTTCCTCGAGCGTTTGAGTTTATTTGATGATTTTGGTGAGATTGTGCAGGTAAGTTGAGTTTTAACAGGTAATGGCGGAATTGGTTTGAAATTAGGAAATAAAGACAAAAGTGAAGCAAAGAAGAAAAGGCGATCACGATCGATCGTGCTCAACTGCGATTGATCGTGATCCGAGGAGATTTTCTCACAGAATTCCAGAACCGGCCTGATCGATCGGGCTTTGAACCTCGATCGATCGTGATCGATAAAAGTTTCGTTCAAAATTTCCCGAGCCAGCCCGATTGATCGGGCTCAGCACCTCGATCGATCGTGATTCTAGAGTTTTTCATACCAAAAATCCAGAGACGGCCCGATCAATCGGGCCTTGGACCTCGATCGATCATGATCAGCAGAGATATCGTGCCTAAGCGTCGCGTGATCACGATCGATCGTGATAATATTACGATCGATCGTGATTGCGGGAAAATATTAAAATCTGATTTTTCAATTAATTGATCGGGTTTATCTAGGCCGTTGATTGATGGACCGCGGCCCTAAGTTGAGAAAAGATAAAAGTCTGAGGAGGAGGCAAGTAAGAGATATAACGGGATAGAGAGAAAAACCCTAAGGGACATCGGAGGCCGGATCGAAGCTGATTAGCGAGGAACGAGCGAATTCGACGGAAACTTCACAGTGTTTTCTTTCTTCTCTTCTTTTCTTATATCATGAACTATTTTATTCTCTCTGGTTTTCTTTAACTCTATCATGAACTAAACTTTCGATTCTAGGGTTTCGACGTAACTTTGTTATGACTATTTATTTTTCTTAATTCCAATTTTTAGTTTTCTATTCCTTTTATGTGTTGAGTAATCTATTCTGAACTTAATGCTTAGGTTTGCTTGATCACCAAAACTAAGAATTTTAGGGTTAATTCGGGATGCGAGAGCGGAGAATTTAACCGTGCATTGAATATTTTGCCTCAAAAATGACCCTAGACTAGAGATAGTTAGGGCGTTTGAGTGGTAATTCAATTTCTTGTTCTTAATGTGTTCAATTGATTGTAGGGTTAGAGACCGAGAGGTAATAACACATCAATTGAGTAAGTTTATTAATACTCGAGAGAGTTTAATTAACGACATAGCGAAATAACCATCAACACGAAGGAATAGAAATTAATTACTTGAATTAGGGTACTAAATAGGAGTAGCTAAGTGAAATCGGAACCCTGAAATTTTCTCATTATATAATCTTAACTTTTTATATTCGAATTTGTTATTTAAATTGTTTGGTTTATTTTATTTGAATTACTTTAGTTTAAAATCATAAATCATCAACATATTGTTTCTTTTCAAATTAAGCTGAAATTTAGATATTCAATACTTAACATATTTATTCCTCGTGGGATCGACACTCGTGCTTGCACACACTTTACTACTTTTGCGACACGTGCACTTGCGTGTAATTATTCGCAACTGTATGTGTGGTGATTGGTGAAATTTTCCCTAATTTCTGAATTTAGGGATTTTGCCCTAAAATTTTGATTTCTGATGACCAGCCAAAATTCTTCACATTTCTCGGCTGCACAATGATTGTAATGGCATCAAGGCCTTCCAAAGGGACCTTAAAATGGAAGGTTGTGCCAACCCCTTCAAATGACCCATCTTGAGTTCGACGTTTTGAACCACGGTACTTTTCTAACATATTTAGATCGGATAGAGATAGGATGCAATATGAGAATGAAATCAAGCATCAATGAATTATTTGTTCTAGAAGAGTAGACTTCACACGGTTTAGTTCATTGGGTATTGGAGAATTATTTGATAATATTGGATTGTCTGATTTGTGCAACTTCAGAGTAATACCCATGAGAGGCTTATTCATTTTTTTAATGCGAACATAGTTGGTATGATGCAACCTATTGGGCGAGAAATCAAATTTAACCACAACAATTATCAATGAAATTATTGGGTTTCGATGGACGATCTGAGCGAGGAATATTTTCATACTTCTCAGGACCCCGACTTTGTTAAGCACGGTAATGACCTTTCTAAGAAAAGTGCATAGAAGTCTTGATATTGGCTCTTTCTATAAACCCAAATGGAAGGATCTAAATGTTTAGGTCCATGTTATCCATCATTTGATCTCCCACACATTTTACCACGGGATGGAAACCGAGATCACGTAAGTCACGTGGATCTTTATTTCATGGAAAAAAATCTACAATAGAAAGATTTTGGGTCACATGAGAGATTTATATGTGACCGAAAAAAAAAAAAATCTACCGTACAATACATTGATCGAGAAAATATTTCTACATTTTGGGATTGAAATACCTGCTGACGAGCCGAAGACAAAGGAAAGAGGTATGGATGTGTACGATCACTGCACCCTCGCTCGTATGGATATATTTGAAGTAGAAGGAGAATGGGTTTTCAAGACCAATCATGCACCTCGCAGCTCCATCTACTGCCATAGCCACAACGACAGTCACAACCACATGCAATAATCCAATGGAGGATATGCCTCCTCCTTCATCTTCTCATCACACGTTCGATCATATATCCACACCTATGGAGGAGTGGCATTCTCTCACAGCGAATATATCTAGTCTGACTTCAGTTGTTGAAAGCATGGGTCAAAAGATCGAAGATATCATGTTCGAAGCTTGATGCAGTTCAACAATCTTTAGATTCTCTCTCACCTCTAGTCTCAGACTGCTGGACCATCGTCACCTGATTAGATTATTGTTTTCATTTTGTTATGCTTGATATATGATGTTTATATTTGAGACATGTTAATTGAGATCTTATTGATATATTTGAGATATGCTAATTAGGATCTGTTTATTTTTTATATATGTTGATTGATATTTGTTTGATATATGTTTTTTTTTTTATAATGATTTTTGGCGATAGAGGAAAAATAAAGGAAATTTGCCCAAATTTTTTGTAAAATTTAAACTTGGAACTAATATTTACATAAATTTGTGTAATTGAATTGTACAATAAACTTTTTACATAAAAAAAGTTACATCAAAACACTGCACTTTTTTTCCAATTGTGTCATGTTCTACTTTAATGACAAGTTGAATCAGGAGCAACATATTCCTACAATACAACGTAAATCAGAGGTTATTTTATATATAGCATACAAATCATAAACGTAAAACTTGACTTACTTGTGTCCCACAAACAGAAGTGAAGCCAATAAATGTGTCACGTGAGCTTTATCCTCTGCCTCTTCCTCTACCACTAAAAGTTGCAGGTTGTAGAGCATATTCCTTGACGCGTGCGAGTGTTGTGGCCGACACTCCGACAACTTCTACTTGTCAAGGTGATACTTTTCTTGCTACTTATTGATCGATTTTGAGGCTCATCAACATCCCTCACTTGTTTCTTATATGGTCTACCTGTTGGACATTTTATTGCAGGTGGCAGAATTGTATCCAAAGTTGTTACATCAGGCCACCTGTCTTGTAACGTCCCCCGAACCCACCCCGGCTCGGTGCGCTACATTGCTCACTAACCCCGCGTTTAAAACGTTATTTAAAATAATTTTTGATAATATTTTGACTCAATTTTTGGGTTTTTTGAACCCTCGAAAACGGTTGAAAACGTGCAGTAAAATACGTGCCAAACGTATCGAAAAAGGTCGGGTTGAACTTATTGCATTCTGAATCCTCCTGCTGAGCTTCTCTAATCTTTTCCAAAATGGTAGGCTTCAGAGACATATCTGATAAAACTGCTGCCAAGTTTGAAACTAACTCCAAATCAAATCTCTGAAACTCCATACCCTAAACATTGGCCTTCCCGGGGTGGTACTTGATCTCCAAATCATAGTCCTTAACGAACTCGAACCACTGCCGCTGCCTCATATTCAACTCCTTTTGAGTGGATATATACTTCAGACTTTTATGATCTGAATATACCTCACACTGCTGACCATACAAGTAATGCCTCCAGATCTTCAAGGCAAAGACCACTACTGCTAATTCCAAGTCATGGGTTGGATAATTCTTCTCATAAGACTTCAGCTGTCTAGAAGCATAAGCTATCACTTTATCTTTCTGCATTCAGCACACAACTTCAAACTAATTCGAGAGGCATCACAATAAATACTGAATTTCTCCTCGGCTACAGGCAACGTTAACACCAGAGCTGTCGTCAATTTCTACTTCAGCATCTGAAAACTCAGCTCACAATCTTCTGACCATTCATATTTCACATCTTTTTTGCGAGTTAAGGGGGCTGCTATTCTCGAAAAGCCCTCAATAAACTTCCTGTAATGGCCAGCCAACCCCAGAAAACTTCGAATCTCGCTGACATTTCTCGACTGAGACCATTCATTAATCGAATGAATCTTGGCTGGATCCACCGATATCCCTCGACTGGAAATAACATGACCAAGAAAATGCACCTTATCCAACCAAAACTCACACTTTAAAGGTGTGGTTATGGATAGTGGTCGTTTGTTGGATTGTCTATATGTAAATGATAGTGGTTTAAAACTATTTGATTTCAGGTTTGGTTTCGAAAATATTCAGTCGTTATGCTGCTCGTTTTTCTTGTATAACAAACAACATTGGGTTCATTTGTTTTTACGTTTTAGATGAGGTTTTGGAGTCAGTTTTCTGAGATTTTTACGTGTCGTAAAGCAGGGGATGTCAGGATTGTTTGGTAAAAATTTTGGGTGATTTGAGTGTGTGTGACTTGAAGAGAAAAAAAGTGAGTGGAAGTTGCTAGTGGCCGAGGCAGGGGCGCGCAGGGCGCTAGAGGAGCGCGCGGGGTGCGGGCTGGGCGCGTGCAGCGCCGATATATCGGCAGTGTTCCCTGTAGTTGGATCGCGAACCCGAGAGGGTGCCGATCGATCACTGCCTGGCGGCGATCGATCGGCACATGCGCGTGTAGGGTAGCGCGCGGTGCGTGCAGGAATTGGGCACATCACATCGAATTGTCCCAATAAGCCTGCGATGGTCTTCTTAGAGAATTGAGATATAGAAAGTGTGAGTTCAAGCGATAACGAGATGTCATCACTCAAAGATTGTAGTGATGTAGATGTGGAGGAGCCGGTCAAAAGAGATTTATTAGTCACAAGGAGAGCCTTAAGTGTACAAATTAAGGAGGATGATGATAAAGCCCAAAGGGAAAACATCTCTCATACTAGGTGTTATGTCAACAACAAGTATGTAGCATGATCATCTATAGCGGGAAAGTTACAAAATGTGGCTTAGTGCGTTATTGGGTCCAAAAGGTAAAAGGTTGAACACCAAACTACCCAAAACCGTACAAATTTTATGGTTTAGCGATTATGGCAAAATTAGAGTAAACATGAAAAGTAACATCGCATTAATCAATTGGGAAGTACAAAGATGAGATTTTGTGGACGTAGTGGTGCAATGCAAGCACCACACCTATTGGGGAGACCATGACAATATTATAGAACGCTAAGCATAATGGCTATAAATGAGTATTCGCTTATGCCAACCTGGGAGGTTGGTAGTACTACAAACTTAACCAACACCGTGGGAAGCAAGCTAGATCAAGAGAGGATTGCCAAAGAGATCAAAAAGAAAGGGGCAGATATTAAGTAAATAGACTTGTTCAGAATTTCACTGAAGGTAGTAAAAATCTGAACATGTTATTGAGCAGCCAGAGAGTGCAGTTTGATAAAACTGGCCTAGGGTATGACGAGATTAGTAAAAAGAAAACATATAAAAAGCTTTTTGTTAAATCCACTGTCTGTCATGCATGCAATGAAGTAGGACATAAATCATTTGTGTAATACCCAGCATGTACGGATTTCAGATATATTATATTATATTGTTATTTTATTATATAATGCCATTTTTGGTAAATATGTCAAATCAGGTCTGTTTCACGAAAAGAAAGCCCATTATGATCCTAACGAATAATTAGAATTTTAAGGAATTTTGGAGAATTTTCGGAATAGTGACGCTATATTCTGAGTAAATACACTTTGCGTGATGTAAAAGACGTTCTCGTAAATATAGCAAACGAAGTCCGTTTTGCGAACGGATAGTTTCGTTAGGTCCCAAATAATAAGTTAGACATATTGGTGAAGTAAGGACGTTTGGGAAAAGTCGAATGGTTAGCGATTAACGAAACGAATGACGAATTAGTTATAGAAATCAATAAAGGGCAAAACGGTCTTTTGCAAAGTGAAATTTTCATAAAAACCTAATTCTCTTCTTTCCTCTCCACTTCTCACGCCAGAACACATTTTCTTTTCCTCTCTCTCGCGAACTCTCTGTCCGCCAAGGGTTTCAACCATTCCGACTCCGATTTTCCTTCCGTTCGTCTCGTTTTCTTCACGCGTTCTCCTCCAATCGACGTTCTCGGTAAGTCTCTATAGTTTTGGAACATTGAAATCCGAGTTTCGTAAAGTTTTAAACGTTTAGGTTCGTTTAGGTTTTTGATTAAAAACGAGATCTAGGGCTCGTAATCGATAGGTTGTCAATGATTAAGTAAATATTGAACGTGTTGGACGTATTTGGACGAATCTAATCGATTTAGGAAAAATGTTAGAATTTACGAAATTTCGAGATTTTTGAATAAACTCGTTTAACGTAAATCCTTGTAAATTGCTTAGGTAAACAGTGCTCGTGGACGGGTTTAAGCTGCTTTGGACGCGAGGTAAGTTCTCGTGATTTTCTTTGGCCAAATCGGCCTACACCGTACATCGTGTCGTCTCGAGGCGTTTTGGAGATGCCTTTAGTTAGTTTTGCTCGGTTTGGGTAGCTAGGTCTTAGGAGTTTATAGTTTACGTTTTTAAAGTCCCGATGGTCTATGTGTTGCTTGTTTATTGTATGATATTGAACTGTTCACGCATCACTTGGTTTTAAAGAAAGCATGAAAACGAATTTCCGCACAGAGTTTTAAAGATAACGTAAAGCATAGCATCGGCCGAAAGGCTTACAGTTCACGGCCGAAAGGCTTACAGTTCACGGCCGAAAGGCTTACAGTTCACGGCCGAAAGGCTTACAGTTCACGGCCGAAAGGCTTACAGTACACCGGCCGAAAGGCTTACAGGCCGAAAGGCATACAGATACAGGTCACGCGAGGTGGGGCTCAGGCACGGCTGTACGGATTGTAAGCGTGTACCCCCCTCCTCTAGCTGGAAAGAGTAGTCCGCCCGCTGGATGAGCTCTCTCTGGTTAGAGGGTATAGGATCTCGGTGACACCTACAGAGCATTGCATAGAAAGATAAAATAAAGCATGATTTATCGAACTCATAGCACAGCATGCATTGCATTTACTAGGGCTTACTGAGATTTATCTCATAGTGTGTTTATGTATGGTGTAGGTGACATAGACTACGAGATACCAGGTGAGGACGACGTTCCTCCGCCTGAGGCATAGCTCAGTTGACGGATGATGGCTGCGGTGGTGTGCTGGCGCAGTCGAGGCGTAACCGACCCGTGGGAAGTATGTATAGAGTTTTGAGGGTTTTGAGAACGTTTTGGGATAATTGATAGAATATGTATAGATATTTAGGATGTTTAATTTGTTTTTGAAAATTCTGGAACTGTTTGGTGTATAGTGTCTTAAATGATTTAGTAAACTGTATTTGTACTGTTTTAGGTTCGGTACGGATATGCTCGAGTTTTAGAGCTATCCACGCCGTTCGTTTTTAGAAAGTCTTATCGCAATTAGAGTATCGTGTTATTGTAAGTCTGAATTGCGTAATTAGTAGTCGATGAATAGATATAGAAGTTGATTTTCAGATTGTTATTTGATGAAGTGTTGCTCTCTGGAATCGAATTCCAGAGAGCATATGGGATGAAAATAAAAGGGCCGTTGTGCTCTCTGGAAGTTCAGATTCCAGAGAGTACTTAGTGGGAAAGTAAAACAGAACAGAGGAAAAAAAAAAAAAAAAAGGGAAAGGATCGCTGCAATGTATATAGAGTGCAGCGATCGATCTCTGCAAATTGCAGAGATCGATCCCTGCAATGCATATAGCATGCAGCGATCGATCTCTGCAATTCGCAGAGATCGGTCGCTGCCTCTCTTTTGTCAGCAGGGACGGTTTTGCCCTCCCAATGTTTTATTATGTTTTATTAGTTTTAATTGATTTAATTTAATTGTTTTAAAAGTTTTATTTAAATTGTTTTAAAGGTTAGATTTCAATTCCGATTTCGATTCTGGTTTCGATTTCGGTTTAGCTTCCACTTAAAGTTTAATTAAATTTATTAGAAAAAAAAAAATATATATTCGGGAAAAAACGGGTACAGTTTTAGGGGTGTTACAATTTGTGTGTCCTTTAAAAACAAATAATATGAAAACTGGCAGTAAGTTGCAATGGGTTCCCAAAGGAACCAAAACTAACACTAGGACCCAAAAGATTTGGGTACCTAAGAAGACTATTTGATCTCTGTTTTGCAGGATAATGTGTCTCCAATAAGGAATCAGTGGTACCTTGACAGTGGCTGTTCTAGGCACATGACTGGAGATGCATCCATGTTTGCTGTTGTCAACAAAAAGAAAGGTAATGTCACTTTTGGTGAAAACCAGAAGGGTAAAATTGTTGGCATCGGCAATATAGGTAATCCTGATAATATTATTATAGAAAATGTTCTGTTAGTCGAAGGTCTGAAATATAACCTGCTGAGTATTAGCCAGTTATGTGATAAAGGCTATGAGGTGATCTTTAAATCAAACTCTTGTTTAATTAAAGATGCTTCTAGTAACAAAACTCTGTTTTCTGGTTTTAGGAAAGAAAATATTTATATCATTGACATGGATAATGTTTTCTGTTTTGATGAAAAATGTTTTGCTGTAAATTCTTCAAATGATAGCTGGATTTGACATAGGAGATTAGGTCACGTAGGAATGGATACCTTAGCTAAGATTACTAAGGAGAATTTAGTTAGAGGAATCCCTAAGATATCTTTTGAAAAGGATAAAGTCTGTGAAGCTTGTCAAATGGGCAAGCAGATCAAAAGTTCTTTTGCTTCTAAGAATTCAATTTCTACTTCTAAGCCTCTTCAACTCCTTCACATGGACCTCTTCGGTCCTTCCAATATAGCCAGCCTAGGTGGCAAATTCTATGCCTTTGTTATTGTAGATGACTTCTCCAGATTCACTTGGGTTCACTTTCTGAAGTCTAAGGATGAGACTTTTGACACCTTTTCTAACTTTAGGAAAAGAGTTCAAAATGAAAAGGAGCTCACCATAGTTGCTATTCGTAGTGATCATGGTGGAGAATTTGAAAATGAGAAATTTGAACTCTTGTGTCTCAAGTATGGAATTGAGCACAATTTCTCTTCTCCTAGGACCCCTCAGCAAAATGGTATTGTTGAGAGGAAAAATAGATCTCTCCAAGAGCTTGCTAGGACTATGCTTAATGAGAATTCACTTCCTAAGTATTTCTAGGCTGAAGCTGTTGCAACAGCCTGTTATGTGCTTAATCGGGTCTCCATAAGACCTATTCTTGAGAAAACTCCATACGAACTCTGGAGTGGAAAAACTCCTTCTGTGAAATACTTTAGAGCCTTTGGTAGTAAATGCTTTATTCTCAACACTAAGGATAACTTAGGAAAATTCGATTCCAAATCCGATCTTGGAATTTTTCTAGGATATTCTCTTACCAGTAAAGCATATAGAGTATTCAATAAGAGAACTCTAGTTGTAGAGGAATCAGTACATGTAAACTTTGATGAGACTCCTCAGCCATTAATCAATGTGGATGAGGATGATACTTTGGAAAAACAACTGGATTCCTTTTCCTTAGAAAAGCCTACTGATCCCATTCAAATAGAAAAATCTCTAGAACCTTCCCCTACTTCTCTAGATACTGTTCCTGTCAAGGATGAAAATCCTACTCTCCCTAGAGATTGGAAATATGTCAGAAACCATCCAATAGATGAAGTCTTAGGTGATCCTTCTTTAGGGGTTAAGACTAGAGCCTCTCTTAAGAATCTCTGTGCCAATGTGGCATTTATTTCTCAGATAGAGCCTAAGAAGTTTGAGGAAGCCGAAATGGATGAATATTGGATTGTTGCAATGCAAGATGAACTAAACCAATTTGAAAGGAACAATGTTTGGGAACTTGTTTCAAAACCTGTAGATCATCCTATTATTGGATCTAAGTGGGTTTTTAAGAATAAAATGGATGAAATAGGATTGTAGTAAGAAACAAAGCTAGGCTAGTTGCCAAAGGTTACAATCAAGAAGAAGGAATTGATTTTGAGGAAACCTTTGCACCTGTAGCTAGGCTAGAATCCATTAGAATGCTCTTAGCCTTTGCCTGCTACAAAAACTTCACACTCTTCCAAATGGATGTAAAGAGTGCTTTCTTAAATGGATATATCATGGAAGAAGTTTATGTAGAGCAGCCCATAGGATTTGAAGACTATGCTAAACCTGATCATGTGTATAGACTTAAGAAGGCTCTTTATGGACTTAAGCAGGCTCCTAGAGCTTGGTATGATAGATTGAAGAATTTCCTTGAGGAAAGGAATTTCAAAAAGGGAAATACATATTCAACTCTATTTACCAAGCAAAAGGATGATGACATTCTGTTAGTTCAAATTTATGTTGATGACATTATCTTTGGATCTACTAATGTCAACTCGTGTAATGAATTTTCCTCCCTCATGCAAAGTGAATTTGAAATGAGTATGATGGGGGAGTTAAAATTCTTCTTAGGATTCCAGATTAGTCAATCTCCTGATGAAATTTTCTTCTGTCAAGAAAAGTACATTAAGGAACTCCTTAAGAAATTTGGCTTAGAATCTGTCAAATCTTCTAGGACTCCCATGAGTACCACTACTAAATTGGACAAGGATGAAAATGGTATATGTGTGGATATCAAGAAATATTGTGGTATGATTGGTTCTCTGTTATATCTGACTGTAAGTAGGCCAGATATACTCTGTAGTGTTTGCCTATGTGCTAGGTTTCAGGCTGCTCCTAAGGAATCCCACTTAAATGCTGTCAAGAGAATTTTTAAATATCTAAGTGGGACTCATGATTTAGGATTATGGTATCCGAAGGGCACCTCCTTTGATCTGATAGGATATTCTGATTCCGATTATGCAGGAAGTTTAGTTGATAGGAAAAGCACCAGTGGAACATGTTAGTTTCTTGGTGAATCTCTTGTCTCCTGGTATTCTAAGAAACAGAATTCTGTTGCATTGTCAACTGCAGAAAGTGAATATATTGCTGCTGGCAGTTGTTGTGCATAAATGTTGTGGATGAAACAGACTTTGGAAGACTATAATCTGTTTTATAATAGGATTCCTATTCGGTGTGATAACACCAGTGCTATCAACATTTCCAAAAATCTTATTCAACACTCTAGAACAAAACATATTGATGTAAGGTATCATTTCATCCGAGATCATGTTCAAAGAGGTGATATTTCGTTGGAATTTGTTAATTCTGTAGATCAATTGGCAGATATTTTTACAAAACCTCTGGATGAGAAAACCTTCTAAGGTATTAGAATAAGATTAGGTCTTCTCAAGTATGCAAAATAAGTTCCTGTCCTTATTATTCACATCCTCCGGTCCTTTTTCCTTTCACCGGAAGATGTGCAACCTCCACTTATCGGATGATGCATTTTCTTATCTGATGACACGTGTGCTCTATCGAGTCCTATCCGACTTCCACGTTTGTCTCTTTCTATCGGGCGATGCCCTAACTTATTTAAATTCCTCTTCTTACAAAGACGCTTCATCTTTCGCGCTCTTTCACTTGCTTCTCCTCTGATAGTCGTGTTTTTCCCCTTTCACAAACCCTTATATCCTTCGCGTCTACACTCTATCGTTTCTTCCATCGCTATTATGGAATCCTCTTCTAGAGCTGGTAAGGAACCCGCTGCTAAGAAGTCCAAGACCACCGCTCGTCAGTCCCGTGAACTTCCTCGTTCAAATAGCTGGCCATCGTATTACTTCATTACTGAGGATGCAGAAATAAGGTATCATGAAGGTTTTAAATTAAGGAAATTGATTCCTAGTCGAGGCATTACGGCTGATGAAATTGTTAGTCTCAACCTAGTTGAACCCTTGAAGGACATAGGATTGCTTGGTTTATTTGATGTTGAAACCTTCTATTATTCAGATGCGGTTAGGATGTTTTATATCAATATGAGTTTTTCTCCTGATTACTCTGTGATCAAAAGTTATGTGTATGGAAAGCACATAACTATTACCTCCTCTTCGATAAATGAGCTTCTGGAAAGCCTACACTTAGATGCATGCCCAAAATACTATACCACAGGGCAAGAGTCACCTTCCTTTGATACAGAAGAAGGTCGTTTTCTGTTACAATCCATAGCTCCCGACCCGAACAACACTCCTTCTGTTTTAAAGAGCCGGCATTTGAATATAAGGGCTAAACTTTTCCATCAAATGATCGGTTAGAACATCTGTCCAAAAGGTGGCCATTATGATGAGGTTAGCTGTATGGAGATCTTTATCCTTCTTGGCATCTACCAAAAGACCCCTTTCGATATAGGATACATTGTCTTGAGAATGATGATTCAGGCTATCACCTCCAGAGCTCCTTCACTTCCCTACAATCTGCTTCTGATGAAGGTTTTTCAGCAGCATGACATTAGTTTTCCTGAGGATGCTGAGATTAGTTGTCTTAAACCCGCCAACTACTACTCCAAATCTACTCTGAACAGACTGGGGATTAAGAAGAATAGAAAAGGAGAGTTTTATTTGGATCAGTCTAAACAAAGGGTTGCTCAGGTTGCTGTTGCCAGAAAAGGGAAAAGAAAGCTTGAACTGACTGATGAGTCATCAACTCAAGAGGGCGTTGGTGATTCAGAGATCCCTGCTCTTTTTGATTCCCCTCCTCAATCTCCGGTCTCTCGCCTCCACCTTCCTCCTCCAGTGCCAAGAATTCTTCCTCCTCCAGTGCCAAGAACTCTTCCTCCTCCCTCTCCAACACCCATTGTTGCCACCGTTTCAGCCCCTTCACCTTCCTTGCTGCTGTCCACTCTGCCTACTCCTGTCCCTCTATCTCCTGTTGTACCATCCTCTCCTCCACCATCCATTTTGATTCCTTCCCTGCCTCCTCCAGTCCAAACATCTGCCCCAATTCTGCCAGCCACTCCTGCCACCCCAAAAACTTTTCAGAGATGATTCATTATGAGTGAAGAGCAGTTCCATTCCTTGCAGTCCAGCATTGACAGTCTTGGGACAGCTTTTAGCTCACTTCAAAGTCAAATTGAAACTTCTATAGATACTAAGCTAGCCCAGCATGCATTGGACTTGAGCACCAAGATGGATGAGCAGATCAAACAGCTCAAATTGGATGTTGGTGTGGATTTAGCTAAATTGGGTCAAACCATGACTCTCAACCATACACTCTTTACTCGGACCCTCCAGTCTTTTCAGTCTCAAATTGAAGCTCTTCAACCTGCACGGTCACCACCACCTCAGTATTCCTCTGAGCCGTGTATTGCAGACTTTCTCCCTCCCATTTTTTGACCTGAGGTAGATGAAGATACTCGGTTCATGTCTTCGGATTTACATCAAGCTGAGCTGCCAGTCCAGGTCCAAGCAGTTTCTTCTGTCTCTGCGTCCTCCTCCCACTCTTTACCATGTATAGACATGGTGGTATATCAAGGCTCATCTCAGGCGGCTTCTTCATCAGTTCCTCCTCCAGTGCTCCCTCCGTGTTTGGACTTGATGGAGCTTCTGGCCCTAATTTGGGCATTTTATCAACCTCTAATTGTAACATCCCTAAGTCCGTACCCATTTACCCGTATAAATTTTTCATTTTTATTTTACACTTTATACTTATATCTTTAACTTATCATTTTAAAGAAACTTAATTAAACTGTAAACTAAACCTAAACCTAAATCAGAAATTGAATCTAATTCTCGAAGCTTTTAAACCAATTCAAAACAATTAAAAGTAAATAAAGTAAACTATTTAAAACAATTAAAATTATTTAAAATAGTAAACAAATCGCGGAGGGGCAAAACCGGAAAAACGGAGGGGAGCAAGTGCGGCGACTGAGCGCCTAGGCGCTGCAATGTGCAGCGACCATTTTCTCCTCTCCCTCTCTCTGGAATCCGAGATTCCAGAGAGCGATCCCCTATTTCATTTCTCTATTTTTACAATTCCAGAGAGCAGAACATCGCCCTGCCACTTTTAGCATTTTTCACTTTCACCACTAATCACCATCAATTTATCATTTAAACTTAACTAATACGTATTCTAAACTCAATCCATTTGCAGCGGACTTTGCAAAATCCAACCGCGTGGATAGCTCTAAAAACCGAGCATATCCGTAACCAATCCTACAACCATTTAAAACATTTCTATAACATTCAAATAAAATACTTAACAAAACGTTTTAAATACGATTACCAAAACATTTGAAACGTCGAAGTAAACCTATCAACTACCAGACCAAGCATCCTAATATGTTCTATACAAATTGACATCAGCCCAAACATCACAAAATCCCAAAATCTATACATACGTTCCCCACGGGTCAAAACGCGCTTCGACCGCCCAGCGCACTCCCACGGGCCATCATCCATCAACTGCCTCAGACATCAGAAGGAGGAACGTCGTCCTCACCTGGATCTATGTCACCTAGAACGTCACCTACACCATACAGACATCTATGAGATAATGAAATCTCAGTAAGCTACGTAAATGCAGATGCATGCGTGCGTATGCCATTCAGAAAACATGCAGATTCAGATTCAGATCCAGATTCATTACGTCGCAGACAGACAGATTGTCACCGAGATCGCAACCCACTAACCGGAGAGAGCCCATCCTGCGGTCGGACTACTCTTTCCAGCTAGAGGAGGGGGGTACACGCTTGCAACACGCACAGCCGTGCCTGAGCCCCACCTCGCGTGACCAGATACAGACAGATTACGTTCATGCATTCAGAGGTTCATTACTTTCTTTTCTTAAAACACGTGCGGAAATTCATTTTCATGACATTTGAAATACGTGATGCATGAACAGTTCATATCAAAGCAAACAAACAAGCATGCGTACCATCAAGGCTGTAAGGGAAATAACCTAAAACAATCATAAACCTATCTACCCAACCAAAGCAATTTTAAACAAACAACGCTTCAGGGATCCTCGATACGACAACGAAGTATGGTGTAGACCAATTGGTCAGAGTAAGTCACGGAAACTTACCTTGGGCGCGCTGAACCTCAAGCTTCGTCTACGAGAGTCGTTCTCCTAAGGCAATTTAGAATGATCGACGTTAAACAAGTTTAAGCTTCTAAACGTCCAAATTGATAAAACCTTAACTAAAGGAATGTCCTAAAGCTTTAATTCAATCATTCGAGCTATTTCACTGAGAAATTACGCGCCTGACATTTCGAGTCCTAATTTACGAGTTTTCCTAAAAACCCGAAAATGCCTAACTTTTTAACATTTTTTACAGATTGATTTATCTTCGTCCAATAACGTCAAATACGTCCAATATATACCTAATCATGGCTAACCTATTAATTACGAACCCTAAATCTCATTTTTAACGAAAATCGATCGAAACCCTAACTACCTAAAACGCCATAAACATCGAAATAAAAGCTCTAAGAACGTAGATGCATACCTAGGATAGCGAGAGGAGGAGAAACCGTGAAGGATCGAAGTCGATCGGAGGTCGAAACGGAGTCAGAACAGGGAAAGGCGTCGGCGGCCGCGAGGGAGAAAGCTCTCTGGCGATCGTGATTTCCAGAGAAGAAAGAGAGAAGTGAGGGAGAAAATAGGTTTAGGTTATTTTTATAAAAATGAAATTGTAAATTACTATTTTGCCCTTCACTGATTTTTATATTAATTTCGTCCTTCGATTTGCTAATCGTCCTACCATTCGGTTTCACCAAATCTCCTTAGCTCACCAGTAACTCCAACTTATTATTTGGGTTCCATTGAAACCGTCCGTTCGCAATTCGGACCTCGTTTACTATTTTTACGAGAACGTCTTTTACGTTACGAAAAGTGTATTTACTCAGAATATAGTGTTTGATCTCCGAAAATTCCCGTAACTTCCTTAAAATTCTTATTATTTGCTAGAATCGTAATGACGCTTCCTTTTCGTAAAACGGACCTGATTTGACATATTTACCAAAAATACCATTAAATAATGAAATAATAATATAACATAATATATCCAAAAATCCGTACAAGCCGGATATTACACATACTCCTCTTCCTGCTCCTGCTCCTGCTTCTATTACTGATCAACCAAGTCTGGACTCAGCAGTGTTTTCTTTCTTTCTCCAAGAACTGTGGACACATATTAAGAACTTAACTTAATTAGGCTGTTAGTCTTTTTGTGACTCATTGAACAATTTTTTTTATGGTTCACATCTTGTATTCTTCTGTGTTTCTTTGTTTTTGATAATGACAATGGGGGAGAACACAGATGCTTGATACACTTTGATCATTGTTTGATATTCTGATGGCATGTATTAGATTAATCTGTGAAATCTGAAAATGATAGTTTTAAAGTATGCATATGCTGTGGGGGAGCTAGAACTATGGGGGAGAGACTTACTTAATCAAATTTATACCTATAGATTGTCATCATCAAAAAGGGGGAGATTGTTGACTTAAATGATAATTAAGTCCAAATTTGTTTTTGATGATGAGTTTGTATGGTTTATATTATAATTTGATTATGTTTACTGAATGAAAATAATGTATATGCAGTTGAGATTAATCTGTTGGAAAGGGTATTTTAGTTTACTAATGAATTTGGTTGAGTGTCCTAGGTTTATTAGTAAAACAGGGCTGTGAATGCACATTCAGTGGTCAAGTTGCCAAGAAGTCCACCGGTGATTTAAAATATTAAAGAAAAGAAGTCCACCGGTGAATGAAAATAAAAGACGAAGTCCACCGCCCGCTAGACGACAAAAGCTGATGACTTCGAAGATTAAGTCATCCGATGGGTTTAAGGACTGAATCATCCGATGGCGTTTAACGCTGAGTCTACCGATGGGAAAACGACAAAAGGCGAAGTCGTTTTAAAGATAAAGTCTACCGATGGGAAAACGACAAAAGGCGAAGTCGTTTTAAAGATAAAGTCTACCGATGAGAAAACGACAAAAGGCAAAGTCGTTTTAAAGATAAAGTCTACCGATGGGAAAACGACAAAAGGCGAAGTCGTTTTAAAGATAAAGTCTACTGATGAGAAAACGACAAAAGGCGAAGTCGTTTTAAAGATAAAGTCTACCGATGGGAAAACGACAAAAGGCGAAGCTTTTAACGACTACGTCCTCCGATCGCTAAACGACAAAACCGAAAGACTTCGAAGAGGGCCTCATCCGATCGTTAAACGACAAAGGTTGAGGACTTCGAAGAAGTCCTCCTCCGCTCACTAGACGACAAAACCGGAAGACTTCATATCTACATCTTCTGACAGCGGTTTATCTTCTAGAGCAGCATCCTCCGATTCGGCTCAAGCTTCACAAACATAACGAAGCCGGTTCAAGAATTGTAAAGCAACGTCTTCCGCCAAATTTTAAATTATGCCGCGAAAGCTACAGTGTATCTCGCCCAGAAGCTTAAAGTCGAGTACATTAATGGCGTCGGGCGACTTGCGCTTTCAGAAAGCAACGGCTACCTGCTTCTGTACGAAAGCTGCTCCAACGGTAACAAAGTTTCTATTATTGGATAAGGAGCATTGAAGTCAAGCCGATTCTGAAGACAGAGTATTTAAGCCGAGGTTAGAGCACGAAGATACAACTTATGCGAATTGAATTCCTGAGCCCTAACCTGCAAAAATCTTATACTCTGTATTATTCTTCTACACCTCTCGATTCGATAACTTGAGATTTAATCTTTGAGAGTGTAGTCTGAGCTAGAACTTTACCAACTCATATATTTGTATAAGGCAGTGGATTGTCGCCTGTGAAGAACAATCCAGATTTGTAAAAGGCAGTTGATCGGAGCCCGGAATTCCGATCTGTGTATTCTCGTTGAGGAGAAGGTTAATGATCTTCAAGGGGTGAACCTTGAAGCGTGGATGTAGGCAAGGTTTGGCCGAACCACGTAAAAACCACTGTGTGTTAAATTTCTCTCTCTCTCTTTACTTTGATTGCTTGTCTGATTGCTTTTAATTTAGAGTCCTACAATAAGAAAGAAATTAATATTAGATTACTTAATTAAATTTTAAAAAGGGTCTAATTCACCCCCCCCCCCCCTTAGACAATCTCGATCCTACACTCGTCTCCTACACCACAGAACACGCACACACACGTAAGCTTACGCTTAGCAAGTAGGGAAAAGAAATACAACATGCACGATACACACTAAATGCTCAACTCAACCCTAACATGCAGTTTCTACACACTCCGTTTTTTCTTTTCGTTCTGATAGCATTTGTCTCTAGTAAAATCCCTCTTGGGGTGCTCAACGAGCCACGTGCCCGACGAGGCTATTCTACTTTAGACCATTTCTAGTAAAATCCCTCGCGGGGTGCTCAACGAGCCACGTGCCCGACGAGGCCATTCGACGGTAAAATCCCTTGCGGGGTGCTCAGCGAGCCACGTGCCCGACAAGGCGATCCTACCCTAGGCCATCTCTAGTAAAATCCCTCGCGGGGTGCTCAGCGAGCCACGTGCCAGACGAGGCGATTCTACCGTAAAATCCCTTGCGGGGTGCTCAGCGAGCCACGTGCCCGACAAGGCGATCCTACCCTAGGCCATCTCTAGTAAAATCCCTCGCGGGGTGCTCAGCGAGCCACGTGCCCGACGAGGCGATTCTACCGTAAAATCCCTTGCGGGGTGCTCAACGAGCCACGTGCCCGACAAGGCGATCCTACCCTAGGCCATCTCTAGTAAAATCCCTCGCGGGGTGCTCAGCGAGCCACGTGCCCGACGAGGCGATTCTACCGTAAAATCCCTTGCGGGGTGCTCAGCGAGCCACGTGCCCGACAAGGCGATTTTACTTTAATGCTCACTCATCAAACCCGTGCTCACAACTCATGCTCACCCATCATCAAACCCGTGCTCACAATTTCATGCTCACTCAATGCACAACATAAAATAACCACAACAACCAAACTAACACCAACAACAACAACAAACAAACACCAAACAACAATAACCAAGCAATTCATTCCCACACTACTCAATATAAACACCACAACTATCAAACAATAAATCCTACCGTTCCGTGGTGTAGGCCCTAAGGCAAAACAAACGTCCTCTACTTACCTGGCGTCTCGGTAATTGCTTTCTCACTTCCAGTAGTCAAATCACACGTTCGATCACCTAACAAATACGAAAAACTTACTTAATAACAAACTAAAAGATTCTATGGAAATCAACTAACCAAACTAAAGAAATTCTTAACCTAAACTAACTAAAATTATGACACATATCATTTCCAACACACCAAACCCAGTTTTTATGAAATGTACCGACGTCCAACTTTAAACGGCCATAACTTCCTCGTTTTTCAACGGATTTCGACGTGCCACCCCAATTCGGAAACCTCTACACGTCTACTATCTATTGAAACATTTAAACTAACCAAACAAATCACTTGGCCAAACCGAAAAGGCAAAAACAGAACCGGTGCACTTTAGGGTAAAAACCGGTTTTTGTGACATTCACTTCCAATCCATAATCTAACCACCCAAACGACTTAAACCATAGTATCTGAGGATTTAATGACCAAGAGAGGGAGAAAACCATCAAAGAGAATACAAATTTCGGAATCCCTAACCTAGGGTTTTCAAACTCCCACTAAACTCACTCAAACTACACTTAAAACACCACAAATCAATACCTAAGTATATACAAACCAAAACCCACTTGATTTTACCTTGAAATCTTGCAAACCCTAGGTGGAATGAAGCTTGGAAGGGCTTCAATGGCTGCCAAGGAGAATCGTGGAGTAAGGGGAAAAAGATGATGGATTTTGGTTCAATTTTGCCTTTTTAACCTAAAAGTTTTTCCTCTTTTAAGTTCCACCTCAAATCTCTTTAAAATTGCAAAACAATCCCTCACTTTTTACTCCATTAAATCCAACGTGAAAGCATCCCTAAAACCCCACTTTTTCATTCACTTTTCACACAATTAAAGTTTTATTCTTATTGGTTGTCATATTTTAACTTTTCAACTTTCTTTGGTTTGACTTTTCAAAATAGTTTGGTTTGAATTGTCAAACCATTCTTCTCTTTGAATTACTCCTAAACCCTTCCTCACATAACAATAAACTCTCACACATTTCTAACCTAGGCTACGCACATAATAGAAGTTTTCCGGGTGTTACAATCCACCCTCCTTACAAAAATTTTATCCTCAAAATTTGCATACCTTAGTGATTCTTCCACTTTATCATTCCAACTCTATCCTCTTGCTATGTGGGTTTTCATGATGACTCTTAGCTATGCTACGGTTCGACACATCTATCGAGTGTCCTTAACACTTTTCCAATAATGATCAGTCCTACATCTCCAAGTTTTAAATTTCACTTAAGCGTCTATCATTTACACCCTCAAACTTTTCTGCATCTCCAAGAGTTTAACTAGGACTCTTCAATCCCTCTAACTTAGTTCTTAACTCAAATTGTTCCCTGAGCTCAATGCACATAGTTCCTTAATTCGTACATTACCACATACTTAAGGTCCAAAAATCTAATTTCCTCAAGATTCTTTTAAAATGTCATAACTGATCTAATTTGAACGAACCTTACTTCTAAGTGCACTCCCTTAATCATTCCTATGCAATTGTAATTTCTGCACTTCACTCAAGATGTTCAATTCTTACTGAACCCTCTTCATAATTTAATTCCTTACCTTACTTGCTCTCTAAATTTTGAATTGAGTTGTCACGCTAAGTCTCAACTACACCACTACCCAAATTATCTACCGAGTACTCCTAAGAACCTAACGAGCAATGAAAATTTCCTACAACTTAATGTTTTAATTTTCTTAGCTATGATCTTTATAGTTCCATCCTCTTACGTTCATACGTTCTTATGTTACAGTTGCATACTTAAACACTCATCACTACACTCTCAAGCTTGTCTATCTAAGTTTCAACTCTACCATTTCCTCAAGCTAATTTCTCACTTATCCCTCCTCTCTTTTACACTCATTTCCTTCAAATAGTCATGACATTTTATGTAACACCCGAGAATTTAGATTTAATTAATTTAAAAAGAAAAGTTAATAACTTTGGTTAAACTAATTGGTTAACTAGTTTGTGTTCGGATATTCTAATTGGAGAACTTAAACCGTGAATAGTGTGAGGGTCAGTTTACGAAAATTTATAATTTAAGAACGATTTATCGAGAATTCAAAATGGTCGAAAGTACGGGAGGGCTAATTGGTAAATGTTGGTTTATTAAGATTATTATTATTATTATTATTATTATTATTATTATATTTTAAATAAATCAAAACAACAGAATGGCAAAGCCATTCTGTTGTTCGTTCGAGCACCCGAGCCTGAGAGAGGAGAACAAGGGAGAGGGAGACGACGACGACGAACGGCGGAGCAACCACCGGCGATTCCTCGACGTCTCCGGCCAAACGACAACGACAAGCAACCTTCTGGCAGACTTCGCGGACGAACCGAACCGGTGAGTTGATTTTACGCCCTGTTTCAGTTCTGTTCTTGGCTGAGGGTGAGGAGCTGGTTTGAGCTCCGATCACCGGCTGTTTTTGGCCGTTCTTGGCGTCGAATGGCTGGGTTTATGGTCAGCTTTCATCGGCTGGCCGTGAGGAACCCGAATTGGGCAAAATTCAAAAAGCCCTTTTTGGGGCATTTCGGGTTTTGCTTGAAATCTCGGGATTTTTGGTTAGTTTATGCTAATTGAGGGTATAGGAGATTGATTGGTGTGGAATTGGAGGAGAATTGATGAAAAATCGAAATGGAGAAATTTTTGGGTGAAGGGCAGATTCGGGTTTTTGCTATTTTGACCTAGCTATGGTCATTTGTTTTCAAATTCATTTTGGCAGGTTAAAATAGGTTATTAGAGGAGTGCGTGGCCGCTGGAATCGTTCGATTCTGATAACCGATGCAAAAGTTACGCGCGTTTGAAGTTTCGGGTCGATTTTTACCGAACCCAAATTAGTGGCCCGTTTAGTTAAGTTTTAGTTGGATTAGGCTAGAAATAGTAGTTTGAGAATAATTGAAGAATGTAGGCTTGATTTTAATGAGGTTTGAATATTTGTAGTTAGAGTTAGTTTAAATATTTTAGAAGTGAATTTTGATGCTTAAGTAAATTTTGTGAATGTGATAGGTTACCGAGTGGGGAAATTTACATAGCCAAAGCGAGTAAGTGCGGTGCCAGAGTTCAGGTAAGTAGAGGACGTTTGTTTTGCCTTCGGGCCTACACCACGGAACGGTAGGATTTATTTGTTTGTTTATTGGCCGTCTTCTTTGTTGGTTAAGACTTGTTGGTTATTTGTTATTGATGTTTGGTTGTCTTCTTTGTCGGTCAAGCATTGTTGATGGTTGATTGCTTTGTTTTGGTCTGGTCTGGTTAAGTATTTGTGCGACTTGCATCATAGTGTGAAATGCAGTGTAGTCCAGAGCCTCGGGGGTGTTTGTTTGTTTAGTGTTGTATTGTTGACTTGTGTTGTTGTGTTGATGGTTTCGTGTGGTATTGCATATTTAAAGCATGCATCATGGTATAGCACGTTAGAAATGATTAGTGGCATTGTTTGGCATTGTGAGCATGAATGTAATTAGATAAAGTAAAATGTAAAATGCATCTCGAATAGGGTGACTTGTCGGGCTGAGGTTGCTGGTAGTAGCACCCCGAGGGGAACTCTATGAGAGATGACCGGCTAAAACACGAGATCCTGAATAGTGGGCCTTGTCGGGCTGAGGTTGCTGGTAGTAGCACCCCGAGGGGACCTCTGTGAAGGATGACTGGCTAAGATACGTAAATGTAAAATGCATCTCGAATAGGGTGACTTGTCGGGCTGAGGTTGCTGGTAGTAGCACCCCGAGGGGAACTCTATGAGAGATGACCGGCTAAAACACGAGATCCTGAATAGTGTGCCTTGTCGGGCTGAGGTTGCTGGTAGTAGCACCCCGAGGGGACCTCTATGAAGGATGATTGGTTGAAATACGAAATTCTGAATAGTGGGCCTTGTCGGGCTGAGGTTGCTGGTAGTAGCACCCCGAGGGGAACTCTATGAGAGATGACCGGCTAAAACACGAGATCCTGATTAGTGTGTCTTGTCGGGCTGAGGTTGCTGGTAGTAGCACCCCGAGGGGACCTCTATGAAGGATGATTGACTAAAATACGTAAATGTCGTGATTAAAGCAACGATCAGCAAACGAACACAATTGAGAGTTAGAAACTACATTGTGTTAGGTTGATTGCATTGTGATGTTGTTGAGTCGCATTGGGAAGTTGTGTTGCTGCGTTGCGTTGTCGTGTTGAGCGTGTGTGTGTGGTTGTGTGAGGGTTAATTGTGGATTGCAGTTGTTTATATTTATTATCCCCTACTTGCTAAGCGTAAGCTTACTTGTGTGTGTGTGTTCCGTGGTGTAGGTGACGACAGGGTTACAGGTTAAAGCTTCGAGGAAAGCTAGGATTGGGATGCAGTCGTTGATGTACGCGGTATGCCGGTGCGGGCAGTTGTCGGGGCGTCTCAACCATGGTCTTCGGAGATGTGGGGTTTAATATTTTGGTGGTTATTGTAAAGGTTTATTGTTGTATATAGTTAAGTTAAGGGTGATAGGTCGCCCTAACCTGTGGATTTTCTGCATTTGGGAATGTTAGTATTTTAGTTTTCCATTTTTCTATTATTGGAGATTTTGTATGCTGGATAGTGAGTGATTAGCTGAGTAAGAATATTCTGGATCTGGTTGGGAATTGGTTTGTGTGCAGGTACTTAGCATTTTTGGAGGCGCCATTTTCAGGCGTTACTCCGCCGAAATTTTCGGGGAAAACGCCGTGGTGCTTAGCGGTTAGGAGTAAGGGTAATTAGCGAGTCTAGGCCTAGTTTAAATTATGTTTCAACGTGGGTTTGGTTAGCAAAGTAGCGCACTTAGCCAGGGTGGGTTCGGGGGGCGTTACAAGATGGTATCAGAGCATAAATGGTCGATTCGTTCAAAGAATTACCCAACAATGCCGGCCGCCATGCAACGTGCTTCACCGACTGTAAGTATTTCTTTACTCTTAGTTAGTTTACCTGTTTGTTTGGTTTAACCCCTGTTTGTTTTATGATGGTAATGAATTGGAAAATCTCGAGAGTACCGAGACGACTTTGGTGGATCCCTTAAGTTAATTCATAAAAGTAGTAAGTCATTAGTTCAAATAGCTAGGAGGAAAACTTAATAATTGTTTAAAGGTAAGAATCCTTGGAAAAGAAAATAGCAATAGTATTAGACAGAAAGATTTGAGATTTAGATCATACCTGTTGAGTGGAATACAATCTAATGAGATATAAAAGTTGTTGAATGAGAATAATGGGAATTCGTCGAAGAACTTTAGAATGTCTTATGGATACAGTCAGGTCGTAAAGAGATTAGGCTAGAGTTGATAAGCTTAAGAGTTGGCGAACTTAAACGTGTGATGTGATTATGAACTCGAGTATTAGTAGAGGCTGGGAGATGTAAGCTAGAAGAACGATGAGATTAAATTCTAGATTCTGGACGAACATCTGAGGGAGATTAGGTAACTATGAGAGAGAGTTAGGATAAGCGAGTTAGCTCTCATATTAAGTTGAATAATTAGAACCTAAGCTGAAGAGCAAAAGAGAATCAAGTAGTTAGTAAAATTTGTAAGAAATGTGGAAGAGTGGTCGGTAGAATGTGAGTTAACAGGAATTTTGAACGAGAGGTGGTGAGTGCATTAGGAATAAGCCTAAGTTAAAAAGTTCCAAACTGTTGAGGTGGTAACTAGCTTAGGCTTGTGTCGAGAAGTTATTAGAAAATAGAGGATAGGAGATGAAAGTTACATTCTAAAGTTTGGACGAACTTAGGAAGAGGTAAGTAAGGAGAGTAGTCAGTAAGGACTTAGTATTATGAAGAATGTATAGAATAACGGATAAGAAGGAAGGAAAAGTCTTACACATAGATTATATGAGTAAACTCAGTGGTAGGTTCGAATCTGAGTTCTATACCTTAAGTGGATAAGATTTGAGAAATTATAGAGTTCGAATGAAAGGAACGGACGTTAGCTTCGAAAAGTGTTTGAGTGCGTAGGGATAAGCAATATAATGTCATGGTTATTTGAAGGAAATGAATGTCAAAGATAGGAGGGATAAGTGAGAAATTAGCTTGAGGAAACGTTAGAGTTGAGAATTAGATAGACGAGTTTGAGAGGTTAGTGATGAGTGTGTAAGTATGCAAAGGTAACGTAAGAAAGTAAGAACGTAAGAGTATGGAACTATAAAGATTATAGTTGGGTGGGGAAGTGAAACTTGAAGTTGTAGGAAATTTTCATTACTCGTTAGGATATTAGGAGTACTCGGTTGATGATAGGGTGTTAAATTTAGGAGGATGATTCAGTAAGGATTAAACATCTTGAGTGAAGTGTAGAAAATTATAATTTCACAGGAATAATTATGGGAATGCACTTAGAAATAAGGTTCATGAGGGACTAAGTGCATTGAACTCAGGGAACAATTTGAATTAAGAACTATGTTAGTGGGTGAAGAGTGAGAAGTGAGGTAAGTGAGGAAATTAGTAAATTCTAATGGAGAATATTGGATAGGAATCATTTAGGGTGTCGAGTGTAAAGTTGAGAAAGAGTAAGTTTAGACTTCAGAAATTGAGTGTTTGGTATGAATGAAATTTGGAGTTAGACAAATTGAGCATAGTGAATGTATGTACAAGGTTGATAGAAAGATGAGAGTTGTGTTAAAATGATTAATGAAATGTTTTGATTGCTTAAGGTAAATAGGTACCAAAGGTGGAAATGATAAGTTCGAAATGGATAAGTAAAATAGAGAGGAAGTTTAAATTGAGGATTTAGGATAAGAAGTGTACAGTGTTACGCGATTGAGCATGCCTTAAGAGTTGAAATAAGTTAGATACGTGTTTGATAGCCATGGAAAGAGAAATTAAGAAATTAGATAATTTGAACTAGAGGAAAAGTTAGAGTGGGAATTAAGTGGGAACAGTTTGAAAGTATAGGTGATAGTTGAAGTTAATAGCAGTATAAATACTCTAACTATAGGGTGCAGAGTTGGGAAAAATGAAAACTTTGGGGAAGATATAGAGAAGTGTAGTGAAGTCAATAATTGTTGAGATTTTTGAGCATTGGGGTGTATAGTTTAGAATGACCCAACTTAGTAACGTCGAAAGGAAGTTGAAACTTGAGGATTTGTGATAAGAAGTTTATTAATTGGGTTTTGATGTTACGTGAGTGAGCAAATACGGAAGTGAGAATTGAGGAATTTGATAAACTGAATTTGAGGAAAAGCTAGAGTGATAACTAAGTTAGAGAGATTTAATGATCTAAGTAATGAGTGCTCAAGTTAGAGTCCAAGGACTTATGAATAGGTGAGCTATGGAGGGCATAGTTAGAGAATTTAAAATTTTGGAGATGATGGAATGATCATTATTTGGGAAGTGATTATGGGTACCCAATAAATGTGTAGGACTATAGCGTAGTTGAGAGTCAATATGGTAATCAAAAGTTAGGAGAGGAATTTGGAATGAGTAAGTTGAGAAATAATAAGGCCACAAATTTTGAGGACAAAATTTTTGTAAGGAGGGTGGATTGTAACACCCGAGAATTTAGATTTAATTAATTTAAAAAGAAAAGTTAATAACTTTGGTTAAACTAATTGGTTAATTAGTTTGTGTTCGGATATTCTAATTGGAGAACTTAAACCGTGAATAGTGTGAAGGTCAGTTTACGAAAATTTATAATTTAAGAACGATTTATCGAGAATTCGAAAGGGTCGAAAGTACGGAAGGGCTAATTGGTAAATGTTGGTTTATTAAGATTATTATTATTATTATTATTATTATTATTATTATTATTATATTTTAAATAAATCAAAACAACAGAATGGCAAAGCCATTCTGTTGTTCGTTCGAGCACCCGAGCCCGAGAGAGGAGAACAGGGGAGAGGGAGACGACGGCGACGAACGGCAGAGCAACCACAGGCGATTCCTCGACGTCTCCGGCCAAACGACGACGACAAGCAACCTTCCGGCAGACTTCGCGGACGAACCGAACCGGTGAGTTGATTTTACGCCCTGTTTCAAATCTGTTCTTGGCCGAGGGTGAGGAGCTGGTTTGAGCTCCGATCACCGGCTGTTTTTGGCCGTTCTTGGCGTCGAATGACTGGGTTTATGGTCAGCTTTCATCGCCTGGCCGTGAGGAACCCGAATTGGGCGAAATTCAGAAAGCCCTTTTTGGGGCATTTCGGGTTTTGCTTGAAATCTCGGGATTTTTGGTTAGTTTATGCTAATTGAGGGTATAGGAGATTTATTGGTGTGGAATTGGAGGAGAATTGATGAAAAATCAAAATGGGGAAATTTTTGGGTGAAAGGCAGATTCGGGTTTTTGCTATTTTGACCTAGCTAGGGTCATTTGTTTTCAAATTCATTTTGGCAGGTTAAAATAGGTTATTAGAGGAGTGCATGGCCGCTGGAATCGTTCGATTCCGATAACCGACGCAAAAGTTACGCGCGTTTGAAGTTTCGGGTCGATTTTTACCGAACCCAAATTAGTGGCCCGTTTAGTTAAGTTTTAGTTGGATTAGGCTAGAAATAGTAGTTTGAGAATAATTGAAGAATGTAGGCTTGATTTTAATGAGGTTTGAATATTTGTAGTTAGAGTTAGTTTAAATATTTTAGAAGTGAATTTTGATGCTTAAGTAAATTTTGTGAATGTGATAGGTTACCGAGTGGGGAAATTTACATAGCCAAAGCGAGTAAGTGCGGTGCCAGAGTTCAGGTAAGTAGAGGACGTTTGTTTTGCCTTCGGGCCTACACCACAGAACGGTAGGATTTATTTGTTTGTTGTTTGGCCGTCTTCTTTGTTGGTTAAGCCTTGTTGGTTATTTGTTGTTGATGTTTGGTTGTCTTCTTTGTCGGTCAAGCATTGTTGATGGTTGATTGCTTTGTTTTGGTCTGGTCTGGTTAAGTATTTGTGCGACTTGCATCATAGTGTGAAATGCATCGTAGTCCAGAGCCTCGGGGGATATTTGTTTGTTTAGTGTTGTATTGTTGACTTGTGTTGTTGTGTTGATGGTTTCGTGTGGTATTGCATATTTAAAGCATGCATCATGGTATAGCACGTTAGAAATGATTAGTGGCATTGTGAGCATGAATGTAATCAGATAAAGTAAAATGTAAAATGCAACTCGAATAAGGTGACTTGTCGGGCTAAGGTTGCTGGTAGTAGCACCCCGAGGGGAACTCTATGAGAGATGACCGGCTAAAACACGAGATCCTGAATAGTGGGCCTTGTCGGGCTGAGGTTGCTGGTAGTAGCACCCCGAGGGGACCTCTGTGAAGGATGACTGGCTAAGATACGTAAATGTAAAATGCATCTCGAATAGGGTGACTTGTCGGGCGGAGGTTGCTGGTAGTAGCACCCCGAGGAGAACTCTATGAGAGATGACCGGCTAAAACACGAGATCCTGAATAGTGTGCTTTGTCGGGCTGAGGTTGCTGGTAGTAGCACCCCAAGGGGACCTCTATGAAGGATGATTGGTTGAAATACGAAATTCTGAATAGTGGGCCTTGTCGGGCTTAGGTTGCTGGTAGTAGCACCCCGAGGGGACTTCTGTGAAGGATGACTGGCTAAGATACGTAAATTGTAAATGCATCTCGAATAGGGTGACTTGTCGGGCTGAGGTTGCTGGTAGTAGCACCCCGAGGGGAACTCTATGAGAGATGACCGGCTAAAACACGAGATCTTGATTAGTGTGCCTTGTCGGGCTGAGGTTGCTGGTAGTAGCACCCCGAGGGGACCTCTATGAAGGATGATTGACTAAAATACGTAAATATCGTGATTAAAGCAACGATCAGCAAACGAACACAACTGAGAGTTAGAAACTGCATTGTGTTAGGTTGATTGCATTGTGATGTTGTTGAGTCGCATTGGGAAGTTGTGTTGTTGCGTTGCGTTGTCGTGTTGAGCGTGTGTGTGTGGTTGTGTGAGGGTTAATTGTGGATTGCAGTTGTTTATATTTATTATCCCCTACTTGTTAAGCGTAAGCTTACTTGTGTGTGTGTGTTCCGTGGTGTAGGTGACGACAGGGGTACAGGTTAAAGCTTCGAGGAAAGCTAGGATTGGGACGCAGTCGTTGATGTACGCGGTATGCCGGTGCGGGCAGTTGTCGGGGCGTCTCGACCATGGTCTTCGGAGATGTGGGGTTTAATATTTTGGTGGTTATTGTAAAGGTTTATTGTTGTATATAGTTAAGTTAAGGGTGATAGGTCGCCCTAACCTGTGGATTTTCTGCATTTTGGAATGTTAGTATTTTAGTTTTCCATTTTTCTATTATTGGAGATTTTGTATGCTGGATAGTGAGTGATTAGCTGAGTAAGAATATTCTGGATCTGGTTGGGAATTGGTTTGTGTGCAGGTACTTAGCATTTTTGGAGGCGCCATTTTCAGGCGTTACTCTACCGAAATTTTCGGGGAAAACGCCGTGGTGCTTAGCGGTTAAGAGTAAGGGTAATTAGCGAGTCTAGGCCTAGTTTAAATTATGTTTCAACGTGGGTTTGGTTAGCAAAGTAGCGCACCGAGCCAGGGTGGGTTCGGGGGGCGTTACATTTTATTACTTATCCCTACACACTCAAACACTTTTTGAAGCTAATTTTCGTCCCTTTCATTCGAACTCTATAAGTCCGCAAATCTTATCCACTTAGGGTATAGAACCCTTTATTCTCTACGTTCTTCAGCGTTGCACAAAATACTAAGTCCTTCCTAAGTCCGTCCAAAATCTAGAATGTAACTTTCATCTTCTATTTTCTCGACACAAGACTAAGCTAGTTACCACCTTAACGGTTCGAAACTTTTTGACTTAGGTTTATTCCTACTGTACTTACCGCCTCTCGTTCAATATTCCTGTCAAGTCACATTCTACCGAACACTCAAAGTATAAACCTAAATTTATAACTTCCTTTCCACAGTTCTTACAAATTTAAAAATTCACTCGAAATTATCTCCAAATTTCCATAGTTTACTTACTATTTGATTTTCGTTTGCTCTTCAACTTAGGTTCTAATATCTATCCCGAACCTTTCACAACTAGTCCAGTCCTCCATAGCTCACCTACTCATACGTTCTTAGACCAGTACTCACTAATTTCAAAATTTTCCTAAAATGGAATAACGACTCACTCTCTCTTACCCTTCAACTCGATTTTAAACATCCCACTTAATTTCATTACTCTAACTCAAAACATCACCCTAAATAAAAGGCTAGGCTTTTCTATTGAATACACTCCTAAAACGGTGCCTATGCCTAAGGATCAACTCTTGTTAAAAAAAATGAGTATCACTGTGCATTAACTAATGGCTTTCTAATCCTCGATACCAATTAATATGAACATTCCTATATGATCACTCAGCCGGACTCACATTCACGTTCACTTTCACCACAAATGCATTTTCCGCAGAGGAATGAGAAACACCTGAGATAACAGCAGGATGGTCTTCACCGTCAGGCTCGATCATAGTAAAAATTCTAGGCATAGCTTTAACTGGTTCTTTCTTCGCTACCAGGCAATCCTTCGCCATGTGACTTGGTTTGTTGCAATTAAAACATCGAAGAACTTTCGGCTTCGGGCAGTCTCGTAACATATGGCCAGTCTCCAAGCAATTGTAACACTTTCCGTCGTACTATCCACATTCTCCCGGGTGATGTTTTAAACACTTTGGACACTGCTGAAAAAACTTCTTTTGTTGTGGTTGATGCTGTGGCTTCTTACCACCTCTTTGATCTTTCAAATTTTCGCCCGGTCGTTTAGTACCTTGGAACTGAGAAGATGATCCGCTTCTGCTAAACTGAGCTGTAATATCCTTGAACATTCTCTTAGGAGCATCAGCAGGTTTAAGAATCTTCCTAGCAGTTACCTCCACTTCTAAAGCCTTGGCCGTCACACGAGTAAAGGGTATCCCATCGATCCCAAAGGTCTTCACCAACATTTCAATCTCTGGCTTCAAACCTTGTACAAACTGAAAAAATTTGTCTTCCTCCCTATTGACCATATGGCCGGCAAACTTGGATAATGTTTCGAACTGCTGAATATAGTCTCCAACGGATCCAGTCTGCTTCAAAGCCATGAACTCTAATCACTTTTCTGCTTGGACTGTTCAGTTATAGTATTTCTCATAAAATATTTCCTTGAAGTCTTCCCAATTCATACTCTGAGTATCGGTCATAGCTTTCACTGACCCCCACCAGCTTTTGGCACTATTCACTAGGTGGAACGTCGCACACTTCACCTTGTTCTCATCCTCCACATCCGCCACAGTAAACATCTCTTCGACCGTACAAATCCAATTGTCAGCCGCTATCGGTTCGGTCATACATCCTTCAAAGGCCGGGGGCTTTAACCGTCAAAATCTATCTCCGCTCGAGCCAGCTCCAGAGTTGGACCCCGCTCCAAGGTTTTCCGGTAGTCCTTGATTCATAAAAATACCGAGCAGCTGAGATTGCGCGTTCAATAGATCCCTGAGTTGTTTATTAGGGTCCTCAGGTGGTTCGGGTTCATTCCGGGGTCGTCCGGGTTGTCTTGGCTGTCCTGGGTTTCTAGGCATTTTCTATTGTTGAAAAGGTTAGACGTCTAAGCTTAGAAAAGAAACTAACTAAAGTTAAAGAAATACTTACAGTCGGTGAAGCACGTTGCACGGCGGCCGGCATTGTCGGGTAATTCTCTGAACGACTTGACCACTAACGCTCTGATACCATCTTTGTAACGCCCCCGAACCCACCCTGGCTCGGAGCACTACTTTGCTAACCAAACCCGCGTTTAAAACATCGTTTAAAAATCATTTTCGTAAACTTTACGACTCGTTTCCGGGTTTTTCGAACCCTCAAAATTTATTAGAAAACGGGCCAGAAATACGTTTAAAATACGTTGGAAAATGTCGGGTAAAAACATTGTAGAAATAAGAGAAATTTAAAATTTTTCAAAAAAAAACTGCCCAAAGGGGCGATGGGCGCCGCGCGGGCCCAGGCAGCGCGCTAGCGTGCGCTGCTGCGCGCGCGCCTGCGCGCTGGGCGCGCCCCGTGCGCGCCAGCCGCGATCGATCGCGGTTTTAGCCCGATCGATCGGGCACGCTCGGGCCATTTTCACACAACAACCTCCCGACAACGATCGGTCGAGCCCCGGGCCCGATCGATCGGGCCGGCTCGGGTTTTCTCGACCCAAAACACCCTAAAAACTTCCATTTTGACCCCCTTTGACCTTTCCCCACTATTTCTCACATTTTACTATCCCAAACACCTCCAAAAATCACGAAACTTTAACCATACATACCTGACACTTAAATCTTCAAATCCCATAAAAGTTTTATAAAACCGACTTCAAACGGATATTAAAAAAAATAGTTGACCTAAACCCGACGTCGTTTGTTTTAAAAGCAAAACGAACGGCATAACGCCTAAATTTCTTTAAACCAAAAACCTGCAAATCAAACCGCAAATCAACCCGAAAGTATATATTTCAAATTCCACCAATCTCCACAATACCACCGACTCAAAAACTTTAAAACTAATTAAGAAAACATTTACAAATACACGTACTAAATCTTCTTTCAAACCCATAATTCTTACAAAACCACCACGAAACTATCTATAACATTCCCACAAAATACCCGAAGAAAGATAGTGATCCAGACGCCCCGACAAATAGCCTGCACTGGCAGACTCCGTACTCCTCTGACTGCGGCCTATTCCTCGGCGGTCACGTCTACCTCACCTGTGAAATGCTCGTCACCTACACCACAGAACACGCACACACACGTAAGCTTACGCTTAGCAAGTAGGGAAAAGAAATACAACATGCACGATACACACTAAATGCTCAACTCAACCCTAACATGCAGTTTCTACACACTCCGTTTTTTCTTTTCGTTCTGATAGCATTTGTCTCTAGTAAAATCCCTCTCGGGGTGCTCAACGAGCCACGTGCCCGACGAGGCTATTCTACTTTAGACCATTTCTAGTAAAATCCCTCGCGGGGTGCTCAACGAGCCACATGCCCGACGAGGCCATTCTACGGTAAAATCCCTTGCGGGGTGCTCAGCGAGCCACGTGCCCGACAAGGCGATCCTACCCTAGGCCATCTCTAGTAAAATCCCTCGCGGGGTGCTCAGCGAGCCACGTGCCCGACAAGGCGATCCTACCCTAGGCCATCTCTAGTAAAATCCCTCGCGTGGTGCTCAGCGAGCCACGTGCCCGACGAGGCGATTCTACCGTAAAATCCCTTGCGCGGTGCTCAGCGAGCCACGTGCCCACAAGGCGATTTTACTTTAATGCTCACTCATCAAACCCGTGCTCACAACTCATGCTCACCCATCATCAAACCCGTGCTCACAATCTCATGCTCACTCAATGCACAACATAAAATAACCACAACAACCAAACTAACACCAACAACAACAACAAACAAACACCAAACAACAATAACCAAGCAATTCATTCCCACACTACTCAATATAAACACCACAACTATCAAACAATAAATCCTACCGTTCCGTGGTGTAGGCCCTAAGGCAAAACAAACGTCCTCTACTTACCTGGCGTCTCGGTAATTGCTTTCTCACTTCCACCAATCAAATCACACGTTCGATCACCTAACAAATACGAAAAACTTACTTAATAACAAACTAAAAGATTCTATGGAAATCAACTAACCAAACTAAAGAAATTCCTAACCTAAACTAACTAAAATTATGACACATATCATTTCCAACACACCAAACCCAGTTTTTATGAAATGTACCGACGTCCAACTTTAAACGGCAATAACTTCCTCGTTTTTCAACGGATTTCGACGTGCCACCCCAATTCGAAAACCTCTACACGTCTACTATCTATTGAAACATTTAAACTAACCAAACAAATCACTTGGCCAAACCGAAAAGGCAAAAACAGAACCGGTGCGCTTTAGGGTAAAAATCGGTTTTTGTGACATTCACTTCCAATCCATAATCTAACCACCCAAACGACTTAAACCATCGTATCTGAGGATTTAATGACCAAGAGAGGAAGAAAACCATCAAAGAGAATACAAATTTCGGAATCCCTAACCTAGGGCTTTCAAACTCCCACTAAACTCACTCAAACTACACTTAAAACACCACAAATCAATACCTAAGTATATACAAACCAAAACCCACTTGATTTTACCTTGAAATCTTGCAAACCCTAGGTGGAATGAAGCTTGGAAGGCCTTCAATGGCTGCCAAGGAGAATCGTGGAGCAAGGGGAAAAAGATGATGGATTTTGGTTCAATTTTGCCTTTTTAACCTAAAAGTTTTTCCACTTTTAAGTTCCACCTCAAATCTCTTTAAAATTGCAAAACAATCCCTCACTTTTTACTCCATTAAATCCAACGTGAAAGCATCCCTAAAACCCCACTTTTTCATTCACTTTTCACACAATTAAAGTTTTATTCTTATTGGTTGATATATTTTAACTTTTCAACTTTCTTTGGTTTGACTTTTCAAAATAGTTTGGTTTGAATTGTCAAACCATTCTTCTCTTTGAATTACTCCTAAACCCTTCCTCACATAACAATAAACTCTCACACATTTCTAACCTAGGCTACGCACATAATAGAAGTTTTCCGGGTGTTACAATGATTGTGTTACTCTATAAAGATGTTTATTTTTCCACTAACGAACTAACGAATTCTCTTCCCATAAGTATTACCTCTCTTTTGCAGGAATTTGAAGACATATATCTAGAGGAATTACCTAAAGGAGTTCCCCGCTTAGGGGAATCGAGCATCAAATCGATTTCACTCCCGGAGCGACGATCCCGAACCGAACCGTGTACCGAGCAAATCCAAAGGAAACCAAGGGAATTCAAAGACAAGTAGATGAGTTGGTAGAGAAAGGCCTAGTGAAGGAGAGTCTTAGTCCATGCTTGGTTCTGGTTATATTGGTTTTGAAAAAGGACGGCACCTATAGAATGTGCGTCGATTGTCGAGTGGTAAATAAAATTACGGTAAAGTATCGACACCCTATTCCTCGTCTTAATGATATGCTTGATGAACTGTATGGTGCATATATGTTATCCAAAATTTATTTAAAGAACGAATATAATTAAATTCGCATGAAACAAGGAGATGAATGAAAAACAGCTTTTAAAACAAAATATGGTCTTTATGAATGGTTGGTTATGCCATTTGGACTATCTAATGCACCAAGCACGTTTATGAGATTGATGAATCATGTTCTAAGGAATTTATTGGAAAATTTGTTGTGGTCTACTTTGATGATATTGTAGTGTATAGTAAATCACTTGACGAACATGTTAAGCATTTGTGATCTGTATTTAGTGTTTTAAAATCGAATCTATTATATGCTAATCTTAAAAAGTGTACCTTTTGCATGGAATCAGTAGTTTTCGTCAGTTTTGTAGTTAGCTCAAAGGGAGTATCCATGGATGAGGAAAAGGTAAGAGCAATCAATAAATGACCCACACCAAAGAATGCAAATGAGGTACGTAGCTTTCAGGCTTGGCTAGCTTTTATAGGAGATTTGTGAGAGACTTTAACACTATTGCGGCACCTATGAATGAATTAGTTAAAAAGAATGTTAAATTTAACTGGACCGAAGTACATGAAAAAGCGTTTAGTTTGTTAAAAGAGAAACTAACTAATGCTCCCCTTCTAGTCTTACCAAATTTTGATAAAACATTTGAAATCGAATGTGACGCATCGGGAAAGGGAATTGGAGGTGTTTTGATGCAGGAAATGAAGTCGATTGTTTACTTTGGTGAAAAGCTTAGTGGAGCGACATTAAATTATCCAACGTATGACAAGAAACTCTACGCTTTGGTAAGGACGTTACAAACATGGCAATACTACTTGTGGCCCAAGGAGTTTATCATTCATTCTGATCACGAGAGTTTGAAGCAAATAAAGTTACCTTGCACAAGAGACATGCCGAGTGGATGGAATTTATCGAGACCTTTCTATATGTCATCCATTACAAAAAAGGTAAGGACAACGTAGTCGCTGATGCGTTGTCGAGGAGGTACGTTTTAATCACTTCTCTACAATCTAAATTGTTATGATTTGAATTTATTAAGGATTTGTATGAATCAGACATAGATTTTTGTCATGTATGGAGAGATTGTGAGAAAGTTGCATGTGCTGATTATTATAGACACGATGGGTATTTATTTTGAAAAGATAAACTTTGTATACCTAAATGCTCATTACGTGAATTGCTTGTTAGAAAAACACATGATGGAAGATTAATGGGACACTTAGGAATTGACAAAACTTTGAATGTCTTGATAGAACATTTGTTTTGGAAAAAATGAAGTATGATATTATAACTATTTGTGAAAGATGCATTGAATGTAGGAAGGCAAAGTCAAAGATCAAACCATACGGATTGTACAGTCCTTTACCCGTGCCCGAGATTGGGTTTGGGTGTTTCTACGAAAGGAGAGATTTGCGGAGCGGAGAAAGAATAAGGTACAACCGCAAGGAGACGGTCCCTTCCAAGTGTTGGAACACATCAACGACAATGCTTACAAGATTGACTTACCGAGCGAATATGGTAATGTAAGCGATACTTTTAATGTTAGTGACTTATCTTTGTTTGATGCAGATTCGAGGAAATATCTTTTCAAAGAGGGAGGGAATGATGTAGTCAAAGGAGCAACCAAGAACAATCAAGAAGCAATAAGGAGCCAAGATCCATCGATGAACATAGGAGGACCAATGTCAAGATCAAGAACAAAGAAAATAAACAAAAGACTAAAAATTGTAATCAAAGACATCCAAGAAAAGGAATCATCACAAGATGCGCAACAATCCATAATAGTACTAAGTGTTGATGAAGAAGCAAGGATTGGAAAAGAAGCCCAGAACGAAGTCTAAAATGTAAGAGATGTCTCAAAAATAAAGATTTCTCACATTGTCATCCAATATGGCACTACTCTAGCCCAAGTTTTTTAAATTCAAAGTTCTTATAAGTGTCACACCATTGAGTTAGACCCATAATCTTAATTAAACTCGGGGCTAATATTACTTAAACCTAATTTCCACGGTCACCATCCACTTGCACCATTTTCCAAATCACAATTTTCATTTTCTTGATTTTTAGAAATTTTCCTATTGTCTAATTAGGATATTTTATTAGTTCTAATTATGTTATTACCTTTTTAAATTTATACCTTTGCCTATTTAGGGGAGGCTTGTAATAGAGTTTGAAACTTTTGAATGAATTGATTTTTTTAACGAAGCTTTTGCTTTGAGGTAAGATCCTTATAATTCTCTTCTTAAGTTCTTGGATTAGAACTTGATCTTCTTCAAGTGTATTCTTGACAAGATCAAACTTGATAGCTTAGGTTCAACCAACGAGTTTGGTTCGGGTGTAATACCCCAGATTTTTTTGGGTTAATTTAATTAATTTAAGTTAGGTTAGCTATTGGGTTAATTAAATTATTCCCGAAAGTTGGGATTAAACGAAATTCGAAAGGGCCGAATGCGAGGGAGGGCAAAACGATAATCGGCATTTATTATTATTATTTTTTAAAAGAAAACATTTAAGTTTTCTTTTAAAACAATCGAATAGCTTCACGAAGAAGCCATTCGATCGTTTCTCGCGGGCAGAACAGGGCAGAGCAGAAGGGGTGAAGAGCGACGATCGGCCAAGCGACGATCCACCGGCGACTCGAAGCTCTCCGACCAGAAGCCTCCGGCGAGTAGATTCCAGCCTCCTCCGTACACAAATCGACTGGTAAGCACGAGTTTTTTCCCTGTTCTTGCTCGAATCGTTACCGAGGGTGACGAGTTGGTTTGAGCTCCGATCACCGGCCGAAATTGGTTGCTTCCAGCCTGGGTTTGCCGACCCTTGGACCAGCTATGGTTGCTTGGCCGTAAAGAGCCCTGTCTGGGCAAAAATCAGCAAGCCCTGCTTTTGCATTTCGAGTTTTGCTGTGTGTAGCTTCAGGAATTTTGGTTAGATTAGGTTAATTGAGGGTAAATATGGTTGATTGGTGAGAAAACAGGTGAGAATTGATGGAAAATCGAGATGGGAGAAATTTCTGGTTAAGGGCAGAATCGGGTTTTGCTATTTTTGACCTAGTTGTAGCCGTTTTTTTTAAATTTTCTTTTGGCAGGTTAAACTAGGTTATTAGAGGAGTACGTGGCCGTTGGAATCGCTCAATTCCGTTAACCGACGCGAAAGTTACGCACGTCCAAAGTTTCGGGTTGGTTTTTACCAAACTCAAATTAGTGGCCCGTTTAGTTAGGTTTTAGTTGGGTTAGGCTAGAAATGGTAGTTTGAGAGTAAATTGGTGAATGTAAGCTTGATTTTAATGAAATTTGAATATTTGTCGTAGGTTGAGCTGTAGGTGGACAGGGAACTGAGCATCCTCATTGAGCTAAGTCGCCAAGTAAGTAGTAGTGTGGGTGTAAATGATTGAGAGTTGCCCAGAAGGGCCTACACCACAGTTGTTTACATGTTGTGAGTCGTGTGCATGTCGTGAGTAGTCTGTATGTGATGTGTATGTGCAGTCGTTGTTAGAGGTATGTTGTGAGTCTGGTGAGGTTGTGTAATGTAGCGAACCTAACACTATACCATTATTTTCTCGTATTATTTTTTTTTATCCTATAGTTTAAGCAGAACTAAAACTAAAATCGAAAGCATTAACATTGTTTGAAAAAAAAATCATTTCAATCTAAGTTGTTAAACTATTTAAACAAAACTTAAAACAAATTACAAATCAATTGAAATAAAACATTAAAACAATCAGCCAAATAAATAAAACAACAAAACATCAAGCTGGAGGGCAAAAAGGGGAATTCTCCCCGAATATTCATGGCCGATCGATCGGCCAAATTGGCCGATCGATCGCTGATATTAAAAAGGGAGGGGCGATCGATCGCCCCTCATTGTGGCGATCGATCGCCCATTTACAAATGGGGGTCGATCAATTGCCCCACACATGGGCGATCGATCGCCCCGCTCTCTGGAAAATCCAGAGAGCGGCGATCACATTGCCGATCGATGGCGATCGATCAGCAGGTTCTCTGCCTCCTCTTCTTTTTATTTTCTTCCACTTCTTTCTTTCTTTTCCTTGCATACCTATACACCTAACACACACTTCACAATTTCATCAACACAATTCCACCTACATCACAACCACACATTTCAACATAAACTCACTCATAATCTCATCCATTTCTCATTTCATCAATCACCCAAAATAACGACTCACAACGTATCTTTAAACTCAATTAACTCGAGATAAACTCAACGAAATCCAACTGCGTGGATCCGTTTTAAAAACTAAACAAATCGCCCTGTTTTAAATCACCAACAGTTTCTAATACATTTTCAATAAAAACCTTTCCGAAAGAAGTTTATAAACAGGTTTCCAAAACATAAAACATAAACCTATCAACTAACCAGATTCCAAGCATCCTAATATGTTCAATCTATACAATTTCTCCAACGATCTAACTATCGTATCCCCAAAATACTTACATTTTACTTTCTCACGGGTCAAAAGGCGCCTCGACTGCCCAGCACACTCCCACAGGCCATCCTCCTTCAACTGTGTCATTCCTCGGGTGGAGGGATCTCGTCCTCACCTATGTCAAGATCACCTACACCATACAGACAATCTATGAGCTAAAGGCTCAGTAAGTTTCGTAAATGTAAATGCATGTTGTGCCAATGAGTTTCAGAAATCATGCAACATTTTCTTATCTTTACATAGGTTGTCACCGAGATCTCAACCCGCTAAATGGAGAGGGCACATCCTGCGGTTGGACAACCCTTTCTACCTAGCGGAGGGGGTACATGCTTGCAACATGCACAGCCATGCCTGATCCCCACCTCGCATGACCATATACATACATGGTTCTTATTTGATGCGGTATTGTGACCGACCCTTCTCAGCCTTCACAATAGATCAATAGCCCCTTTCAGGCCACATCGCCATTTTCTTTAAAACATAGTGCGGAAATTCATTTTCTATGCATAATTGAAAACTGTGATGCATGAACAATTACGTGCTTAAAGTAAACATACAGTATATGTACCATCGAGACAATAAAAACAATTAAAAGCATATCCTATAAAAGAACTAATCCTAACTACCCAACCAAAACATTTAAACAATCAATTCCACAATAACCCTCGACGCGACTTCGATATACGGTGTAGGCCTATCGGCCAGAGTAAGTCACGAGAACTTACCTCGTGCGCGTTGAACTTCTAGCTCTGTCCACGAGCGTCGTTAACCTAAGTTTATTTCACAATATTTGTCATTAAAACGAGTCTAAACCAATAAATGTCTAAACTTATGAAACTCTTAACTAATGAAATTTCCTAAAACTCTAATTTAACTCATTGAGGCATTTTTATCGAGCGATTCACGCTCGACACCTCAAAACCTCCATTAACGGAGTTTTTCCAAATCTCGAAAATTCATCAAACCTTAATATTCCACAACTAATAGATCAACCTTCATCCAATACGCCCAATATGTCCATTATATTCATAACTACGGTAACCCTATCGATTTCCAACCCTAAATCACGTTTTTCGTAAAACCCTAAATGAAACCCTAATCGTTTAAACTTCGTAAAAATCGAAATAAATCTTTCTAAAACCTTAGAAATCATACCTAGGGTTGGGATTGGAGAAGAAAACGTAAAGAAAACGAGACAATCGGAGGACGGATCGTCGTTGGAGAGGAGAAACGCCGATGAGAGGAGATGAGTCGCCCGAGAACGCAGAGGGAGAGAGAGGGAAAATCGTGACTTGCTGGAGAAGAAGAGAAGTAAAGGTTTTTAATATAATTTTGGCTTGTCAAATTACCATACCGCCCTTCCTTTAATTTTCTATTTGTTTCATCCTTCGTTTCGTTATTTAACCGATGATTCGTTTTCTCCTAATTTTCTTATTTCGCCAATAATTCCAACTTATTATCAGGGCTTTATTAAAACTGTTCGTTCGCAATTCGGACCTCGTTTACTATTTTTACCAAAGTATCCTTTATATTACGATAAACGTAATTCTCGTAAAATTAGCGTTACAATTCCTAAAATTTCCAAAATTTTCTTAAAATCTATATTAATTATGACGATCGTAATGACGCTTTCTTTTCACAAAATCGACTTAATTCTACATAATTACAAAAAATGCCATTATTCATGTATATTACAAAAAATTCCGTAAATCTGAGTGTTACATGCAACGTTCCCGAACCCGCCCCGGCTCAGTGCGCTACTTTCACAACAACCCCACGTTTAAAACGTAATTTAAAATAATTTTTGATAAAAATTTGACTTGATTTTTTAGGTTTTTCTAACCCTCGAAAATGGTTGGAAAACGTGTATAAAACACGTGCAAAATACATCGAAAAAGATCAGGTGAAAAAAATTTGGAAAAACAAATTTAAAAAAAAAATCGAGTGGGCACCAAATGGGCGCCGCGCGCGCCTGCTGCGTGCACCACTCGTGCAGCAGCGCATCGTAGCGCGCACGCTGGTGCCGATCGATCAGTGCCAGGCGCCGATGGATCGGCACCCTCTTAGGTGCCCGACTAGACTTTGCCGATCGATCTGCGCTGGGCGCCCAGCAGCGCGCACTGCGCGCGCCCCGCCTAGCTTCTTGGGCGCCAGACCTGGCCTGCGTGCCACATGCTCGGCCACCAGCGCCCTTCTTCCTCTTTTTCCTATTTTTCTTCAAACCACTCACCTCCAAACTACCCAAAATTTACCCCACACGTTCCCGACACTCCCGACTCCTTGTGTAACACAGAAAAATTTAGCCCCAAATTAAAAGAGTCAATTAGTTTTCTAATTCCATCAAACCCTAAATCAGAATTCAATTAATCAAAATCCCTAATTTCAACATAAAATCGTTACCTAATTCAGCCCAAATCTCAAATACCTAACAAAAGAAAATTAACACCTAATTAAGGATTTATTTCTAATCTAAGAAAAGGAAATATTTCCCTTTCCTTTTGTTATCAAATCTGCCATTTAGAAATAGCAGATTTGTGCTCCTCCTTCTATGGAAAGAATCGGAGGAGTTTCCCTACAAATTTAGGGTTCTGACACAAAATCCCTTAGGAAAAGGATCCGTGTTCAAACCCACAAATATTCAAGAAGTGCTCGGGTGACTAGTGTTGTGCAAACTTAAAATAAAGAGAAGAAAATAATAGAAATAAAGTACAAGAAACTAAATTAATGTTAGATGATGCAATGGCCGAGAGTTAGATGTTAGATGATGGCATGAACTATGATAGAAAATGGAGAAATATATGAAGAAAAAGGTGTGTGAAAAGTAAAGAAATGAATAATAATAACAAGAAATAAAATGACAAGAAAATAAAGGTGGAGTGTGTGATATTGAGGGCTGAATTTAAAGGTGGAAATGTGTGTGAAAGTTAAGCGGAAATGAAAATAATGGAAATACCGTTGGCGGACCCGTAGAGCGATCTTACGGTTTAAGCTCTCAGATAAACGATTTTCCCATAGGAAAACCGACCACCTAAGGCCTAGGTTTTCTTCCTCAACTCCGACTCCCGTTGGAGAAGGCGAGGGAATGAATAAGGATTATCCTAGCAACCCGAAGCTAGGATAATAATGGAGGACTTCTCCACTTGGTTCAAAGAACCAAGGAAACTCTCAAAGGCTAACTACCTCAAAAAAGCAAAAAGGGATATTTTATAAATTGGCAAAAAGTTCCATACAAAGACTAATGCCATGCATTTATAGAAGTCCTAGAGTGGATTAGGGTTGGAAGGGATGAATGGTGGCCGTTTGATGAAAAAGGATGGATGGCCAAGATCAAGGCAAACAAGCACACATCCTAGGGAGGAGATGAATGCCTTGCCTAAAGGGATCAATAGAGGGAATCTTGCCACATCATCAATCCATGAGGCCACTATCTCTTGTCCTTGCAATTCCATAAGGATGAATGAATGGTGGCCCTTGGATGAAAAAGGATGGATGGCCAAGATCAAGGTAAACAAGCACACATCATAGGGAGGAGATGAATGCCATGCCTAAAGAGATCAATGGAGGGAATCTTGCCACATCATCAATCCATGTTGCCACTAACTCTTGTACTTGCAAAACCATACCTTTAAATGTGGGCTCTTCTTTGGGCCATGGCTTCCTTTGGGCTTGATCTTGTGAAGGCCTTTTTCCTTTGAATAATTGGTTGAATTTCTTCAACCCATAATCCACCAACATACATCTAACCCTAACCACACAATCTAATGCATGATGCAATTATATAATCCATACAATAAAGGCGAATGTATGCCAAATAAGTTTAAAATAAAATTACAAAAATAGGGGCCCGGGAAGACAAATTCCCATCGGGCTATTTGGTGACTTCCTCCAAAAGCTCCATATGCATTTATTCCGATAATTATACCTACAAAAGAAAAACACGTAATAAGTAGGAAGATGATTTAAAGTTTGAGACTTTTACTAAATTTTCTTTAAATTGCAATCCGAGGCACGTCATCCTCTCCGGGTGATTTGAGGATTTGACCTCAAATCCGTTGGTTGATTTCTTCCCAAAAATGTCTCCTACAATGTCTTGTGTTCTCTTTGAAGGCTCGAATGTGAATGTTATGAGGGAATTGTCTTTCGTTTTAGAGTACTTCACCAAGAGACGTTCTTCATGGAAAAGGGTAAAGATGGTCTTATGAATGTTTTCTTTGGGAAGGTTGGTAAAATTAAATCCAATGGCTACTTTTGAGGGCGATTGCTCGGTGATGGAAGGAAATTTTCCAAAGTAGTTGAATTTGACAAGTAGTAAGGTGGACATGTTAAAGTCCTTCAACCAAAGAAAAAGTGCAATAAATCTTAAGACCTCAAAAGAAAATTTTCTTACCAATTGAACTTTAACTCTAGTTCTATGGTAGAATTTATGATAGCGAAATGGTGGGGAATAAGGTTTTGGTAAGCTACCCAATTGAAGGATGGACCGTTTATTGGCTACAAAGGGAGTAATATTCCTATTTGTTGGTGTAGCCCTAAGAAACGATGAAGGAAGATACTTGGAAGGTTCGAGTTCATAGATTAACATCTTCCTAATTGATGGGGTTGGTGAGGAAATCTTCCTAAATTTTGGAGAGAAAGGAAATGGAACGATAATCATACTTCCGATACCAAAAATACTTTTTTCACTTAAATCCTCTTTCTTTTGAAAACACAAGGGTACGCCTTCCAATTGAATCTCTTCGTTAAATAAGGATTGGAATACCACTTGATGGAATACGACATCCCTTCATCGTACAAGGGGTTGTCATGCCAATTGATATGAGAAGATTCTTGTGTCCTTGACGGCACCATTCCGAGCTTATAAATTAAAAGATTTTCCTTATTTCGTCCTTCTTTTCGAGTGGCCTCATCTTGAGCCACTTGCTCGGGGGTCATTGGAAGCAATTTTATTTTTCTTCCTCCAAAGTTGAAAGTGTATCGGTTGAGGAATTCGTCGTAATGAACCCGGCGGTCATAATGCCATGGTCGACCTAAAAGAATATGGTTGGCACTCATCGGAACAACGTCACAAATAACCGAGTCTTGATATTTTCCTATAGTGAAATCCACAGTTACTCGTTTAGTTATTAAATGCTCTTTAGTATCATCCAACCATTGAAGTTTATAAGGTGTAGGGTGTTCAAGGGTTTCTAGCCCTAATTTTTTGACCATGTCTTGGGAGGCCGCATTTATGCAACTTTCTCCATCAATGATAAGTGAACAAACTTTATCCTTGACCGCACATCTACTATGAAAAAGATTTTCCCGTTGGCAGTCTTTGTTCACATTCTTTGTCGTTAATGCACGCCTTATGACCATTAACAAGGGTCCATCTTGTGGCTTGCATTCATCAGCTTCATCATTGCTTTCATTGATTTCTACTTCGTCCTTGTTAATTTTGTTGTATTGGCCTTCATCCTCTTCACTTTCCCATTCTCTGGTTGATTCTTTGATGACCATCACACGGTGGTTAGTGCACTCATTAGCAAAGCGACCCTTTCCTAAGCACTTGAAACATTGCACATCACGTGCTCTAGGTCCTTTTAATGGTGGCTCTTGGGTTTTATTAGGTGGGAAATTGTGAGGGGTGTTGGATGTTTGCGGGGTCCAATTTTGATTGTAAGGCCTTTTATCTTCTCGTCTTGGAGTAAGCTGGTCAGAATTAAGATTTCTAGGTGGGAATTTAGGAAGGTCGGTCCTACGCTTCCTCTTCAGTTGCCTCTCCACCGTGAGGGCTAATTGAATGACCAACTCCATGGTCTCCAATTGTTGCAATTCTACGGCATCTCCGATGTCGCTGTTCAAGCCTCTTATAAATCTAGCGATGAGTTGTTCTTGGGGTTCATCAATTGCGCATCGCATATTAAGGGTTTAGAATTTGGTAAGATACTCGTCTACCGAGAGGCCATTTTGCTTTAGAGTGTGAAGTTGATGAAAGAGTTCGTGTTTGTAGTGATGAGGGACGAACCTATGGTGCATTAAATCTTTCATGGAAGTCCATGTAGTAACGGGGTTTCCTAAGGTTCTCACTTGTTGGGTTTTGAGATTTAACCACCACAAAGCGGCGTGCCTCGTGAGTTCAAGGGAGGCGAGTTGAATTTTAACTCTATCGGAGTAATCGTGACAATCGAATACTCGCTCAACTCTATCAACCCAATTCAAATAAGTGTGCCCGTCACACGTTCCATCGAAAGGGGGAATTGTAATCTTAATATTGCGGAGGTCGTCGTTGTCCCTATGACGATATGGGCGATACTCTTCATCATCAACCCAATCCTCATCCTCCGAGGAATATCGTTGTCTCCTTCTATGGGGTTCAGCCCATTCGTCCTCTATGGGAGGTTGAAGGGTATGATTACGACGTCTAGGATGCTCGGGAATGATCCTAGAGGAAGTCTCTTGAGAAGGGACTTGTTCATGGAATTCATTTCGGGGAGGATTGTTTAAAAGTGATTGGACTTGTTGGGCAAGGTTGTGAATCATGTTCGTTAACGCCTCAATTTGTCCTTGTACGTTCCCTTGGGTGCTAGTTTCACCTTCACGTCGTGTGTGCTCGGGTGGGGGAGCATCCCTAACCCGAGTTGGTTCTTGATGTGGTGGGTCTCGATTGAATCCACTTCGATTAGTCATAGTTAAGTGTTTTAATTTAAATTTCAATTCTTGTCTAAGTTAATTTTCCTAAATTAGTGTGATTTTTATCTTCTTAATGTCTTAGGCAATTTTTAGGCACTAAGGGATAATCTTAGCTAAGACAAAAGGAAAATGAAGATCATGCTAAAATAGTTCAACAACTTAGCAATTTTTAATAAACACTTAGCATTTTAACTAAAGGAATGAATATTTTCATGTATTAATAATCACCACAATTTCAATAAAATTCACCAAAGTTACCAACTTTTAATTAAGATCACTTAGAGCAATAATAATAACAACTAATTAAACCCAAAAACAGCAAGTAAATAAATTTAGAACACCAAATAATTCAAGATAACATGCTGAATTTTTCAATCAAATATAGCAGAATTTTCAAGTAATGTCTAGCTCAAATTTGCTAATTTAAATCATGCTTTTGCTAAATTCTTATAAACCAATTTCGTGCAATTAATTAACAACATATAATAGGTAAGTTTATAAGTTTAAACAAGAGCAACATTCAGAAAAATAATAAGCAAATTCCGAGCTCAATAAAAGGATGCAAAAATCGATGAGTTAAATCAACAATAATTCACTCTCCGATAATGATAGATATATATCGAGTTTAAGCACCAAAATTTCCAGAAAATTAATATATCTATTGGACAAGATTTAGATGCTAAAACATGAGGTAAATGATAACATGAAAAGCAAATGAAGCCAAGCAAAACTATACTAAAATCGTGGAGAAAATTCACAAAATGTAACAGATTTTAGATTTTATATTAAGTCGATTTTATGCTTCATTTTTCTCCAATATTTTCAGCCAACTTTTAGCTTAGATCTAGGTGCAAATGTTGATTCAAAATCAAAGCAAAATATATGAAAAATCCGAGGCTAAGATGAAGAATAAAACCGAGGAATAACAATTTCAACAAACCGGTTTTTAAGCATTTAAATTCAAGCCGATTTTCATGCAAAATTTTAGATTCAATCTCTAGCTATTTGATAACATTTAGATAGATTAAACATGGTTCAAACATAGCAAAATAAAATGGAGATATCAAGTCGAAGAACAATGCAAAATAATGGAAAAGGCAAGAAGAAAATGAGGGGAAATGGATGCCTACCTTTGGCCGATTTTTGCACATTGCATACCATAGTTTTCCATAATATATTAAGCATCAAAATGACAATAATAATGGCAGCAAATATAAAAGTTAGATTAGCACAAAGTTAGCACAATAATATAAAGAAAATAATGCGGAAAAATAAAGGAGCTGCTATCCCGGTTTCGTGCTATATTTTGGCCGAAGCCAAATGCAACTAAAACACATTGGGAAACCTTGTGGCTCTGATACCACTTGACACAAAATTCCTTAGGAAAAGGATCCGTGTTCAAACCCACAAATATTCAAGAAGTGCTCGGGTGACTAGTGTTGTGCAAACTTAAAATAAAGAGAAGAAAATAATAGAAATAAAGTGCAAGAAACTAAATTAATGTTAGATGATGCAATGGCCGAGAGTTAGATGTTAGATGATGGCATGAACTATGATAGAAAATGGAGAAATATATGAAGAGAAAGGTGTGTGAAAAGTGAAGAAATGAATAATAATAACAAGAAATAAAATGACAAGAAAATAAAGGTGGAGTGTGTGATATTGAGGGCTGAATTTAAAGGTGGAAATGTGTATGAAAGTGAAGCGGAAATGAAAATAATAGAAATACCGTTGGCGGACCCGTAGAGCGATCTTACGGTTTAAGCTCTCAGATAAACGATTTTCCCGTAGGAAAACCGACCACCTAAGGCCTAGGTTTTCTTCCTCAACTCCGACTCCCGTTGGAGAAGGCGAGGGAATGAATAAGGATTATCCTAGCAACCCGAAGCTAGGATAATAATGGAGGACTTCTCCACTTGGTTCAAAGAACCAAGGAAACTCTCAAAGGCTAACTACCTCAAAGAAGCAAAAAGGGATATTTTATAAATTGACAAAAAGTTCCATACAAACACTAATGCCATGCATTTATAGAAGTCCTAGAGTGGATTAGGGTTGGAAGGGATGAATGGTGGCCCTTTGATAAAAAAGGATGGATGACCAAGATCAAGGCAAACAAGCACATATCCTAGGGAGGAGATGAATGCCATGCCTAAAGGGATCAATGGAGGGAATCTTGCCACATCATCAATCCATGAGGCCACTATCTCTTGTCCTTGCAATTCCATAAGGATGAATGAATGGTGGCCCTTGGATGAAAAAGGATGGATGGCCAAGATCAAGGTAAACAAGCACACATCATAGGGAGGAGATGAATGCCATGCCTAAAGGGATCAATGGAGGGAATCTTGCCACATCATCAATCCATGTTGCCACTAACTCTTGTACTTGCAAAACCATACCTTTAAATGTGGGCTCTTCTTTGGGCCATGGCTTCCTTTGGGCTTGATCTTGTGAAGGCCTTTTTCCTTTGAATAATTGGTTGAATTTCTTCAACCCATAATCCACCAACATACATCTAACCCCAACCACACAATCTAATGCATGATGCAATTATATAATCCATACAATAAAGGCGAATGTATGCCAAATAAGTTTAAAATAAAATTACAAAAATAGGGGCCCGGGAAGACAAATTCCCATCGAGCTATTTGGTGACTTCCTCCAAAAGCTCCATATGCATTCCTTCCAATAATTATACCTACAAAAGAAAAACACGTAATAAGTAGGAAGATGATTTAAAGTTTGAGACTTTTACTAAATTTTCTTTAAATTGCAATCCGAGGCACGTCAGGTTCTATAATAGAAAAATCACAAACGAAAATCTCTCTCGCGTTCTGTAAACCAGAGAGCAACCAGTGAAATTCTCACCTCGCCGAAATCGCCTTGCGCGACCTCCGACCACCGCAGACTCGGGCGAAACATCTCCGTCTCTCGGTCGGGTGTTTCCTTCAACAAATCTCCCCTCCCGGCCGTAGCCCAATCTCTGTCAACCGAGGCACCTCCCGACGACGACGCACATCGCAACGCAGGAGGTAGTGTTCTTCGCGATGCTCTTCTCTCGCTCGATCTCTCGCTCTCTGTTTCTCGCTCACTCGCTCTCTCTCTCTCTCTCTCTCTCTCTCTCTCTCTCTCTCTCCCTCTCTCTCTCTGTCGTTCGCGCGAAGAAGGTGGAGAAAGGATAAGGGGTTGGTTCAAAGTTAAACTGAACCGAACCACAAGCCAAACCAAACCACCAATCTATTCTTTAGTTGAACCGGACCAGAACATTAATCAGATCGGAACAGTGAACCGAATCGACCCAAACCTAAATTTTTATGATCATTAAAGGACGCTCAATCGAACCAAAATTTCAACGATTCGACGCTATTGGTAAGGAAAATTTTACCCTTATTAATTTCAATGATTATTTTTGGGTATAATAAGAAATTTAAACTTCCCCAATTTTTAGGCAAGGAAGAGTAATCCAACACTTGGGGAAATATACCTAAAACTCTATTCCCTATCTCTCTCGAAATCCAGGTAAGTAAAATACTAGGTTTTAAATGTTTTGGCCGTAGGCCCTACATCACGAAACATATATTAAATTATTTTCTTTCAAGCATTTTATTTTGTTAATTATATTATTATTTGGACACGCATGTATAGACATTGACATAAGAATGTAGAAAGATAAAAATGATAAGTCATGATGCATGAGTGTATGAAATGCATGGAAACAAATGGAATTGACGGAACGCATGAGATGGCTAATGAGAGCCTGAACGCATAGTTATTGAGATGGCTGATGAAACTTTATGAGGGTATGAAACCGGTAGTTTTCTGAAAGCCTGAACGCATTGTAAGGATTGGAAAATGAGTTTCATCCAGTATGTAACTTTTAAAGCATGAAATTGGGTAATGTATGAAATTAAAGTCATATGCACGTGTTTTTACTTACTGAGTTTTCTCACGCATTAGTTTTGTGATATATGTAAATTTTTGTCCGAGGAAGAAATGGCGCTGATCAAGGATTTGCCAGACGCGGGCGAGCATACAGAGGAGGATGTTGTCGTTGGTTCTGAATAAAAATTTAAAGTCATGATTTTATATCTTTTTAAAATAATATTTCATATTTAACTGCATTAAATTTTAGTTTTCAATTTGAATAATTTATTTCATTATCTGCTGGATTTCTAGTAAGGATGTTATTTTAAATTTATGAATGAGGTTTTATTTAATGTTTTGTTTAGCATTTAATTTTCTAAACATTTATTGATAGTAATTTAAAGCTTCTGCTTAATAAATGATTTTTGCTAATTTCAATAATTCTGAATTAAGAAAATTAGGGTTTTATAACGATTCAATTTAACCTAATTTACAAATCGATTTGGGAAAAATTTTAGGGTTTTAAATTAGGGAAAATTAAATTTTGGGGTCGTTACAGTTGGTATCAAAGCATTAGGTTTTTAAAACGGTTCTGTAGACTACTCTGTATGCTCATCATGCATCTGGAAAATTGTCGATCAGCAAGTAAGTATTTTATTTTATTGATAGAAATTTATTTTAATTTATTGTGATAGAAATTTATTTTATGAAATTCGTGATATAATTTTTAGTACATTTATATTTAATTACTAACCAAATTAGAAAAAATTCTAAAGAAAAATAAATAAATAAATCCTCATGATGTAGACCTATGGCCAACCGTAGAAGAAATGGTACCGAGCGCGATGCTATGCTCGATCGAATGATTGACGTGATTGAGAGGCAAGCTAGACAAATTGAACAGTTAATGCAGACAGCGACTGTCACGGCCCAAGCAGCTACTGCCACAGCCCAAGCAGCTAACGCACAGATAGCGAGTGCACAGGCCCAGAATATGAATAGACCACGACACATAGACATCGACCTTGAGAGGTTTCGAAGATTGGATCCTCCAACTTTTGATGGTAACTTGACTGATATGGCAGCAGCTGAGGATTGGATCAAAATAATTGAGGAGATATTCGAGCATGCCAAGATTGTGGAGACAGAGAAGTTGTCATGTGCGTCTACAATGTTCAGAAGGGAGGCACGATATTGGTGGGACTCAGTGAAGGTAATGCAGCAAGATACTACTATTACGTGGCAGCGATTTAAGGAACTCTTCTATGAGAAATACTTTGTCGATGCTATGAAGGATGCAAAGATGGAAGAATTCATGTCTCTGAAACAGACCGGAAGTGTCATTGAATACGTGCACAAGTTCGATCAACTCTCTCGCTTTGCCTCGCATATGGTCAGCAATGAGACTTTGAAAGTAAAGCATTTTGTTCAAGGATTAAAGGCGGAGATATTTAAGGATGTCAACTTCCATACTTCACGGGATACCCCATTTGTTGCAGTAGTTGAAAAAGCCCTTAAAACGGAGATTAGGGAACAAAAGATCTCCAAAGCTCAAGAGTATCGAAGAAGGTTCAACCATGCAACACAGTCGACAAAAAATAAATTGCTACCACCGCAATGGGCTAGATCAAAACGGCCAATGACCAATGATGCTGTTAGTGGAGCCTCCAAGTTTATAAAAAGGGAACCAGTGAATCAGACAGCTATACCTACCATGCCAATGTGTCCTACTTGTAAGAAGGCACATACTGGAGAATGCCGAGCTAGAGTTATGACATGTTTTCAGTGCGGTCAAGCTGGACATTTTATCAAGGATTGCCCTAAAAATGGCCAGAATAAGCCAACAGCAATTGCTTGGGTTTACACCATGACAAAGGAGGAAGCTGAAGAAAATGCAACTGTAGTAACAGGTGTGCTTCTAATTTCTAGAGTACCTTCCTTTATATTAATTGATTCTGGGGCAACTCATTCTTTTATATCTCATATGCATTCAATAAAATTAAATAAAGCAATAGAACCTTTAGAACATAAGTTGAGAGTAGCTACACCCTCGGGTATAGTAATGCCCATCGACTCTATTATTCGAGGATGCAAAGTTCGATTGCAGGCAAAGAATTGGAAGTAGACTTAACTATTTTGGCAATGCAAGATTATGACGTAATTCTCGGTATGGATTGGCTCACCAGACACTATGCAACTATTGATTGTCGCAAGAAGGTCGTAAAAGAATAGGTGAAGCTGTTGAAGCACATTCATGCCGCGCCTTGGTGTCCTGATGAGGCGGTTTAACATTTGTCTGTAGGTGAAGTTTCAGTGGTTAAGTGGTTATTTGATCAGTATTCAGGATTTAATGACAGTAGCTATTTGATGTTTTATATCCTTGGGATTTTCTTCTCTGTCAAGGGAAACGTGATTTTAATGTTGTCAGTGTCTAACCTTTCTGAAGGGTCTAGAATGTCTGAGTTGTCCCCTGTTATGAAAAATCTGACTTGATTTTATTACAATCTGTTCGTTTGGGATTTTATAGGTTCAGAATACAAATGTTGGTTTCAAATAGTCACTTGTTGGAATTCAGATGTTATTTAGGGTCAGGTTATTTCGGATGTTTTGAGTGAAATCTGTAAGTTCAACCATCGGCGAAGGAAGTTAACAGGTGGATGTATGTTAAAGTTGATCGGATGAATGAATCATCCGGCTGACGTCACCGGTGGATGTATGTTAAAGTCGATCGGATGATGGCTGACGTCACCGGTGGATGTATGTTAAAGTCGATTGGATGAATGAATCATCCGGCTGACGTCACTGGTGGATGTATGTTAAAGTCGATCGGATGATGGCTGACGTCACCGGTGGATGTATGTTAAAGTCGATCGGATGATGCCTGACGTCACCGGTGGATGTAGGAAGTGTTTTGTCGTTTTGTGACCGGTTGATGGCTGACGTCACCGGTGGATGTAGGAAGCGTTTGTTGTTTAGTGACCGGATGATGAAGCCAAAGTTTTGTCGTTTTGTTACCAGGGAAGCCTTCTGGTTCCTGTTTCGGCCTCTTCCGTTGACTTTGCTCGGCGGTAGATATGTTTGACTTCTGTAACTTTTCAAGTATTACACGGTTTAAACCCTTACTTCCTTTGGCCGACTGTTTTTTAGTATTCCAACCGATTGTTCAAACATTTCTTTTTATATAGTTTTGTTTAACTCTATTGTGCTTAAATGATTTCCGCTGCGAGCTTTTTAAAATATTACGAGGTTTTAGAAAATGTCAAATTTTAACTTTCGAGCGAAATTTTAAATTTGGTCCAAAGTTTCTTAGTTATATTCGGGTTATGAGTAGCGAACTGGGTTCAGAAAACCCAGGGCGTTACATTATGGTATCAGAGACATTTTGTTAAACCGTTCAAAAGATTACTCATCAGTGCCAACCGACGCATGGAAGTACTTCAACAACTGTAAGTGTTTATGTTAGCCTTAGTTATTAGATATTTATGAGAGTATTTAACCTTGTCTAGGAATATAGCAAAATGGCTAGACGACCAGGAAGACCAAGACTACCAAGAGAGATACCAACTCCGAGACAGGAGGAGGACTCTAGTGTAGTTAGGCAGCTGACGGAATTGGTGCGTCAGCAGACTGACATAGTGCGACAACAGTCCGACCAGTTAGGAGTGTTATTGAACCGAGAAGCACAAGGAAGTGCTAACTCGGGCTATGGCAATGAGCATACGGGGGACAGATTCCACAGACTGCAACCACCCACATTCGATGGAAAGTCGCCCAACCCGATAATTGCTGAGGAATGGCTGAGGAAGGTTGAGAGTATGTTTAGGTGTGCCAATTTTGGTGAAGGGGAAAAGGTCACGTTGGCAACATTTCATCTGGCTGGTGATGTACAACTTTTATGGGAGACAATTGAGACCACCACCGACGTTTTGGCGATGACTTGGTCGCAATTTAAGGACATTTTCTATGATAAATATTTTAGTAGCACTGTTCAAACCGCAAAGAAAATAGAGTTCATGCAGCTGAAGCAAACGGGGTTGGTGGCAGAGTACAGCAGACAATTCGAATCCTTGTCAAGATTTGCTGGACATCTTGTACATAGGAATGAAGATAAAGTGTTTCAGTTTATGCAAGGATTGAAGCCAGAGATGTACAGAGGAGTTAAGTTTACAGGTATTAAAGGCTTGTCCTTCAGCGAGGTTGTGTCCACAGCCTTGGAGGTGGAGGAAGCTGAAATGAAATGTTTGGGACAGAAGGAAGCCCCGCGAAAGTTCGTCCAACCCCAACAACAGAGAGGAATGAAGAGGCCAAATGAAGGCCATAGTAGCCAAGGATCAGGGAGGAAGGTACAGGATAACAAGAAGTATCCCCAGTGCCCGAAGTGTCTAAAAAGTCACCTGGGTGAATGCAGGTTGGGTTCAGGAAAGTGTTTCAATTGCGAAGAAGTTGGACACGCCTTCAGGGATTGCCCGAGGCCCAGGATCACACGGTGTTTCAACTGTGGCAAGGTTGGTCACCTCAACAGAGACTGCCCGATCTTAAAGAGTAGCCCTGCTAAGATAAAGCCGAGGATATTCTCCATGGTGGAGTCGGGCGAAGATGAACAGCCTGCTGCTGTGTCAGGTACTATACTGGTCAACTCTTTACCCGCTTTTACATTGATAGACTCTGGTGCAACACATTCATTCATAGCATCGGCATTTGCCGATAAGTTAGATGTAAAGCTTACCCCTACTGAACATGTGTTTAATGTTGCTTTACCCTCTAGTGAACGCCTGCACTCTAACCAAGTGATGCCTGATAGTGTTGTATTAGTAGGAAATATGAATTTGCTCGCCGATCTCATTATTATGGACATAATGGGATTTGATGTAATCCTAGGAATGGATTGGTTGTTTAAGCATTATGCCACAATAGATTGTAGGACTGGAATTATTAGTTTTCAATTCCCTGGTGGTTTAAACCATACCTTCCAAGCTCTGAAGAAGAGTAAGGAAATGACTGTGATGACTTCTGTCGATTGTAGACCCTCATCATGCAGAGAGTATTTGTGTTTTATGGCTAATGTCTTAGATACACAACTGGTAGTAGGGGTGGGCACGGTCCGGTCCGGTCCGGTTCCCGAGCGGAACCGGACCGGACCGGCAATTTCGGGATTTTACCTATTAAAATCGGAACCGGTCCCATTAGGAACCGGTACCGGACCGGGAACCGGACTGTATTTCGGTCCGGTTCCCGGTTCGGTACCGGTTCCTCCCGAATATTTTTTAATTTTTAATTTTTAAGTTTTTTTTTCATAAAAAATGCAAAAAACTGCCAAACTCAGAAAATCTTAAATTGATGAAAAATCTAAGTCAAAAAATTCGAAGACTGCGATAGGAACAATGAAGAAGAAGGGTGGATTAAACAGAGAGTAGAAGGTCTGAGCGGAACAATTCTGACAAAGAAACCCATAACTCCCTCGGAAAAGGAAGAGAACTCCAACCGCAGAAGTAGGAGTGCAAAGCTAAGAGTGATTCAAAAAATCAGATGATTGAGATCACAATTTGAAGTTGATAAATATTTACCTGTTTCTGTCGCCATTGCTGAGTCCGATTCAAGAGACTAGAGAGCAGAGTCCGATTTTAGGGCTGATTGCTGAAGACTGAGACAGAGAGCAGAGTCCGATTTTAGGGCTCCTGAACTTGAAGTAGAGACTCGAGAGTGGAGAGAGAGACAGGAGTCGGGATTGAAGGTCAGACAGATTCGACTTTCGAGAGAGAGACGGGAGTCGGGAACTTCCGACTCGGAAGGATGAGGTTCGCGAGATCGCCAGTCGCCAGTCGCCTCGCCAGTCGGGAGTCGGGTTGAATGTTTTTTGCTGAAATGCAATTGTTTTTCTTTTTTATTCGGTATTCCCACGGTTCCCGGTTCTGTGATTAACAGAACCGGGACCGTGGACCGCGGTTCCGGTTCCATGTAACTTGGAACCGGGAACCGGTTCTATACCCTCTAAAACCGCCCAAGAACCGGACCGAACCGACGGTCCAGTCCGGTCCACCGGTTCCGGTCCGGTTCTGCCCACCCCTAACTGGTAGAAAAATCAAGCCCCAAAAATGTTTTAGTTGTCCAAAATTTTCCAGAAGTATTCATAGATGACCTACCTGGCTTGCCACCAGATAGAGAAATTGAATTTGTCATAGATGTTTACTCCGGCGCCGAACCTGTGTCTAAAAATCCATATAGACTAGCACCAACAGAACTTAAGGAATTGAAGGAGCAGTTAGAGGATTTGTTGGAGAAAGGGTTCATACGCCCTAGCTTTTCACCATGGGGTGCACCTGTCCTTTTTGTCAAAAAGAAAAATGGATTAATATGTATGTGCATAGACTATAGAGAATTGAATAAGCTAACTGTCAAGAACAAGTATCCACTGCCGATGATTGATGATTTATTTGATCAGCTCAAGGGTGCACAGGTTTTCTCTAAGATTGACCTGATGTCAGGTTACTACCAACTGAGAGTAAAGTCTAAAGATATTCCTAAGACAGCCTTTCGTACAAGATATGGACATTATGAGTTTTTGGTTATGTCATTTGGATTGACGAATGCACCAGCAGCCTTTATAGATCTCCTGAATAGAGTGTCTCATAAATATTTGGATAAGTTTATCATAGTGTTTATTGATGATATTCTGATCTATTCACGTACTAAGGATGAGCATGCAAGGCACTTGAGCTTGGTGTTAGGAGTACTTAGACAACACCAACTTTATGCTAAGTTTTCCAAGTGTGAGTTTTGGTTGGACAGAGTTCACTTTCTTGGTCACGTGATCTCTGGAGATGGAATATCTGTCGATCCAGCCAAGGTTCAGGCAGTTAAGGAGTGGTCCCAACCAAAGAATGCTACTGATATTAGGAGTTTCCTTGGGTTAGCAGGATATTATAGGAAATTCATTGAAGGATTCTCAAAGATTGCTGTAGCGACCCTAATACTGTACCCGTATTTCCGTACTATACATATATTTTTTTTTTTTTTCAATAATCACTTTAAATAAACTCTATACTTTAAATAGACTCTAAGCGGAACCTAAACCGAATTTGAAATCATTAGTGTTGTTGAAAATCATTTAACACCAAGCGCTGCATTGGCAGCGCTCGATCGCTGCACTCCGCAACGATCGCGGCGCCCGAGCGCTGCATTGGCAGCGCTCGATCGCTGCACGCCTCCACCTCCGCCTGCTTTGCTTCTTTCTTTTCTTTCTACACTTAAACTCTCTGGAAACTCAAATTCCAGAGAGCAACACAATTCATCCCAACATCCCAACTCTCTCTCTGGAATCCCCTGTTTTCGTACCAATTTCTCATCAATAATCATAAACTCGACCCAAAATATATATATATATATCCTACACTCAACCAACTCACAACGGACTTTGTGAAATCCAACTGCGTGGATAGCTCTAAAAATCGGGCTTACCCGTATCCAACCTATAACATTTCAAAACATTTCCATAACATTAAATAAAGCTTTAAACCAAAACATTTTCTATATACTATTTACCAAAACATTTGAACCATTATGTAAACCTATAATCTATCAGTACCAAACATCCTAGAATATCTATACATACTATCCAACAGCCCAAAATGTCCATAAAACCCTCAAAACTCTGTACATACTTCCCACGGGTCGGTTAAGCCTCGACTGCGCCAGCACACCACCGCAGCCATCCTCCGTCAACTGAATCATGCCTCAGGTGGAGGGACATCGTCCTCACTTGGTACCTCGAAGTCTATGTCACCTACACCATACAATACCCTATGAGATGACTCCCAGTAAGACTCGTAAATGCAATGCATGCTGTGCGTATGAGTTCGATAAACCATGCTTTATTTTATCTTACTATGCAATGCTCAATACGCCTTTCGGCACAGTTATATCAATACGCCTTTCGGCACAGTTATATCAATACGCCTTTCGGCACAGTTATATCAATACGCCTTTCGGCACAGTTATATCAATACGCCTTTCGGCACAGTTATATCAATACGCCTTTCGGCACAGTTATATCAATACGCCTTTCGGCACAGTTATATCAATACGCCCTTCGGCACAGTTATATCAATACGCCTTTCGGCCAATACGCCTTTCGGCACAGTTATATCAATACGCCTTTCGGCCAATACGCCTTTCGGCACAGTTATATCAATACGCCTTTCGGCACAGTTATATCAATACGCCTTTCGGCACAGTTATATCAATACGCCTTTCGGCACAGTTATATCAATACGCCTTTCGGCACAGTTATATCAATACGCCTTTCGGCACAGTTATATCAATACGCCTTTCGGCCAATACGCCTTTCGGCACAGTTATATCAATACGCCTTTCGGCACAGTTATATCAATACGCCTTTCGGCCAATACGCCTTTCGGCCAATACGCCTTTCGGCACAGTTATATCAATACGCCTTTCGGCCAATACGCCTTTCGGCACAGTTATATCAATACGCCTTTCGGCACAGTTATATCAATACGCCTTTCGGCCAATACGCCTTTCGGCACAGTTATATCAATACGCCTTTCGGCACAGTTATATCAATACGCCTTTCGGCACAGTTATATCAATACGCCTTTCGGCACAGTTATATCAATACGCCTTTCGGCACAGTTATATCAATACGCCTTTCGGCACAGTTATATCAATACGCCTTTCGGCACAGTTATATCAATACGCCTTTCGGCCAATACGCCTTTCGGCACAGTTATATCAATACGCCTTCGGCACAGTTATATCAATACGCCTTTCGGCCAATACGCCTTTCGGCACAGTTATATCAATACGCCTTTCGCACAGTTATATCAATACGCCTTCGGCACAGTTATATCAATAACGCCTTTCGGCCAATACAATACGTCGTTCGGCACAGTTATATCAATACGCCTTTCGGCCAATACGCCTTTCGGCCAATACGCCTTTCGGCCGATGCTATGCTCAATACGCCTTTCGGCCAGTGCCATGCTTTACGTTATCTTTAAAACTCTGTGCGGAAATCATTTTCATGCTTACTTTAAAACAGGTGATGCATGACACAGTTCAATAACTTACAGCTAAACAGCAATTCAGGTACCATCAAAACTCTAAAAGCATAAACTATAAACTCCTAAGACCTAGCTACCCAAACCGAGTAAAACTAACTAAAGGCATCTCCAAAACTCCTCGAGACCACGACGTACGGTGTAGCCCAATCGGCCAAAGAAAATCACGAGAACTTACCTCGTGCACGCTGAAATCCAAGCTTCGTCCACGAGCACTGTTTACCTAAACAATTTACAAGGATTGACGTTAAAACGAGTTTAAGTCAATAAACGTCCAATTTGTCAAAACCTTAACTAAGGAAATTTCTAAAAGTCCTAATCCGATTTATCGAGCTATTTATTCGAACAATTTACGCTCGGCACCTAAATTCGCGAATTACGAACTTTTCCGAAAACTCGAAAATTCTCGGATTTCAAACTTTTTCACAAATTGATTTAACTTCGTCCAATACGTTCAATACAGCCTTTATACACTTAATCACAGCAAATCTATGAGTTTCGGATCCTAATTCTCGATTTTTATCAAAACCCTAACTAAAACCTAATTATTTAAACGTTACGAAACTCGAAATCTAACGCTCTAAAACTATAGAGACATACCTAGAACGTCGATTGGAGGAAGAAACGTGAAGGACGGAGGAAAAACGGAAGAGAACTGGAGGTCGGATCGTGAGGAACGTCGACGGCCAGAGAGGGTTTGCGAGAGAGAAAAGAGAAAACAGAAATGAAATCGCAGAAGTGTTCTGCTGACTGAAGAAAAGTTGATTTTTATAAAAATATTAACTTGATGAATTACCTTTTTGCCCTTCTTTAGTTTTTATATTGATTTCATTCTTCGGTTCGTTAATCGTCTAGCTATTCATTTTCACCAAATCTTCATACTTCACCAATAAGTCAAATTTGTTATTCGGGATTTAACAAAACTTTCCGTTCGCAATTCGGACCTCGTTTACCATTTTTATTAAAACGTCAATTATTTTACGATAGAGGTAATTACTCGGAATATAGCGTTACTATTCCGAAAATTCCCAAACTTTCCTTAAAATTCCAATTAATCGTTAGGATCGTAATGACGCTTTCTTTTCATAAATCAGACTTGATTTGACATATTTACCAAAAATGTCATCATATAATAAAATATGAATATAATATAATATATCCAAAAATCCGTACAAGCCGGATATTACAATCTACCCTCCTTATTTAGAATTTTGTCCACAAAATTAAATTATGCAAATAGATCAGGATATTTAGTCATCATATCCTGCTGTCGTTCCCACGTAGCCTCTTCCACCTCGTGGTTCTGCCACAAAACCTTGACCAGTGGGATCTCCTTGTTGCGTAGCACCTTGATGGAATACTCCAAAATATGTACCGGCCTCACCTCATAGCTCAAGGTAGGCTGTACCTCAATCTCTGTAGTCTCCACGATATGCGACGGATCGCGCAAGCACTTCCGAAGCATAGACACATGAAATACGTCGTGGATACCCTCCATAGAAGCTGGAAGCTGTAATCTATACGCCAACTTCCCGATCCTCTTCAGAACAGGAAAGGGCCCCAGATAACGAGGGTTCAACTTACCCCTCCTTCCAAATCTCGCAACGCCTCTGAACGGAGAAACTTTAAGGTAGACCTCGTCACCTTCTTCAAACTCTAACTCTCTCCGTCTGGTGTCAGCATAGCTCTTCTGTCTGCTCTGAGCTACCTCAATGCGCTGTCGGATAATGGCAATCTTCTCTGCCGTCTGCTGTAGAATCTCAGGACCTACGATGCTGGCCTCGCCAACCTCGTCCCAGTATAACGGAGACCTACACTTCCGACCATACAACGCCTCATACGGAGCCATGCCAATAGTAGCCTGGAAGCTGTTGTTGTACGAGAACTCAATCAGAGGTAAATATCGGCTCCACGAGCCCTGAAACTCCAGCACACATGCTCTGAGCATATCCTCCAAAATCTGATTCGTCCTCTCTGTCTGACCATCAGTCTGAGGATGAAACGCGGTGCTGAAATCAAGCTGAGTCCCCATAGCTCTATGTAAACTCTTCCAGAACTTCGATGTGAATCTCGGATCACGATCTGAGACTATGGAAACTGGCACGCCGTGAAGTCTGACAATCTCCTGCACATATAGCTCAGCGAGCTGATCCATAGACGATGTCATCCTCATAGATAAGAAGTGGGCCGACTTTGTCAATCGGTCCACGATCACCCATATACCATCATGGCCCTTCGTCGTCCTCGGGAGCCCCACAATAAAGTCCATGGAGATCTGCTCCCACTTCCACTCCGGAATCGGCAGTGGTAATAACGTTCCAGCCGGTCTCTGGTGCTCGGCCTTCACCTGTTGGCACACTAAACAAGTCTCAACATACTTGGCAACCTCCCTCTTCATGTTCGGCCACCAGAAGTGTTGTTTCAAATCCCGGTACATCTTAGTACTTCCCGGGTGTACAGAATACGCCGAAGAATGTGCCTCGGCCAATATATCCTTCTTTAGATCCTCGTCGCTAGGCACGTACCACCTATGCCTGAACTTCAGAATGCCATCCTCTGATAAATGGAAATCTGACGAGTCTCCCAATGTCATGCTGGATCGAATCTCCATACACTCCGCATCACTCTGCTGAGCCTCACGTATACGATCTAGAATAGTCGGCCTGAGAGAAATGTTGGCAAGCATACTAGACAACTCTGCCACTACCTCCACCTCGAATCTCTCAATCTCAGACCGCAACGTAACTGACATCGCTGCTAATGAAGGCTGACTCGCAGAAGGTACTCTACTCAAGGCATCAGCAACCTTGTTCGCCTTCCCAGGATGGTACTTGATGTCAAAATCATAATCTTTGACGAACTCAAGCCATCGTCTCTGTCGCATGTTCAACTCCTTCTGCGTAAATAAGTACTTCAGGCTCTTGTGGTCAGAAAATACCTCGCACTGCTGCCCATATAAATAATGCCTCCATATCTTCAGTGCGAAGACCACAGCTGCTAACTCAAGGTCGTGCGTGGGGTAATTCTGCTCGTACGGCTTCAACTGCCGAGAAGCATAAGAAATAACTCTCCCCTCCTGCATCAATACACAACCGAGTCCTACTCCCGACGCATCACAATAAACGCTGTATCTGACACCTTCAATAGGTAACGCCAGTACCAGAGCGGTGGTCAATCTCTGCTTCAATTCCATAAAACTATCATCACAAGCAGGCGACCAAATAAACTTCTCGTGCTTCCGAGTCAACCGTGTAAGAGGAAGTGCGATCTTCGAGAATCCCTCTATAAACTTCCGATAATAACCGGCCAATCCGAGAAATCCACGCACCTCACGTACGTTCTTCGGCTGTGGCCAATCTCTGACCACCTGAATCTTACTCGGATCCACAGAAACTCCGTCCTGTGATATGATATGGCCAAGGAAGCTCACTCTGTCAAGCCAGAACTCGCACTTCGAAAACTTTGGATACAGCTGGTGCTGACATAGGGTCCTCAGAACTATCCTCAGATGCTTCTCGTGTTCTTCCTTCGTCTTAGAGTAGATCAATATGTCGTCGATGAAAACCACCACGAACTTGTCCAGATACTCCTTGAAGACACGGTTCATCAGATCCATAAACGCTGCAGGGGCATTAGTAAGTCCAAATGACATGACAAGGAACTCATAATGCCCATACCTCGTTCGGAATGCCGTCTTCAGTATATCATCCATCCGGACCTTCAGCTGATTGTAACCCGAGCGTAGATCAATCCTCGAGAATACTCGGGCACCCTGTAGCTGATCAAACAAGTCGTCAATACGGGGCAATGGATACTTATTCTTCACCGTGAGCTTATTCAGCTCCCTGTAATCAACGCACATCCGGAGGGTCCCGTCTTTCTTCTTGACGAATAGGACAGGTGCACCCCAGGGTGAAACACTGGGTCGAATAAACCCCTTCTCTAACAGCTCATCAAGCTGAGTCCTCAGCTCTCTCAACTCAGCTGGTGCTAACCGATACGGGTTCTTGAACCTCGGCGCAGAGTCAGGATATACGTCAATAGTGAACTCAATCTCCCGGTCTGGGGGTAACCCGGGAAGATCATCAAGAAAGATCCCAGAGAACTCTCTGACAATAGGGATGTCGCTCGGCTTCAATCCGCTGAGCAACTGACAATCAAAAACAGAGGCCAAATAAATAGAGCACGCACCTTTGAACTGCTCGTTGACCATCATGGAATAAGAGATAGGCGAGCTACTAAATCTGCTCATCGCCTGATAAGAAAACTCAGCTTTACCCGGAGGTCGAAAGGTGACAATCCCGGAGCGACAGTCGATGGTGGCGAAGTGCTGTGATAGCCAATCCATCCCTAGAATAAGATCATAGTGCTCGATGCCCATAACAATGAGGCGAGCATAAAGAGTACGGTCCCCAATCGAGATAATATTCCCCTGGACTACACGGCTTGACTGCATACGCTCTCCTGAAGGTAGCAGCATGCTATACTCGCACTCTGCTAACTCAGGCGCAAGCCTCAATCTCGACGCACAAGTGGTGGAAACAAAAGAATGTGTAGCCCCCGTGTCTAATAAAGAAAATACAGGAACACCCGTAACCAATATAGTACCTGCAATCACTGCAGGCTGATCCTCGTTATCAACATCACCAGGCTCTATAAAAGCGAAAATCCTGGGCATAACTTTCCTCTGATCACTAGCTGGCTGATCTCGACCGCGCTTCGGGCAGTCTCTAGCAAAATGGCCGGGCTCTCCACACCAAAAACATACATTCGTGCCCATCCTGCACTGGCCAGTGTGCTCCCTCTGACATTTAGGACAAACAGGCACCTGAGAAGCGTCCTGTAATTGCTTCCCCTTTCCCCGGTCATTACCTCCCTCAAGAGGTCTCTTCACACCCCTCTGCTGCTGCTGTTGGGGCTGCGCCCTAGGCTGCCAACCCCGAGACTGAGGGCGAATCTCCCGGAAGAAGCCCTTAGCTGGCTCCCTCGGTCTAACAGATCTCTGATCTACAGCCTCAATGTCCAGAGCTCTAGCCACTATGTCGTCGTAGGATACATTCCGTACCCCAGATATCGTAAGGCGCATCCGGAACTCCTGGCTAAGTCCCTGTAAGAATCGGCGTACCTTGTCCTCGTTTACGCTGACCTGTCGTGGCGCAAATCGAGACAGTGCCTCAAACCTCCTCACGTACTCAGCAATAGAAGCAGTCTGCCGTATCTGCATAAACTCGACCATCTTCGCCTCGTGAACAGTATGACTGAAATACTTATCGTAGAACAGCTCTCTGAATCTCTCCCAGCCCATAATAGTCACATCAGCGGTCGTCTTGATGGAATCCCACCAAAACCGGGCGTCCAGTGCTAAATGATAGGTCACCAGTGCAACCTTCTCTCCATCATCTATGCTAGCATACGCCAACATGTCCTCCATAGTGCGAACCCACTCCTCGGCTGAAGAGGGATCCGTAGACTGTCCGGTAAAGATAGGGGGCTGAAGCTTCTGAAATCTCTCCATTCCCCTATTGCCCTGAGTAACCGTCTCCTGAGCTCTAGCGCCATCACGATTAATAAAAGTACCCAGCTGCTCAGACTGTCTAGCCATCTGCTCAGCCTGACGCTCCATATGCTGAGACTGCTGAGCGATAAAGTCCTTGAGCGTGTCAATCGTATCATCGCGGTCGTCTCGGCCGTTTCGTGGACGCACCATAATTATAAAACTCCTATAAAAATTTAAACAAATATTCTAAGAAACTAAAAATCAAATAAAGCTATAAAAGGTACTTACAGTTGATGAAGAATGTCCGCGTAGTGGCTGTGCAGTCGAGCAGTCTACAGAACCGATTTTAAAACCCGGGGGCTCTGATACCATAATTGTAGCGACCCTAATACTGTACCCGTATTTCCGTACTATACATATATATATATATATATTTTTTTCAATAATCACTTTAAATAAACTCTATACTTTAAATAGACTCTAAGCGGAACCTAAACCGAATTTGAAATCATTAGTGTTGTTGAAAATCATTTAACACCAAACTTAAAACAATTAAATAAAGTTAAAACAATTAAATTAAATCAATTAAAACTAATTAAACAGAGTAGAACAAGTGGGAGGGCAAAAATTGAATTCCTGGCCCGAAGACAGGAGGCAGCGCTTCGAGTCAGCTGCGCCATGTGCAGCGATCACAGCGCTCGATCACTAAGGCAGCGATCGCAGCGCACGATCGCTGCAATGCGCAGCAACTGGGCGCTGCGCTCCGCAACGATCGCGGCGCCCGAGCGCTGCATTGGCAGCGCTCGATCGCTGCACGCCTCCACTCCGCCTGCTTTGCTTCTTTCTTTTCTTTCTACACTTAAAACTCTCTGGAAACTCAAATTCCGAGAGCAACACAATTCATCCCAACATCCCAACTCTCTCTCTGGAATCCCCTGTTTTCCGTACCAATTTCTCATCAATAATCATAAACTCGACCCAAAATATATATATATATCCTACACTCAACCAACTCACAACGGACTTTGCGAAATCCACTGCGTGAATAGCTCTAAAAATCGGCTTACCCGTATCCAACCTATACTGTCAAACATTTCCATACATTAAATTAAAGCTTTAAACCAAAACATTTTCTATATACTATTTACCAAAACATTTGAACCATTATGTAACCTATAATCTATCAGTACCAAACACCTAGAATATCTATACATACTATCCAACAGCCCAAAATGTCCATAAAACCCTCAAACTCTGTACTTACTTCCCACGGGTCGGTTAAGCCTCGACTGCGCCAGCACAGCACCGCAGCCATCCTCCGTCAACTAAATCATGCCTCAGGTGGAGGGACATCGTCCTCACCTAGTACCTCGAAGTCTATGTCACCTACACCATACAATACCCTATGAGATGACTCCCAGTAAGACTCGTAAATGCAATGCATGCTGTGCGTATGAGTTCGATAAACCATGCTTTATTTTATCTCATACGCCTTTCGGCACAGTTATATCAATACGCCTTTCGGCACAGTTATATCAATACGCCTTTCGGCACAGTTATATCAATACGCCTTTCGGCACAGTTATATCAATACGCCTTTCGGCACAGTTATATCAATACGCCTTTCGGCACAGTTATATCAATACGCCTTTCGGCACAGTTATATCAATACGCCTTTCGGCACAGTTATATCAATACGCCTTTCGGCACAGTTATATCAATACGCCTTTCGGCACAGTTATATCAATACGCCTTTCGGCACAGTTATATCAATACGCCTTTCGGCACAGTTATATCAATACGCCTTTCGGCACAGTTATATCAATACGCCTTTCGGCACAGTTATATCAATACGCCTTTCGGCACAGTTATATCAATACGCCTTTCGGCACAGTTATATCAATACGCCTTTCGGCACAGTTATATCAATACGCCTTTCGGCACAGTTATATCAATACGCCTTTCGGCACAGTTATATCAATACGCCTTTCGGCACAGTTATATCAATACGCCTTTCGGCACAGTTATATCAATACGCCTTTCGGCACAGTTATATCAATACGCCTTTCGGCACAGTTATATCAATACGCCTTTCGGCACAGTTATATCAATACGCCTTTCGGCACAGTTATATCAATACGCCTTTCGGCACAGTTATATCAATACGCCTTTCGGCACAGTTATATCAATACGCCTTTCGGCACAGTTATATCAATACGCCTTTCGGCACAGTTATATCAATACGCCTTTCGGCACAGTTATATCAATACGCCTTTCGGCACAGTTATATCAATACGCCTTTCGGCACAGTTATATCAATACGCCTTTCGGCACAGTTATATCAATACGCCTTTCGGCACAGTTATATCAATACGCCTTTCGGCACAGTTATATCAATACGCCTTTCGGCACAGTTATATCAATACGCCTTTCGGCACAGTTATATCAATACGCCTTTCGGCACAGTTATATCAATACGCCTTTCGGCACAGTTATATCAATACGCCTTTCGGCACAGTTATATCAATACGCCTTTCGGCACAGTTATATCAATACGCCTTTCGGCACAGTTATATCAATACGCCTTTCGGCACAGTTATATCAATACGCCTTTCGGCACAGTTATATCAATACGCCTTTCGGCACAGTTATATCAATACGCCTTTCGGCACAGTTATATCAATACGCCTTTCGGCACAGTTATATCAATACGCCTTTCGGCACAGTTATATCAATACGCCTTTCGGCACAGTTATATCAATACGCCTTTCGGCACAGTTATATCAATACGCCTTTCGGCACAGTTATATCAATACGCCTTTCGGCACAGTTATATCAATACGCCTTTCGGCACAGTTATATCAATACGCCTTTCGGCACAGTTATATCAATACGCCTTTCGGCACAGTTATATCAATACGCCTTTCGGCACAGTTATATCAATACGCCTTTCGGCACAGTTATATCAATACGCCTTTCGGCACAGTTCAGTATATCAATACCCTTTCGGCACAGTTATATCAATACGCCTTTCGCACAGTTATATCAATACGCCCTTCGCACAGTTATATCAATACGCCTTTCGGCCAATACAATACGCCGTTCGGCACAGTTATATCAATACGTCTTTCGGCCAATACGCCTTTCGGCCAGTGCCATGCTTTACGTTATCTTTAAAACTCTGTGCGGAAATTCATTTTCATGCTTTACTTTAAAACAGGTGATGCATGAACAGTTCAATAACTTACAGTAAACAAGCAATATCAGGTACCATCAAAACTATAAAAGCATAAACTATAACTCCTAAGACCTAGCTACCCAAACCGAGTAAAACTAACTAAAGGCATCTCCAAAACTCCTCGAGACCACGACGTACGGTGTAGCCCAATCGGCCAAAGAAAATCACGAGAACTTACCTCGTGCACGCTGAAATCCAAGCTTCGTCCACGAGCACTGTTTACCTAAACATTTACAAGGATTGACGTTAAAACGAGTTTAAGTCAATAAACGTCCAATTTGTCAAAACCTTAACTAAGGAAATTTCTAAAAGTCCTAATCCGATTTATCGAGCTATTTATTCGAACAATTTACGCTCGGCACCTAAATTCGCGAATTACGAACTTTTCCGAAAACTCGAAAATTCTCGGATTTCAAACTTTTTCACAAATTGATTTAACTTCGTCCAATACGTTCAATACAGCCTTTATACACTTAATCACAGCAAATCTATGAGTTTCGGATCCTAATTCTCGATTTTTACCAAAACCCTAACTAAAACCTAATTATTTAAACGTTACGAAACTCGAAATCTAACGCTCTAAAACTATAGAGACATACCTAGAACGTCGATTGGAGGAAGAAACGTGAAGGACGGAGGAAAAACGGAAGGGAACTGGAGGTCGGATCGTGAGGAACGTCGACGGCCAGAGAGGGTTTGCGAGAGAGAAAAGAGAAAACAGAAATGAAATCGCAGAAGTGTTCTGCTGACTGAAGAAAAGTTGATTTTTATAAAAATATTAACTTGACGAATTACCTTTTTGCCCTTCTTTAGTTTTTATATTGATTTCATCCTTCGGTTCGTTAATCGTCTAGCTATTCATTTTCACCAAATCTTCATACTTCACCAATAAGTCAAATTTGTTATTCGGGATTTAACAAAACTTTCCGTTTGCAATTCGGACCTCGTTTACCATTTTTATTAAAACGTCAATTATTTTACGATAGAGGTAATTACTCGGAATATAGCGTTACTATTCCGAAAATTCCCAAACTTTCCTTAAAATTCCAATTAATCGTTAGGATCGTAATGACGCTTTCTTTTCATAAATCAGACCTGATTTGACATATTTACCAAAAATGTCATCATATAATAAAATATGAATATAATATAATATATCCAAAAATCCGTACAAGCCGGATATTACAATTGCAACACCCCTTACTAGGTTAACAAGGAAAAATGTGAAGTATATATGGACTGATGAATGTGAGCATAGTTTCCAGACCTTGAAACAGAAATTGATCAATGCTCTAACTTTAACCCTTCCAGTTGAGGATGATAAATTTAGTATTTATTGTGATGCTTCCAAAACTGGTCTTAGTTGTGTGTTAATGCAGAATGTTAAAGTAATCGCTTATGCCTCTAGATAGTTGAAAGCACATGAGAAGAATTACCCTACACATGACTTAAAATTAGCTGCTGTGGTATTTGCACTTAAGATTTGGAGGCATTACTTGTATGGACAAACTTGTGAGATATTTTCAGATCATAAAAGTCTGAAGTATATCTTCACACAGAAAGAGCTAAATATGAGACAACGTAGATGGTTAGAGTTTGTCAAAGACTACGATTTTGAGATTAAGTGCCACCCTGGCAAGGCGAACGTAGTAGCTGATGCTTTGAGTAGAGGGACGACTTCAGTCTCTACATTGATTCTAGACATACCGATAGCTTTAGAGACAGAATTCCAAAGATTTAACTTGGAAGCTGTATCTAGTGTGTCCGCCATGATTTCAGCCATATCGTTAAGGCCTACTATTTTGGAGAAAATAAAGGAAGCCCAAAAGATCGACACTGAATGCAATAAGTACAAGTTGTGCATGGACTCTACAGAAAAGTCGGATTTCAATTGTTCTGTTGCTGGAATTCTCAAGTTTCGGAATAGATGGTTTGTTCCGGCTGATACCGAACTTAGAAGGGAAATCCTATCTGAGGCACATACCTCTAGACTCTCTGTTCATCCAGGAAGCACGAAAATGTACAAAGATCTCAAGCAACATTATTGGTGGCCGAGTATGAAAAGAAGTGCGGCCGAGTATGTTGGATCGTGCTTGATATGTCAACAGATTAAAGCTGAACATCAAAGGCCTGCAGGAACATTACAACCCTGATCAATTCTCGAATAGAAATGGGAACAAATAACGATGGATTTTGTTATAGGATTACCTAGAACAGCAAAGGGTCACGATCCAATTTGGGTAATAGTTGATCGTTTAACCAAATCCGCTCACTTTCTGCCAATGAAGATAACATACTCGATGGATCAACTGGCTGAGTTGTATGTGCATGAAGTTGTTAGACTGGATGGAGTTCCAAACACCATAGTATCAGACCGAGACTCTAGATTTACTTCTAAGTTTTGGAAAAGTTTGCACAAGGCTATGGGAACACAGCTTAGTTTTAGCATAGCTTTTCACCCTCAAACTGATGGACAGTCCGAAAGAACCATCCAAACATTAGAGGATATGCTCCGTGCATGTGTGCTAGACTTTCAAGGTTCATGGAGCAAATACTTGCCCTTAGTTGAATTTTTTTATAACAACAGTTTCCAGGCAACAATAAGCATGGCACCATACGAGGCATTATGTGGACGAAGGTGCAGATCTCCATTATATTGGGATGGCATTGGGGAAGCACAATTGATTGGTCCTGACATTGTGCAGCAGACAGTGGAGAAGATTGCTCTTATCCGACAAAGAATCTTGACAGCTCAGAGCCGGCAGAAAAGCTATGCGGACAAGAGATGAAGAGAACTAGAATTTGATGTTGGTAATGAAGTTTTCCTTAAGGTGTCACCTTTCAAAGGAGTTGTGAGATTTGGTAAGAGGGGTAAGTTGAACCCCAGATATATTGGACATTTCTCAATCTTGAGGAGAATTAGGAAGTCAGCTTATCAATTACTGTTACTAGCCTCTTTAGAGGGAATCCATAATGTGTTTCATGTTTCCATGCTGAAGAAGTGTGTTAGAGATCCATCTCAGATTGTGGAACAATAGAGTATTGAAGTTCATCCTACCCTTACCTATGAGGAGAAACCAGTAAGGATCTTGGACTATGTAGTGAAGGTATTGCGTAACAAAGAGGCCCCACTGGTGAAAGTCTTATGGCACAACCAGAACATAGAGGAGACAACATGGGAGCGCCAGCAAGACATGATGGAGCAATACCCAGAATTATTCAGGTACTAAATTTTGAGGACAAAATTCTTTTAAGGAGGGTAGATTGTAGCACCCGGTCCCATTAAACCAAATTTAATTTATCAAACTATGGTGTGCTAATTTTATGAAGAATTATGAGAAAAATGTGATTAGGTTAGTTAAAGTCTATTCAAGGGCAAAATGGTAAATAGAAATTTAAAAGTGGATAACGTATTTAAGGAAAGAGAATTTGGGGTTAAATGCACTGTAGCCGCCACCATTCTGATTATCTTTTTCTCGGCCAACAACTCTTCAGCAGACTACCTCTAGGCGATTTCCCCTCCGATTTCATCCAACCAAGGTGAGTTTTGATTTAACCGCTTGCTGTTTTAGTGCCTAGGTAGCTAAAGGATTTCAATGTATGCATTTTTGGAAATGCTGTGAATGCGAGATTTCGTTTGGGGTATAGTATGGTATCGGGAATGCTAGATAAACGAAAATGCCGAACTAGCTCCTTAGATTTCTAGATAGTTTGGAAATGAAGTTTAATGCTCTGTTTGTGATTTAGGTGAACAGAATCCCGAAGTAGCTCATAACCAGGAACTCTCGGGGAATCCAGGTAAGTGAAGTAATGTGTGTGCCTTCCGGCCTACATCACAAAACAGTAGGTTTATGCATATTTGAGTGTTTTCTTTATGTCATGCATCATGTTTTTGAAGAAATATGAAAATGAATTTACATGAAATGTTATGGCAAGGCATGAACAGAATGTGTTGTGATAGCTATTAAGGGAATTAATCCGCCCCTTAACTGATGTAGTGGATTTATTACATTGGGAGAATTGATCCCACTCCCAAGGGAACTGAGGGATTAGATCAGCTATTAAGGGAATTCATCCGCCCCTTAATCAAGTAGAGGATGTATAACATTGGGAGGATTGATCCCACTCCCAAGGGAAACAAGGGATCAAATCAGTTATGAATGAACGTGAATGCAACTGAGACGAGAAAGTAGAAACTGCATATTTAGAAATTTATGTTTTAGCGTTTCAGCATTTCATTTCATAATGCTTCACTTATTTAGCATTAGGCTAATAGATGAGTTTTGTGATGTAGGTGCTGAGGTAACCACTGGAAAGTTCACTGAATTTACTAAAGAATAGGTGAAGCTATTGAAGCACATTCATGCCGCGCCTTGGTGTCCTGATGAGGCGGTTTAACATTTGTCTGTAGGTGAAGTTTCAGTGGTTATTTGATCAGTATTCAGAATTTAATGACAGTAGCTATTTGATGTTTTATATCCTTGGGATTTTCTTCTCTGTCAAGGAAAACGTGATTTTAATGTTGTCAATGTCTAACCTTTCTGAAGGGTCTAGAATGTCTGAGTTGTCCCCTGTTATGAAAAATCCGACTTGATTTTATTACAATCTGTTCGTTTGGAATTTTATAGGTTCAGAATACAAATGTTGGTTTCAAATGGTCACTTGTTGGAATTCAGATGTTATTTAGGGTCAGGTTATTTTGGATGTTTTGAGTGAAATCTGTAAGTTCAACCATCGGCGAAGGAAGTTAACCGATGGATGTATGTTAAAGTCGATCGGATGAATGAATCATCCGGCTGACGTCACCGGTGGATGTATGTTAAAGTCGATCGGATGAATGAATCATCCGGCTGACGTCACCGGTGGATGTATGTTAAAGTCGATCGGATGATGGCTGACGTCACCGGTGGATGTATGTTAAAGTCGATCGGATGATGCCTGACATCACCGGTGGATGTAGGAAGTATTTTGTCGTTTTGTGACCGGTTGATGGCTGACGTCACCGGTGGATGTAGGAAGCGTTTGTCGTTTAGTGACCGGATGATGAAGCCAAAGTTTTGTCGCTTTGTCACCAGGGAAGCCTTCTGGTTCCTGTTTCGGCCTCTTCCGTTGACTTTGCTCGGCACTAGATATGTTTGACTTCTGTAACTTTTCAAGTATTATACGGTTTAAACCCTTACTTCCTTTGGCCGACTGTTTCTTAATATTCCAACCGATTGTTCAAACATTTCTTTTTATATAGTTTTGTTTAACTCTATTGTGCTTAAATGATTTCCGCTGCTAGCTTTTTAAAATATTACGAGGTTTTAGAAAATGTCAAATTTTAACTTTCGAGCGAAATTTTAAATTTGGTCCAAAGTTTCTTAGTTATATTCAGGTTATGAGTAGCGAACTGGGTTCAGAAAACCCGGGGCGTTACAAACAGGCAAGTGAGCTCTCTCGCTCAGTCTATTACTGTAGCGAGTCGAGTATAATTCAACATGCTACAGTACCGAGCTAAGCCTGGCTTGGTCCAAGATGATAGGCCTAGCCAAGCCCCATGTTTTGGGCTCATGAGCTAGTCTAGGATCGAACCAAACGTGCCGACTACCGAGCCAGCTTGCGAGATAGACAGGCCCGGCTCGTCGAGCCCGCCTGCCACCACCCCAATATAATTCTAATAGGCTGGTTGTCAGGGCCCGACCCGGCCCCCAGCCGGATCCCGATTGATAGGATTCCCAAGGTGAGAATTTTTCAACGCAAGACCAACGACCATTCAACGCAACGACTTTCTTCTAACACTTCCTACGTGGCATCCTAAAATAGGAACTATTATATAAACAAATCAATGAAAAATTGATATTTATACTCGTCTAACAATTTACATCAAACATCGGAATAAAGCGGAAACAATGAAATAAAAATGAGTCACGACGTGTGACTTCTCAACTCTAACATTAAACCATAATTTCAGATCGATCCTATGTTTCGTTGTACATTCTTTACCTTTGACTCGCTCTAGCCTTCTCGTTGAATGTATCCAATATCTGAAAAATATAGTTAATCCACGAATGAGCTTTACGCCCAGCAATTAAATCTAGCAGCTAGAATGGCTAACTCTTAGACTCTATCACACTCACTAGGACCAAACACCGTCCTTCACCAAATCATGATTTTTATGAAATCAGTTTGCTTTAAATTCATTTCGAAAACCCATGCAATTATTATAAAAAGTACATGTTTGAAATCAACATCTTGAAAACCAATCTCACCTAATGATCAAATGCAATTGTAATAAAACTATGTATTTAAAACCACAATTTTCACCATCACATAATTCAATGCAAATAAAATAACTTTGCATTAAAATCAATAAGTCAAATAAAATCCATTGCATAATTTAACAATCAATGAATATATTTGCAATCCATGTCAACCAAATATATATAACTATAACAAATCCCTATAGATTCGCGGGCTTTCACCGGCTAGACTGTAACACCCCGAGCCTACTACCATCGCAAGGTTTAGGGACTTTCAACTCAAAGAGGACGATAATTCGTAAAGTCCCTACTCTTTCCCACCATAGTTATACATATTGTGCATATAACCATAAGCAAGTTAAATCAACATATGATTTCTATTATTATTTTATTATTTTATTTTTTCTATTTCTCTATGCATGCTAAAAATGATGGTAAAACCCATGCAATAATCATTAAAAAAAAACAACCCATCATGTGACTTAATCAAAATAGAGCTCGAGAAATTCAATTAAATATAGTTATTTGATGAAATACTTTTAAACAACCTTTTCTACGCATAAAATCACAAGTTAATAAAACATCTTGTTTTTCATAAATATCTTTCTTCCCAAATTCAAACACCTTCATCGAAGCCACCACTCAATCCACTATTCATAAAACTTAATTTCACCAAAATATCTCCAAGTTCTCCTCATTTTCTCTAAATCTAACTAGAACCAAACATCAATAACAATCTATTTCCACCTAGAAATGTAATAAAGTATAAACTAACTATTTTAACCGTTAGATTTATTTATGTGGTTGTCGGTTCCACTTCTTTAACCGAAAACTTCCACTGAACTTAACGATTCTTACGTCAAAACAATTCTCTTGACGCACTGATCATTTTACTCTAAAGGACGGATTGACGAATCTTAACCCTCCCCCTCTCTTTCTCCTCTTTTCCCACGGTCTCTCTCGTTCTTTTTTCGTCGCTAGCTCTCTAGAATTCCTCCCTCGGATTTCATTTTTTTATTTTTGAAAAGCAGCATACCCATGCCACATTTCCTCTTCTCTCTCTTCTTTAAAATTTCTCCCCCTTTCTTCTTTAAATTTTCTTTAGCTTTTTTCTCTCTCTCTCTTAAATTTCTTCAACCTTGTCACGTAGAACCACCGTACATATGCCACCAATCCACTTATCAATAATGGTTTTTAATGGTTAATTACCATTAAACCATTATTATTTATTAAAAATACTATTTCACCCTCTCAATTATAATTATTTATCAAATAATCAATTTTAATTAATCACTAATCACAGTTAGTTTTTAATCTATTCCAAATTAATTTAATCTTAACTAAATTTTCGTACATTTTTATTCTAAAATTTTCAAACCATTACACTAACCTAATAACGAGTCTGCACCTTAATGTTTCAAGAATTCTAAAAAATCTATTTTAAGGGGTTTGTGGCACCTTCACTGGTCCTTAAGGGGAGTTTCAATGAGCTAAATAATTTAACTTTCGACCGTCCATTATTTATAGGCAAAAGAAGGTGTTCAAAATTTTGATGTGGGAAAAGATCACAAGGAAAATTGACAATTCTATTGGCAGGCCCCACACCTCATCTCTCTTCCTAGTGGCACGCCCCACAGTCACTCTCTCTCTTAAATGCAAAACATCGAAGGACTTCACCAGATTCAATATCATTCTCGAGAAGGAACCCGATCACCTAACCTAAGGCTAGATTTGACAATGAAAGTCTTTATGATAAATACTTAGTCAAGCTCACATAATGAAATCTCAAACAGATAGTACAATATAAAATAATACGTAACAATATTAAACCTTGCTAGCTAAAAAAGAAATCCAATCCACTAGTTAAGTTTACATATCCAAATTAAACAACTCGATCCTTACTAGGGATATCAAACAGAGTTTTAAAAGAAAATGAAATACTAGCAATCTCTCTCAGGTCTCCACCGAAGCTAGCCGCTCTTCGCTTTACCTGAATTGGGAGGGAGGTTGTTGGGATAAGTAACTAGCTCAATAGAAAAATTATGCCCGATGCATCTCAATTTAAAAATGGGTTTTTAGCTTTCTTTCAAAACATGATTGCATTTCAAAACTATGCATGAGTATACAAAACTGCTACGAAAATCTCTTTCCTTGTTTTTATCAAATACGACTCCACAAGCCCTTAATGAGGTAGTTATAAAATCTGCCACGTACATAGGGGGCTATACAACGAAAATAAACTTCATCGTTTTCTATAAGAAAAAACGTCTTCAATGAAAATGGAAGGTCACACAATTACTTCTCCAGCACAAACCACAGAAAGGCGGTGATCGGAAGACCTAATAGCGTCTCATGAGGTTGGAGAAAACCATAATGGCGATCTGAAGAACCATCTCATCACTCATGTGACTGGCGACTGATAGTCAGCTACGACATCAACTCAAATCATCAATATCGTTATCAATTTTAGGGATTCGACAAGGGACACGTCATCACCACCCTACTACCAGTTTTTCGTACATACAAACAATACCATCTTCATGTCATAAAAGGTGTATCGGGATAACCTCCTGATACTTTGATGTCAAGACTGCTCAAAGTATCAAGAGGGCATCCTCTCAACATACCACCACAAAACTATAAACATTTAATGCTAAAATTGAAAGTGAGAAAACTGTACATACATATACATATAAAATCGACAAGATGGCAACCCGACCCCATCATTCTTTTATAGGTGGCATGTAATATCCGGCTTGTATGGATTTTTTGGATATATTATGTTATATTGTTATTTTATTCGTAATGGCATTTTTGGTAAATATGTCAAACCAGGTCCGTTTCACAAAAAGAAAACGTCATTACGATTCTATCAAATAATAAGAATTTTAATGAATTTACGGGAATTTTCAGAGATCAAACACGATATTCCGAGTAAATACACTTTTCGTAATGTAAAAGACGTTCTCGTAAAAATAGTAAACGAGGTCCGAATTGCGAACGGACGGTTTTAATAAGTCTCAAATAATAAGTTGGATATATTGGTGAAATATGGAGACTTGGTGAATCCAGATCGTTGGACGATTAACGAAACGAAAGACGAAACAAGAGCTAAGGGCAATTTGGTAATTTGCCAAATCAATTTATAAAAATCAAAACCTAACTTCTTCTTCTTCATTTTCTCTTCTGCTGCGTGAGAAACAGAGAGCAGCTCTCATTCTCTCCCACGGCCGATTCCATTCCGACATCCGATCCGACCTCCGTTCGACTTCCGTTCTTCGCGATTCTTCCTCCTCTCGCTATCCTAGGTATGCATCTACGTTCTTAGAGCTTTTATTTCGACGTTTACTGCATTTTAGGTAATTAGGGTTTCGATCGATTTTGATTAAAAATGAGATTTAGGGTTCTTAATTAATAGGTTAGCCATGATTAAGTATATATTGGACGTATTTGACGTTATCGGACGAAGATAAATCGATTTGTGAAAAAGTTTAAAAATCCGAGAATTTTAGGGTTTTCGGAAAAAGTTCGATTGCTCGATGAATTAGCTTAATAAATCGAATTAAAGCATTAGGAAATATTTTTAGTTAAGGTTTTGTTAATTTGGACGTTTAATAGCTTAATTCGGTTTTAACGGCAAATATCGTGTTTTACCTCAGACACGCGACTCCAGTGGACGAAGCTTGAGATTCAGCGCGCTCAAGGTAAGTTCTCGTGACTTGCTTGATCGAAAGGTCTACACCATACCTCGTCGTTGTATCAAGGATCCTTGAGGGTTCCTTGGTTTACGTTGTTTAGGTTGGGTAGTAGGTTAGTTGTTTATAGGTTATGTTGTATTGTCTTGTTGATATGTATGTTGTTTGTTTACTTTCCGCTGATTAACTGTTCATGCATCACGTATTTCAAATGTCATAGAAAATGAATTTCCGCACGTGTTTTAAGGAAAGAAATGAACCTCTGTAATTAATGTACGTAATCTGTATCTGTATCTGGTTACGCGAGGTGGGGCTCAGGCATGGCTGTAGGGTTTGTGAGCATGTACCCCCCTCCTCTAGGTGGAAAGTGGTAGTTCGACCGCGGAATGTATCCTTTCCATTTAGAGGGCTGATATCTCGGTAACAATCTGTCTGTGACGTAATGAAAAGAATGAAAATGTATCTGAATATGAATCTGTAATCTGCACGTTTTATGAATGGCATACGCACGCATGCATCTGCATTTACGTAGCTTACTGAGATTTCAATATCTCATATGTGTCTGTATGGTGTAGGTGACGTTCTAGGTTACGTTGACCCAGGTGAGGATGATATTCCTCCTCCTGACGTAGGAGCAGCTGATGGATGATGGTCGTGGGAGTGCGCTGAGCAGTCGAGGCGCGTTTTGACCCGTGGGGGATGTACGTAAAGGTTTTGGGGGTTTTTGAGACATTTTGGATTGATGACAAACTGTATAGAACATATTAGGGTGCTTGGATCTGGATAGGGGTTAGATAACGTTTTGGTAATTGTACGTAAAAATGTTTTGGTTAAAACAGTTATTTAAACGTTATAGAAATTCTGGAACTGTTTGGTTGTTTAAATTAAGTGTTATGGATTGTTTTTAGGTTGATACGGATAGCTCGGTTTTTAGAGCTATCCACGCAGTTGGATTTCGCAAAGTCTGACTCGAGTCGATTGAATTTAGAATACGTTTTAGTTTTAATTGGTTGGATTTAGGTGGTGAGTTATGGTAATTGTTGGCGTGAAGGAGAATAAGTTTTGCTCTCTGGGAATCGGATTCCAGAGAGCAAATCGATGTGTTGAAGTGTAAAGCATGAAAGAAAGGTTAAGTGTTAGATGTGTTGATTACTGAAGAAAGGATCGCTGCATAGTGTGCAGCGATCGATCTCTGCTGAAAAGCAGAGATCGATCGCCGCCCTTGTTACATGCTGCAGCGATCGATCTCTGCTTTTCAGCAGAGATCGATCGCTTGCTGCATGTAAGCATGCAGCGATCGATCTCTGCTGAAAAGCAGAGACCGATCGCTTGTTGCATGCATGCATGCAGCGATCGATCTCTGCAGTTTGCAGAGATCGATCGCTACCTCCTTTGGCCGCAAATGTTCCGATTCTGCCCCTGCTTTAATTTTGATTAAATATTTAAATGTTTTAAGTTTTATTTAAATTGTTTTAGTTTATGTTTTAAATGAGTTACCAAACAAACTTCGATTCCGGTTTCGGTTTCGATTTCATTCTGCTTTAACGTTAGGTTTTAAAGTTCTATTTTAAAATGTAAAATAAAAATGAAAAATTTATACGGGTAAATGGGTATGGACTTAGGGGTGTTACATGGCAACCCACCAAAATACTAATTTTTGAATGCAAAAAGTATAAAATCTCTACCTTGACGATGACTACTCTTCTACCTTACAAGAGCGACAACTTCTGCTACTGGCTTGAAATCTGCAAACTCGTCTGAGCCTATAAGAAAAACCAATGTTAGAAAATCCCTCTCATTTACTAAGGGAGACATGTGGATGGGTCTTATACCGAGACTACTAAGGGAGACACGTGGATGGGTCCTTTACCAAAAACTAAGGTAGTGCGGTCGACACTTTTAAGTCACCGGTAGACACTTATAAGACCCATCGGTCGATACTTAGAACACTCGGGTTGGCCACGGTTGATACTTCCATTACACGGCCAACACTTCATACCTCTCGGGTTGCAACCCAAAAGCCTAGCGGTTGGCCCTTCCTCTTGAGGTGTTGACACTTGCTTGGCAGTCAACACTTTTTCTAAAGTGATGACACTTCAAACTCTCGCATTTCCTGACTGATCAAAACTTCCCTTGAAGTGTCGACCTCTGAGTCGATTCCAACAAAAGTGAGTTCGTGAAACTAGCCCTTCCCTAACATTTTTCCTCTCCAAACACCGATTAAACCTGCATACACTCTAAATACACCAACAATCACCCAAGGGATTCGAGCTCCTTTGCTCAAATCTGACCACAAGTTAAAACTTCTAATTTAAAAACAGAGGGAAGAAATCGACTTAGCCTCGATGTTCCTTCACAAAGGTTGCTCCAAGCATCGCGAATGCAATTCTGGCCTCCTTTTGCGACGGTTTCGTACCTCCTTCTCCCCCTCTCTCTTTCTTCTTCTCTCTTTCTCTTCGGCCGCCACACAAGAATGAGGGAGCAAAATAGAGTTCTCAACCCTTTTATCAAACTTTTCTCTATTTGCACTTTAACATCACTATTTCATAAATTTCTTTAATATACTATTACCTTATATTAAATAAAATCTTTTAAGTTCCATTCTTCTCAACCCTGAAAATACTCTAAACTTAATAAGGAAACTTATACCAAATTCTTACTCATGGAAAAATCTGACACATGAAATTTAATTTCTTACAAAAATAACAAGTTTTACAAAAGACAAAGTCAATATTTAGGCATCTAAGTATATTAGATGATATGAGTTAGATCTAATGGACTGAGTATGTTTAAATACTAGTTTATAATTATTCTATTTTGTGATTAACATATACTAATTACACACTTAATTATTGAAAGGATATGGTCTCCAATTCATAAGTTACTATGACATTTTCTCATGACTTCCATCATCAAAGAAAACAAGACTCCAATTTAAAGAGAAAACTTAATGAAATGTCGCATCTCGTAAACCCGAACACTACGAGTGTGAATTCCTTCAATGGATCCAAGCATCTATATACTCTGTTTTGAAAATCTTAACATTTAATAAAGACGGAAAAGTAAAGTGTAAGGAATTAAAATAATTAAGAGAAGTTGGTTTGTGGGATCACATAATGAGAAGCCATGAATGTGAAAGTTCTCATGTATTTTACAATAACTCATTGTATATTTTGCCTATACATAGAGTTGGGGTGTCTAGGAGCATAACAGTTTCTTTGAAGAGAACGAATGGTGGGTCTGAGGAGGGAGATAGGAACCCACTTCCACCTCTCCAGAAAAAGAGGGAGGTGAGTCTTTCACTACCAAAAAAGGAAGAGAAAGCAGAGCCAAATCTTTCAATACTTGTCTTCTGAGAGGGAGTCTAGAGCTTTTCGAAAAAAATGTAGAAAATTCGAAGCCTTTGATTCGTTATTCCGTCCGATTCGTGATTCTTATGTCATGATCTACAACTTTTGTTAAGATTCTTCAAAGGTAAGTCAATTTCTAACCTTTATTTTCGTTAATTTTTCTTGTTCAATTGAAATTTTGAGCTTGAAAAATTGAAATCATTATTATTATTTTTTTGAATTATTCTACTTAGTTTGTGCTTTGTTCGAGTTTTTAGGCTGATTGGGTGTAAAAATTGACAAAATAAACAACATTTCTTGCGAAAAATGTTAGTGGAAACATCGTCCCTGGTCGACCAATATTCAAGTTCAGCCGATCGCGGTTGGAGCAAGTCTAGTCAACCCTAGCTGTTGGGCTGCAAGTCTAGTCGACCTCACCCGCTCAACTGGTCAACTGCACCAAAAGGTAGATCGATTGCTGCAATGCCTGGTTGACTGCTGAAGAGTTCTGGTCAACATTACAATGAATTTCATGCCTTGTGGGAATTTGACGTGCAAAGGTCTGTGGTGACCTTCTTTTCACCAGGACTGCTCTCTTTCTTTCCCTTTCTCCTTCCATTTCAGCAGCCCTCCCATCTTTTAAAATAAAAAATAAAATAAAAGTTATATATATATCCTAAATTTTAATTCATAAAAATTCTAATATAATTAAAATTTCTCTAAAAGTATATCCAATAAAAATTTTAATTTACCCAACACTATTTCAAATTTTTACCATGCTATAAATTTCAAAATCTATCACTTTGATTATTTGATGAAAATCACATGTGTCCAACATGAACGACTTATAAAAATTCGAGTCAATACGAAACAAGTAGATCTCGAATAACTTGAAAATTAACTCGAGAATTATTTAACATAAAACTTATAGATTTCATCATTAGCCTTCGAACCAGGATATTATAATATTTGTCACTAACGATTGCAGCAAATTGATTGATTTTAGATGTTGATAAGGATGGAGGCTATGCTGGGGAATTCAATTTCAATGGTTGATGATGAACATTCTGAAAGGCCATGTTTTCAATTCCTTGATATTCAACTTATCCTCCAATACTTTTTCTATGCTTTTAGTTTGATTTAACGATTGTGGTTATTAGGCACATACCTCTTGCTTGATATCACATCTCAATCTTCAATCAGAGAAACTTTCTAAAATCAAAGATGAAATTTCTACTATTTGGTTGGCCTAACCTTCAGAGCAATTTTGAAACTCCATAAGCTCTTGTAAGTCAATCCGTAAATCTCGATATTCAGTCTTGTCTATTTGTTTCCCTTTGCTCGTGGATGCTTCTGCTTCTGTCTGTTGTCGATTAAATTCTTTCTTCCATGGAGGTTTGCTTTTGGTAAATCTCTTTAACAACTGTCCTAAGTTCTCAAAATTTTCATATCCCTTCTTAATTACATCTATTGGTAGTTGTTGTGTTAAGCGTACTCATCAAAACATTTGGGTTTATTAACCTCTCTCCTACGCGTAGCCGTATCTAGAACATCCTTTCTTAAGCACACTATCTATTTTACCCAACAAAATGTATGAAAAATGTAATTAACTTGGAAAATAAAATTAACGTTTGAAACTTAATAGAATAATACATGTTTATATGTATATAAGTTGAATAAGAATATATTTAAGTGGCATGCATTTAAAAAGAAAAGATTTTACTCGATTATTCCTAATTGAATTCTCATATAGATAAATAATGTATAATTAGAATAATAAAAAGGAAAGACATGTTCGACAAAGTGCAATGGCAGAAACACTGGACAGAACAATTTAAATCATTGAGAGATTATGTCTGTCATACTATTTAGACAAGCACTATAAGACCACCAAAACTAGCTATTAGCTTTAATTTGGAACCGGGTATCCAGATGTTTAAGATTTCTGTGCAATTTGAAGGGTTAGCCAATGACAACTCGAATGCACATCTTTCAAATTCTTTAGGAAATAATTGATACCTTGAGTAATATGGAGTTTTTCTTGATGCTATTTGGCTCTCGCTCTTCTCCATTTCACTCTCGGACAATGCTAAAGGCGGGTTATATTGACTTTGTCTTGACTCTGTCTCTATTTGAGAAGATTTAGCAAAAAAATTTCTATCTAAATACTTTCCTCTAGATAAGTTTGCACGAACGAGGATAGAATAACATCTTATGTGCGGTATGATTAGAAATCTCAATATGAAACTATATAGAGATTCAAGGACTTGCTTCATAGATGCCCACATCAAAGATTGCCCAAATAGTTACGCGTGAAAACATTTCATTTGGGCTTTGGTTATGATACAATAGAATAGATAGAAATGTAAGTCTAATAATGATAAAGATGCAAGAGGAGCTATTATGGCTAAATGCGAGAATCCTAAAATTTATTCCCAATTTAATCTTTAAATTAAATTTGATTAGTTCTCAATCAATATCTTAGTTTAATACAGTCACAAGTCCTCAATCAATATTTATGCAGAAAGTTTTAAATTTATTTAAACACTCTAACTATATTTATTTTGATTGAACTAGAAAATTAGGATCAATAAGTCCTCATTTATTTATTTAAATATTCAAAACCTATTTAATATCAAGATTATGTTTATTAGGATTCAACATATTTCATTATACCTTGTAAATCAAAGAAATTAGATGTAATACCCTAATACCTAATTACGTCTACAAATACTTTTAATTAAATAAAATATCAAATTAAACATCAAATGCAATACTTAGTAAACCTTAGATAATGATTAAATTCTTAAAATACACAAGTAAATTTCACTATCTACTCTTACTAAAATCATGAGATCCCTTAAATAAATAATTATGTCAATTCTTTCTTTTTATACTATTTGATTGTTAGTCACGTTGTCTGTATGTTCGCTGCAACTAAAAGATCCAAGATCAATGCTAATTCATCCTTAGTTAAAAATTCACCATCACAAACATAGTAGAGAGAAAATAATCTCAGTGAAAAAAATATGTGCGTATATGAATTAATTGCATACTGATAAGTGTGTATTTTATACACTTATTAGTACTATTTTATACTTGATTTGATGAGTTATTCTCAAGTGTTTGAAGGAATTTGACGTATTATGTGTAAGTGTGCTGACAAATTACATAAATTAGGTAGGAGGTTGAATACAAAGAATTGAAGAAGATAAAAAGGACGAAAAGAAGAAAATGCGAAGTTGGAGAAAACAGAGAAGTAGCCGATCGATCGGCCATTTGCAGGCGATCGATCGGCTGAAGAGAAAACAAAAGAAATAAGTTGCACGAGACAGAACAAAAGCCGATCGATCGACCAATATGGCGATCGATTGACTGAAGAAACGATTGCGTTACGTTACAAGGGCAGAAACATTGCCGATCGATCGGTCATTTCAGGCGATCGATCGGCTACCGCTGAAAAGTCTTTACGCAAGTTTGGAAATTTTAAGTTATCTAATCTCAGCCGTTGATCTGATGAGGAAAAAGAAGCAAAACCTAAAAAAAAAAAGACAGAAGACGAAAGGGGAGATTATTATTCAGAGAAGGAGGATGGAATTCACATTGGAGAATTGACAACGAAAGCTGGGAACTCGCTTAGATATCAGCATAGTTTTTCTCCTCTCATTCGATAATTACTTATAAACACCTTTATTATTATTGTTTCTTTTTCTTCTAGCATGAACTATATTTCTCTTCTAGGGCTACGATGTAGCCAGACAATGTTTATTTTATGTTTCTTCGTTTAATTATATTATATAAGTATTTCTTCCAATATTGTTGGTGCATTTAATTTCTGTTCTTAAAGAATGTAAATTTCTAGCCAATCTTTACTTGATTTTTGGAGTGTTTTGAGACTGAGAGGTGATAAACACCCGAGCAATGGAATTAATGTCATAAATATGCGTATGCTAGAGATAGTTACGATATTGATGTGATCATTGTGATTTCTCAATTTAATTGTATTTGATTAATGCTAGGATTTTAAACTGAGAAGTGATAGCCCATTAATCAGATAAACTAAGCAATGTTCGAGAGATATTGTATTAGAATTTAGTGAAATCGATCATCAATATAGGAAGAATATTTATGAATATAATTATGAAAGACTGAAATAAATGTTGTCTTGATGAAATCGTAGTACCTAGGCTTTTATTAATCTAATTTAATCTCATTCTATCTGTTTTATTATTTTACATAAGTTTACTTTACTTGTTTTGGTCATTTAATTTAATTTTAATTCTTGAAACCATAAAACTTGTGTTCAATTTAGAATTAAGATTAATAAATTCAATTATTGATTAACAAGTCCTTGTGGGTTCGACACTTTATTTATCACTTTATTACTTGTTGTGACTCGTACACTTGCGAAATATTTTTCACAACAAGTTTTTAGTGCCGTTGCCGGGGACTTTATTATTAATAACGAATTAATTATTTTTAGTTTTATTTTGAATTCTTTTTATTTTATTTCTTTATTTTCGTGTTATTTTCAGGTGCATGCGTAAAGAAGGAACGCTAATATTCTCTCACTTAATCTTGAGATTGAGCGTACGTGTCGACAACATCGTAAAGAGAGAAGAGAAGTTATTCAACCAGCACGTGCCATTATGGGAGATAATGGGGAAGATAATACTGAGAATCGGATCTTGCTGGATTATGTTATATCTACTGTATCTGGAGTGCATTCAACTATTCAAAAACCGACCATTGCTGCGAATTTTGAAATTAAGTTAGGTACCTTGCACATGATTCAACAATCCCAGTTTAATGGATTACCTTCTGAGAACCCCAAAGATCATATTGCAAATTTTTTAGAAGTTGCGACACTTTCAGATATCACAATGTGGGGGATGATGCAGTGAGGTTACGCCTATTTCCATTATCATTAAGGGATCGTGCAAAGAATTGGCTTAACTCTCTGTCAGCTAATTCTATTAATACTTGAGAAAAGTTATGCCAGAAATTTCTTTCCAAGTTCTTTCCTTTCGAGAAGACTGCTAAACTTCGCAATCAACTTCAGTCAATTCGATGGAGAAACATTATATGAGGCATGGACACGCTTCAAGGATATGTTAAGAAAGTGTACAAACCATGGCCTACCGAAGTGGATGCATATTCAAACTTTCTATGTAGGATTGTCTGCATCTACTAAAACTCTGGTCAATGCAGCTGCAAGTGGTGCTTTATTGAGAAAAACTGAAGAAGCCGCATATGATCTATTAGAGGAATTAGCGCTTAACAATGACCAATGTCAAGTGGAGCGATCAATTATGAAGCGCACAACGGGTACTCTAGAACTCGAGTTTATGAAAGCTTTTACTTTACAAGTTGCCTCATTAGCTAAACAACTACAAGAGTCTTATATGGCAGTGATTGTAGGGAAAACGTCAAAAGTTAACTGTCAATGGTGTCAAGGACCGCATTTGAGTGAAGAATGTCAAAAGGGCAATCCCATGTCAAGTGAAACCGCAGAGCAAGCTAACTATATCGGTAATTTTAATCGGCAAGGTAATCCCAATTCCAACACCTATAATTCAGGATGGTGACAACACCCGAATTTTTCACGGTGGAATTCTCAAAATGCGATGCAAATGCCTCAAGCAGCTCAACCCGTCCTTCTCAACAAGTTGAAAAGAAAAATGATCTTGAAACAGCCCTTATGCAGTTTATGACCGAAACTCGTACTGCGATGCAAAATCAATCCGCCCAAATTTAAAGTCTTGAAAATCAACTTGGTCAATTTGCGAGCGTCATAAATGGAAGGCTTCAAGGCTCACTATCAAGTAACACAGTGGTGAACCCCAAAGGTCATTGTAATACAATCACCACTCGCAAGGGAACCGTAATTGAACCAGTGCAAAAAGAGACACAAGTGCCTAAAGTTGTTAATGAGGAGTCAAATACAGATGAAGTTCAAAAGTCATCACCATCTCATCATTCTCCAACTCAAGCAAACTCACCTCCAGTGCCATTTCCGCAAAGATTGAAAAATGTGAAGCTTGATAAACATTTTTCTCAATTCCTGGATGTATTCAAGAAGCTCCACATTAATATTCCATTTGCCGACGCGTTGGAACAAATGCCAAGTTATGCCAAATTTATGACAGATATTCTATCCCACAAGCGGAAGTTAGAGGAGTGTGGTTTGCTCTTTCAGAAGAATGTAGTGCTATTATTCAGAAGAAGCTTCCTCAAAAACTAAAATATCCGGGAAGTTTTACTGTGCCTTGCGAGATTGGAAATTCTGTATTTACCAGGGCACTATGCGACTTGGGGGCGAGCATTAATTTAATGCCTCTATCTATATTCCAGAAACTCAATCTAGGCGAAGCAAAGCCGACAAGGGTTACATTACTAATGGCAGATCGTTCTATTAAACACCCGAGGGGAATCATTGAAGACGTGCTTGTAAAGGTAGATAAATTCATATTCCCTGCTGATTTTATTGTGCTTGATATGGAAGAAGACAGAAATGTGCCGATTATATTGGGTAGATCATTCCTTGCTACGGGTCGTGCTCTTATTGATGTACAAAAAGGTGAGTTTAGCTTGAGAGTTTAGGATGAAGAAGTCACCTTTAACGTGTTCAGAGCCATGAAATATCTGGGGGAGGATAATGATGATTTACGCGTTAAAGTTACCGAGTCCACGGCAGATGAAGTTGCACGTCGACCAGACGACCCTTTAGAAGCATGTCTGTTTGAGCAGAATTATTCTCTGGAAGAGGACAAGGAAGTACGTGGTTATGCGATGTGGATGGACTCTTATGAGCCGAATATGAAGAAATACTATGAAAATTTGGGGGAAGGCCCGTCACGCACATTGCCATCCATTAAGCAACCACCTGTGCAGAATTGAAGACACTGCCTTCACATTTAAAATATGCATATTTACAAGCTCCATCTTCTTTACCGGTAATTATTTCTGCTGACCTATCTATAGAGGAAGAAGATAAGTTACTCCGAGTTCTTCGACAACTCAAATCGGCAATTGGTTGGACTTTGACAGATTTAAAGGGGATAAGCTCATCATTTTGTATGCATAGAATACTTATGGAGGAAGATCACAAGCCATTAGTGGAACATCAACGACGTCTCAACCCCACCATGAAAGAAGTGGTACGCAAATAAATCTTAAAGTGGTTAGATACGGGGGTGATATACCCAATTTCTGACAATTCATGGGTTAACCCCGTCCAAGTTGTACCAAAAAAAGGAGGAATGATAGTTGTGCAAAACAAAAATAATGAGCTCACTCCAACTCGCATTGTCACCGGTTGGCGTATATGTATGGACTATAGGAAGTTAAACAAGGCTACAAGGAAAGATCACTTCCCACTTCCGTTCATTGATCAGATGCTTGACAGGTTATCAGGACACTAATTTTATTGTTTTCTTGATAGATACTCTGGGTACAATCAAATAGCTATCGCACCTGAAGACCACATTTACTTGCCCTTGCAGCACCTTTGCATTTCAACGAATGTCATTTGGTCTTTGTAACGCTTCTGTCACTTTTCAAAGATGCATGATAGCTATATTTTCTGACATGGTCGAACGCATTATTGAGGTATTCATGGATGATTTTTCTGTTTTTGAATCTTCTTTTGCTTGTTGTCTGGAGAATTTTAATAGGGTGATTCAACGATGTGTAAAGACAAATTTGGTATTTAATTGGGAAAAATGTCATTTCATGGTACATGAAGGTATTGTGTTAGCCCATCAGATATCATCCAAAGGGATAGAAGTGGATCGTGCCAAGATTGATACGATTGAGAAGCTATCACCACCTATCTCAGTTAAGGGCGTGAGGAGTTTTTTGGGACACGTAGAATTTTATCCCAGATTCATCCAAGACTTTAGCAGGATCATCAAGCCACTATGTAAGCTACTGGAAAAGGATGTGGAGTTTAAGTCTGATACTGATTGTTTAAATGCATTTAATTTATTGAAAGAAAAGCTCACTTAAGCACCCATTATAGTAGCACCAGACTGGAACCATCTATTCGAAATTATGAACGATGCTAGTGATTTTGCAATTGGAGCAGTGTTAGGGAAATGCAAAGATAAGACCTTCCACACTATCTATTATGCGAGTCGAGTCCTCAAATGAAGCTCAGTTGACTATGCTACAACAGAAAAAGAACTACTTGCAGTGGTATTCGCCATCGAAAAATTTCGTCCTTATCTTATTGGCAATAAGGTAATCATTTTTACTGATCATTCAACCATTAAATCTACTCCAAGAGTTCGATCTGGAAATTAGAGATAAAAAGGGCACGAAAATTCTAGTGGCAGATCACCTGTCCAGACTACAATCTCAAGAACATGTGAAAGAGGATGGAGTACCAATTGTTGATACCTTCCCGGATGAATAACTTTTTATTTTCAGCACTACACCATGGTACGCAGATATCGTCAATTTCCTTGCTAGTGGTGTTCTGCCCATAGAGCCTTCAGCTTATAAAAGAAAGAAATTTTTTGCTGATGTTAAGCAATATTATTGGGATGATCCCTTTCTTTACAAGCACTGTGCGGATCAGGTAATAAGGCGGTGTATTCCGGAAGACGAGATGGAAAATATATTAAAGCATTGTCATTCACTAGAGTGTGGGGGCCATTTTGGTGGCAAGAGAACGGCTGCAAAGGTATTACCATGTGGTTTTTTTGGCCTACCCTTTTCAAAGACGCTCATTTATTTGCTATGTCATGTGACCACTGCCAATGTACCGGCAATATTTCACGCCGGGATGAGAAGCCATTGACCAATATTCTAGAAATAGAATTATTTGATGTTTGGGGGATCGATTTCATGGGTCCGTTTCCTATTTCTTTCAATCATAAATATATTCTCCTGGCAGTCGATTATGTGTCAAAATAGGTGGATGCATCTGCTACCCCAACCAATGACGGTAAAGTGGTGCTAAATTTTCTTCATAAAAATATTTTCACTCGATTCGGTACTCCTTGGGCTATTATCAGTGATGAAGGTACGTATTTTTGTAATAAGCAATTTGAAGCTTTATTGTTGAAATATGGTGTAAAGCATCGCAAGGCTCTCGGGTATTATTCGCAATCTAATAGTCAAACCGAGGTTTTGAATAGAGAGATCAAGAAAATTTTGGAAAAGATGGTAAGCTCATCTCGCAATGATTGGTCACGAAAGCTAGATGATTCTCTTTGGGCATATCGAACAACATTCAAAACACCTTTAGGAATGTCACCATACCGTTTGGTTTTTGGTAAAGCATGTTATCTTCCAGTGGAATTAGAGCATCAAGCTTTATGGGCCATAAAAAAAATAAATATGGAGTCACACGCAGCTGGCGAAGTGAGAATATTACAATTAAACGAGCTTGATGAATTTCGGAGAGACGCTTATGAAAATTCCATAATTTATAAAGAAAAGACGAAAACATGGCATGATAAACATATAGTGCCGAAGGAATTTGCACCAGGACAGAAAGTCTTATTATTTAATTCTCGACTTCGGTTATTTCCCAAAAAACTCAAGTCACGATGGTCAGGTCCGTTCACGGTAATTAAAGTGTTCCCTCATGGGGTTGTTGAAATTCAAGATGAAGATCAATCTAAATTCAAGATTAACGGTCAAAGATTGAAACCGTATTGGGGCGATACATTCGAAATTGCAAAATCCGTTCTCCTTCTAAAAAAAATGTGAAGCAGCACAGTGTTAAGCTAATGACGTTCAAACGCGTACTTGGTGGGAGGCAACCCATTTATCATTTATCTTTTTTTTTTTACTTTATTTTTATTGTTTTCGTTTTCAGTTCTAATTTAGTGATTTCATTTTGATATGACTCGTTTTATTATTACGTAAATAGTTTCATAGTTTTCGGTGTTTTATGTAAAAAAAACAAAAAAAAAAACAAAAAAAAATCCACCTTCTCTGAAACAGAGAAGTCGCCGATCGATCGGCTCATTTAGTTATCGATCGACGACTTACATTATTTTTGGACCCTTGAAGTCACCGATCGATCAGCTCATTTGGCGATCGATCGGCGACACACATTATTTTGTTGGACAGAAGAGGTGCCGATCGATCGGCGAAGCATAACTATTTTATTTAAAAAACAGAAGAGTCGCCGATTGATCAGCTAAATGTGGCGATCAATCGGCGCTTCTGATTTTAATACCAGGCGATCGATCGGTGATTCACTTTCAACTTTTACCCTACCCTTTTAGACACATACCCTTTCTCCTTTCCGATTTCACTCTTCCACCGAACTCACACCCGATCGATCTGCGCCCGCCTACTTTATTGTCTAACGCCGTCTTCAGCGACACACCATCGGGTTCTCTCACGACAAAAGGTACACTTATCTTGCTGAGCCCTTTCTCTTTCTTGCACTTGGAAGGTTCTAAATTTTAGCACTTTCTCTTCCCTGCTCTAGTTTTGGTCATACTTTGAAAGTCTTTGGCATAGGTTAAACTTCTTCATGCTGTAATCGTCAATTTGCCAGTGATTTTGTTTTTGTTTAATTTTGAGGGCGGGTAAGCTTCAAGTCCAGTTGTGGAACAAAGTTAGGAACAAATTCATCGACTTCTTTGCTGCAGCTATCAACACCCTGTAGGATCGAGATTGTCTAAGAGGGGGTGAATTAGACCTTTTTAAAATTTTACTTAAAACTAATAGCAAGTGAATCAACAGCAGATATAAAAGAGAGAGTAAGAGAAAAAAAATGACACCAGTGATTTTTACGTGGTTCGGCTCAACCCAGCCTACATCCACGCTTCAAGGTTCACCCCTTGAAGATCCTTAACCTTCTCATCGAGAATAAACAGATCAGAATTCCGGGCTCCGATCAACTGCCTTTACAAATCTGGATTGAACTTGACGGGCGTCAATCCACTGCCTTTACAGATTTTGAATGTGTAATAATATATCACAATCTAAACTCTCTCAAAGAATAATTCTCAAATTTGGGTTCGAGAGGAGTAGATGAAATACAGAGTATGAAATTTTCGCAAGTTAGGCTCAATAATAAAATTCGTAAAAGTTATTCCTTCGTGCTCTAACCTTGGTTTAAATACTCTGTGAGTTAATCGGCTCTTGCCTTCAATGCTCCTTATCTAAAAATGGAAGCTTTGTTACCGTTGGAGCAGCTTTCGTACAATTTCAGATAGCCGTTGCCGCCTGTAGTTGCAAATCGCCGTCGCCTTTAATGTTCTGTAGTTAAGGCTTGAAAACAACTTCACTGTAGCTTCGCAGTATATTTGAATTCTGGCGGAAGACAATGTTGTTTTAGTTTTGAACCGCCAGCGGATGATGAGTCTTTAAAACGCTGACCCGGTATCGGATGATGAAGCTTTAGTATATTGAACCGGCATCGGATGAGAAAAACTTTAGACGTCCTCCGGCTTTGTCGTTTAGTGAGCGTAGGATGTCTTCGTGAAGTCTTCTTTGAATCTCATCAGGCTTTGTCGTCTAGCGAGCGGTGGAGTTCTTCTTCGAAGTCATCCGCCTTGTCGTTTAGTGACCGGTGGACTTAGGCATTTCACTTATCCGCCTTTATCGTTTAGTGACCGGTGGACTTAGGCATTTTACTCATCCGCCTTTGTCGTTTAGTGACCGGTGGACTTAGGCATTTCACTCATCCACCTTTGTCGTCTTCCCATCGGATGATGCAGCGTTAAACACCATCGGATGATGCAGCATTAAACACCATCGGATGATGTAGTACTTTGTGTAACACCCCTAATTTCGTACCCGTATTTCCGTAATAAATTTTTCATTTTAAACATTAAACTTATACTTAAGCGGAAACTCAATCAGAATTTAAAACGGAATTGAAATCGGACCTCTAAAACATTTAAAACAAAACGTTTAATAATTAAATAAAACTTAAAACATTTAATTATTAAACAATTAAAACCATTTCAGAAAAGTGGGAGGGCAGAATTGGGATTCTGCCCCTCGAAGCAATCGAAGGCAGCGATCGATCTCTGCTGAAGGCAGAGACCGATCGCCGCAACTTATTGGTAAGGCAGCGATCGATCTCTGCCTTCAGCAGAGACCGATCGCCGCACCCTTGCCTCTCCCAAGCAGCGATCGATCTCTGCTTTGAAGGCAGAGATCGATCGCTGCACATTTATGTGCAGCGATCACCTTAAGCGATCGGACTCCTCTTCCTTTTCCCCTTCTTTTCTTTTTCTCTTCCTTTAGCTTTTGTTTAACACTTTGCTCTCTAGAATTCCAGAGAGCAAAACATATTTCAACTCTCTGGAATCCGGTTTCCAGAGAGCAAACATTCACACAACACCTCTCTGGAATCCAATTCCAGAGAGCAAATATAAACATTTTAACATCCCATTCATTTTACTCATCAATATTCACAATCAATTCACGAATTCAATCCCTCATAAACGTGTTCTAAACTCGATAGTATGGCGGCGGACTTGGCGAAGTCCAACTGCGTGGGTAGCTCTAAAAATCGAGCTATCCGTAACAACCTACAAACAACATTTCAAATCCTTTTCCTTTAACTTAAACATTTAAACCAAAACATTTTATAACGTTTATCAAAACTGTTTATACCAAAACGTTTTACATACAATTACCAAAACGTTATCTAACCCCTATCCAGATCCAAACAACCTAAATATTCTATACAAATATCAGATCAAAACATCCCAAAATAACCCCAGAGTCCATACATACATCCCCACGGGTCATATCGCGCCTCGACTGCTCAGCGCACTCCCACGAGCATCATCCATCAACTGCCTCCGACATCAGGAGGAGGAACGTCGTCCTCACCTGGATCTACGTCACCTAGCAGATCACCTACACCATACAGACACATATGAGATATTGAAATCTCAGTAAGCTACTTAAATGCAGATGCATGCGTGCGTATGCCATTCAGAAATCATGCTCAGATTCAGATTACAGATACAGAATTACAGATTACAGATTCATTACGTCACAGACAGACAGAATTGTCACCGAAACCTCTACCCACTAAGCGGAGAGGGCCCATCCAGCGGTCGGACTACCCTTTCCACCTAGAGAGGGGGGGTACACGCTTGCAACACGCACAGCCGTGCCTGAGCCCCATCCCGCGTGACCAGAAACAGACAGATTACGTTTATTCATTCAGATTTCGTTACAGATTTCATTTCAGATATACGTTCCTTTTCTTAAAAACACGTGCAGAAATTCCTTTTCATGACTTTCGAAAATCGTGATGCATGAACAGTTCATATCAGCGGAAAGTAAACAAACAGTTCATATCAGCAGACAATATAACATAACCTATAAACAATTAACCTAACTACCCAACCTAAACAACGTAAAACAAGGAACCCTCAAGGATCCTTGATACGACGACGAAGTATGGTGTAGACCTTTCGGTCAAGCAAGTCACGAGAACTTACCTTGAGCGCGCTGGATCTCAAACTTCGTCCACGGGAGTCGTGTCTGAGACAAAACACGATATTTGTCGTTAAAACCAATTTAAACGATTAAATGTCCAAACTAATAAAGTCCTTAATCTAACAAATCGTAGCTTTTAAACAACGACACAATGCTCGATAAATCTGGAAATCCATATTACGAGTTATTTCTGAAAACCCAAAAATTCTATAATTTATACTTTTTTACAAATTGGTTTATCTTCGTCCAATAACGTCCAATACGTTCGATATATACTTAATCAAGGCTAACCTATTAATTACGAACCCTAATTCGCGTTTTTCGTCGAAACCCTAATTGAAACCCTAACCCTAAATCGAACCGAAAACTCGAAATAAACGCTCAGAGATTGAAGCTACATACCTAGGGTAGCGAGAGGAGAAGAAATGACGAGGAACGGAGGAGAAACGGAGGAGAACGGAGGTCGGAAGTCGTGAGAACGCCGGCGGCCAGAGAAGCTTTTCCTTCTCTGTTCGTGCGATCCAGAGAGAAAAAGAAAGAAAGAGAGAAAGTGAGGGAGAAATGAGGGTTTGTGATGTTTTTAATAGAAATTATTTTGCAAATTACCATTTTGCCCTTCTTACTTAAATCTATTCGTTTCGTCCTTCGTTTCGTTAATCGTCCAACGATTTGGGTTCACCAAATTTCCTTATTTCACCGACAAGTCCAACTTACTATTTGGGATTTATTAAAACCGTCCGTTCGCAATTTGGACCTCGTTTGCTATTTTTACGAGAACGTCTCTTACATTACGAAAAGCGTATTTACTCGGAATATAGTGTTTGATCTCCGAAAATTTCCGTAAATTCCTTAAAATTCTTATTATTCGTTAGAATCGTAATGACGCTTTCTTTTTGTGAAACGGACCTGATTTGATATATTTACCAAAAATGCCACTAATAATATAATAATAATATAATCAAAGGTCCGTACAAACCGGATATTACACTTTGTTTATCAATTTACATTTTACAGCCCTATTTTCATATTAAGAACCTGTACACTTAACATATTCATTAGATAACTAAAATATCCTTTTTCAAGGATATTTCCAACAGATAAATCTCATATTCATAAATCATTAGTTTCAAACGTAATAAACATAATCAAATTACTTTAACATATAAACGCATCATCAAAAACATATTTAGATTTAAACACCATTTAAGTCAACACACCCACCTCAGCCTCAACAATTTAGTGGCTAACGAATATCAAACTGTCACGACCCGTACCCGTGATATCGTTTTTTTTTTTTTTTTTTAAACTTTCACTTTAACTGTACCTGAGCGGAAATCTTAATCAAAATCGAAATCGGAATTGAAATCGAAGTTCGTTTAGTAATTCTTTTAAAACAATCCATAAAACCATTAAAACTTAAAATAACTAAAACATTTAAAACAATTAACTAATAAATAAAATTTAAATCTTTTTTTTTTTTTTTTTAAATGTATGGCGATCAGTAGCCACAAAAGTGGCTACTAATCGCCCCATGGGCGATTACAACAGGCGAGTAGTCGCCTGTTGTAAGTCGCCACGCTCTCTGGATTTCTCCAGAGAGCATCGCCTCCTTTTTGCCCAAGAAGCGATTGCTCGCCTCTCAGAGGCGAACACTCGCCAGGCTCTCTGGATTTCTCCAGAAAGCCGAGCCTCTTCTTTTCCCCTTTTCTCTTTTCTTCACCCTTACACGCCCTGCACTTTACACACATAATCCAAAACTCACAACACTAACAATCAACACTCAACCCTCAACACTTATCTCGTTCTTTCCTCACACCATTATACATACATCCCATAAACATGCTTCAAACATAACATTTACTCCAATACTCAAAACCGACACGATTCACGTTAACAAAATCAAATTTCATATAAACGAACTGCATGGTTCCGTTTAAACGTTTAACAATCCTACCTGTTTTAAAACAATCAAAAACATCACAAAACATTTTACATTTTCTATACCATCACCAAACATCCTAAAACATATCTAAACGTACTAAAAATCCATCAAATTCATCATTATCCCAACAATACCCAAAAACTCTCAAAACTCCTAACCGTGAGTCAACCCGCCCTGCCAAAACACGCTCCGCCGCCACGAGCTCCGCCACCGACCATCTATACTTGGTCATCGTAAAGAGGTTCCTCACCTTCGTTCTCGTCACCTACATCATACAATAAATCCATTAAGCCTAATGCTTAGTAAGGAGCGTACTAAACATAACTTTACATATATGCATGACATTTATAAAACATTTTCGTTTCATTTCTTTTAAACCGTTTTCTTGCCCCGTAGTACATTCATGACTTGCCCCGTAGTACATTCATGACTTGCCCCGTAGTACATTCGTGACTTGCCCCGTAGTACATTCATGACTTGCCCCGTAGTACATTCGTGACTTGCCCCGTAGTAAAATTCTTGACTTGCCCCGTAGTACATTCGTGACTTGCCCCGTAGTAACATTCATGACTTGCCCCGTAGTACATTCGTGACTTGCCCCGTAGTAACATTCATCATTCATCATTCATTATCATTCTTTAATTCAACATTTTCATAAAACATGCTCATAAATAGTTCGTATGCACTTTAGTAAAACATGATGCATGAGGTATAACATACGTAATGAAAAACCTATCAAACGAGCACTACTTAAATCACTAAAGCACTACCTAAAACTACTCGTCCTTTCTACTAACCCCTATTTCCACCTTTTTCATCACATCAAACATCATCAACATTGTACGACGTAGGGCCTTAGTGGCCGGAAAGCCTAACGCTCACTTACCTGGCATCCTAAATATGCCGAGCACCGTCCTTTGAGCTTGGGTTACCTAGAGCATTTAACAACACATCATTAATATCGACTTTCAAACATCGAATCTAAACAATCGACTTCTCAAGCTAGGACAAACTCTTCCAAAAATTCTAATTCATTTCTTCTAGGCATTTCATCGAGCACGTGGTGCTCACCAACTTCAAAACTCCATTAATACTTTTCAAATCATTTTCAACAACCTAAACTTAACATTAAACCTCAACCAACATCATCAATCTACTCCAACAACCTCAATAATTACTAATACATCATTAATGAGAAATAAATAAACAACCCTAACGATTTCTAACAAAAATCCTAAGTTTCTCCACAAACCCTAACTAAAAATAGCTTCAAAAACGAACAATATCTTGACTAAAACGTAGAGCTTACCCTAAGAGTCGATTTGGGGAAGAACTAGAGGAGAAACTCGCCGGAAACAGAGGAGTTGTCGGCGTTTGAAGGAATGGCGATGGAGGAGAAGAAATGTCGCGAGAGAGGAGAGGGAGAGGATTTTCGTGCGTGGAGGAGAAGTGAGAAAGAGAGAGAGAGAACTTAGGTTTTAATAGAATTAAACCTTAAAATTACCTAAATACCCTTAGTCAATTTCTTAACTTAAATCGTTACTTCGTCTATCGATTTAATTTCTCCAAAATTCCCTTATTTCTCCAAATATTCTATTTTATTCCTAGGGTCCTAACAAAACTTCCCTTTGGCCATTTGGACTTAATTTACTATTTCCACGAATTAAACGATATGGGGCTTACAAATTAAAAACCCGGCAGCTATAACTTAAAACTAGAATTCAAAGTTTCCGGGTGTTACACAAACCATGATGGATGTCGGGCCGGATTACAACATGATTTTAGGAGAGATGGGACTCCGGGGTTCAACATGGATTTATTCTTCAGTCAACCCCGCCCAACCGTTACACCTCATCTCAAGCTGCCTCAATCGCTACGCTCAAGCATGGTGCAAATTCATTAGAGGTAATTTGATGCCCACATCTCAGAAATCTGAGCTAACCAAGGAGCGAGCGGTGTTGCTCTACTGCATTCTCACAGGGCGCTCTATAAATGTCGGACAGATTATCCACATAAACATTCTCACCTATCGGCAAGGGTCCACAGTCAGCCACATCCATCCAGTGCTAAACACCCACCTATGTGCTGTCGCTAATGTCCCTATGAGCTCCGCAGATGAGCCATGGATCCAGCAGAGGGTGTACAGCTCGCCGAATATTGAAAAAATAGAAAATTGGCCCTCTGAGGAAGCTCGCGATACTGGATTAGGGTTCGATGAACATGATGTAAATGCGGTCATCCCTCCCCAGCCAGTACCTCTACCTCACATACGGCGTATTAATAATTCTCGATGCTTCACATTTGCACAAGCTGCCCTGGCACAAGAACGAGAGGCTCACAGAGAGGCTCGCCTTAAGCAGCGTTATGAAAGTCAGTCGGCTACACCACTCACTCTGGGTGCATCTTCTTCATCCATGCCCCTTAGCTCTTATACCATTGATGATGTAGGACATATGGTTTCACATCTGACTATTCAACAAGAGCAGATAAACACTTGGCAAGCCCGTATGGAACAGAGATTGATGGAACATTCACAATTTATGGCCCAATATATCGAAGCTTTCAATGCCCACCACGGTTACTCGACCCAATCTAACCCCCTTTTCCTACCTATCCTGAGCATCTATTGCGGCCATTTGATTATTCACGCGACAATGAGGATGACGACATGCCGGGCTCAACATGAGGTACGCTACTCTCTTTTATGTTTTTCTTGTTTACTTTGTTTACATGAGGACAATGTTTGTTTTCAATTTGGGGGTGATTTTCTCGCGTGACATACTTCTCTGCTATGCTACTCTATTATATACTATATGGCTATGCATTCTAATCTTGGTTGAGGTGTCAATGATGATCTAAATAGGAATAAATTCATGTTTTAACTCCTTGAGAAATACTGAGTAGAAGATTGATTTGTTAGCTTCCATTGATTAGAACTTACATAGTCATCTTCAAAAATCTGAACACGTTTTATTCTTGTTTGAACCTAATTGCTGGTGATATATTTTTGTAGTCTACTGAGAGTGAAACCCAAACACTGTAAGGGAGTGAACGAGAATAAACATGGTAAGGGAGTGTAACTCCAGTCAAATGCATTGATAATCAGGACATTGTGAAAAAGAAAATCCTTCTTGGTTTTGCCCAATATTCACGAATGCAAATTGAAGTTTTTCACAAATAAAAGAATGATTTAAGCCATCATTGAACCGTTTGAGCCTTCTTTGTAACGACCCTCATACTATTCTTAATTTCCCGTACGAAATTTTTCTTTTTCCTCTATACTTAATGTTTAAGCTGAAAATAATTTAATAAAACGTTTAAAACAATTACAAAACAATTATTTAAACCAACATTTAAAATCAATTTAATAACTAATAGAACACTCGGCCAAGGAGGGAGGGGCAAGAGAGTCAAACAGAAAAAGACAAGTTCCTCTTTCTTTTATCACCTAAATATAACTTCAACATCTTACACCCTAACGCCCTTCTTCACCATTTCATAACCAACATACTTTTCACAATACAATTCGACGTAAAACCGCTCTATACTCTCACTCGGAACGATTCAAGACATAGTTAAATAAAACACGTTTTCACGAAAACAAACTGCGTGGATCCGTTTAAAAACTAAACAATCCCTCCTGTTTAAAATAAAACTCCAAGCAGTTCAGTATGTTTCAAATAAAAGACTTTCCAAAAGCAGTTTATAAAATAAGTTTCAAAACGTCAATACATAATCCTATCAACTATCCAGATTCCAAACAGCCTAATATGTTCTATCTGTACAATTCATAGTGTCCCCAAAACATATACCCACGTCCCCATGGGTCAAAATCGCACCAACTGCGCCAACGTACTCCCACGGGCATCCTTCTTCAACCAACGTGATCATCTAACAGAGGAACGTCTTCCTCACCTGTTTCTGGTTCACCTACACCATAAGGACGCCTATGAGAATAAATCTCAGTAAATTCTACGTAAATGACAATGCATGAACATGTATATGCAATTTTTCATAAATTCCTGTGCATTCGATCCATTTATCGTATCGTACATTCATTTCATTTATCAGATAGTCGTCACATTTTTCAGTTCATACATACATTCATTTATCAGATAGTCGTCTCATTTTTCAGTTCATACATTCATTCATTTATCAGATAGTCGTCTCATTTCTCAGTTCATACATTCATTCATTTATCAGATAGTCGTCTCATTTCTCAGTTCATACATTCATTCATTTATCAGATAGTCATCTCATTTCTCAGTTCATACATTCATTCATTTATCAGATAGTCGTCCCATTTCTCAGTTCATACATTCATTCATTTATCAGATAGTCGTCTCATTTATCAGTTCATAGTCATCTCATATTAGTCGTCTCATTTAAGTCGTCATAGTCATCTCATATTAGTCGTCTCATTTCATGTCATCACATTTCTTTTTCTTTCATGAAATCCATGCATAAATTCATTTTCATGACATTTATAAAACAGTGATGCATGACAATACAAGCATAACATAAACATACAGCGTACATACCATCAAACAATACAATCATAACCTATAAAAGGCCTAACCCTAAACTACCCAATCAAAGCGAATAAACACACATAACTCCAAATATCCTCGACAACGAAACACGACATATGGTGTAGGCCTATCGGCCACAGCAAATCACGAGAACTTACCTGTCGTCTGTAGCTTGCTGAGTTTCGCACCACACGTCACATATAGCTCGACCTATGACAATTATTCAAACTTCATTATAATCAAGCCTACATTCACCAATTACTCTCAAACTACTATTTCTAACATAATCTAATTAAAACCTAACTAAACGGGCCACTAGTTTGGGTTTGGTAAAAACCTACCTAAAACTTCGAACGCGCGTAATTTTCGCGTCGGTTATCGGAATCGAACGATTCCAGCGGCCACGTACTCCTCTAATAGCCTATTTTAATCTACCAAAAGGAATTTCAAAACAAACGACCATAGCTAGGTCAATTATTGCAAAACCCGATTCTACCCCTAATCAGAAATTTCCCCCCTTTCAATTTTTCATCAAATTCCACCTATTTCCTCACCAATCGACCACATATACCCTCAATTAGAATAATCTAACTAAAAATCGAAGTTTCCAGTTAAGAAAACCCGAGGCTCCAAAACTTAGCCCTCGGTTTTTCACTAAATCCGAGCCTACCATTGCTCGGCAACCATTGCCAGCACCGAGCTCGGCTATTTGACACCGAGAGCAACCAGAAACGGCCGGCTATCGGAGCCCAATCGAGCTCAGCGATCCACGGCCACAACCAAGCAAGAAACAGGGAAAAACCGAACCAAAACAGGGGAAACCGAGCCTTACCGGTCGGGTTGCGCGCGGAGTCAGCCGGAATCACCACGTCGCCGTCGTCTGGTCGGCGAGGGTCGGAAACCGTCGGTGAATCGTCGCGCGTTTCCTCCTCTCTCGGCGTCGGGCTCGCGCAGGGGAATGGCTTCATCGTGAAGCCATTCAATTTTTATAAAAATTGTTTGTATAAAAATTATATAATTTTTACTTATTAATTTACTTAAATACCCTTAACTCAATTCTATGCTTAATTCTTTAATTAGTCTATCAATTCGGTTTTTCTGCAGTTTTCTTATTTCTCCAATTATTCCAATTTAATCTTAGAGTTCTAACAAAACTTACCGTTCACAAAATGGACTTATTTTGCTATTTTTACGAATTAACTTACTAAAAGGGTAAAACGGGAACTCTAGCATTACTCTTTTCGATTTGGGTTTCTAAAATTTCACTTATTCCTCTAAAAATTCCCGTAAATTTCTAGGACTCTAAGGAAACATCCCGCTCAAGAAAATACTTTAATTTGCTATTTACGAAAATAACCTAAGAAATTAGAAAATCCTAAGATCCGAAAACCCGGGCGTTACATTCTTAGCTTACCATTTTGTGTCATCTAATGACACCCATAGTCACCCTTTTGAGCCTATTATTTACCATTCGATTGTACATATTTTACCTTAGCCACATATGTAACACCCGGTTTTACGAGATTTTATTATTTCAATAAATAATGGCTAGCCACATATGTAACACCCGGTTTTACGAGATTTTATTATTTCAATAAATAATGGCATTTTTGTAAATATGTCAAATTAAGTCCGTTTTGTGAACGGAAAGTTTTAATGGAGCCTTAATAATAAATTGAAATTTATGATGAAATAAGGAAATTTGGAGAAACCAAATCGTTAACTAAATAACGAGATAAGTAAAGAAACAAATAGAAATCAAATGGAGGGGCGATATGGTAATTTGACAAGCCAAATTTTAATAAAAATCACATTTCTCTTCCTCCCTCATCACTTGGCGATTCCTTCTCTGTAAAAATCACCTCCAACGGCGATTTCCCCTTTCCCCGGCAACCGAAGCTTCTTCTTCGGCGATCGCTTCTTCACGTTTTCTCCTCCAATCACGATCCTAGGTAAAATTCTATAGTTTTCGGACGATAGATTTTGATTTCTAGAGTTTAAATAATTAGGGTTCGTTTAGGGTTTTATTAAAAATGTGAAATAATGTTTAAAATCAATAAGCTTACTGTGATTATGGCTCAAATGGGCATATTTATGGTCGTTGGTAAGAGTTAGTTGAATTAATGAGAGTTGTTGAGGTTTTGGGTTGTTGGAAGTTTGGAGAACTCCATTAATGGAGGTTTAGAAATTCACGAGCACGAATTGCTCAATAAAATGCCTCAACGAGTTAAATTAAAGTTTTAGGAAATTTCCTTTAACTAGGAGTTTTATAGTTTTCGAAACTCAATGGTTTAGACTCGATTTTAATGACGAATGTTGTGAATTGCCATAGGTGAACAACGCTCGTGGACGGAGCTTATATTGTAACGGACGCGAGGTACGTCTTCGTGACTTGTTTGGCCGATTGACCTACACCGTAAGAGTAGTTGTTGATCGAGGTTTTTTGGTGAATTCAATTGATTCGGGTAGATAGGATGGGTAGTTTAGATTGATTGTGTATTAGAATGCTTTCCTAGGTTCTCTTATGCATTGTTCTATGTTTTTACTCGTATTGCACGATCCATATTCATGCACCATGTTTTCGAAAAACATAGAAAATGAACTTCCTGCATTATGTTTTCATGAAAAGAAACGGCTAATGAAAAGATATGAAATGCATGTAATCTCGGTCACGTCTGGGTGGGGTTCAAACATGGCTATCCTGAGAGGAGGAGCATGTTTTTCCCCTGCAGATGGAAAGAGCTATCTAACCGCGAAATGTGCCATCTCTATCTGGTGAGTCAACCCCCGATGACACCTCCCGCTATGTAACTAAATAATGAAAAAGAAATGCATGTTTTTACAAACTTCGCACGCATAGCATGCATTTACATTTACGTAGATTTACTGAGCCTTTAGCTCATAGGTTATCTCTATGGTGTAGGTGAACTTGAGATAGGTGAGGAGGATATTCCTCCACCCGACGCATGAGTGTGCTGATGGAGGATGGCCTGTGGGAGTGTGTTGAGCAGTCGACATTATTTTGACCCGTGGGGACGTACGTAAGTATTTTGAGTTAAAAATGGATTGACGGGTGAATAGATATGAGAATTGTATAGTTAAACCATTTTAGGATACTTGGTTTCTGGATAGTAGACATACAAATGTTTTGATGTTTTGGGAAAGCTCGTTTTATGAACTATTTACTGGAACTGCTTGGTGACTTAAATTTCATAGGGAAATGCTTAGTTTTTTAAACAGATCCACACGATTTGTTTTCACGAAATTTTACTACGTTTTTATATACGTCTCAAGTCGGTTTTTGAGTAAGATTATGAAGGATGTACTAGTGTCGGGTGACTTTATGTTAAATGGGTTGTTGTAACGCCCCCAAACCCACCCTGGCTCGGTGCGCTACTTGGCTCACTTTAACCCCAATAATTTAAAAAAACGGATACAGCAGAATTTAAAACTAAATCTCCCGAAGCTTTCTTATGTCATACCTAGCTGCCTAGACTCACTAATTTCCCTTAATCCTAACCTTTAAGTACCACGGCGTTCTTCCCGAAAATTTCGGCAAAGTAACGCCTGAAAATGGCGCCTCTAAAATGCTAAATACCTGCAAATGAATCAATCCCCAACCAGATCTAGAATACTCTTACCCAACTATCCAACATACGAAATCTCCAAATAGCAGTAAAGAGGAAAACTAAAATACATACATCCCTAAGTGAAGAAGGTCCACAGTATAGGGCGACACATCACCCTTAACTATGACTATATACAACAAATACAAATAGCTATACCATAACTGTCAAAAACCTCAACCACAAAGAATTACGCTTTCCCATCATTTCCACAAATAGACATCTACAATAATCTACCAAAATACCAAAATACAAAGTCCCACATTTCCCGAAGACCATGGTCGAGGCGCCCCGACAACTGCCCGCACCGGCGTGCCCCGTGAGCCACCGACTGCCGCCTAATCCTGGCTCCCTCGTCTAGCTCACCTGTATATACCTCGTCATCTACACCATAGAACACAAAACGTAAGTCTAATACTTAGCAAGAAGGGAATAACAAATACAACAACACAATGCAATCAACCTAACACATGCAGTTTCTACCACTCAGTTGTGCTTATTTGCTGTTCGTTGCTGTTCGTTACTTTAATCGTTTCATAAGCCGTGTGATTTGAGTAGGCACACGTTCCATAACCATCTAGGACGGCCAAACTCAGAATCACCAGAGCAAGACCAGACAGCTCTCATCCCATAACCGTCTGGGATGGCCATATATAATCTCCCTCGTCGATCGTAGAATCCTATAACCGTCTAGGAATTCATACTCACGACATTTATGTGTTTTAGCCAATCATCCTTCATAAAGTTCCCTTCGGGGTGCTACACACCAGCACCGTATCCCGACAAGGCACACTATTCAAGATTGCGTATTTTAGCCGGTCTCTCATAGAGTTCCCTTCGGGGTGCTACATACCAGCACCGTATCCCGACAAGGCACACTATTCGAGATGCATTTATCAATTTACTTTATCTGATTACCGTTCACACTCACAATGCCAAACAATGCAACCACTCATGCAACCACTCATCTCTAATGTAGCGTACTGTAACTCACGATGCATGTTTCAAAGATATGCAATACAACACGAAACAAAACAACACAACGCAACACGAAACAAAACAACCAACAAGCAACCAAACAAATAATTCCCTACCGTTCCATGGTGTAGGCCCGAAGGCAAACACAAGCAATCCACTACTTACCTGGCGTCCTAGCCCACTGAGGATACTCGTTTCCCTGTCCACCTATGGCTCGACCTACGATAAATATTCAAACTTCATTAAAATCAAGCCTACATTCACCAATTACTCTCAAACTACTATTTCTAGCTTAATCCAACTAAAACCTAACTAAATAGCCACTAATTTGGGTTCGGTAAAAACCGACCCAAAACTTCAAACGTGCATAACTTTCGCGTCGGATATCAAAATCAAACGATTCCAGCGGCCACGTACTCTTCTAATAACCTATTTTAACCTGCCAAAAGGAATTTTAACACAAATGACCGTAGCTAGGTCAAATATCAGAAAACCCGAATCTTCCCTAAACCAGGAATTTCATCCCTCTCGGTTTTCCATCAATTTTCACCAAATTCCTCACCAATCGACCACCCACACCCTCAATTAGCATAAACAACATAAATCCCGAGGCTACACATCACAAAACTCGAAATGCCCAAATCGGGCTTGCTGAATTTTGCCCAAATAGAGCTCCTCACGGCCAGGCGACTAAGGCCGGCCTTATGTCCGGCAATCTCGAGCCAAGACCGCCCAAAAACGGCCGGTGATCGGAGCTCAAACCAGCTCGTCACTCACAGCCTCAAACGAACCTAAAACAGGGGAACAGGAAAACTTACCGTTCGGTTTGTGCGCGGAGACGGGCCAGAAATGGCAGCCCTGGAAGCGCCGCCGTCATCTGGCCTGAAAACGGCGAGGAATCGTCGTCGTTCATCGCCCCTCTCCCTCCTTCTCCGATCGCGAGTGCCGAACCCGAACAACAGAATGGCTCCTTCGAGCCATTTTGTTGTTTTAAGTATTAATAATAATAATAATAATAATCTTATTAAACATTAATAAATCCTCATTTACCGTTTTTCCCTTCCGTGTTTCCGACCATTTCGAATTTCGTTAAATCTCGTTCTTAAATTATAACCCACGGCTTAATTTCACTGGAAATACCCGAACCTAAATTAAGAAACTATTTAGTTCCACCAAATTTATTCACTTTTCTTTTAAAATAATTAAATCTAAATTCGCGGGTGTTACAGTTGTTGTGATGTATGTAGTGTTTAGAGGTAAATTGATGAAGAAAAAGTGTGAAGTGTATGTGTAGTGAGTTGAAGGAAAGAAAGGAGAAGGATAGGAGGATGAGGAGCAGCTCTCTGGATTCCAAAATCCAAAGAGTCTGCCGATCGATCGCCAGGAGGGGCGATCGATCGGCAGAAGAGGGGTGACTCTTTGGAATTCCAGAGAGTCTGCTGATCGTTCGCCAAAGAAGAGGCGAACGATCGGCCCTCTTTGGCCACGCTCTGGAAGAAATTCCAGAGCGTGTGCCAATTGATCACCTGGTAAGGGCGATCGATCGGCTAAGATTGATCGCCAAAGGGCGATCGATCACCTGGTATGGGGGCAATTGATCGCCCCCCTTATTTTTACACAGCCGATCAATCGATTGTCCAAGGGCCGATCGATCGGCTATGCATTTTAGGCGTAATGCCCTGTTTGCCCTCGGTTCAATTGGCTGACTGTACTTCTTTTATTTTAATGTGTTTTCTTTGATTGGTTTTCAAGATTTTTAAAACGATTTCCAATAATTTAGACTTTGACTAATGTTATAAAAAGAAAAAAATTTATACGGGAATTTCGAGGGTACGGATAACGGTTGCTACAATATATATGTTTTTTTGCCTTTTTTAGAGAGAACGGGATTTATTGATATATTTGAAGGAGAGTAGAAGAATGTAGTGGTGAGGATGAATACAAACTTCTTGGTCATCTGTTAATTTATTTCTGCGATGTTGTGTTATTATTAGTCTGAGTTGTATAAAAAAAGGGAAAGTTCGAAGGTTTAGTTGTATATTCAAGATTGTTGTATTTATTTTACTCTGTAATAATGACAAAGGAGTTTATCTGAATGATATTGGATGAAGTAATTTTGGGGGTGAGAGATCAAAAGAAAGCTTGAACAAGTTCAATGAGTGAACAAATATTGAGAAGAAAATATTAAGTGGGGGAAATAAGGAAGGATGGGGTGTTCTCTGATTACTCGTTTGTTTCCATAAAATTCCTACCCTTTTAACCTAGCCTTACATTACAAGCTTTTAAAGACCTATCGACTTTTATTTTGGTTAATGGATAATTGCTATTAGCTGGATATTGGGCAAAGCTGGTGAATGATTAGAGTGAATGAAGTGATCCCGAGTGAAATGAGAATGCAGTCCTTACCTGTAGCTACATTAGTTGAACCAAAAATTAGAAGAAAATAAGAATAAACACACACACGAAGATTTCTAAGTAAGCTATGGTCAATATGCTAATATGAGTTATTTCTTTCGCAAAGTGTTAAACTTGGTGGTTATAGTATGAATTTTTCAAGCTGGGACGAATTACCAAAAACCTTGATTGAGATTGTTTTACCATTGTATTATGTTGAGCATTTTAAATGTGATTGAGATTATATATTTGTTTTAACTGAGCTGCATTTTGTTTGCTTGAGGACAAGCTTTCATTCAAGTTTGAGAGTGTGATAAGTGTGTATTTTATACACTTATTAGTACTATTTTATACTTGATTTGATGAGTTATTCTCAATTGTTTGAAGGAATTTGACGTATTTTGTGTAAGTGTGCAGACAAATTACATAAATCAGGTAGGAGGTTGAATACAAGGAATTCAAGAAGATAAAAAGGACGAAAAGAAGAAAAGGCAAAGTTGGAGAAAACAGAGAAGTAGCTGATCGATCGGCCATTTGCAGGCAATCGATCGGCTGAAGAGAAAACAAAATAAATAAGTTGCACGAGATAGAACAAAATCCGATCGATCGGCCAAATGTGGCGATCGATCGGTTGAAGAAACGATTGCGTTACGTTACAAGGGCAGAAACATTGCCGATCGATCGTCCATTTCAGGCGATCGATCGGCGACCGCTGAAAAGTCTTTACGCAAAGTTGGAAATTTTAAGTTATCTAATCTCAGCCGTTAATCTGATGAGGAAAAAGAAGCAAAACCTAAAAAAAAAAGACAGAAGACGAAAGGGGAGATTATTATTCACAGAAGGAGGACGGAATTCACACTGGAGAATTGACGACGAAAGCTAGGAACTCGCTTAGATATCAGTATAGTTTGTCTCCTCTCCTTCGATAATTATTTATGAACACCTTTATTATTGTTGTTTATTTTTCTTCTAGCATGAACAAAATTTCTCATCAAGGGCTACGATGTAACCAGACAATGTTTGTTTTCTGTTTCTCGTATTTAATTTCTATTCTTAAAGTATGTAAATTTCTGGCCAATCTTTACTTGATTTTTGGGGTGTTTTGAGATTGAGAGGTGATAAACACCCGAGCAATGGAATTAATGTTATAAATATGCGTAGGCTAGAGATAGTTACTGTATTGATGTGATCATTGTGATTTCTCAAATTATTTGTAGCTGATTAATACTAGGATTTGAGACTAAGAAGTGATAACCCATTAATCAGATAAACTAAGCAATGGTCGAGAGAGATTGTATTAGAATTTAGTGAAATCGATGATCAACATTGGAAGAATATTTATGAATATAATTATGAAAGACTGAAATAAATATTGTCTTGGTGAAATCCTAGTACCTATGTAACACCCGGTTTCATTGAACCAATTTACTTAACCAACTTGTAGTGTACATTTTATGGATAAAATTGAGAGAATTAGTGATTAGGTTAATAAATGACTAAGTAATGGCATAATGGTAAATAGAGAATTATAGTGATAACCTATTTAAAGAAAGAGATTTTGTGATTAATGCACTGTAGCCGCCACTATTTTCCATACTTTCTCTCTCGGTATTCAGCTCAAGCTCAGCAGAGCTCTCTAGGCGATTCCCTCTCTGATTTTTCTCCAAACTAGGTGAGTCTATTTTCATTTCGTGCTACATTGTAACTAGTGATGGTAGAGAGGAGTATAGATGTGAGCTTTGGTGAATGCTGTAGGTGGGAGTTAGTTTCGGTTGTGTGGTGAATCAGGAATGCACTATGTATAGAACTCCCGAACTAGATTCCTTAGATTTCTAGATAGATTAGAATGAGGTTTAGTAAAAATCTAATTGATATTCTGTCTATGACTTAGGTGAGCAAAACTTCTGAAGTAGTTTGAAACCGAGCATTTCCAAGAAGCCAGGTAAGTGTAGTATGCATTTGCCTTCGGGCCTACATCACAAAACAGTAGGATTATGTATGTTTGAAATTTTCCGTATGTCATGCATCATATTTTTTGAAAGAATACAAAAATAAATTTACATATATTGGCATGGAAAGAAATGAATAGATTGCAAAAGATAAACTATTAAGGGAACTAATCCGCCCCTTAACTTATGAAGGGATTTATAACTTTGGGAAGATTGATCCAATTCCCAATGGAATAGAAGGATCAGATAAACTATTAAGGGAACTAATCTGCTCCTTAACTTATGAAGGGATGTATGACTTTGGAAAAATTGATCCAACTCCCAATGGAACCGAGGGATCAGATCAGTGAAAGAATATAAATGCAACTGAGAGGTGGAAGTAGAAACTGCATGATCAAGATTTATGTTTCAGTATTTCATTTCGTTAATTGCTTCACTTATTTAGCATTAGGCTAATAGATAAGTTTTGTGATGTAGGTGAAAAAGCCTCAGAAGGTGTGTTCTCTTAACATGTTGAGGAATAGGCTGGTTAGGGGAGCACATTCATGTCTCGACCTAGTGAATTGATGAGGCGGTTTAACTGATGTCAGTAGGTGTGAATGTTAGTTGACAATGGTTCAGTTTAAGCATGCTGAGAATGTTGGTGGTAGTAGTAGTTTAATGTTTCTTTTATATATATGGTCTGGTGTTTTTCTGATGTGAAAACACGATTTGGTTTTAGTCGTAGTCTACTATTCTGGATTTTTTGGAAATTGTGGATTATGTTGTTTTGAAGGATTTCAGTAAAATGCACTAGTTCTTTTAGTAGCCGGAGCTGTTCTTTATTTAGAGTGAAAATGGTTTGTATGCTGCTCTGTTGCCTATTGGTGAAAATTAGGTATTTCTGTCTATCGGTGGATGTAGTCCATCGGTAGATGTTGAAGTTTAGTCTATCGGTGGATGATGAGTTGTTAAATTTTGAGTTAATGAGTCACGTGGGTTAGTTTAATAGAGTCACGTGGTTAGCAGAAGAAGGCGTTTATTTCTACTTCTACCGCTGAGTCTAAGTGGTTTCTGCTTTTTTCCGTTGGTATTGTTCAGCGGAAGATGTGAGTAGAATTTTTGTCGTTTTGTGACCGGTGGATGTGAACGTAGAAGGGAGTATTAGATTTTTGTCGTTTTGTGACTGGTGGATGCGAGTAGTCGACGTGTCGTCGACGGGTGTGAACGGTAGATGCGTGAAAGTCGACGTGTCGTTCGGCTGACGCGAGCAGTGGATGTTGGAAGCAGAAGATGTCTTTTGTTTCTGCTTCTACCGCTGACACGGTTCGGTGGTAGATGTTGTTTGTATCCACTTTTTCCGTTGATACTGTTCCGTTTCGTTTCTCTCAGCCAAACGTTTTAACATATTGTTTATTTCATAAATGTTGTTTATACAAAAAGTTTTCCGCTGCCAGATTTGAAGATTTGAAGACTTAATCTTTATAGTTGAGTGAAATTTTAAAATTTTCCTTAAAAATTTCTTAGTCCTGTTTTATGTCATGAGTAGCGATCCATGTTTATTTAATTCGGGGCGTTACAGTATGGTATCAGAGACATTTTGTTAAACCGTTCAAATGATTACTCATCAGTGCCAATCGTCGCATGAAAGTACTCCAACAACTGTAAGTGTTTATGTTAATTTGAGTGATTAGATATTTATGAGAATAATTAACCTTGTACAGGAATTTAGTAAAATGTCTAGACGACCAGGGAGACCAAGGGTACCAAGAGAGATACCAAATTCGGGACGTGAGGAAGATCCTAGCGTAATTAGGTAGCTGACAGATTTGGTGCGTCAGCAAACAGACTTAGTGCGTCAACAGTCCGATCAGTTAGGAGTGCTGTTGAACCGAGAAGTACAAGGAAGTGCCAACTTGAGTTCCAGCAGTGAGCATTCAGGAGATCAATTCCGGAGGCTACAACCGCCAACATTTGACGGAAAGTCGTCCAATCTGATTATTGCTGAGGAATGGCTTAGGAAAATCGAGAGCACGTTCAGATGTGCCAACATCGGAGAAGGAGACAAAGTCACTCTGGCAACGTTCCATTTAGCTGGGGACGCTCAACTTTGGTGGGAAACCATAGAGACCACAACTGATGTTCTGGCTATGTCATGGTCGCAGTTCAAGGAGAATTTCTATGAGAAGTATTTTAACAGCACAGTCCAGGCTGCAAAGAAGGTAGAGTTTCTGAACTTGAAGCAGACAGGTTCTGTGGCTGAGTACAGTAGGCAATTCGAGTCCCTGTCCAGGTTTGCTGGACATTTTGTTCATAAAAATGAAGATAAGGTGTTTCAGTTTGTACATAGACTAAAGCCAGAAATTTACAGAGGAGTCAAATTTTGTGGTATTAAAGGGTTGTCATTCAGTGAAGTTGTGTCCACAGCATTGGAAGTAGAAGAAGCTGAAATGAAATGTTCTGGACCAAAGGAAGCCCCGCGAAAGTTCATCCAGCCTCAACAGCAGAGAGGAATGAAGAGGCCTAGTGAAGGCCAGAGTAGCCAAGGAACAGGAAGGAAAGTACTGGATACCAGGAAGTTTCCCCAGTGCCCAAAATGTTTGAAGAGTCACCTGGGTGAGTGTAGATTTGGGACAGGTAGGTGTTTCAACTGTGAGGAGGTTGGACACACGTACAGAGATTGCCCGAAGCCTAGAATCACCCGATGCTTCAACTGTAACAAGGTCGGCCATATCAACAGGGACTGCCCAGCCTTAAAGAATGGCCCTGCTTTGTTGAAATCGAGGATATTCTCCATGATGGAGTCGGGTGATGAAGACCAGCCTGTTGTGGTGTCAGGTACCATATTGATCAACTCTATGCCTGCTTTTACTTTAATAGATTCTGGTGCGACGCATTCCTTTATAGCGTCTACGTTTGCTGTTAAATTAGATGTACAGTTTACCCCTTCTATACATGTGTTTAATGTTGCATTACCCTCTGGTGAACGCATGTACTCTAACCAAGTGATGCTTGACAGTGATGTGTTAGTAGGGAACGTTAGTCTACCTGCTGATCTTATTATTATGGATATAATGGGATTTGATGTAATCCTGGGAATGGATTGGTTTTTTAAGCACTATGCCACAATAGATTGTAGGACTAGAATAGTTAGCTTCCAACCCCCAGGTGGTTTGAACCAAACCTTTCAAGCTTTAAAGAAGAGTAAGGAAATGTCTTTTGTGACCTCTGTCAATGCTAGAATTTCCCCATGCAGGGAGTATTTGTGCTTTTTGGCTAGTGTTGTAGACACACAACTCGTAGGAAAACCGAGTCCTCAAAATGTCTTGATTGTCCAAGACTTTCCAGAAGTATTTCTAGATGACCTTCCTGGCTTGCCGCCAGATAGGGAAATTGAATTTGTTGTAGATGTTTACCCGGGCGCTGAGCCTGTATCTAAGAAACCCTATAGATTAGCACCTATGGAGCTTAAGGAATTAAATAAACAGTTAGAGGAATTATTGGATAAATGGTTCGTACGCCCAAGTTTTTCACCGTGGGGTGCACCAGTTCTTTTTGTCAAAAAGAAGGATGGATCAATGCGTATGTGCGTTGGTTATCGGGAATTGAATAAGTTAACCGTCAAGAACAAGTATCCATTGCCAAGGATTGATGATTTATTCGACTAGCTTAATGGTGCGCGAGTTTTCTCTAAGATTGAACTTAGGTCCGGTTATTACCAATTGAAAGTCAAATCAGAAGATATTCCTAAGACTGCCTTTCGCACAAGGTATGGACATTATGAGTTTTTGGTTGTCTTTTGGATTGACAAATGCACCAGCCGCATTCATGGATCTTATGAATAGGGTGTTTCATGAGTATTTGGATAAATTTGTCATAGTATTTATTGATGATATACTAATCTATTCACGTATTAAGGAGGAGCATACAAGACATTTGAACCTTGTATTGAGAATACTAAGGCAACATCAACTTTATGCTAAGTTTTTCAAGTGTGAGTTTAGGTTGGACAGAGTTCACTTTCTTGGTCATGTTCTGCTGATAGGATATCTGTTGATCCAGCCAAGGTTCAAGCAGTTAAGGAGTGACCCCAACCGAAGAATGCCACTGATATTTGGAGTTTCCTTGGATTGGCAGGATATTACAGGAAATTTATTGAAGGATTCTTGAAGATTAAAACACCCCTCACTCGGTTAACAAGGAAAAACATTAAGTATGTTTGGACAGAAGAATGTGAAACCAGTTTCTAGACTTTGAAACTGAAATTGACCAATGCCCCTATATTGACGCTACCCGATGAGAATGGAAAGTTTAGCATTTATTGTGATGCTTCCAAGGTTGGTCTTGGTTGTGTGTTGATGCAAGATGGAAAAGTAATAGTCTATGCTTCTAGACAGTTGAAAACACACGAGAAGAATTACCCTACACACGACTTAGAATTAGCTACAGTAGTTTTTGCACTAAAGATTTGGAGGCATTACTTGTATGGACAGTCTTGTGAGATATTTTTGGACCATAAAAGTCTGAAGTATATTTTCACACAGAAAGAATTAAATATGAGGCAACGTAGATGGTTGGAGTTTGTCAAGGACTATGACATTGAGATTAAATACCACCTCAGCAAGGTGAATGTTGTGGCTGATGCATTGAGTAGAGTGACGACTTCAGCTTCTGCATTGATTCTTGACATACCATTAACCTTAGAGACTGAATTACAAGGATTTAACCTTGAAGTAGTGTCTAGTGTTCAGCTATGCTTTCTGCCATTTCCTTGAGGCCTACTATTTTGGAGAAAATAAAGGAAGTTCAGGCGGTTGATGTGGAATGCGATAAGTTTAGGTCTTTCGTAAATTCTACGGATAAGTCAGATTTTAACCATTCTGTTGATGGAATTCTCAAGTTTCGAAATAGATGGTTTGTTCTGGCCAATAAAGAACTCCGAGAAGAGATCTTTTCAGAAGCTCATTCTTCTAGATTCTCTATTCATCCTGGAAGTACAAAAATGTACAGAGACCTTAAGCAACATTATTCGTGGCCAAGTATGAAAAGAAGTGTGGCAGCGTATGTGGGATCGTGTCTTGTTTGCCAACGGGTTAAAGCTGAACATCAGAGACCTGCAGGAACTTACAACCTTTGCTAGTTTCCACATGAAAATGGGAACAAATAACGATGGATTTTGTGGTAGGATTGCTTAAGACAACGAGAGGACATGATGCAATTTGGGTAATAGTAGATCGTTTAACCAAATCTGTCCATTTTCTACCTATAAAGATACATACTCGATGGATCAACTTGCTGAGTTGTATGTGCATGAGGTTGTTAGACTGCATGGGGTTCCAAGCACTATAGTTTCAGACCCAGACTTTAGATTTACATCTAAGTTCTGGAAGAGTTTACACATGGCTATGGGTACGCAACTTAATTTCAGTACAGCTTTTCACCCTCAAACAGATGGACAATTTGAGAGAACTATTCAGACCTTAGAAGATATGCTTCGTGCATGCATATTAGATTTTCAAGGATCTTGGAGTAAATATTTATCTTTAGTGGAGTTTTCTTATAATAACAGTTTTCAGGCAACTATCGGTATGGCACCGTATGAAGCATTGTATGGACGAAAATGTAGATCTCCCTTGTACTGGGATGAAGTTGGTGAAGCACGTTTGATTTGTCTTGACATTGTGCAACAGACCATGGAAAAGATTGCCCTCATCCAACAGAGAATCTTGGCAGCTCAGAGTCGACAGAAGAGTTATGCTGATCGTAGACGAAAAGAATTAGAGTTTGAGGTAGGTAATGAAGTTTTTCTTAAGGTATCACCACTCAAAGGAGTTGTGAGATTTGGAAAGAGAGGCAAGTTGAACCCCATGTATATTGGACCTTTCTCGATCGTGAAGAGGATTGGAAAGACAGCATATTAGTTGCAATTGCCAGCATCTATGGAAGGGATTCACAATGTGTTCCATGTTTCGATGCTAAAGAAGTGCTTGAGGGATCCATCTCAGATTTTGGAACAGTAGAGTACTGAAGTTCATCCCACTCTTACTTATGAGGAGAAACCAGTAAAGATCCTAGACTATGCTGTGAAGGTGTTGCGCAACAAAGAAGTTCCACTAGTAAAAGTCTCATGGCATAACTAGAACATAGAGGAGACAACCTGGGAGCGCCAGCAAGATATGATGGACCAATATCCAGAATTATTCAGGTAACGAATTTTGAGGACAAAATTCTTTTAAGGAGGGTAGATTGTAACACCCGATTTCATTGAACCAATTTACTTAACCAACTTGTAGTGTACGTTTTATGGATAAAATTGGGAGAATTAGTGATTAGGTTAATAAATAGCTAAGTAATGGCATAATGGTAAATAGAGAATTATAGTGATAACCTATTTAAGGAAAGAGGTTTTGTGATTAATGCACTGTAGCCGCCACTATTTTCCATACTTTCTCTCTCGGTATTCAGCTCAAGCTCAACAGAGCTCTCCAGGCGATTCCCTCTCTGATTTTTCTCCAAACTAGGTGAGTCTACTTCGATTTCGTGTTACATTGTAACTAGTGATGGTAGAGAAGAGTACAGATGTGAGATTTGGTGAATGCTGTAGGTGGGAGTTAGTTTCGGTTGTGTGGTGAATCAGGAATGCACTATGTATAGAATTCCCGAACTAGATTCCTTAGATTTCTAGATAGATTAGAATGAGGTTTAGTAAAAATCTAATTGATATTCTGTTTATGACTTAGGTGATCAAAACTTCCGAAGTAGTTTGAAACCGAGCATTTCCAAGAAGCCAGGTAAATGGAGTGTGGATGTGCCTTCAGGCCTACATCACAAAACAGTAGGATTATGTATGTTTGAAATTGTCCGTATGTCATGCATCATATTTTGAAAGAATACGAAAATGAATTTACATATATTGGCATGGAAAGAAATGAACAGATTGCAAAAGATAAACTATTAAGGGAACTAATCCGCCCCTTAACTTATGAAGGGATTTATAACTTTGAGAAGATTGATCTAATTCCCAATTGAATAGAAGGATCAAATAAACTATTAAGGGAACTAATCCGCCCCTTAACTTATGAAGGGATGTATGATTTTGGGAAAATTGATCCAACTCCCAATGGAATCGAGGGATCAGATCAGTGAAAGAATGTGAATGCAACTAAGAGGTGGAAGTAGAAACTGCATGATCAGGATTTATGTTTCAGTATTTTATTTCGTTAATTGCTTCACTTATTTAGCATTAGGCTAATAGATGAGTTTTGTGATGTAGGTGAAGAAGCCTCAGAAGGTGTGTTCTCTGAGCATGTTGAGGAATAGGCTGGTTGGGGGAGCACATTCATGTCTCGATCTGGTGAATTGATGAGGCAGTTTAATTGATGTCAGTAGGTGTGAATGTTAGTTGACAATGGTTCAGTTTAAGCATGCTGAGAATGTTGCTAGTAGTAGTAGTTTAATATTTCTTTTATATATATGGTCTAGTTTTTTTCTGATGTGAAAACACGATTTGGTTTTAGTCGTAGTCTACTATTCTGGATTTTTTGGAAATTGTGAATTATGTTGCTTTGAAGGATTTCAATAAAATGCACTAGTTCTTTTAGTAGCCGGAGCTGTTCTTTATTTAGAGTGAAAATGGTTTGTATGCTGCTCTGTTGCCTATTGGTGAAAATTGGGTATTTTTGTCTATCGGTGGATGTAGTCCATCAGTAGATGTTGAAGTTTAGTCTATCGGTGGATGATGAGTTGTTAAATTTTGAGGTAATGAGTCATGTGGTTAGCAGAAGAAGGCATTTATTTCTACTTCTACCGTTGAGTCTAAGTGGTTTCTACTTTTTTCCGTTGGTATTGTTCAGCGGAAGATGTGAGTAGAATTTTTGTCGTTTTGTGACCGGTGGATGTGAACGTAGGAGTGAGTATTAGATTTTTGTCGTTTTGTGACCGGTGGATGTGAGTAGTCGACGTGTCGTCGACGGGTGTGAGCGGTAGATGCGTGAAAGTCGACGTGTCGTTTGGCTGACGCGAGCGGTGAATGTTGGAAGCAGAAGATGTCTTTTGTTTCAGCTTCTACCGCTGACACTGTTCGGCGGTAGATGTTGTTTGTATCCACTTTTTCCGTTGATACTGTTCAGTTTCGTTTCTCTCAGCCAAACGTTTTAACATATTGTTTATTTCTTAAATGTTGTTTATACAAAAAGTTTTCCGCTGCAAGATTTGAAGATTTGAAGACTTAATCTTTGTCGTTGAGTGAAATTTTAAAATTTTCCTTAAAAATTTCTTAGTCCTGTTTTATGTCATGAGTAGCGATCCAGGTTTATTTAATTCGGGGTGTTACAACCTAGGCTTTTATTAATCAAATTTAATCTCATTCTATCTGTTTTATTATTTTACATTAGTTTACTTTACTTGTTTTGGTTATACAATTTAATTTCAATTCTTGAAACCATAAAACGGGTGTTCAATTTAGAATTAAGATTAATAAATTCGATTATTAATTAACAAGTCCTTGTGGGTTCGACACTTTATTTATCATTTTATTACTTGTTGCGACTCGTACACTTGTGAAATATTTTTCACAACAAGTTTTTTCACAAACATAGTAGAGAGAAAATAATCTCAGTGAGGAAAACATGTGCGTATATGAATTAATTGCATACGTTAACTAAGTTCTGTGCATAAAGAGTTACATACTATTGGAATTCTTGTTCTAACTTTATCGTACTTTATTAGTAGGCTTTTCAAAAGTCAATGGTATCTAACCCTCATAAGATTTTATCAATCTTTCATCTCAGGCGTATTTATTAATTAATATTAAATTATTTAGTATAGTAGGCTTCTGATAACCAACGATTCTTACACTTACAATGTTAACGTATGTGACCATACAATGTATGTGACCATGCAATAAAATGGATGACCAATGAGGTGGTGCCACATAAAAATTAGTGACTAATATGAGAGTAAGGTGTAAATAGTAGATAATTTAAGAAAAAATAAATTTAACTCATCATGATTAATTAAGTTAATCTTTGTAATTAACTTAAAACTAATCAAAATTAATTAGCTTAAGCTAAAAATGGTAAAGAGGTAATAATCATGGTATTTTTGAAATTATTCATTGAAGAAAGGGTAAAATATTAAATTTTAAGGATAAAATGGTAATTTCACTTTAATATCTCTCTAGAAACTAAGGGAGAAGGTTGAGAATTTAGCACATTTCGTGCTGATCGAGAGGAGAATAGAAAGGGACTGAGGAGAGAAGAGAGAAAAGAGAAAGAAAAGAAGGAAGTAGAAAGAGGTGAAATTGAAGGGGAAGGAGGGTAATTTGATATTCAACCCTTTCAGAAAAGTTGTTCCTCTCGTTAAGAACATCAATTTGAGCTAAGGATCAAAAAAATAAAGTGAAGAAAATGAGACACTCAAGAGATAAGAGTTTGTAATCTTTGTATTTTCGAAACTAGGTTGAAAATTGTATAACTTAAGTGGAAGAAGTGGTATTATTTGATGGTTATAAATTAGACTCATGAATTGCAAATGTATAATCTTGAAGAATGTTTTAAAATGATGAAAGAAGCAGGAAATTAGTGTGTTTTAAATGATGAAAAGTTTGGTGATTAAAGATATGAAATTGGAGTATTTATTTGAGTGAGAATTCCTAATTTTAGTGAATTGAATTGGAGACATTAGAACTCTTTGATAGTTATGGATATTCATTGTTATTATTGGATAAATTTTATGTATCAGAAATAAAAGCATCAAGTGGATGTGTTGAGAAATAATTGGATTGATAATGATAGATGCATGAAAATGGATAACTTTAATCATTAAAAGGGTTGATGAGTCCAATGTTGTTTTAGAGTTATAATGTTGGTGAATAATGTGTAAAGGATGGATTGAAAGCATGAAATGGATATATCCTTTAGAGGAAAAATTAAAGCTATAGTGTTTTTAAATTTAAATATGGATATATAATAAATTGCAAAAATGGAACTTGGACTTTTTGATTAAATATTGATATTCATAGTTAGTTTGTATGGATTGAAGTTAGAATGGTTGTAATTAAGTAAATTTTGATGAATTGGAATGGTTTTAGGATGAAAATTATGTTAAATGGAAAGAGCAATTAACCTACTCCATAAAGCGTTTGACCTCAAAAATGGTAGAATCAACCAAAATGCTATCAGGTAGTTTAGAGGTCGAGTTACGATGATGGAGTCGACCGAAACACTAATATATTCAAATTTTAGACTAGAAATGTTCTCAGGAATGTGGTAGGTATACCGAGTAGTAGGAGTGGTCGACCAGTAAAAGGCCATAGATTGAAATTGTTGAGACATTTATTATATTTTAACCAAGATTGCTAACCATTTTAGTTGTCTTTTAGACATGGTTTGAGACATAATTAAAGGATGTTTAGATAGATGCATATTCCTTATTCATGCATCATATTGATTGTCATTTAACAAGAATTATGTGTTCATATTTCATGCATTATTATTATGTATAATGCATTTAATGTATGCATAGTGAGGATGCTAAAATCATGCATCGCGAATTATTTATAGTTTGCAAACTGTAAAACCTAGTATTTTTGTAAGTAATTAAATTTTCATGTGTCAATTTTTTTTTCTACTAACTGACGACGTGTTATGGATTGACTTGTTTTATCTTTTATAGCCACATTGAATTTTTTCATGAATTTTGGTCAATTCAATAGTTAAGTAAGTTATCGTGTGATTAATTTGAGGAAAAATTAACATTGGGTAATTGAGAATTTACCTTGAGTCATCTATGGAATAGCATTCGGTTATTAACATATTAAGATTTTTTATTTAATATAAGATATGAGTATATTAAATAAATTAAAGAAATTGAGAGGTCAATGAGTAAATATGGAAAGGTTGGATAAAAAGGTTTTGAAACCCTTTTGCTTCTTCATTTAGAGCCGCTGCAAGAGAGAAATGAGAGAAAGAGAGAGAGGGTGGTGCTTTAGGCAAATGATTCATCGATTTCTAAGGACAAAATCGTGTTCACAAGGATTGGAGAATCAACCTTCATGAAGAAATATCGAGGTAAGTCGATATCTCCTCTCCGTTTTTAGGTTATAAGCTAAGGTTTTGGTTTTGGAATGGATTTGGGCAAGGAAGCTTGAATCCGTTCAATTATTTTGGTTTGAAGGTATTTTTAGAGTGTTTGCATGTTTAATCACCGTTCGGAGGCAAAAAATGGAAGGGAAGTGCAAGTTTCACAAACTCAACTTTGTTGGAATCGACTCAGACATCAACACTTCAAGGAAAGTGTCGATCAGTCATGCATTCCAAAGAAACCCGAGAGTTTAGAAGTGTCGATACTTCTAAACTCTTGGGTGACTGGTCATACTTTTCAGTGAGAACAGAGAAGTTTGAAGGATCGACACTTCAAAGGAGGTATTGAAGCTAGTGTATTTGAGTTGAAACCCAAAAAGGTATGAGGTGTCGACCATGACCATTAATAAGTTGTCATATTGAATTTCTTGTCCCAATATAAGGCTTATCTGTAACGCCCCGAATTATATAAACCCGGTTCGCTACACATAATACTGAACCACACTATGACGTTCTGAGAAAATTTCAAAATTTCACTCAATGGTCAAAGTTTGACCCTTAAAATTTTAAAACTTGCAGCGGAAATTCATTTGTATAAAACGACATTTATTAATTAATTAAAATATTAAAAACTATTGGTTGAAAGAAAACAAACAAAACAGAACACGTCCACCGCTGAATAGTTCCAGCGATAGAAATAAAAACAAAAGGCATCCACCGCTAAACAGTGTTAGCGACAGAAGCAGAAACAAAATAATCTCAGCGGTGGACGTAGAGACAAAATACGTCTTCTACTAACGAACACCCACCGCTCACGTCAGTCGAACGACTCGTCGACTACACACATCCACTGGTCACGTTAGTCGAACGACGCATCGACTACCCACGTCCACCGGTCACAAAACGACAAAATTACTACCCACATCTACCGCTCACAGCCATCCATCACAAAACAACAAAATCTATTACTCACGTCCACCGATCACAAAACGACAAAACCTATTACTCACATCCACCGATCACAAAACGACAAAACCTATTACTCACATCCACCTATCATAAAACGAAAAAGCCTATTACTCACATCTACCGTTCGACAACATCCACCGATAGACTACATCCACATCCACCGATAGACTACATCCACCGGTGAACAGTAACACTCTAAACAAACAGACAACTCTGCCTACTAAAAGAACTTATAAATTTTAATAAATTTTAACAGTAGCTATTCAAAACAACATAAATCCACAACTTTATAAATCCAGAATAACAATCTACAACTAAAACCAAATCGTGTTTTTCATAATAAAAAAAGCTCCAAAATTAATAAAAACATTAAACTCCTGCTGTCATTAACATTCTTAGCATACTTAAACTAAACCATTGTTAACTAGACTTTCACACCTACTGACATTAGTTAAACCGCCTCATCAGATTGTCAAGTCGATGCGTGAATGTACTCCTCCAACCAGCCTACTCCTCAACATACTCAGCGAACCCACCTGCTGAAACTTCTTCACCTACATCACAAAACTCATCTATTAGCCTAATGTTAAGTAAGTAAAGCAACAATGAAATGATATGCTGAAACATAAATCCTAGACATGCAGTTTCTACTTTCACATCTCTGTTCTGATCTCTCAGTTCCATTGAGAGTTGGATCATTTTTCCCAAAGTCATACATCCTCTTTATAAATTAAGGGGCAGATTAGTTCCCTTAACAGCGGATCTGATCCTAAATTCCATTGGGAAGCGGATCAATTTTCCCAAAGTCATACATCATCTTCATAAATTAAGGGGCGGATTAGTTCCCTTAACAGCTGATCTATTACATTCTGTTCATACATTGCCATGCCATTACATGTAAATTCATTTTCGTGTTCTTTCCAAAAACATGATACATGACATACAGAAAACATTCAAACAAGCATAAACCTATTTTTTTATGATGTAGACCCAAAGGCACACACATACTTCACTTACCTGGTTTCCTGGAAAAGCTTGGTTGCAAACTACTTCAGGTTTTGCTCAAACCTATAGCCATAGACAGAGTACTAGTTAAGCTTAATTCTAAACTATCCTCAAATCTACCAGAACTCATAAGGAAACTAGTTTGGGAACTCAGATCATCAAGCATTCCTAATATGCCCCGAACCCGAACTAACTCTCACTTACAGCATTCTCAAAACTCGTATTTAAAATCCCCTCTAACATCGATAGCTACAATGTAACAAGAAATCAAAGTAGAACTCACCTAGCTTGGAGAAAATGGGAGGGAAAATCGTCGAGAGAAACTCTACTTAGCTGAGCTGAATGCCGAGAAAGGAAAATGAGAAAATAGTGGCAGCTAAACCTCAGTAAACCTCCCTTAAATACGTTATCCACTATAGATCTCCATTTACCATTATGCCCTTACTTAGTCACTCATTAACCTAATCAATATTTCTCCCAATTTCATCCATAAAGTGTACACTATTAGATAACAAGGTAAAATCGGTTCGATGTTTTGTCCTCAAAATTTAATACCTGAATAATTCTAGATGTTGGTCCATCATGTCCTGCTGGTGCTCCCAAGTTGTCTCCTCTATGCTCTGGTTATGCCATAAAACTTTCACCAGCGGGACCTCTTTGTTGCGCAACACCTTCACAGCATAGTCAAGGATCTTTACTGGTTTCTCCTCATAAGCAAGAGTAGGATGAATTTCAATGTTCTGCTATTCCACAACCTGAGTTGGATCCCGCATACACTTCTTTAACATATAAATATGGAACACATTGTGAATCCTTTCCATAGAAGTTGGTGACTGTAATTGGTAAGCTGTCTTCCCAATCCTCTTCAATATTGAGAATGGTCCAATATATCTAGGGTTCAACTTGCCTCTCCTTCCAAATCTCACAACTCCCTTGAATGGTGATACCTTAAGAAAAACTTCATCAGGAGATCCACTCCCCCAGCCTAGGCCCACAGCCCCAACCGGCGAGAGTGACCAGCCTCATGTCCGTGCAGTCTCACGTAGAGCCCTGCCACATGGCAGCCACACAGGCCCACCACGTGTACTCACGATCTTCCCTCTCCCTGCAGAGGGTTTTTGCCTTCCCCCCTCACTCGAACCCAAGACCTCAGGGACTAGTACCTGGGCTACGAATGAGGAGTACCACTTGAGCTAGCGGCCTGTGTCGCTGCCATGTGGCAGGGCTCTGCGTGAGACTGCACGGACATGAGGCTGGTCACTCTTGCCGGTTTGGGCTGTGGGCCTAGGCTGGGGTAGTGGATCAGGAGATTGGGCCGTTACAAAAAAGGCACCTTTTTTGTAACGGCCCAATCTCCTGATCCACTCCCCCAGCCTAGGCCCACAGCCCCAACCGGCGAGAGTGACCAGCCTCATGTCCGTGCAGTCTCACGCAGAGCCCTGCCACATGGCAGCCACACAGGCCCACCACGTGTACTCACGATCTTCCCTCTCCCTGCAGAGGGTTTTTGCCTTCCCCCTCACTACGTCTCATATCGGCATAGATTTTCTGTCGGCTTTGAGCTGTTAAGATTCTCTGTCGGATGAGGGCAATCTTCTCCACTGTTTACTGCACAAAATCAGGACCAATCAATCGCGCTTCACCAACTTCGTCCCAATACAAAGGAGATCTGTATTTTTGCCCATACAATGCTTCATACGGTGCCATACCTATGGTTTCCTGAAAACTGTTGTTATAAGAGAATTCCACCAACGATAAATACTTACTCCAAGATCCTTGAAAATCTAATATGCATGCACGAAGCATATCCTTCAACGCTTGGATAGTCCTTTCAGATTGTCCATCTGTTTGAGGGTGAAAGGCTGTGCTAAAGTTGAGCTGTGTACCCATAGCCTTATGCAGACTCTTCCAAAACTTTGACGTAAATCTAGAGTCTCGGTCAGAAACTATAGTGCTTGAAATTCCATGCAGTCTAACAATCTCATGCACATACAATTCAGCTAGTTGGTCCATCGAGTAGGTCATCTTTATGGGCAGAAAATGGGCAGATTTGGTTAGACAATCTACTATCACCCAAATTGCATCATGTCCCTTTGCTATCCTAGGCAATCCTACCACAAAGTCCATCGTTATTTGTTCCCATTTCCATTCGGGAACTGGTAATGGTCGCAATGCTCCTACAGGTTTCTGATGTTCAGCTTTAACTTGTTGGCAAACTAAACACAATCCTACGTACTCGGCTACACTTCTTTTCATATCTGGCCACCAATAATGTTGTTTAAGATCTCTATACATTTTTGTACTTCCAGGATGGACAGAGAGTCTAGAAGAATGCGCTTCCAAAAGAATTTCATTTCTAAGTTCAACATTAGCCGGAACAAACCACCTATTCCGAAACTTGAGAATTCCATCATCCGAATAATTAAAATCTGACTTATCGGAAGAATCCATACTTGACTTGTACTTGGTGCATTCAGCATCATTCACTTGAACTTCCCTTATTCTCCCCAAAATAGTAAGCCTCAAGGATATGGCAGAAAGCATGGCTGACACACTGGATACAGCCTCAAGGTTAAATCTTTGGAATTCACTCTCTAAGGCTAATGGTATGTCAAGAATCAATGCAGAGGTCGATGTTGTCACTCTACTCAAAGCATCAGCCACTACATTTGCCTTGCCGGGGTGGTATTTAATCTCAAAATCATAGTCCTTGACAAACTCCAACCATCTACGTTGCCTCATATTTAATTCTTTCTGTGTGAAAATATACTTCAGACTTTTATGGTCCGAAAATATCTCACAAGACTGTCTATACAAGTAATGCCTCCAAATTTTTAGTGCAAAAATCACTACAGCTAATTCTAAGTCGTGTGTAGGGTAATTCTTCTCGTGTGTTTTCAACTGCCTAGAAGCATAGGCTATTACTTTTCCATCTTGCATCAACACACAACCAAGTCCAACTTTGGAAGCGTCACAATAAATGCTGAACTTTCCATTTTCAACAGGGAGTGTTAATACTGGAGCATTGGTCAACTTCTGTTTAAAAGTCTGGAAACTGGATTCAAATTCCTCAATCCATGCATACTTAATATTTTTCCTTGTTAACCGAGTGAGGGGTGTTGCAATCTTTGAAAACCCTTCAATAATTTTTTTGTAATATCCTGCTAAACCAAGGAAACTTCGAATATCAGTGGCATTCTTTGATTGGGGCCACTCCTTAACTGCTTGAACCTTGGCTGGATCGACAGATATCCCATCACCCGAGATCACATGACCAAGAAAGTGAACTCTGTCCAACCAAAACTCACACTTGGAAAACTTGGTATAAAGTTGGTGCTGTTTTAATACTCCCAATACTAAGGTCATGTGTCTTGCATGCTCATCATTAGTACGTGAATAGATTAAAATATCATCAATAAACACTATTACAAGTTTATCTAGATACTCGTGAAACACTCTATTCATGAGATCCATGAAAGCTGCTGGTGCATTAGTCAATCCAAAATACATAACTAAAAACTCATAATGTCCATATCTTGTGCGAAAGGCTGTCTTAGGAATATCTTCTGATTTGACTTTCAATTGGTAATAACCGGACCTAAGGTCAATCTTAGAGAAAACTCGCGCACCGTTAAGCTGGTCGAATAAATCATCAATCCTTGGCAATGGATACTTGTTCTTGATGGTTAACTTATTCAATTCCCGATAATCCATGTACATACGCATTGATCCATCCTTTTTTTTTTGACAAAAAGAACTGGTGCACCCCATGGTGAAAAGCTTGGGCATATGAACCCTTTTTTCAATAGGTCCTCTAACTGTTTCTTTAATTCCTTAAGCTCCGTGGGTGCTAATCTATAGGGATTCTTAGATACAGGCTCGGCGCCGGGGTAAACATCTACAACAAACTCAATTTCCCTATCTAGCGGCAAGCCAAGAAGGTCATCTAGAAATACTTCTGGAAAATCTTGGACAACTAAGACATTCTGAGGACTTGCTTTTCCTACTAGTTGTGTATCTAAAACACTGGCCAAAAAGCACAAATACTCCCCGCATGGAGAAGGTCTAGCGTTGACAGAGGTTATAACAGATATTTCTTTACTCTTCTTCAAAGCTTGAAAGGTATGATTCAAACCACCAAGGGGTTGGAAGCTAACTATTCCAGTCCTACAATCTATTGTGGCATAATGCTTAAACAACCAATCCATTCCTAGGATTACATCAAATCCCATTATATCCATAATAATAAGATCAGCAGGTAGACTCATGTTTCCTACTAACTCATCACTGTCAAGCATCACTTGGTTAGAGTGCATGCGTTCACTAGAGGGTAATGCAACATTAAACACATGCACAGAAGAGGTAAACTGTACATCTAACTTAACAACAAACGCAGATGCTATAAAGGAATGTGTCGCGCCAGAATCTATTAAAGTAAAAGCAGGCACATAGTTGATCAATATGGTACTTGACACCACAGCAGGCTGGTCTTCATCACCCGACTCCATCATGGAGAATATCCTCAGTTTCAACATAGCAGGGCCATTTTTTAAAGCTGGGCAGTCCCTGTTGATATGACCGAATTTGTTACAGTTGAAGCATCGGGTGATTCTAGGCTTCAGGCAATCTCTGTACGTGTGTCCAACCTCTTCATAGTTGAAACACTTTCTCGTCCCAAATCTACACTCGCCCAGGTGACTCTTTAAACATTTCGGGCACTGGGAAAACTTCCTGGTATCCGGTACTTTCCTTCCTGTTCCTTGGTTACTCTGGCCTTCACTTAGCCTCTTCATTCCTCTCTGCTATTGGTGCTGGATGAATTTTCACGGGGCTTCCTTTGGTCCAGAACACTTCATTTCAGCTTATTCCACCTCCAATGCTGTGGACACAACTTCACTGAATGACAACCCTTTAATGCCACAAAATTTGCCTCCTCTGTAAATTTTCGGCATCAGTCCATGCACAAACTGAAACACCTAATCCTCATTCTTGTGAACAAAATGTCCAGCAAACCTGGACAGGGACTCGAATTGTCTACGGTACTCTGCCACAGACCCTGTCTGCTTCAAGTTCAGAAACTCTACCTTCTTTGTGGCCTGGACTGTGTTGTTAAAATATTTCTCATAGAAAATCTCCTTGAACTGAGACCAGGACATAGCCAGAACATCAGTGGTGGTCTCTATTGTTTCCCACCAAAATTGAGCGTCCCCAGCCAAATGGAACGTTGCCAGAGTGACTTTGTCTCCTTCTCCGATGTTGGCACATCGGAACATGCTCTCAATCTTCCTAAACCACTCCTCAGCAACAATCGGATTGGACGATTTTCCAACAAGTGTGGGCGGCTGTAGCCTCCGGAATCGGTCTCCTAAATGCTAACTGCTGGAACTTGAGTTGGCACTTCCTTATACTTCTCGGTTCAACAATACTCCCAACTGATCGGACTGCTGACGAACCAAATCGGTCTGCTGACGCACCAAATGTAACACCCCGAGTCTTCAGAACCCGGTTTTTTACACAAAACTTGCGCATGACCCGGAAACTCTGGTTCAAATTTGAAATTTTGCTCGAAGGTCATAATTTAATATTTTCTAAAACCTCAACATTTAAGAACTTGCAGCGGAAATCATTTAAGTAAAAATAGAGTTAAATAAAACTAATGAACAATACTTGAATAATCAGTTGGAAAATTAAGGAATAATCGGTCGAGAAGGAATAAAAGTTTAAATCGTAAAAAAAGAAAATACTTCTTAAGATTCAAAAGTCAAACGCATCGCCCGCTGAACAAGGTCAACAAAAAGGGGCTAAAGCAGAAAATGGAAGACATCATCCGGTGGCAAAACGACAAAGTATTCTCTACATCATCCGGTAGATTCACACCCGACATCCACCGGTCACTAAACGGCAAAAGACTTTCTACATCATCCGGTAGATTTACACACGACATCCACCGGTCACTAAACGACAAAAGACTTTCTACATCATCCGGTAGATTTACACACGACATCCACCGATCACTAAACGACAAAAGACTTTCTACATCTTCTGATGACGTCAGCCAAATGATTTCCTTCATCCGATCGACTTTGTTCTACATCCACCGGTGACTAAACAACAAAATTCCCTCTACATTTTCCGATGACGTCAACACGCATCTGCCGATGAGTTTACTGAGACATCATCCGATAGACTTAAACCTACATCTTTCGTTTGAGTAAACTGCATACGCCGATCACTAAACGACAAATTTCGTTCTATATCATCCGATGGCTTCCACTGAAGACATCTTCCGATAGACAACAGAGCAACAACTCAACCTACAGAAAAGAACTTACTCACTTCACTGAAACCATTCAAAAACATTTCAAACCATTACATTACTAAAATCCAGTGGGTACCAACATTAAATCCCAACAGAATTCTATAAATAAGAAAAATCTCGAAATCGTATTCAAAACATTGAAATCACTACTGTAACGAAAATTTAACATACTTAAATTGAAACACTGTCAACTAAACTTTCACACCAACAGACATCAGTTAATCCGCCTCATCAGTATACCAGTTCGAGACAGAGAAGTGCTCCTCCAACCCCGTCTATTCGTCAGTAAACTCAGAGAATTCACCTGTAGTATCGTCAACACCTACATCACAAAACTCATCTATTAGCCTAATGCTAAGTAAGTAAAGCAGTAATGAAATGAATTACTGAAACATAAATTCCTAAACATGCAATTTCTACTTTCTCATCTCAGTTGCATACACATACGTTCATAAACTGATCTGATCCCTTGGTTCCCTTTGGAGTGGGATCAATTCTCCCAATGTCATACATCCTCTACTCGATTAAGGGGCGGATGAATTCCCTTAATAGCTGATCTGATCCCTTGGTTCCCTTGGGAGTGGGATCAATTCTCCCAATGTCATACATCCTCTACTCGATTAAGGGGCGGATGAATTCCCTTAATAGTTTGTCTGTCACATTCAGTTCATACCTTACCATTCTTACATGGAAATTCATTTTCGTAATCTTTCAAAAACATGATGCATGACATGCAAAATCATTCACAAGATGCATAACCCTACTGTTTTATGATGTAGGCCCGAAGGCACATGCATACTTTACTTACCTGGCTCTCCTGGAAATGCTCGGTTACAACTACTCCAGAAGCTCGCTCACCTAAAGTCATGACAGTACATTAATCCAACTCTTACTAAACCTTACCAAAACTCAATAATATGTTTGAGGAAATCGATTTGAAACTCTGCTACCCGTGCATTCCCATTTATCACCAAGAACCTGAACCCATTCTTAGTCACAGAAACCTCGAAATCTTCACATTGTATTCTCTTAGTAAACTAATTGCTAAAATGCAAGAAAACAAGACTTACCTAGGTTGAAGGAGAATCGGGCGAGAGAATTGCCTAGAGAGTTCTACTGTTCGAGCTGAAAACCGAAAGAGGGAAATAGGGAATAGTGGCGGCTACTCTCACTGGACTTTTCCTTAAATAGGTTATCCACTATGTAAAATTCTAATTACCATCATGCCCTCGCCTGATCATTTATTAACCTAATCAATAACTCCTCCAACCCTTCTATAAAAGTACATCATTAATAATAAATTAAATTTTGGTTCAATGGAACTGGGTGCTACACCAAATCCATCAGCTGCCTAATTACACTAGGATCCTCCTCACGTCCCTGATTTGGTATTTCTCCTGGTACTCTTGGCCTTCCTGGTCGTCTAGACATCTTACTAGATTCCTGTACAGGGTTAATTACACTCTTAAATATCTAATAGCTAAGGTTAACATAAACACTTACAGTTGTTGAAGTACTTCCATGCAACGATTGGCACTGATGAGTAATCTTTTGAACGGTTTAACTAAATGTCTCTGATACCATACTGTAACGCCTCAAATTATATAAACCCGGTTCGCTACACATCATACTGAACCACACTATGACATTATGAGAAAATTTTAAAATTTCACTCAACGGTCAAAGTCTGACCCTTAAAATGTTAAAACTTGCAGCGGAAATTCATTTGTATAAAACGACATTTATTAATTAATTAAAATATTAAAGACAAATGGTTGAAAGAAAACAAACAAAACAGAACACGTCTACTGCTGAACAGTTCCAGCGATAGAAAGAGAAACAAAAGGCATCCACTCCTAAACAGTGTTAGCGGCAGAAGCAGAAACAAAATAATCTCAGCGGTGGACGTAGAGACAGAATACGTCTTCTACTAACGAACACCCACCGCTCACGTCAGTCGAACGACACGTCGACTACACACGTCTACCGGTCACGTCAGTCGAACGACGCGTCGACTACACACGTCCACCGGTCACAAAATGACAAAATTACTACCCACATCTACCGCTCACACCCATCCATCACAAAACGACAAAATCTATTACTCACGTCCACTGATCCTAAAAACGACAAAACCTATTACTCACATCCACCGATCACAAAACGACAAAACCTATTACTCACATCCACCGATCATAAAACGACAAAACCTATTACTCACATCCACCGATCATAAAATGACAAAACCTATTACACACATCTACCGTTCGACAACATCCACCGATAGTCTACATTCACCGATAGACTACATCCACCGATGAACAGTAACACTCTAAACAAACAGACAACTCTGCCTACTAAAAGAACTTGTAAATTTTAACAGCAGCTATTCAAAACAATATAAATCCACAACTTTATAAATCTAGAATAACAATCTACAACTAAAACCACATCGTGTTTTTCATAATCAGAAAAGCTCCAAAATTAATAAAAATATTAAACTCCTGCTGTCATTAACATTCTTAGCATACTAAAACTGAACCATTGTTAACTAGACTTTCACACCTACTGACATTAGTTAAACTGCCTCATCAAATTGTCAAGTCGATGCGTGAATGTACTCCTCCAATCAGCCTAGTCCTCAACATACTCAGCAAACCCATCTGCTGAAACTTCTTCACCTACATCACAAAACTCATCTATTAGCCTAATGTTAAGTAAGTAAAGCAACAATGAAATGATATGCTGAAACATAAATCCTAGACATGCAGTTTCTACTTTCACATCTTTGTTGCATTCACGTTCTTTCTCTGATCTGATCCCTCGGTTCCATTGGGAGTTGGATCATTTTTCCCAAAGTCATACATCCTCTTCATAAATTAAGGGGCAGATTAGTTCCCTTAACAGCTGATCTGATCCTAAATTCCATTGGGAAGCGGATCAATTTTCCCAAAGTCATACATCCTCTTCATAAATTAAGGGGCGGATTAGTTCCCTTAACAGCTGGTCTATTACATTCTGTTCATACCTTGTCATGCCATTACATATAAATTCATTTTCGTGTTCTTTCCAAAAACATGATACATGACATACAGAAAACATTTAAACAAGCATAAACCTACTGTTTTGTGATATAGACCCGAAGGCACACACATACTCCACTTACCTGGTTTCCTGAAAAAGCTTGGTTGCAAACTACTTCGGGTTTTGCTCAAACCTATAGCCGTAGATAGAGTATTAGTTAAGCTTCATTCTAAACTATCCTCAAATCTACCAGAACTTATAAGGAAACTAGTTTGGGAACTCAGATCATCAAGCATTCCTGATATGCCCTAAACCCGAACTAAGTCTCACTTACAACATTCTCAAAAATCGCATTTAAAATCCCCTCTAACATCGATAGCTACAATGTAACAAGAAATCGAAGTAGAACTCACCTAGCTTGGAGAAAATGGGATGGAAAATCGCCGAGAGAAACTCTGCTTAGCTGAGCTGAATGCCGAGAAAGGAAAAAGAGAAAACAGTTGCGGCTAAACCTCATTAAACCCTCCCTTAAATACGTTATCCACTATAGATCAATATTTAATATTATGCCCTTACTTAGTCACTCATTAACCTAATCAATATTTCTCCCAATTTCATCCATAAAGTGTACACTATTAGATGACAAGGTAAAATCGATTCGATGGAACCGGGTGTTACATCATCATTGTGTCTTTCCTTAGTGCTGAGTGAGATATTCATGACTTTGATTTTTCCTTATAGGCTCACATAAGTTTGTTGATTTCAAGCCAGCTCAAGAGGTTGCTGCTCCTATAAGGAAGATGTGTAGTTATCGTCGAGGTACGGATTTTATGCTTTTTGCATTGCACAACATGTTTTTCAAAAACTATTTTGGTGGGTTGCTACCTGTAAAAGTTGACGGGACTTGGTTGCCAGCACGTCGGTTTTCTATGTATATGTACGTATGGTTTTCTAACATTTATTTTCATTATTACATGACTATAGTTTTGTTGTGGTATGTTGACAGGATAAACTCTCTTAATACTTAGAGTCGTTTTGACATTAAAGTATCACGAGGTTATCCTGTTACACCATATGTTGCGTGAAGATATTATTGTTTGTATGTATGGAAAACTCTTAATAAGGTGGTGATGATGGGTTCTTTGGGTTTCGAATCCCTAAACTTGATTAGAGTGTTGATTGTTCGAGTTGATGCCGTGGCTGACTGTCGTTGTCGGTTACTCGGGTGACGAGTTAGATCTTCAGATTGTTGTCACGGTTTCTTCTAGCCTCATGAGACGTTTGTTGGGGTCTTCGAATCACCTTCTTTTTGTGGTTTGTGCTAGAGGGATCCTTATGTGACCCTCTATTTTCACTAGTAACGGTGAGAGTTATTTTTATTATATAGTCACCTATGTACGTAACAAGTTTTATAACTACCTCACTGAGGGCTTGTGGAGCCATTTTTAATAAAAGAAATGAAAGAGGTTTCCTTAATTGTTTTGAAAAGTCATGCATAGTTTTGAAATGCCATCACGTTTTGAAAGAAAAATAAAAACCCATTTTTAAATCGGATGCATTAGTCATAACTTTTCTATTGAGTTAGTCACTCACTTCAACGATCCCCTTCCAATCAAAGTAAAGAGAAGAGTGGATAGCTTTGGCAGAGGAATTGTGAGAGACTGCTAATATTTAATTTTCTTTTAGAACTCTGTTTGTTATCCTTCGTAAGGATCGAGTTGTTTAATTTGGATATGTAAACTTAACTTGTGGACTGGATTTCCTTTATTTCCCACACGGTTGGAAATTGTTGAATATTTTATTTTATATTACACTTTCAATTTGGGAAATCATTATGTGGGCTTGGTTGTAATTATTCTAAAGGCTTCTACTATCAAATGTAGCATTGAGAAAAGTGATCGGGTTCCCTCCCCAGGAATCGGGTCACCCGACCAAACTTTTTTGCTTTGTCTCATCTTCGAGTCGTGATAGAAATAATATTGCGAGAGATATGATTAATCGCATTTGAACCCAATATATCTCACTGACTATTTATTAAGTGAGGTATATAAAGTCAGAAAATAAAAGAGGAGTGACTCTTAGTCCTCCTTGAGTCACAATTCCTTAGCTCTCTAGAGCTTTATGTTGTGACGTGTAGAGGCTAATGTAGAATAGTCGATAGGTTGTACATATATGTTCAGCTTTACATATGGTAGTTGATGATCATGCATATCACCATTCACGTTATATGTTGATATCGATTGTGTATATTGACATTCACCTAATATGTTAATATGATACTTGATAAATAGAGTAAATATCAAAATAGACCCTGAAGTAAGAGAGTATTTTAAACTGACACCTTAAATTTTTAATTTTGTCAATTGACACCTCATAGTTTGAGACATTAGCAACAAACACTTTGCCTTTAACTTTCGTTAAATTTCCGTATTACTTCGCCAATTCTCTTAATCTTCTCATAGTCTCTTTCCCTTTCTGTTGTAATGGGTTGGTGGAGTTTTCTTCTTCTTTTCCATCAGCAAAACTCCATTTTCATGCAATTGATAAATCAAGACCTTTTCGTTCTCGTATAAAATGGTGGATTTCCTATCATTGCTTGAAACATACTCACTTCTTTTCTAAAAACATAAGGAAATTATTGTTGTGCATTAAATCTTATCTCATCGTCATCTCGGTGAGCACCAACGAAAGTATTCTTTTGCCACGAGGATTGCTCAAATGAGATAAAGAGACGCCAGCCACGCCATTCCTCAGAAAGCTTAAAGTAGAAAAGCTGAGGCTGATGACATATGAAAAGCATTAGGTTAGTCCTTCTAATTCCAGCTGAAGCTAACCATACTTGCAAACTTTACTTTTCATATATAAATACTAGTAGCTCTCCCAAACCACCATACCAAATTTCTTCCTTTTTTAGTTTCTGAAATGGACTGGACTAGAGGTCCATTCATTTGTCGTGGGTTGTCAGCCAACGTCTTCGATGCTGAGGTTAACCTAACTCGTCGTTTACTTGGTTGTGAAGTCAATGTACCTCTCAAAATCTGAGTTGCTGAAGAGGGAGTCGAGGATTTTGTCTCAATTGAATCCTACTTATATTGTGAAATATAAGTGATGGACCTTACATCGAAAAGTGTAAAACGTTTGTTTAACCTTGTCATGGAGTATGCGCCGAGTGGTTATGTTGTTGACACAACTGGATTTGATGAGGACACCGTGAAATTCTATACTTGCCAAAGTTCACTAGGGTTGAAGTATCTTCATCATAATGGCGTAGTGCGTTGCAACATTAAGGGTCCTAATGTTTCAATAACTGAGAATAGGGTAAAGATCATTGATTTTGGGTGTGCATGGCAGATCGATGTGGTCTCAAGGCCTGCACACCTCTATACATGGCATCGAAGATGGGGAAATCAGGGGAAGAGAAATGAGAGAAGGAAGTGAGAAAATTGATGGAATTAAACAAAAATTTAACGGACGTTAATTGCAAGGTGACTGTTGCTAACAGATCAAAGTATGAGGTGTTAATTGACTAAATTAAAAGTTTAATGTGTCAGTTGAAAGTACCCCATTATTTCAGGGTGGTTTATTTTGATATTTACCTTGATAAATGTGAGATCAATTAAATAAAATAGTACATGGATATGCTTTGATTCAATTATCATAGCATGAGCATGCAAACTTTCATTGATCATAATATGAGAAGTGTGTGAGAGATGCATTTCCTACTCATTATATGTTGAGTGGGAAGTTAGTGGAGGTTATTGGTGGATCATGGTGTCTAGGCAATGATTTATATTATCATATGTCTAGGCATATTTCATTTTCTACATATAGAGGAATGTGATAAATGTAAGTTGAATTACACATTGATAAAAAATGTTTAATGAGTCATGTAAAGGACATTGGATTATACATTAATTAGACATGTCCATTGAGTTGTGTAAAGATTATGGAATAACTAACACATGAATTACACATTAAATAGAAATGTCTAGTGAATTTGAGATATGTCAAGAAATTAGACATTGAATAGATATGTCTATGTAGATTGGTGAAACACATAATTTTGTTGGACTTATGAAAGAAGTCAACGAGTGTGAATGCATAACATGAGTTTCACATTAAGTTGAAGGATACATGAGAATTAATTGCATGTAGAGTTAAAGTGTGCATAAAGGTTAATTGTACTTGAGAATAGAATATAGTTATACTATAATTATCTAAATTATATGTCTAAGCATTCACATATATGCAATATACACCACTTACATAAAAAAGTGTGACACAGATAAACATTGATTAAGAAATGTTTAGAGAATTTAATAACACACAAAACATGGGATGTGGGTTTGAGAGTTGATAAATATTGAATTTGAAGTGATGGTTGTGAGGACTAATCATGTTGGGTTTTTGTTCATGATTCGATATGATATTAGTTTTATTTAGTTAATCCTTATACTAGGATTCTTACTAAGCTTTATGAAGCTCATTTTGTTGTTTTCTCTGATTTTTCAAGATCAGGTGGTAGCTGCTCAAAAGATAAAGATAAATGCAAGATAGATTAACGAGTTTGGCACAACATAGGCTTGATAGTACTTTGGGTTTTTATTTCTTTATTTGTATTCTCGGTTTAGTATGGGCCATGCATGCAAATTAAATGGATAAAGTCCTAGAACTAATGAGTCTTCTATATAAACTGTTGGTTTAATTTATATATTTTATGATGACCATTGCGCATGAATAATTAGTAATTGTTGATTTTAGGTTAATTATACTAATTTGCACGATAATCAGGATGCGAGCCTGACAACTTTGGTTCTGATACCACTTGTAACATCATGATCCCCACTTCAGATGTAGCGCCCCGGGTTATCTGAACTCGGTTCGCTATTCTTACTAAAATTTTATTCATCGCCTTAAATCAACATCGTTTAAAACATTTAAACCCTTAGGGCGAAAGACTAACATTTCGTGAAAACCCCATTGTTAAAACCAAAACAACTTTTTTAAAAAAATTTGGACAGCATAACGCTTAAATCTTTTAAAACCAAAACTTCCTGCATTTTCAAGCCAACCAAAAACTACTATCAAAACAAATCCCCATACAGTTCCAAAAATAGTATATACATCAAAAAGTGACTACTAAAACGTTTAAAAATCAAGCTATACACTAAAATATCTCAAAATCTATACATATCTCAAAAATCTATACATACGCTCCATGTTTAAATCGCTCTAACCGATGGCCTGATCGTCACATGAGCGTACTCCTCCAACTGCCTCTTAGTCTTGAACGTGCTCTGAGAACTTACCAGCTATCACCTCGTTACCTACACATAACTCATCTATTAGTCTAATACTAAGTAAATAGTGAAAAATGAAATGAAAATACTGTACATAACTTTTATCCTAGCATATGCGGTTTCTACAATTTCGTTTCATTTTTCGTTTCTTACTCTTTAATTATTTTACTGTTCTGTACTTCTTTACACTCTAGATTAAGGAGGAACACCTCGCGGTCCACTTCTCGAGATGGCCATACTCACGTAAAATGGGGAAAAGGAGGCACGCCCCGTGGTCCACCTCTTGGGACGACCAACCTCAATCCCACCTTCATTATCTTTCTTACGTATCTTATCATTTTGTTCACGTCATACTATGCTCTTTCGTAAAAACATGCAAATTCATTTTCGTTCTCATATGTTTAAAACCATGATGCATGACATAAAAAAAACATACAATAAGCATGCACACAAACCTATCGATCTGTGATGTAGGCCCGAAGGCAATGCACATACATACACTACTTACCTAGCGTCCTTAGCGATTCGATACAACACGATCGATTCCGTTGGTCTGAAAACCTAAAGCATACAATTCGATATTAACATCCATAATTTATTTCGATTCATAACTATAATCCTATACCGATTCATAAATCAACAAGTTAATCCAAAACACAATACACAACTAAATTCTTCTCAATTTATAATAAATAAACCCAATTCTAAATAGGTCAACGTATACATCTAATATTCCACATCAAACAACAACTAAAATCCCAATCAAGAACTATTCCCAACAGATACCCAATTCCAATTATTTAATACGAGGATATGCCATAATTTGCATAATTCCAATCGAGCACTTCAAATAGTCAACAGTTGATCCAAATTCAAAGATGAATCAAACTTCCAATAATCATCCAACATGTAATTCATAAACTTAATTCAAGTGTCATACAAGCATAAATGCAACATATTTATTCATGCTATTCCACAAACTCGAAATTGACCAACATTTTGTCCAACTTCCATAATTCGTAACAAATCCAATACTTGTCTAAATTTGATGATTCAAAGTGCTATTGAATCCTTAAAGAGTCTAGTTTAACATGGTGAAAGCCATTATCAAAAATCCAACTTGATAAATGGCAGAAATTCAAAAACCAGAACTGCCCTCAAAATTTTCCTTAAAAGTTTGCCCTAACTTTAAAAATTCATAACTTTTTTTAAAAATATCAAAACGACTTGATTTCAAAGGCTATGGTTCCTTAAATGTCTAGTGTAACATACCAAAACAATTTTTAAAATGAAAGTCGATAGATTTGCCAAAAATTGAGAACCCGAAACTGCCTTGCACATAGCTCTAAATTCCAGTTTTTATCAAACTTTTAACCAACTTCAAAAATTCGTAATAAATTGAATATAGGTCCGAATTCAATGATTCAAAATGCTATGGACTCCTTAAAGAGTCTACTTTGACATTCCAAGGTCAATTTAGAAATCAAATGTAACGCCCCGAACCCACCGCGGGCCCGGTGCGTCACTTTGCAAACCAATCCCGTGTTTAAACCACGTTCAAAATGATTTTTCGTAAATTTTTTCGACTCGGTTTTCGGGTTTTTCGAACCCTCGATTTTTGTTGGAAAACGTGCCAAAATACGTTTAAAATATGTCGGAAAAAGTCGGGTTAAACAAAGTGGAAATAGTACTTAAAATTTTTTTTAAAAAAAAAAAGCTGCTGCTGGGCGCCGCGCGCTAGCGCTGCGCGCTGTGCGCGCGCTGGGCACACCCCGAGTGTGCCCAATCGCGTTCGGTCGCGATTTTGGCCCGATTGATCGGGCCCTCTCTGGCTACTTTCACCAAAATTGACCCCGGACGAGATCGATCGTGACCCATGCCCGATCGATAGGGCCGTCTCGGGTATTTTCGACCAAATCGTCCCGAAACACCCCCGTTTTGACTTTTCTTGACTTTCCCGACATTTCGACAGTTTTCTACGAGCCCGACAACTCCAAAAATCCCGAAATTTTACCGTACACTCCCAACACCCAAAACTTCATGTCTCGTAAAAATTTTGGAAAACCGACTTGAAACGAATTATAACAGAATAGCAAACATAACCCGACGTTAATTATTTTAAAACCAAAACGGGCGGCGTAACACCTAAATTTCTTTAAACCAAAACTTGAAAGTTTAAAACCAAAACATATAGTTTCAAACCACAACCATGTAGGACTATTATCCATCAACTCAACCAACTCTCGGACATCCCCAAAATAATTACGCAAACATTTATAACACACAACTTAACCCATCAAAACAGCTTAAAGACACCCATCAACTATCAACATACCAAAAGAAACAACCTCCCACAAACCCGAGGAAGACAGTAGCCGAGACACCCCGACAATAACCTGCACCGACGCACCCCGTACTCCTCCAACTGCAGCCTAATCCTCGGTGGTCTCGTCTACCTCACCTGTATAGAACTCGTCACCTACACCACAGAACACAAAAAGGTAAGCCTAACGCTTAGCAAGTAGGGAAATAATGCACAATAACATACTAAATGCTCGACTCAACCCTAACATGCAGTTTCTACACACTCTGTTGTTTTCTTTTCGTTTCGATTGCATTATTTTTCACTTTCAGGTGAATCAAGTAGGCACACGCCCCCACACAGTCCAGGACGGCCACGCCTTGATCCACGGAGCTAGACCGGAGGCACACGTCCCAACACAGTCCAGGACGGCCAACACGAATCTCCCCCAATCGATCGTAGAATCCTCATTGTGCACTTCAAGCACGAACAGGTCGAGGAATTCATACTCACGACACATTACGTACATTAACAGGGCATCTCGAATAGAATTCCTCGCGGGGTGCTCAACGAGCCACTTGCCCGACGAAGCTATCTACTCGAGACCAAGTTGCATATCACTTCTTATCTTTCTTTCACATCACCTCACCACTCAAACATGCAAAAACTCGTGATTTCGTAGTTTAGAAAACAATGATGCATGACACCCGATGCATAACAAAAGTAAAGCATAACAAACAAACAAACAATCCCTACCGTTCTATGGTGTAGGCCCGAAGGCAACAAACACTCATCCACTACTTACCTGGTTGCTGCTCGATACTTTCTCGTTCACTCCGTCCAACAAAATCACACGTTCGATCACCTAAAAATAATGAGAAATCACCTTAGAAATTTACAAACTCTAAGGGAAATTCTTAACCTACTAATAGAACTATAACACAACTCCCAACCCGATCTTTACTCCAAAATTGACCGTCTAACTTCAAACGGTCATAACTCCCTCGTTTTGCAACGGATTTCGACGTGCCAGCCCAACTCGGAAACCTCTACACGTCTACTATCCATTGAATCACTCAAATCAACCATCCAAACACAAGGGCTAAGTCGGACATGCCAAAACAGAACCGGTGCACTTTAGGGTAAAAACCGATTTTTCACACTTTCACTTCCAATCTTCAATCCAACCTCAAATCTACCTAAACTAAGTCATCCAATAACCAAAACATCAAAATAGGGAAGAAATCTAACATCTACACTCATTTTCGGACTTCACCAACTAGGGTTTCCAAACCCTATGCAAACTCTCACCAAACACCCTAAAAACTTCAACAAACCAACCCTTAATGTATACAATTGAAAACCCACATGATTTTACCTTGAAAGCACCTTGGAAAATTGAAGAAAAGAAAGAGCAAGAAGCAGCTATGGAGGACGCCAAGCTTGGAAGAAAATCGTGGGGAAGAAGATGGAAGAAAAGAAAGAAACCAAACCCTTAATCCTCCATTTTTCTTTCTTTTAAAAGTTCTCCTCCAAACTTTTCATAATTGAAAATCCACCCACCCTTTTCTCCTTGTCTTCCAACGTGTTATGCATACATCTCTCCACTTTTCATTCATTTATTATTCTTTTCATACCATTAATGCATGAAAAAATATCATATTGGTTGTTTGACTTTTCAAACCCTTTGGTTTGAATTGTCAAACCACTTTATTTTCTCTTCTCATCCTATCCCTTCTAAACCCCTCACAAAGCACTCTCATACCTCACTAACTTAGGTCTAAACACGTAGTCAAAATTTTCCGGGTGTTACATCAAAACCATAAATGATTCAGAATTACCAAAATAGAACTGTCCTAGAAATGTTTTTCTCAATTTTGGTACTATAGATTCAAAAATCCGTAACAAATCGAATATAGGTCCGAATTCGATGATTCAAGATGCTATGCAAACCTTAGAGTGTCTAGTTTCTAATAGTCAAAACCATTTTTATACCCAACACCATCAGATTAGTCGAAATTGGCCAAAACTGAACCTGCTCTGTTTTAGTCCAATTTTTTTTTCAGTTTTCACCAACACTAACCAAACAACTAATCTCTCCATACATACCATCAATACATGTCCATAGCATAATTAATTAGCAGAAATCCAACAAGGAAATATGACATTTCGTGAAACCATTTAGGGTTTATAAATCCATCTAAAATTTTCACCAAAACTAGCATATTTTAATATCCAACTCTTATATCTTTCAAATATTAACTAACATTGATCTTACCTTATGTTTTTCCTTGAGAAGAGGTGGGAAGCTTGCTAGAAGAAAAATGGAGGAAAAGAGGATGCTTCATGAAGAGAGAAGAGAAGTGAGACAATGTGATTTGCAATTAATCTAAATCTCTTAAAATATTAAGAGAATGAGGTGGCAGCCATCTCTTATTGGCTATCACTCTTAATTCTTTCACCTAAAGCTTCTCACGTGAGGTTTTTAATTCACTTACCCATTTTGACTTTTCTCCCACCTTTCTTCCTACCAATTATCTAGCATTTCACTTTACTTTATAAATTTCTTTCTTCCTTTTATCTTTCATTTCAATCATAATCTTAAATACATGATGTTCATATTATATTAGCCGATAATATGCTAGGGTGTTACATTCCGCCCTCCTTAAAAAATTTTTGTCCTCAAAATTTACTTATCGAGTCACCCTTCCAATACACTTCAGATATTATTTTTGTAATTACGTTCCTTACGCTTGTCTGACGAATTAAATATTGATGGTTGCCAGGTGCTGTTAAATTTCTGTGTTTGCAAGAATTTAATCATTCTAACTGCACACTATAATCTCAAATCAATTTATCAGTCATTGACTCGAATCCAATTAACCATAACTCCAACCTCTGAAATCGCCTAACTAAATATCTATCTATAGTGTTCTCAACTATAACCTCGACATATCGTTTAAATCGTATGTCTTCAATCGGGATTAATAGAAATCATGTACCTAAACTTATAATCTTGAGGCGACCCTCACGGGTCCCCACATGACTTGTCTTTTATCTTATATTTTTTTTTCTACTTTCCGACTTTAACTCTATTATTTTTTCTCGAGCGACATTATTTAAGATATTAAAATATGTATAGTTAGCAGCGAAAAAACATTGTGCATAAAATCGAGCAGCATTAACCCTATACTTATCACACACCTAAGATCACCTATCAAACTATCCTTAAGATAACAGAAAATTTCCACTAAATTCCTAACTGTTATATTAAAACATTAAAAACTTTTAAAATACTTTACAACGTTTCAACTACATCTATATGCCTAATCACACCCAAAAGTCTATACGACCCAAAATACATATCACCCACAAATACCACGACCTCACCAAGGGGGTGATTTCGCTCGCAGTCCCAGAACACCACCAGCGTAATCCTCCATCAACTGCGTCACTCGTCAGGTCGAGGTACTAAATCCTCACCCGTGATTTCGAGTCAACATTTACACCACAGAGAATTTATGGAGATAAGGCCTCAGTAAATCAACCATAAAGATAAGCATTCTATGCATATGCACAGGCAATAAAATTCGCATTAATTCCTTTTAGTTCATAACGGGAGTTGTCACCGGGGGTTACTCTCGAGATAAAGAGGGTACATCTCGCGGTTAATAGCCCTTTCCATAACGGGGGAAAAACATGCTCCTCCTTCAGGACGCTATGTCTGAACCCTCACCCGACATGAATGGATTACATGCATTAATATCTTTTCATTAGTCATTTCTTTTCATGAAAACATATCCATAAATTCATTCTTCGTGTTCTTTCCAAAAACATGATACATGACATACAGAAAACATTTAAACAAGCATAAACCTACTGTTTTGTGATATAGACCCGAAGGCACACACATACTCCACTTACCTGGTTTCCTGAAAAAGCTTGGTTGCAAACTACTTCGGGTTTTGCTCAAACCTATAGCCGTAGATAGAGTATTAGTTAAGCTTCATTCTAAACTATCCTCAAATCTACCAGAACTTATAAGGAAACTAGTTTGGGAACTCAGATCATCAAGCATTCCTGATATGCCCTAAACCCGAACTAAGTCTCACTTACAACATTCTCAAAAATCGCATTTAAAATCCCCTCTAACATCGATAGCTACAATGTAACAAGAAATCGAAGTAGAACTCACCTAGCTTGGAGAAAATGGGATGGAAAATCGCCGAGAGAAACTCTGCTTAGCTGAGCTGAATGCCGAGAAAGGAAAAAGAGAAAACAGTTGCGGCTAAACCTCATTAAACCCTCCCTTAAATACGTTATCCACTATAGATCAATATTTAATATTATGCCCTTACTTAGTCACTCATTAACCTAATCAATATTTCTCCCAATTTCATCCATAAAGTGTACACTATTAGATGACAAGGTAAATCGATTCGATGGAACCGGGTGTTACATCATCATTGTGTCTTTCCTTAGTGCTGAGTGAGATATTCATGACTTTGATTTTTCCTTATAGGCTCACATAAGTTTGTTGATTTCAAGCCAGCTCAAGAGGTTGCTGCTCCTATAAGGAAGATGTGTAGTTATCGTCGAGGTACGGATTTTATGCTTTTTGCATTGCACAACATGTTTTTCAAAAACTATTTTGGTGGGTTGCTACCTGTAAAAGTTGACGGGACTTGGTTGCCAGCACGTCGGTTTTCTATGTATATGTACGTATGGTTTTCTAACATTTATTTTCATTATTACATGACTATAGTTTTGTTGTGGTATGTTGACAGGATAAACTCTCTTAATACTTTAGAGTCGTTTGACATTAAAGTATCACGAGGTTATCCTGTTACACATATGTTGCGTGAAGATATTATTGTTTGTATGTATGGAAAACTCTTAATAAGGTGGTGATGATGGGTTCTTTGGGTTTCGAATCCCTAAACTTGATTAGAGTGTTGATTGTTCGAGGTTGATGCCGTGGCTGACTGTCGTTGTCGGTTACTCGGGTGACGAGTTAGATCTTCAGATTGTTGTCACGGTTTCTTCTAGCCTCATGAGACGTTTGTTGGGGTCTTCGAATCACCTTCTTTTTGTGGTTTGTGCTAGAGGGATCCTTATGTGACCCTCTATTTTCACTAGTAACGGTGAGAGTTATTTTTATTATATAGTCACCTATGTACGTAACAAGTTTTATAACTACCCTCACTGAGGGCTTGTGGAGCCATTTTTAATAAAAGAAATGAAAGAGGTTTCCTTAATTGTTTTGAAAGTCATGCATAGTTTTGAAATGCCATCACGTTTTGAAAGAAAAATAAAAACCCATTTTTAAATCGGATGCATTAGTCATAACTTTTCTATTGAGTTAGTCACTCACTTCAACGATCCCCTTCCAATCAAAGTAAAGAGAAGAGTGGATAGCTTTGGCAGAGGAATTGTGAGAGACTGCTAATATTTAATTTTCTTTTAGAACTCTGTTTGTTATCCTTCGTAAGGATCGAGTTGTTTAATTTGGATATGTAAACTTAACTTGTGGACTGGATTTCCTTTATTTCCCACACGGTTGGAAATTGTTGAATATTTTATTTTATATTACACTTTCAATTTGGGAAATCATTATGTGGGCTTGGTTGTAATTATTCTAAAGGCTTCTACTATCAAATGTAGCATTGAGAAAAGTGATCGGGTTCCCTCCCCAGGAATCGGGTCACCCGACCAAACTTTTTTGCTTTGTCTCATCTTCGAGTCGTGATAGAATAATATTGCGAGAGATATGATTAATCGCATTTGAACCCAATATATCTCACTGACTATTTATTAAGTGAGGTATATAAAGTCAGAAAATAAAAGAGGAGTGACTCTTAGTCCTCCTTGAGTCACAATTCCTTAGCTCTCTAGAGCTTTATGTTGTGACGTGTAGAGGCTAATGTAGAATAGTCGATAGGTTGTACATATATGTTCAGCTTTACATATGGTAGTTGATGATCATGCATATCACCATTCACGTTATATGTTGATATCGATTGTGTATATGACATTCACCTAATATGTTAATATGATACTTGATAAATAGAGTAAATATCAAAATAGACCCTGAAGTAAGAGAGTATTTTAAACTGACACCTTAAATTTTTAATTTTGTCAATTGACACCTCATAGTTTGAGACATTAGCAACAAACACTTTGCCTTTAACTTTCGTTAAATTTCCGTATTACTTCGCCAATTCTCTTAATCTTCTCATAGTCTCTTTCCCTTTCTGTTGTAATGGGTTGGTGGAGTTTTCTTCTTCTTTTCCATCAGCAAAACTCCATTTTCATGCAATTGATAAATCAAGACCTTTTCGTTCTCGTATAAAATGGTGGATTTCCTATCATTGCTTGAAACATACTCACTTCTTTTCTAAAAACATAAGGAAATTATTGTTGTGCATTAAATCTTATCTCATCGTCATCTCGGTGAGCACCAACGAAAGTATTCTTTTGCCACGAGGATTGCTCAAATGAGATAAAGAGACGCCAGCCACGCCATTCCTCAGAAAGCTTAAAGTAGAAAAGCTGAGGCTGATGACATATGAAAAGCATTAGGTTAGTCCTTCTAATTCCAGCTGAAGCTAACCATACTTGCAAACTTTACTTTTCATATATAAATACTAGTAGCTCTCCCAAACCACCATACCAAATTTCTTCCTTTTTTAGTTTCTGAAATGGACTGGACTAGAGGTCCATTCATTTGTCGTGGGTTGTCAGCCAACGTCTTCGATGCTGAGGTTAACCTAACTCGTCGTTTACTTGGTTGTGAAGTCAATGTACCTCTCAAAATCTGAGTTGCTGAAGAGGGAGTCGAGGATTTTGTCTCAATTGAATCCTACTTATATTGTGAAATATAAGTGATGGACCTTACATCGAAAAGTGTAAACGTTTGTTTAACCTTGTCATGGAGTATGCGCCGAGTGGTTATGTTGTTGACACAACTGGATTTGATGAGGACACCGTGAAATTCTATACTTGCCAAAGTTCACTAGGGTTGAAGTATCTTCATCATAATGGCGTAGTGCGTTGCAACATTAAGGGTCCTAATGTTTCAATAACTGAGAATAGGGTAAAGATCATTGATTTTGGGTGTGCATGGCAGATCGATGTGGTCTCAAGGCCTGCACACCTCTATACATGGCATCGAAGATGGGGAAATCAGGGGAAGAGAAATGAGAGAAGGAAGTGAGAAAATTGATGGAATTAAACAAAAATTTAACGGACGTTAATTGCAAGGTGACTGTTGCTAACAGATCAAAGTATGAGGTGTTAATTGACTAAATTAAAAGTTTAATGTGTCAGTTGAAAGTACCCCATTATTTCAGGGTGGTTTATTTTGATATTTACCTTGATAAATGTGAGATCAATTAAATAAAATAGTACATGGATATGCTTTGATTCAATTATCATAGCATGAGCATGCAAACTTTCATTGATCATAATATGAGAAGTGTGTGAGAGATGCATTTCCTACTCATTATATGTTGAGTGGGAAGTTAGTGGAGGTTATTGGTGGATCATGGTGTCTAGGCAATGATTTATATTATCATATGTCTAGGCATATTTCATTTTCTACATATAGAGGAATGTGATAAATGTAAGTTGAATTACACATTGATAAAAAATGTTTAATGAGTCATGTAAAGGACATTGGATTATACATTAATTAGACATGTCCATTGAGTTGTGTAAAGATTATGGAATAACTAACACATGAATTACACATTAAATAGAAATGTCTAGTGAATTTGAGATATGTCAAGAAATTAGACATTGAATAGATATGTCTATGTAGATTGGTGAAACACATAATTTTGTTGGACTTATGAAAGAAGTCAACGAGTGTGAATGCATAACATGAGTTTCACATTAAGTTGAAGGATACATGAGAATTAATTGCATGTAGAGTTAAAGTGTGCATAAAGGTTAATTGTACTTGAGAATAGAATATAGTTATACTATAATTATCTAAATTATATGTCTAAGCATTCACATATATGCAATATACACCACTTACATAAAAAAGTGTGACACAGATAAACATTGATTAAGAAATGTTTAGAGAATTTAATAACACACAAAACATGGGATGTGGGTTTGAGAGTTGATAAATATTGAATTTGAAGTGATGGTTGTGAGGACTAATCATGTTGGGTTTTTGTTCATGATTCGATATGATATTAGTTTTATTTAGTTAATCCTTATACTAGGATTCTTACTAAGCTTTATGAAGCTCATTTTGTTGTTTTCTCTGATTTTTCAAGATCAGGTGGTAGCTGCTCAAAAGATAAAGATAAATGCAAGATAGATTAACGAGTTTGGCACAACATAGGCTTGATAGTACTTTGGGTTTTTATTTCTTTATTTGTATTCTCGGTTTAGTATGGGCCATGCATGCAAATTAAATGGATAAAGTCCTAGAACTAATGAGTCTTCTATATAAACTGTTGGTTTAATTTATATATTTTATGATGACCATTGCGCATGAATAATTAGTAATTGTTGATTTTAGGTTAATTATACTAATTTGCACGATAATCAGGATGCGAGCCTGACAACTTTGGTTCTGATACCACTTGTAACATCATGATCCCCACTTCAGATGTAGCGCCCCGGGTTATCTGAACTCGGTTCGCTATTCTTACTAAAATTTTATTCATCGCCTTAAATCAACATCGTTTAAAACATTTAAACCCTTAGGGCGAAAGACTAACATTTCGTGAAAACCCCATTGTTAAAACCAAAACAACTTTTTTAAAAAAAATTTGGACAGCATAACGCTTAAATCTTTTAAAACCAAAACTTCCTGCATTTTCAAGCCAACCAAAAACTACTATCAAAACAAATCCCCATACAGTTCCAAAAATAGTATATACATCAAAAAGTGACTACTAAAACGTTTAAAAATCAAGCTATACACTAAAATATCTCAAAATCTATACATATCTCAAAAATCTATACATACGCTCCATGTTTAAATCGCTCTAACCGATGGCCTGATCGTCACATGAGCGTACTCCTCCAACTGCCTCTTAGTCTTGAACGTGCTCTGAGAACTTACCAGCTATCACCTCGTTACCTACACATAACTCATCTATTAGTCTAATACTAAGTAAATAGTGAAAAATGAAATGAAAATACTGTACATAACTTTTATCCTAGCATATGCGGTTTCTACAATTTCGTTTCATTTTTCGTTTCTTACTCTTTAATTATTTTACTGTTCTGTACTTCTTTACACTCTAGATTAAGGAGGAACACCTCGCGGTCCACTTCTCGAGATGGCCATACTCACGTAAAATGGGGAAAAGGAGGCACGCCCCGTGGTCCACCTCTTGGGACGACCAACCTCAATCCCACCTTCATTATCTTTCTTACGTATCTTATCATTTTGTTCACGTCATACTATGCTCTTTCGTAAAAACATGCAAATTCATTTTCGTTCTCATATGTTTAAAACCATGATGCATGACATAAAAAAAACATACAATAAGCATGCACACAAACCTATCGATCTGTGATGTAGGCCCGAAGGCAATGCACATACATACACTACTTACCTAGCGTCCTTAGCGATTCGATACAACACGATCGATTCCGTTGGTCTGAAAACCTAAAGCATACAATTCGATATTAACATCCATAATTTATTTCGATTCATAACTATAATCCTATACCGATTCATAAATCAACAAGTTAATCCAAAACACAATACACAACTAAATTCTTCTCAATTTATAATAAATAAACCCAATTCTAAATAGGTCAACGTATACATCTAATATTCCACATCAAACAACAACTAAAATCCCAATCAAGAACTATTCCCAACAGATACCCAATTCCAATTATTTAATACGAGGATATGCCATAATTTGCATAATTCCAATCGAGCACTTCAAATAGTCAACAGTTGATCCAAATTCAAAGATGAATCAAACTTCCAATAATCATCCAACATGTAATTCATAAACTTAATTCAAGTGTCATACAAGCAATAAATGCAACATATTTATTCATGCTATTCCACAAACTCGAAATTGACCAACATTTTGTCCAACTTCCATAATTCGTAACAAATCCAATACTTGTCTAAATTTGATGATTCAAAGTGCTATTGAATCCTTAAAGAGTCTAGTTTAACATGGTGAAAGCCATTTATCAAAAATCCAACTTGATAAATGGCAGAAATTCAAAAACCAGAACTGCCCTCAAAATTTTCCTTAAAAGTTTGCCCTAACTTTAAAAATTCATAACTTTTTTTAAAAATATCAAAACGACTTGATTTCAAAGGCTATGGTTTCCTTAAATGTCTAGTGTAACATACCAAAACAATTTTTAAAATGAAAGTCGATAGATTTGCCAAAAATTGAGAACCCGAAACTGCCTTGCACATAGCTCTAAATTCCAGTTTTTATCAAACTTTTAACCAACTTCAAAAATTCGTAATAAATTGAATATAGGTCCGAATTCAATGATTCAAAATGCTATGGACTCCTTAAAGAGTCTACTTTGACATTCCAAGGTCAATTTAGAAATCAAATGTAACGCCCCGAACCCACCGCGGGCCCGGTGCGTCACTTTGCAAACCAATCCCGTGTTTAAACCACGTTCAAAATGATTTTTCGTAAATTTTTTCGACTCGGTTTTCGGGTTTTTCGAACCCTCGATTTTTGTTGGAAAACGTGCCAAAATACGTTTAAAATATGTCGGAAAAAGTCGGGTTAAAACAAAGTGGAAATAGTACTTAAAATTTTTTTTAAAAAAAAAAAGCTGCTGCTGGGCGCCGCGCGCTAGCGCTGCGCGCTGTGCGCGCGCTGGGCACACCCCGAGTGTGCCCAATCGCGTTCGGTCGCGATTTTGGCCCGATTGATCGGGCCCTCTCTGGCTACTTTCACCAAAATTGACCCCGGACGAGATCGATCGTGACCCATGCCCGATCGATAGGGCCGTCTCGGGTATTTTCGACCAAAATCGTCCCGAAACACCCCGTTTTGACTTTTCTTGACTTTCCCGACATTTCGACAGTTTTCTACGAGCCCGACAACTCCAAAAATCCCGAAATTTTTACCGTACACTCCCAACACCCAAAACTTCATGTCTCGTAAAAATTTTGGAAAACCGACTTGAAACGAATTATAACAAGAATAGCAAACATAACCCGACGTTAATTATTTTAAAACCAAAACGGGCGGCGTAACACCTAAATTTCTTTAAACCAAAACTTGAAAGTTTAAAACCAAAACATATAGTTTCAAACCACAACCATGTAGGACTATTATCCATCAACTCAACCAACTCTCGGACATCCCAAAATAATTACGCAAACATTTATAACACACAACTTAACCCATCAAAACAGCTTAAAGACACCCATCAACTATCAACATACCAAAAAGAAACAACCTCCCACAAACCCGAGGAAGACAGTAGCCGAGACACCCCGACAATAACCTGCACCGACGCACCCCGTACTCCTCCAACTGCAGCCTAATCCTCGGTGGTCTCGTCTACCTCACCTGTATAGAACTCGTCACCTACACCACAGAACACAAAAAGGTAAGCCTAACGCTTAGCAAGTAGGGAAATAATGCACAATAACATACTAAATGCTCGACTCAACCCTAACATGCAGTTTCTACACACTCTGTTGTTTTCTTTTCGTTTCGATTGCATTTATTTTTCACTTTCAGGTGAATCAAGTAGGCACACGCCCCCACACAGTCCAGGACGGCCACGCCTTGATCCACGGAGCTAGACCGGAGGCACACGTCCCAACACAGTCCAGGACGGCCAACACGAATCTCCCCCAATCGATCGTAGAATCCTCATTGTGCACTTCAAGCACGAACAGGTCGAGGAATTCATACTCACGACACATTACGTACATTAACAGGGCATCTCGAATAGAATTCCTCGCGGGGTGCTCAACGAGCCACTTGCCCGACGAAGCTATTCTACTCGAGACCAAGTTGCATATCACTTCTTATCTTTCTTTCACATCATCCTCACCACTCAAACATGCAAAAACTCGTGATTTCGTAGTTTAGAAAACAATGATGCATGACACCCGATGCATAACAAAAGTAAAGCATAACAAACAAACAAACAATCCCTACCGTTCTATGGTGTAGGCCCGAAGGCAACAAACACTCATCCACTACTTACCTGGTTGCTGCTCGATACTTTCTCGTTCACTCCGTCCAACAAAATCACACGTTCGATCACCTAAAAATAATGAGAAATCAACTTAGAAATTTACAAACTCTAAGGGAAATTCTTAACCTAACTAATAGAACTATAACACAACTCCCAACCCGATCTTTACTCCAAAATTGACCGTCTAACTTCAAACGGTCATAACTCCCTCGTTTTGCAACGGATTTCGACGTGCCAGCCCAACTCGGAAACCTCTACACGTCTACTATCCATTGAATCACTCAAATCAACCATCCAAACACAAGGGCTAAGTCGGACATGCCAAAACAGAACCGGTGCACTTTAGGGTAAAAACCGATTTTTCACACTTTCACTTCCAATCTTCAATCCAACCCTCAAATCTACCTAAACTAAGTCATCCAATAACCAAAACATCAAAATAGGGAAGAAATCTAACATCTACACTCAATTTTCGGACTTCACCAACTAGGGTTTCCAAACCCTATGCAAACTCTCACCAAACACCCTAAAAACTTCAACAAACCAACCCTTAATGTATACAATTGAAAACCCACATGATTTTACCTTGAAAGCACCTTGGAAAATTGAAGAAAAGAAAGAGCAAGAAGCAGCTATGGAGGACGCCAAGCTTGGAAGAAAATCGTGGGGAAGAAGATGGAAGAAAAGAAAGAAACCAAACCCTTAAATCCTCCATTTTTCTTTCTTTTAAAAGTTCTCCTCCAAACTTTTCATAATTGAAAATCCACCCACCCTTTTCTCCTTTGTCTTCCAACGTGTTATGCCATACATCTCTCCACTTTTCATTCATTTTATTTATTCTTTTTCATACCATTAATGCATGAAAAATATCATATTGGTTGTTTGACTTTTCAAACCCTTTGGTTTGAATTGTCAAACCACTTTATTTTCTCTTCTCATCCTATCCCTTCTAAACCCCTCACAAAGCACTCTCATACCTCACTAACTTAGGTCTAAACACGTAGTCAAAATTTTCCGGGTGTTACATCAAAAACCATAAAATGATTCAGAATTACCAAAATAGAACTGTCCTAGAAATGTTTTTCTCAATTTTGGTACTATAGATTCAAAAATCCGTAACAAATCGAATATAGGTCCGAATTCGATGATTCAAGATGCTATGCAAACCTTAGAGTGTCTAGTTTCTAATAGTCAAAACCATTTTATAACCCAACACCATCAGATTAGTCGAAATTGGCCAAAACTGAACCTGCTCTGTTTTAGTCCAATTTTTTTTTCAGTTTTCACCAACACTAACCAAACAACTAATCTCTCCATACATACCATCAATACATGTCCATAGCATAATTAATTAGCAGAAATCCAACAAGGAAATATGACATTTCGTGAAACCATTTAGGGTTTATAAATCCATCTAAAATTTTCACCAAAACTAGCATATTTTAATATCCAACTCTTATATCTTTCAAATATTAACTAACATTGATCTTACCTTATGTTTTTCCTTGAGAAGAGGTGGGAAGCTTGCTAGAAGAAAAATGGAGGAAAAGAGGATGCTTCATGAAGAGAGAAGAGAAGTGAGACAATGTGATTTGCAATTAATCTAAATCTCTTAAAATATTAAGAGAATGAGGTGGCAGCCATCTCTTATTTGGCTATCACTCTTAATTCTTTTCACCTAAAGCTTCTCACGTGAGGTTTTTAATTCACTTACCCATTTTTGACTTTTCTCCCACCTTTCTTCCTACCAATTATCTAGCATTTCACTTTACTTTATAAATTTCTTTCTTCCTTTTATCTTTCATTTCATCAATAATATCTTAAATAATGATGTTTCATATTATATTAGCCGATAATATGCTAGGGTGTTACATTCCGCCCTCCTTAAAAAATTTTTGTCCTCAAAATTTACTTATCGATCACCCTTCCAATACACCTTCAGATATTATTTTTGTAATTACGTTCCTTACGCTTGGTCTGACGAATTAAAGTATTGATGGTTGCCAGGTGCTGTTAAATTTCTGTGTTTGCAAGAATTTAATCATTCTAAACTGCACACTATAATCTCAAATCATTTATCAGTCATTGACTCGAATCCAATTAACCATAACTCCAACCTCTGAAATCGCCTAACTAAATATTCTATCTATAGTTTCTCAACTATAACCTCGACAATTATCGTTTAAATCGTATGTCTTCAATCGGGATTAATAGAAATCATGTACCTAAACTTATAATCTTGAGGCGACCCTCACGGGTCCCCACATGACTTGTCTTTTATCTTATAATTTTTTTTTCTACTTTCCGACTTTAACTCTATTATTTTTTCTCGAGCGACATTATTTAAGATATTAAATATTAGCAGCGAAAAACATTCGTGCATAAAATCGAGCAGCATAACCCTATACTTATCATCAAACCTAAGATCACCTATCCAAACTATCCATTAAGCATAAACATAAAACTTTCCACTAAATTCCTAACTTTTCTATTAAAACATTAAAAACGTTTTAAAATACTTTACAAGTTTCTAACTTACATCTATATGCCTAATCACCACCCAAAAGTCTATACATACCCAAAATACATATCACCCCAAAATACCAATACATCACCCAGGGGTCGATTTCGCTCCGACAGTCCCAAGCACACCACCAGCGTCATCCTCCATCAACTGCGTCACTCGTCAGGTCGAGGTACTAAATCCTCACCTTGATCTTCTATGTCACATACACCACAGAGACATTTATGAGATAAAGGCTCAGTAAATCAACATAAATGATAATGCATTCTATGCATATGCAGTCCATAAAATTATGCATTCATTTTCCTTCTTTAGTTACATAACGGGAGTTGTCACCGGGGGTTTACTCTCACGAGATAAAGAGGGTACATCTCGCGGTTAGATAGCCCTTTCCATCTACCGGGGGAAAAACATGCTCCTCCTCTCAGGACAGCTATGTCTGAACCCCACCCCGACATGACTGGGATTACATGCATTAATATCTTTTCATTAGTCATTTCTTTTCATGAAAACATATGCAAAATTTCATTTTCATGCTTTTTCAGAAAATATGATGCATGGGCAGGTACGATGCATTAAACATAAAGAAAAATAAAAACAATACATAAAACTTAGAAAAGACATTCTATAATCATAAACATCCTAACTACCCATACAACCTACGCTAAAGTAATAAAATCATCAATATCCTTAATAACGACGGTTTCATGTGGTGTAGACCGAATCGGCCAAGTAAATCATGTGGACTTACCTCGGGTCCTTAGAAATCTGAGCTTGAAGGTCCTTAGCCTTGCTTTTGTTAATCTCAAATAACCTAACAAGACATCCAAAATCACACACAAGAATTTTTAGATTTTACACTAAACATAGGCTAAATTTCAATCGAGCGTATCTCACTCAATTTTTATCGAAATCCTTTACTTTCAAAGCCTAAAATTTCCTTAAAGAGTCTATTTTAAGATGGTGGAATTCATTTAAGAAAACCACTCACCAAAGATAGGAGAAAATTGAGCAAACCAAACTGCCTTGCAAGTTTCTCGAAATTCCCTTCAATTTTTCATCACATTTCAAACTACCATAACTTTCTCAATTTAAATCGGAATCAAGTAATTCTAAGTCCTATGGACTCCTCTAAGAGTCCTCTTTCTAACTGTGCAAACCATTTACCAATTAAAATTCACCAGTTTTTTCGAATTCTCTCAAAACGGAACTGCCCTTTTTTGACATTTTCGAAAACAATTTTCCTCCCTTTTGAAAACTAATGCATCAAACCATCTTACAATCCCAAACCAATCCATAAAACATCAATTTAACACATTTAATTCATCAAACAAGCAAAAAATCCAGAGAGAATTTGCAGGTTTAGGGTTTTTGGAAACTCATTCAATCAATCTTCCAAAACCCTTAACTATAAACACAAAAAAATGCATAAATCACAACCAATAGTCAAACTTACCTTAAATCTTCAATTAAAAGGGAGCTAGGGCGTGAGAGGAAGTTTCTGTAACACCCTGAGTTTTCTGAACTCGGTTTGTTACTCATAAACTCGAACATAACTAAAAAAAATTTCGGACCAAATTTAAAACTTCGTTCGAAAGTCAAATTTGAACGTTTTCTAAAAAAAAACATGAAAACTTGCAGCAGAAAATCTTTGAGCAAAGCAAAGTTTAGCAAAACTGTAAAATAGTGTTTGGATAATCAATTAAAATATTAAGGAAATGATTCAGCCAGAAGAGATGGAGGCTTAGACGTGAAATGTTTAAAGTTTAAAAAGTCAAACGCATCATCCGCTGAACAAAGTCAATGAAAAGGGGCGGAAACCAATCGAAGGCTTCCACCGGTGACGTCAGCCGGATGAATCACTCATCCAACCTCTGCCAACCACAAGACGATAAATCATTTGCTCACGTCTTCCGGTTAAACAAACTACATACACCGGTCAAAAAATGACAAAGATTTCTACTACATCATCCGGTAAGTTTATTACTCGACATCCACCGGTCACTAAACGACAAGACTTCTATTACATCAACCGGTAAGTTTATTACTCGACATCCACCGGTCACTAAACGACAAAACTTCTACTACATCATCCGGTAAGTTTATTACTCGACATCCACCGGTCACTAAACGATAAAACTTTTACTTATAACTTCCGATGGCTTCTGCTGAAAACATCATCCGATGACTATACTGAAGACTTTTACTTATAATTTACACTTAGAAAACGCCAAGTTTTCTAAGTGTAAATTTTGGTTAGACCAAGTTCACTTTCTAGGACATGTCATCTCTGGAGAGGGATTATCTGTCGACCCGACTAAAGTTCAAGCAGTCAAGGAATGGCCCCAACCGAAGAATGCTACTGATATTAGAAGTTTTCTTGGACTTGCAGGGTATTATAGAAAGTTCATTGAAGGATTTTCAAAGATTGCTACACCTCTTACTAAGTTAACAAGGAAAAATATGAAGTATTTATGGACCGATGAATGTGAGCATAGTTTCCAAGCCTTGAAACAGAAACTGACCAATGCTCCAATCCTGACCCTTCCTGCTGAGAATGGTAAATTTAGTATTTATTGTGATGCATCCAAGATTGGTCTTGGCTGTGTCTTGATGCAAGAAGGAAAAGTGATAGCCTATGCTTCCAGACAGTTGAAAACTCATGAGAAGAATTACCCTACACATGACTTGGAATTAGCTGCTGTAGTATTTGCACTCAAGATTTGGAGGCATTATTTATATGGACAATCGTGTGAAATATTTTCAGATCATAAGAGTCTAAAGTACATTTTCACACAGAAGGAACTAAACATGAGGCAACGTAGATGGTTGGAATTTGTAAAGGACTATGACTTTGAGATTAAGTATCATCCCGGTAAGGCGAATGTTGTGGCAGACGCTTTGAGTAGGGTGACTCCATCGGTTGCTACGTTGATTCTAGACATACCGATAGCCTTAGAGACTGAATTCTTAAGGTTTAACCTTGAAGCAGTATCTAGTGTGTCAGCCATGCTTTCGGCCATATCTTTGAGGCCTACTATTTTGGAAAGAATAAAAGAAGTTCAAATGAATGACGCTGAATGCAACAAGTATAAATTGTGCATGGATTCTACTGACAGGACGAATTTCAGCTGCTCGGTTGATGGAATTCTCAAGTTTCAAAATAGATGGTTTGTTCCGGCTGATACTGAACTTAGAAAGGAAATTCTATCCGAGGCATACTCTTCTAGGCTCTCTGTTCATCCTGGAAGTACTAAAATGTACAGAGACCTTAAGCAGCATTACTGGTGGCCTAATATGAAAAGAAATGTGGCAGAGCACGTAGGGTCATGCTTGATCTGCCAGCAAGTTAAGGCTGAACATCAGAGGCCTGCAGGGACATTACAACCCCTATCAGTTCCGGAATGGAAGTGGGATCAAGTGACAATGGATTTTGTTACAGGATTGCCTAGAACAGCAAAAGGACATGATGCAATTTGGGTAGTAGTTGATCGTTTGACCAAATCTGCCCATTTTCTGCCTATAAAGATAACACATTCGATGGATCAACTTGCAGAGTTGTATGTGCAAGAAATCATTAGATTGCATGGAGTTCCAAGCACTATAGTTTCAGACCGAGACTCTAGATTTACATCTAAGTTTTGGAAAAGTTTGCATAAGGCTATGGGAACACAACTTAACTTTAGCACGGCCTTTCACCCTCAAACTGATGGACAATCCGAGAGAACTATTCAGATTCTAGAAGATATGCTCCGTGCATGTGTTTTAGATTTCCAAGGCTCTTGGAGTAAGTACCTAACTCTGGTAGAGTTCTCTTACAATAACAGCTTTCAGGCAACAATAAGAATGGCACCGTATGAAGCATTGTATGGACGAAAATGCAGATCACCCTTGTACTGGGATGAAGTTGGTGAAGCACAGTTACTTGGTCCTGATATTGTGCAGCAAACTGTTGAGAAGGTTGCTCTCATCCGTCAGAGGATCTTAACAGCTCAAAGTCGACAGAAAAGCTATGCTGACAGAAGACGCAGAGAGTTAGAGTTTGAAGTTGGTAGTGAGGTTTTTCTTAAGGTATCACCATTCAAAGGAGTTGTGAGATTTGGGAAGAGAGGGAAGCTTAACCCAAGATACGTTGGACCTTTCTCAATCTTGAAGAGGATTGGAAAATCAGCATATGAGCTGCAATTGCCAGACTCTATGGAAGGAATCCATAATGTGTTCCATATTTCTATGCTTAAGAAGTGCTTGAGGGATCCATCTCAGATTGTGGAACAGCAGAACATTGAAATTCAACCTACACTGACCTATGAGGAGAGACCAGTAAGAATCTTGGATTATGCAGTGAAAGTATTACGCAACAAGGAAGTTCCGCTAGTGAAAGTCTTATGGCATAATCAGAATATAGAGGAGACAACTTGGGAACGCCAGCAAGACATGATGGACCAGCATCCAAGATTGTTCAGGTACTGAATTTTGAGGACAAAATTCTTTTAAGGAAGGTAGATTGTAACACCCGGTTTATTAGAATTAAAATAACCTATTAATCTTCTAAGTGTGAATTTTATAGAATAAAATTCGGGGTAAAAATCAATTAGGTTAATAAGTAACTAAGTGAGGGCATAAGGGTAATTGTCAATTTATGTTATGGATAACATATTTAAGGAAAGATTGAATGAGGTATAGCCGTCATACTCATTTCACTCTCGGTTTTCAGCTCAACCCAGCAGAACTCTTTAGGCGATTTCCTCACCGATTCCTCCAACCAAGGTGAGTTTAGATTCGATTAATTGCTGATTTTGGTACCTAGGTAGCTTAAGGATCCCAATGTATGCATTTTGATAATGTTGCGAGTGAGAGATTCTGCTTGAGGGTTAGAGCAGAATCGGGAATGTTAGATAAATAGAAATGTCAAACCAACTCCTTAGATTTCTGAATAGCTTAAATTAAGGTTTAACATTCTGTTTATGAATATAGGTGAACGAACCCCCAAAGTAGCTCTTAACCGAGCATTTGCTAGGAATCCAGGTAAGTAAAGTATTGCTTGTACCTTCGGGCCTACATCACAAAACAGTAGGTTTGTGCGTGATTGTATGTTTCTGTTATCCATGCATCATGATTTATTAAAACTACGAAAATGAATTTTCATGTAAGGAATGGTAAGGTATGAACTGTATGCGACAGACAAACTATTAAGGGAGCTAATCCACCCCTTAACTTATGAAGGGATTTATACATTGGGAGAATTGATCCCACTCCCAAGGGAACCATGGGATCAGATCAAGTGTTAAGGGAATTCATCTGCCCCTTAATTAAGTAGGAGGATTTAGACATTGGGAGAATTGATCCCACTCCCAAGGGAACCATGGGATCAGATCAAGTTGTGAATGAACGTGTATGCCACTGAGATGAGAAAGTAGAAACTGCATGTTTAGGAGTTTAAGTTCAGCATTACTTTACATATATAAATATATTGCTTTACTTGCTTAGCATTAGGCTAATAGATGAGTTTTGTGATGTAGGCGAAGAAGAGTTAGCAGGTGTGTCCCCTGATCATGTTGAGGAGTAGAGGATGTTGAAGGAGTGCATTCAGGCTTCAACTTGGTAACTGATGAGGCGGTTTAGCATGTTGTCTACAGATGAGGCGGTTTAGCATGTTGTCTACAGATGAGGCGGTTTAGCATGTTGTCTACAGATGAGGAGGTTTAGTGATTAATGATTTAATCTGAGTACATTGAGTTTTTAGTAAACGAGGCTACAGCTGTTTGATTTCGTATTTTTTTTGAGAATTTCTGATTTTCATGTTCTTACTGATTTTTATCAATACAATGACTTGGAGTGTTATGAATGGATTTTTGGTAAAATGTTTTAAGTCCGGTTGATAGTCGAAGTTTTCTTGGTTTATATATATGTTGTTTATTCCATTGGTAGGAGTCGAATAATTTTGTATTAGTGGATATGTGTAGAGGTTTATTGCGTTCTGTTGAAGGAAGTTGTGTTGATGTCTATCGGTAGATGTCTTAAGGGGTCACGTGAGTAGCACGTGTTGGCAGATGTAGTCTATTCGATCGGAAGATGTAGAGTATTAAGTTTGTTGTTTAGTGATCGGCAGGTGCAGTCCGAGAGAGTTAAGTGATTTTGTCGTTTAGAGAATCGGAAGATGTAGTGTGTATATTAATTCTATCGGAAAGGGTCATATTGTCGTTATCGGTAGATGTCGTGCGCTTGTCTGTTGGGAGATGAAATTGTGCTGACTTTATCGGCAGATGAAGTCATGTTGACTTCATCGGCAGATGTAGTGGTGTATGGAGTTATGATGACTTCATCGGCAGATGAAGTCGAGAGGGAAGCTGTGTAGACGTTATCGGCAGAGGGTGTTGCGTTGTTGTACACGTCATCGGTATATGAAGCCTACCGAGTGATGTCTTTTGTTTTCATTCCTTCCGGCTGACGTCATCGGCAGAAGTCTTCGGTTTTCTATTTCTGCTTCTTTCGTTGACCTTGTCGTCGGCAGATGACTTCAACATTTCCGTTAAACACCCCAACAATATTTTCTACAGTTTGTCTAACTTCATTGTTGTTTTAAATGATTTTCCGCTGCAAAGTTTTCAAATGTTTTGAATGTTTAGAAAATGTCAAATTTTGAATGTCGAATGGAGTTTTAAAATTTATCCGAAATTTCTTAGTCATGATAGAGTGAAGTGTAGCGAACCGGGTTTAGATAATTCGGGGCGTTACAGTATGGTATCAGAGACATGCTGCTAAACCGTTCAGAAGATTACTCATCAGTGCCAATCGTCGCATGAAAGTACTCCAACAACTGTAAGTGTTTATGTTAGCTTTAGTTATAAGATGTTTATGAGTATAGATAACTTTGTGCAGAACCTTAGACAAATGGCTAGACGACCAGGGAGACCAAGAGTACCTAGGGAGATGCCGAACTTGAGGAATGAAGAAGATTCAAGTGTAATTAGACAGCTGACGGAGTTGATGCGTCAGCAGACAGACATTGTGCGACAGCAATCTGACCAATTAGGTGTGTTATTGAGTCGGGAAACACAAGGAAGTGCCAATTCAGGTCACGTCAATGAGCATTCAGGGGATAGATTTCGTAGGCTGCAACCACCCACATTTGATGGAAAGTCATCTAACCCGATTGTTGATGAGGAATGGCTTCGAAAGATTGAGAGCATGTTCAGATGTGCCAATGTTGGAGACGGAGAGAAAGTCATTTTGGAAACGTTTCATCTAGCAGGGGATGCACAACTTTGGTGGGAGTCGCTGGAGATCACCACCGATATTGCAACCATGTCCTGGTCGCAATTCAAGGAAGTCTTCTATGAGAAATATTTTAGCACCACTGTCCAGAACGCAAAGAAGGCTGAGTTTTTGAGCTTGAAGCAGACTGGGTCTGTGGCAGAGTACAACAGGCAATTCGAGTCTCTGTCAAGGTTTGCTGGATACCTCGTTCATAGAAATGAGGATAAAGTGTTTCAATACCTGCAAGGTCTAAAGCCAGAGATTTACAGAGGAGTGAAGTACTCGGGCATTAAAGGCTTGTCATTCAGCGAAGTAGTGTCTACTGCATTGGAGGCAGAAGAAGCTGAAATGAAGTGTGCTGGACCAAAGGAAGCCCCGCGAAAGTTCTTTCAGCCCCACCAGCAGAGAGGGATAAAGAGGCCTGCTGGAGGCCAGGGTAGTCAGGGTTCTGGAAAGAAGGTACCGGATGCCGAGAAGTTTCCTCAGTGCATGAAATGTATGAAAAATCACCTGGGCGAGTGTAGGTTTGGGACTGGTAAGTGTTATAACTGTGAGGAGTTTGGACATTCGTTTAAGGATTGCCCGAAGCCCAGAGTCCTTCGATGTTTCAACTGTAATAAGACTGGCCACGTCATCAGAGACTGCCCAACGTTGAAGAGTGGCCCTGCTAAAATAAAGCCGAGAATATTTTCTATGATGGAGTCGGGAGAAGGAGACCAGCCTGCTGTTGTATCAGGTACTATATTGGTTAATTCTATGCCTGCTTTTACCTTGCTAGATTCAGGCGCAACGCATTCCTTTGTTGCGTCTACTTTTGCTGATAAGTTGGAAGTATAATCCACCCCTTCTAAGCATGTATTCAATGTTGCTTTACCCTCTGGTGAGCATTTGCATTCCAATCATGTATTGCATAATTGCATGGTATTAGTAGGGGACAAAAACCTATCTGCTGATTTAATTGTTATGGATATAACGGGATTTGATGTAATCCTAGGAATGGACTGGTTGTTTAATCACCACGCCATAATCGATTGTAGGACTGGAATAGTTAGTTTCCAACCCCCTGGTAGTTTGAAGCATACCTTTCAAGCTCTGAAGAAGAGCAAGGAAATGACCGTGATGTCTTCTATAAATAGTAGACCCACCCCATGCAGGGAGTATTTGTGCTTTTTGGCCAGCGTTTTAGACACACAACATTTAGGAAGATCAAGTCCCCAAAATGTCTTGGTTGTTCAAGATTTTCCTGAAGTATTCTTAGATGACCTTCCTGGCTTGCCACCAGATAGGGAAATTGAATTTGTTGTGGATGTTTACCCAGGCGCCGAGCCTGTATCTAAGAATCCTTATAGACTAGCACCTACAGAGCTTAAAGAATTAAAGAAACAGTTGGAAGAACTATTAGAGAAAGGGTTCATACGCCCAAGCTTTTCGCCGTGGGGTGCACCTGTCCTTTTTGTCAAAAAGAAAGATGGATCAATGCGTATGTGCATAGACTATAGGGAATTAAATAAGCTAACTATCAAAAACAAGTATCCCCTACCGAGAATTGATGACTTATTTGACCAGCTTAGAGGTGCAAAAGTTTTCTCTAAGATTGACCTTAGATCCGGTTATTACCAACTGAAGGTTAAATCCGAAGATATCCCAAAGACTGCCTTTCGTACTAGGTATGGACATTATGAGTTTTTGGTTATGTCTTTTGGTTTGACAAATGCACCGGCAGCCTTTATGGATCTTATGAATAGGGTGTTTCACGAGTATTTGGACAAGTTTGTTATTGTATTCATTGATGACATTCTAATTTATTCTAAGACCAAGGAGGAGCACACAAGACACTTAAACTTAGTATTAGAATTATTGAAGCAGCGCCAACTATACGCCAAGTTTTCTAAGTGTAAATTTTGGTTAGACCAAGTTCACTTTCTAGGACATGTCATCTCTGGAGAGGGATTATCTGTCGACCCGACTAAAGTTCAAGCAGTCAAGGAATGGCCCCAACCGAAGAATGCTACTGATATTAGAAGTTTTCTTGGACTTGCAGGGTATTATAGAAAGTTCATTGAAGGATTTTCAAAGATTGCTACACCTCTTACTAAGTTAACAAGGAAAAATATGAAGTGAGCATAGTTTCCAAGCCTTGAAACAGAAACTGACCAATGCTCCAATCCTGACCCTTCCTGCTGAGAATGGTAAATTTAGTATTTATTGTGATGCATCCAAGATTGGTCTTGGCTGTGTCTTGATGCAAGAAGGAAAAGTGATAGCCTATGCTTCCAGACAGTTGAAAACTCATGAGAAGAATTACCCTACACATGACTTGGAATTAGCTGCTGTAGTATTTGCACTCAAGATTTGGAGGCATTATTTATATGGACAATCGTGTGAAATATTTTCAGATCATAAGAGTCTAAAGTACATTTTCACACAGAAGGAACTAAACATGAGGCAACGTAGATGGTTGGAATTTGTAAAGGACTATGACTTTGAGATTAAGTATCATCCCGGTAAGGCGAATGTTGTGGCAGACGCTTTGAGTAGGGTGACTCCATCGGTTGCTACGTTGATTCTAGACATACCGATAGCCTTAGAGACTGAATTCTTAAGGTTTAACCTTGAAGCAGTATCTAGTGTGTCAGCCATGCTTTCGGCCATATCTTTGAGGCCTACTATTTTGGAAAGAATAAAAGAAGTTCAAATGAATGACGCTGAATGCAACAAGTATAAATTGTGCATGGATTCTACTGACAGGACGAATTTCAGCTGCTCGGTTGATGGAATTCTCAAGTTTCAAAATAGATGGTTTGTTCCGGCTGATACTGAACTTAGAAAGGAAATTCTATCCGAGGCATACTCTTCTAGGCTCTCTGTTCATCCTGGAAGTACTAAAATGTACAGAGACCTTAAGCAGCATTACTGGTGGCCTAATATGAAAAGAAATGTGACAGAGCACGTAGGGTCATGCTTGATCTGCCAGCAAGTTAAGGCTGAACATCAGAGGCCTGCAGGGACATTACAACCCCTATCAGTTCCGGAATGGAAGTGGGATCAAGTGACAATGGATTTTGTTACAGGATTGCCTAGAACAGCAAAAGGACATGATGCAATTTGGGTAGTAGTTGATCGTTTGACCAAATCTGCCCATTTTCTGCCTATAAAGATAACACATTCGATGGATCAACTTGCAGAGTTGTATGTGCAAGAAATCATTAGATTGCATGGAGTTCCAAGCACTATAGTTTCAGACCGAGACTCTAGATTTACATCTAAGTTTTGGAAAAGTTTGCATAAGGCTATGGGAACACAACTTAACTTTAGCACGGCCTTTCACCCTCAAACTGATGGACAATCCGAGAGAACTATTCAGATTCTAGAAGATATGCTCCGTGCATGTGTTTTAGATTTCCAAGGCTCTTGGAGTAAGTACCTAGCTCTGGTAGAGTTCTCTTACAATAACAGCTTTCAGGCAACAATAAGAATGGCACCGTATGAAGCATTGTATGGACGAAAATGCAGATCACCCTTGTACTGGGATGAAGTTGGTGAAGCACAGTTACTTGGTCCTGATATTGTGTAGCAAACTGTTGAGAAGGTTGCTCTCATCCGTCAGAGGATCTTAACAGCTCAAAGTCGACAGAAAAGCTATGCTGACAGAAGACGCAGAGAGTTAGAGTTTGAAGTTGGTAGTGAGGTTTTTCTTAAGGTATCACCATTCAAAGGAGTTGTGAGATTTGGGAAGAGAGGGAAGCTTAACCCAAGATACGTTGGACCTTTCTCAATCTTGAAGAGGATTGGAAAATCAGCATATGAGCTGCAATTGCCAGACTCTATGGAAGGAATCCACAATGTGTTCCATATTTCTATGCTTAAGAAGTGCTTGAGGGATCCATCTCAGATTGTGGAACAGCAGAACATTGAAATTCAACCTACACTGACCTATGAGGAGAGACCAGTAAGAATCTTGGATTATGCAGTGAAAGTATTACGCAACAAGGAAGTTCCGCTAGTGAAAGTCTTATGGCATAATCAGAATATAGAGGAGACAACTTGGGAACGCCAGCAAGACATGATGGACCAGCATCCAAGATTGTTCAGGTACTGAATTTTGAGGACAAAATTCTTTTAAGGAAGGTAGATTGTAACACCCGGTTTATTAGAATTAAAATAACCTATTAATCTTCTAAGTGTGAATTTTATAGAATAAAATTCGGGGTAAAAATCAATTAGGTTAATAAGTAACTAAGTGAGGGCATAAGGGTAATTGTCAATTTATGTTATGGATAACATATTTAAGGAAAGATTGAATGAGGTATAGCCGTCATACTCATTTCACTCTCGGTTTTCAGCTCAACCCAGCAGAACTCTTTAGGCGATTTCCTCACCGATTCCTCCAACCAAGGTGAGTTTAGATTCGATTAATTGCTGATTTTGGTACCTAGGTAGCTTAAGGATCCCAATGTATGCATTTTGATAATGTTGCGAGTGAGAGATTCTGCTTGAGGGTTAGAGCAGAATCGAGAATGTTAGATAAATAGAAATGTCAAACCAACTCCTTAGATTTCTGAATAGCTTAAATTAAGGTTTAACATTCTGTTTATGAATATAGGTGAACGAACCCCCGAAGTAGCTCTTAACCGAGCATTTGCTAGGAATCCAGGTAAGTAAAGTATTGCTTGTGCCTTCGGGCCTACATCACAAAACAGTAGGTTTGTGCGTGATTGTATGTTTCTGTTATCCATGCATCATGATTTATTAAAACTACGAAAATGAATTTTCATGTAAGGAATGGTAAGGTATGAACTGTATGCGACAGACAAACTATTAAGGGAGCTAATCCACCCCTTAACTTATGAAGGGATTTATACATAGGGAGAATTGATCCCACTCCCAAGAGAACCATGGGATCAGATCAAGTGTTAAGGGAATTCATCTGCCCCTTAATTAAGTAGGAGGATGTAGACATTGGGAGAATTGATCCCACTCCCAAGGGAACCATGGGATCAGATCAAGTTGCGAATGAACGTGTATGCCACTGAGATGAGAAAGTAGAAACTGCATGTTTAGGAGTTTAAGTTCAGCATTACTTTACATATATAAATATATTGCTTTACTTGCTTAGCATTAGGCTAATAGATGAGTTTTGTGATGTAGGCGAAGAAGAGTTAGCAGGTGTGTCCCCTGATCATGTTGAGGAGTAGAGGATGTTGAAGGAGTGCATTCAGGCTTCAACTTGGTAACTGATGAGCCGGTTTAGCATGTTGTCTACAGATGAGACGCGTTTTGGAGAACAATTGACAACGGATCCCATAAGAACTCCGAAGTTAAAAGTGCTTCGGCGAGAGCAATTCCAGGTTGGGTGACCTTCTGGGAAGTTCTCGCCAAAACAAAGCCGTGAGGGGAGGATATTGGGCTACAGCCCAATCCCCAGAGCGGACAATATCTTGCTGGGAAAAGGGGTCGTTACAAGATTGCTGCATAGATGCACTCCTCCAACCAGTCTAGTTCTCAGCAAACTCAGTAAACACACCCGCTGTCACTTCTTCACCTACATCACAAAACTCATCTATTAGCCTAATGCTAAGTAAGTAAAGCAGTAATGAAATGAAATGCTGAAATATGAATTCCTAAACATGCAATTTCTACTTTCTCATCTCAGTTGTTCATGTATCGTTTCTGTTCAGATCCCCCTGTGAAATTGGGAGTTTGATCAACTCTTCCAAAGTATAGATATTCACTGACTCATTAAGGGACGGATTAATTCCCTTAACAGTAAATCTGATTCACATAGCTGTTTCCGATCCTCCTGTTCGATGGGAAGCGGATCAAATTTCCCAAAGTCTAAATATCCACTGTCTCATTAAGGGGCGGATTAATTTCCTTAACAGTAAGTCTGATTTACATAGCTGTTTCGCTATGTTCATTCCTCACCATGCCAACATGCATTCAAATTCATTTTCGTATACTTTTAAAATATGATGCATAACATACAGACACATTCAAGTAAACATAATCCTAATGTTTTGTGATGTAGGCCCGAAGGCACAAGCATACTTTACTTATCTGGCTCCTGGAAAATGTCTGGTTGCTAGCTACTTCGGAAATCTGCTCACCTAGGTTCATAACAGAATATCAATCAAACCTTTACTAAACTTAACCAAAAACTAACTAGAAGGACAAGGAAACCAGTTTGAAACTCTATTGCTCGTGCATTCTCATTTATCACCAGAACCCGAACCTACTCTCATTCACAGCATCCTAAAAAATCCTCACATTGTACTCTCTCGGGTATCTAACCGCTATATCATAAGAGAAATGAGGAAAACTTACCTAGGTTGAAGGAGAATCGGGCGAGGGAATCGCCAAGAGGGTTCTGTTGCAGAGCTAAAGGCTGAAAGAGGAATGGTAAGCAAGATAGTGGCGGCTACAGTGCATTAAACCCAACCCTCTTTCCTTAAATACGTTATCCACTTTAGAAATTTCTAATTTACTCTTATGTCATTAGCTAGTCACTCAATAACCCTACTTTAATTATTGCATAATAAAGTGTACACTATTAATAATAAAAGAGAGCTGGTTCGATAGAACCGGGTGTTACAGTTTCAATGGAGGAGAATTGGAGTAGAATACCGTGGAGAAGAAAAAGAAGGTTTTAAACCACTTTTACCTTTGGTTAATTACCATTATCTCCCTTCACCAAAATACATGTAGTTTTTCTTATGAAACTACTTGTAGCTTTGCCAGTAATTTCCTCCTCCTTTTCTCACGTGAAGGGCTTCTCATTGCACCAAAATTTTACTTTTAAATTTTTGACTTTTCAACTTTAAATCAACTGTCCCTTTTTGTTCTTCATTTTCTCTTTTACTTTTCTTTCCTTTTTCTTCCAAATCAATAAACTTCTTTTTATTGAAACCATAACTTTAAATATCTTCTACTAATTTTTATCTCTTCCTTTATTATTTTCGTCAATCGTTTAAAGTAATTCCTCATATATTTACTAGGACAAAATGTACAAAATTTTTGGGTGTTACAAATCTACCCTCAGATTTCTTGATCTCTGATTAGTCAAAATATTTAGGTTTCTAAATTGGTTTCCAAACTATAATCTCTAAAACCATGTACCCCAAATTTTTGGCCTCGTAACTACACTCACTACATCCAAATTTGACTCACTACACCCCAAACTACGCATCAAGTACTATTCAGCTCCTACGTCTCCAACTCAAATAACTCAACTATGTACTTCAACACTTAATAGTTCATACATTCATTGATTTCTATTCAATCGGCTATAATTAAACTTTCAAAATCATCTAATTTTGGCCTCTTTTTCAGACTTCCTCGAGCAGAATTCATTTCAAATCCTCAATTTCCTAATAAAACTATCTTCCAAATTTCTTTAATCAATGATATTCTTTCTCTTCTTAAATAATAATAATTGTATCTAAGCTTCTTAACACAACTTGGATTGACTGTTGTCTAAAGATTTAATAATTCTTAAGTTGTAACTTAATCTCGTGCTTAAGTCCATCGACTTTACCTTGACCATAATGTACTATAATCCAAATTTCACGTTTTCACTAGTAATGAATTCACATAAACTATTTCATCAATAGAATCCTAGGTCACATACTTCCTTGGACAACCCAGCATTTTTGACAACTATTCAAATGTGGGTTTCACACTTAATAAAGTCCTCATTGCTATACTTCGTCAACTATATCATCGGAAATATCTTCAAAGTTTCAATGACTCCAATTGAGAGCTACAGTCACTACTTTTCTAAGACTATGGTTCATTTATAAATTAGGTCAGATACAATTATATCATTCTATCATTTATAATAGTTTCACACTTAAATATCTCATTTCAATTATATCATTCTATCCTCTCAACATCTAGAAACATCTCTTCATCATAATTCATTTTAGTAGTTTCTCAAACAATAATGTTCCTATATCCGTCTTTGGAGGTCAGTCTCACGTTTGCGGTTCTTAACTTGAGTTGAATCAACTATAGCCTCATAATTTAACTTTTTTATTCTAAAGTCCTCAATACGTCTTTTTGTATTTAACCTATTGTATCCTCACCTAAAATCTTACATTAAACTTCTCCCCTCGACTATAATTTAGTACCTTACTTAATTTCTTTTCCTTTCAACTTCTTTACTAAGACAACATTCATCTTCTTAACAACGATGAACCTAATCATATGTTTTAGTATACAGATCTACGCATCAGTCACATGACCTATAACGGTGGTCACCTTTATCGTCAACATATCATGTAATGTTATTCCTAGTTCTTTATGTCAATAATAGTATTTTAATAATGTCTTCTGATATATGACATATATGAAAAAAGTTTAATAATAGCATTTTTTACTTGCACGGTTTTTGAGATTTCAAAGTTATAAGTTTCATGAGTCATATGATCTTTCACGCCTAAATAAATTATTTTGTTATTTTTATCAATATTGTATTAATTATCTAGTTTTCCATAATTTATCTACTTTAACTTCGTATAAGTTCGAGTGGGGTTCAAATCTCTTGAATGGTAAATTTTTTGAACAAGTCATCTTTTTGAGATGGATTAAATTATGGGCTTCCTCTTTTTACACTCGATCAAATTCTTGGCTAGTCAACCTTTCTGATCTAGACAATTCCTGAACTGGTTTAGACTTTGGGCTACATGAAATTTTGGGCATGTTCATTATTTGACACAAAAATCTAGGGAAATAATTTTTCTAGACTAGATCAAGTAAAGTTTGTGGGCTAGATCCCACTTCCGGGAATGACTTGACCTTGGCCTTGATCATATTGGGCTTAGCTCTTGGACTTGGTTTATGTTCATTTGTTTAGCTGGGCCAGTTTGCTTGTTGGGTTTGTTCCAATTGACCTGTCACGATCTTCCTTTCTTAAGAATTTCTTCTTCAAAATTGAAAAGTTCTAACCCTGCACTCATTCAATCTCTTCTCTTCTCTTCTCTTCATTCTATGAATTATGAGTTTCTCCTTGTATGGTTAGTTTGGAATCCATACCAACTCTAGTGGTTTAATTTGTTTTTATGTGATAGGCCAAGCTGCCAAGCTCAACTCAAAACCAAGGGAGTCATTTTCCAATATTTGTGACGTATCTCTTAATTGTCTATGTATGACAATGTCTTTAGTTGTAGGTGGTATTTGGAAATTTGGATAATTTGTATGACATCATTCTTGTCTTCCTTTGTAATGAAGAGCCTAAAAACTCAAATATAAATTGTTTCTCTTACTTGAATACTTGATGTTATTTACGAGGGAAACACTCCAAAAGGTCATTGAAACTTTTTTGTGAATTTTAGTTATTCTCTCTTTGTTTCAGTATAACTCTACTGTCATTCCTAAGTTTTTCTCTAACTAGTCAAGGTAATGATTTTCCCTGTCCTTTAATTTAACACTGGTTAATCAATAACTTAGAATAACTATACAAGTGTTTATTTCTTCAATATATTCCATAATAAAACGCGGCGACTAATTTGATCTAGTCCCAACATACAAGGGTTAATCATAATATCCTTTCTTTTCAATCCATAAGTTTACTGAACTCTTTTAATAATTCAATTATCATAAATTCTTCTATAGCTCATGCTATTTGATTCAATCTATATTGACAATCCTCTAGTTACTAAGACATGGCTTTCTATGCTTTCATTACTTTAATTTATATATCTCTCAATCAAATTTTAAATTTGAGGATAATTTACATGGTAAATCTTAAACAATTTTTGTTAACAAAATAAAGCATAAATTATAAAAAATATGACAAAACAAACCTTAGTGGGAGCCCATTCTCAAGAACGGGAAATCTTTTTTTTTTTTAAATGTCGAGAATGAGAGCCCATTCTATGTGACTATAAATAAGAATAGGAGTTTATTTCTTTCCGCTTTCGCTAAAAACCCTAAATCAACTCGACCTCCAACTGCTCGCAAACGATTTGGACCAAATCGACTGACATCCTCTCCTCAAAATCGCGTTGTGTCTCTTCCCAAGTGATTTTGCAAACCCTAAGGTAAGCCCAATGTTAGGTAAGCCCAATGTTATTTGATTTTGGTTGATGGATTCAAGGTCATTAATAGGTGATCATAAAAATTTAAATCACAACATGGATGATGATTCATACTTCAGACCTATCTATGGTGAACTTCGTGCATTTGATTATTCACCTAGTTAGTGGCCAACAAATGTGACCTCTAGTAGATTTGCGAGAAATTAGGCCATAGATAACAAATCGTCAACCAAGTAGGCTGAGGGAAAAAAGAGTCAGAGACGTCGACAAGACTCAAAGCCAATCGATTAGTAGGAAGAAAATCATGATCACTTGTGGAAGGTGTCGGGGGGTGGGCCACAACTCCCAGACTTGTCAGGGTGCAAAATCCACCTCTAATACGGCTTCTGTGTAAAATACCTTTATGAGATTCAACAATGATATGGGGACGCAAATAAGAGTTTCATGTCAATGTTACAACTTGGTATGTATGTCAGTTTTCATATCTTTTAACAATCAATTACATTTGTTGTGCAAGAGTCTTCCATGCATGGACTGGTCCGTCATAAATGACATTTTACAATTAATACAGGCCTTTTTGTAATAAACATAGGTCATTTTGTAATTAACATAGACCATTTTGTAATTAACATGGGCCTGATGCGAATCTCGGATGTTAGGAAATTCGAAACCCGTCAACAATGCAAAATAAACGATAGAATTGCAATGTGATTCAAGAAAAATAGAGAAACTAGACCCTGATCGACCTTTTTCGTTAGAATCGTAGTTATCAAAAGAGGAGATTTGTAACGCCCGGGAATTTTTAAAAGGAAAAATTGGAGAGAAAATAAAAGAATAATAAAATAATCGTTTTAATTAATTTAAAAGAAACGTGAATAAAATTGGTTAAAATAATTGATCAATTAAATTGTGTTCGGGTATTCTAAATGGAGAAATTAAGCCGTGGGTTATAATTAAGAACGAGATTTAACGGAATTTACGGAAGAGCAAAAACGGTAAATGAAGATTTAATTAATAGTTATTACTATTATTATTATTATTATTATTATTATAATTTATTTAATTAAACACAAACAACAATTTTTGTTGTTTGTGTTCGAGCTCCCCGTGAACGACGAAGAACAGGGGAGAACGCGACGAAGCTCGGGCGACGATCGACGAAGTTCTCCGACCAGACAACGGCGACGAAGGAAGGACTAACGTTTCCGGCCGTCTTCGCATACAAAAAACCGACGGTATGGCTCGGTTTTTACCTGTTTTCGGTTCGATTTAGGGCCGTGAAGTCCGAGCTCGATTGAGCTCCGATTTCCGGCGGCTTTTGGCCGTTCTTAGCGTCAAATGGCCGGGCTTTGGTCGGCGAATGTCGCCTGGCCGCGTTGTGCTCAAATTGAGCGAAAACAGTGAATACCCGATTTAGGGCACTCGGGTTTTGCTTAGTGTAACTTCGATTTTATGTTAGTTTATGTTAATTGGATGTTAGGAGGATAGATTGGTGAAGAAATTGATGGAATTTGATGAAAAATCAAAAAGGGGGATTTTCCGGGTAAAGGGCAGTTTCGGGTTCTTGATAAATTGACCTAGTTCCGGTCGTTTGTTCTAAGATTCCTTTTGGCAGATTAAAATAGGTTATTAGAGGAGTACGTGGCCGCTGGAATCGTTCGATTCCGATAACCGACGCAAAAGTTACGCGCGTTTGAGTTTCGGGTCGGTTTTTACCGAACCCAAATTAGTAGCCGTTTAGTTAGATTTTAGTTGGATTAAAGCATTAGGAAATTGTTTTAGTTAAGGTTTTGTTAATTTGGACGTTTAGAAGCTTAAATTAGTTTTGACGTCAATGTTGTGTTTTGCATCAAACAAACAACGCTCGTAGACGGAGCTTGAGCTGCTTTGGACACGAGGTAAGTTCTCGTGATTTTTCTGGCCGATTGGCCTACACCGTACGTCGAAGTCGTCTCGAGGATTTTGGTGACGTATATGTTTAAATTGTGTTGTCGGGTAGTTAGGACTAGTTCTGTATGGGTTATGTTTAATTGCTTTATCGTCTTGATGGTACACATGTTGATTGTTTACTTTATGTATTTGTCTGCTCATGCATCATGTTATGTATTTGTCTGCTCATGCATCACGTTATTTAAAGTAAAATGAATCAACGAACGAAATGAAGCTACGTAATCTATTATCTGGTCACGGCGAGGTAGGCCTCGGTGACATTCTGTCTGCGACCTAATTAAAAAGTAAAACGAACCAACAAAAATCTACGTAATCTGTTATCTGGTCACGCGAGGTGGTTTAGACCTCGGTGACGTTCTGTCTGCGACGTAATGAATCTGAATCTGAATCTGAATCTGAATGAATCTGAATCTGTTATCTGAATCTGTTATCTGCATGTTTTCTGAATGACATACGCATCTGCATTTATGAGTCTTACTGAGATTTTTATCTCATAGTGTATTGTATGGTGTAGGTGATCCCGTTACAGGTGACTACGAGATCCCTCCACCCGAGGAGTGATGGCAGTTGACGGAGGATGGCTCGCGGAGTGTGCTGGCGCAGTCGATGCTTAACCCGACCCGTGGGGATGTCTGTACGTGTTTTGAGGATATTTGGATATTTTGGGTTGATGGTGTTTAGGTTAGGATAATTGTACAGATAGACATTTTAGGTTGCTTGGATCTGGTTAGAAGATAGGTTATATATTAATGTTTTAAATGTTTGGAACTATTTTGTGTTTAAAAACAGGAGGATATGTTAAATTTTCAAACGGAACCACGCAGTTTATTTTCGTGAAAATGTACTTTGTATAGTTGTGTTTCGAGTCGGTTTTGAGGTTGTATTTTGTAGGTGTTTGGGTACGTATTGGTTTAAATAATTGTTTTGTAATTGTTTTAATTTATTTATGTAAGTGATTTTAAATTGTCTTATTAAATTGTTTTCCGCATAAATGCTAAGGATAAAGGAAAATGAAAAATTTGTACGGTAAAATAAGGGTAAATAAGGGTACAGTATTAGGGTCGTGACAAGATTGACCCGAGCCACACTTGTTGGCTGAACCAAAACTATCAAAGGTGATCTACCAAGTTAATACTTGATGAAAATCTAGTTCTATACAAAGAACTCAAATGGAAGATTCTCTAAAAAAAAACTCAAATTTTTATTAATCTCAAAATCTATTAATACAAAGTGTAACTCTTATGTTTAAATAGGCAAAATACATAAAATTACAAAAATAAAATAAAAAAAGACTAAAAAATAAAAGTTGGCCGCAAATAAGAATAATGCGCGCAGGGGGCGCGACAAGAGGCTTGGCTTGCGTGCAGGCTGGGCTAGCGAGTGCACGAGGACGGGCGCGTGGGGTGGGAAATACGTTGTCTTCGCGTGCAGACGCTAGGTGTCGTTGCGTATTGAACACACTTTCATGCTTAGTACGCGCGATGTCGTGCACGTAAGGGATGTTGTGTCGCTCGAGTGTGCTGTTCACACTATCGTAATCCACAAGACACAAGGGTAGGTGCATTGATGCAGCACGCGAGGATGATGCACGCACGGGCTGTGATGTGGGAGCACACGGTGCACTGCAGCGTGGACTGGCGCGCACAGTAGTGGGTAGCCACTCCTTTCTACTTTGGAGCTTCCTTTTGGACTCCTTTACTTGGTCTTTTGCATCTTCCTTTTGGACTTCTTTACTTGGTCTTTTGCATGGCTTTCCTTCATTATTTCCTCATCCATGTGAGGCATAGTCTTGGGCCTTTGCTCTCTCTTGGCTTTGTTTGAGCAAACTATGGTGGTTTTTACGCTTCTTTTTTGGGTCTTTCCTTGCTTCTCAAGCTTGTCATTAGGCTTTCTAAGTTTTGTAATAGATCGTGATCCTTGTACTTAAGCTTGATGACCTCTTCGTTCACATCAGGCCATTGTGTAATTAACTAAATCCATTTTGTAATTAATATAACTGCTTTTGTAATTACCATTGTGAATATTTGTAATTAAAATAGTGGATTTCTTAGTTGTTTGATTTACACTTTGAGTAATTGTTGATGTAATTAAAATTTTAAAATAAGATAACGATTTTACAAAAAATTGAGCAGTTTCATTTGTTTTCTCGCTCCCCCATAGCCATTTTTCCTGCATGCAAACAACCAATTCCAAAAATTATATCATACATAAACGAAAACCATCATTTATCATCCAAATATCCCCAAAAAAAAATGAAACAAACAAAAAAAACCATCCGAACGTTAAAAACTATCAACTAAAGTTTACAATTACAACGAAATGAAAAAAACTAAACATCAAGGGCTGGAGGAGCAACAACGGCCTCGGAGGTGCTTCTTCTTCTTATTCTGCACCATAATTTTTGCACAGATGATGAATAACTTGAAGTCTCTCGATTATCACAGCTTGGGTCATCACAACATCTTGAAGTTGTCTGCTCATATCTTCAATAGTTGACATAAGACTATTTAACCTCTCCTCTGCTATGGTCAGATAACTGAATGCGGTGGCCCGAGGGGGAGCTGGCTGAGAAGAAGTGGGAGCCAAATGGGGAGTAGGCTCAGAGGATGAGGAAGCCGAAGCAAAAGCTGAAGAGGTGGAGGCTTGCTGATCGGTCTTTTATACCCATTGCCCTTCTACTTCAACAATTCCAATCTGACTTAGTGTGGTGTTATCAAATACATCTACTGACATTTTTTTACCTCACAAGCTTGTGAGGCGGTATGACAACCCCAAAACGCTCAATGATCTTCTGAATCAACGTGTTGTTAGGAAAATTTTTGTTGCATGTAACGCTACCCTCACCCATTTGACTCAGAATCACGTACTCCTGATTGAATATTTTGCCTATGTATAGCTTCTCCATTACGTACAAATTCATGTAATTCACAAGATCTCTGTGTCAGTCACGTGGTAGAATAGTGTGAGATATCAATGGTGGACAACCTAACCCTTCACATTTAACTCTTTGACCTTTAGTTTGTAAAGTCCAGCAATATCTGGATTTCGATGAATCCTCTTCATAAAAGTCAGCCCTCCCCCATTTTTAATAAAGTCGGCATACCTTGAAGCATTGTAATACTCTTCGCTAGGCTCTCCATGTCAAAATCGATCAACCCATTCACAATGTTAGGAGTTAACTTGATTTCTTTACCAAACACGTGAGAAGCCACTATGAAAGGCTGCGTGCTAAATTCGATATTGGCATAGAATAGCCTAATTATCCTCTCACAACTATGGATACGCAGTTCACAAATTCCAAGCAAGCCAATTCCCCTAAACATTTTCTTCACTCCCGTTGATTCAGAAGTCACCCATAGTAGTCTCCTAGAGTAAATAATAGATCGAAGCGACAAATCTACTAGATACCTATATTGACTTTTCGGACATACAAAATCTATCTCCTTGACTTGTGTCGAAGTTGATTGTGTCGCAGGACATTTTGCCATACGAGCACTTTGCGAGGGAACACTTTCTGAAGGACCACCCTTTCGTTGCATAGGAATCTTGATCTTTGGAGCCATTTGAGCTAAAATCGGCGGAGAGCGGTTGTTAGGGTTTGCGAAATCGCAAAATCGGCAAAGAGAGCTTTTTGGTTTGAAAAATTGCTAAATTGGCAAAGGAGAGAGTTAGTTTTTGCAAAATTGGCATTTATGAGAGTTGGGGAACGCAAGATCGGCAGCAGAGAGGTGGAGGATCACGAAACCACCGGCGAGTTTTGAGAGAATTTTGGGTTTTTTGTGAGAACGGGAGGAAATAAACTCCCATTTTCGATATTTTAAAGAAAATGGCACTGGGAATAGGAGCCCGTTCCCGAGAGCCATTTTCTTTTTAAATTACACGGGAAAGAACGGACTCTGCTGAGGTTTGTTTGGTCAGATTTTTAGTTTTTTTTCTTTGTTAACAAAAATAATTCAAGATTTATTTTGTTAATGATCCCATAGTCTAGAGTTTACCATTGTTAATTACCCTAATTTTTATTAATCTCATATTAGGCCTTAAATTCTATTTTCATTGAATATTATACTCCATTATTCATTCATACTAAATTACTATGTTGAATATACTAACATCCACAAGAATATTTATATTCCTTAATTTTCATTTGTGCATACGCATACAGGCTAAATATCTCAATGAGCGGAGATGACAAACGAGCCGACCAAGCAGAGTCAAGGCAAGTTAAGAAAAATTCTTACTCACTGAGCTAAGTGAGTTAAACGAGTCCAGCATAACGAATCTAGTAAGCCCAACGAACCGAGTTTAACGAGTCTGACCAAATAAAAATTTCACCTTGAGCAGACTCGCGTGCCAATGTTAAACGAGTCAAGCCAAACCGAGTCAACGAGCCTAACGAATAAACATATATAAATATTTTTAATTTATATAAATGTAATGTATATTTAAAAAATTATTTATTAAATTATAATAAGGGTTTTTTTAAAAAAAAACCCTGAACTAACGGTCAACAGTAAAAAAACCCCTAAAAATTACTGTTCATCGAAAAGCACCTCCAACTATTGAAAACATTCGGCTTAAACCTGGCAGGGGGTGAGGAGTACGTACTCACTATCCGAGTACGGCCGGTCCATCTGGAGCGGCCATACTCGACTCGATTTGCAAAATTTTTACAAATTTTAGAGACCGAGTACTGCCCATAGGAGGACCAGCCGTCCTCCTATGGGCAAAACCCGTGACTTTTGTCACGGGTTTTGTCCTATAGTGCCGAGTACGGCCGGTCCATTTGGACCGGCCGTACTCTCACCGTCAAAACCTGTGAAAAAAGTCACAGGTTTTTGTCCGCTAGCGCCGAGTACGGCCAGTCCATTTGGACCGGCCGTACTCTGCGGGCAAATACCCGTGACTTTTGTCACGGGTTTTTTGTCCTCTAGTGCAGAGTACGGCTAGTCCAAATGGACCGGCCGTACTCGCACCGTAAAAACCCGTGACTTCAGTCACGGGTTTTTGTTTTTTTGTGGGTGAATACGGCTAGTCCATTTGCACCAGCCGTACTCACTTCACAAAAAAACAAAACTCGTGTCTGATCGAGTACGGCCTGTCCAGTTGGACCGGCCGTACTCGACCCCCTATAAAAACCCCAATTCGGGGTTTGAAAATAACACACACCCCCTCCCTTACCCCTCTCAATTCTCTACACACCCTCCCTCCCTTACCCCTCTCAAATCTCTCAAAGCTCTCTCACTCTCTCAAATCTCTCACTCATTTCTAATTTCAATTTCTTATTTCGACCATATTTTTCCGGCTTTATTTGCAGGTATTTAGATTTTGATTAAGTATTTTAATTTGTATTTGAGTTTTTTTATTTAAATATTTATAATGTTATTTTCTTGATTATTGATGAATATTTCTAATACTATTTTTTTCAATTTTATCATTTACCATATATTTTTTTAATGAATATTTCTAGTACTGTAAATAATTGACTTGTATCTATTTTTTTTTAACGAAGGTTTTATTAGCAACGAAAATGGATTCCGACTCAAGTACATCGATTGATTTAGATGAGCGATCAAGTGGTGATGCCGAAATGGATTGGGATTTGGACAACACGCCGGAATATGGTGATGTACGAGCATTCGATAACCCACTGGCAAATGAAGAAATATATGTCTATTCGACCTCCAAATCGCTAGACGATGAGCTTCGAACACCGGTCGGCTCAGATGACGACGAGGTGGAAAGCATACCGGTAAGAGAACAAATCTCAATGGGATTTCATAAGGGTAAAAAATATGGTTCTTTGCAGGAACTGAAAAACGAGATAGACCAATATTCTATAGAAAATGGTTATGGTATTACATACAAGAAAAGTGAAAGAAGTCGACTGACGGCTGAATGTGGAGATGGATGTGGGTGGCGATTGCATGCTTCATTGATGCAAAATGAGCGAACGTTCCAAATAAAGAGCTTGATCGACTCTCACTGCTGTTCGAGGCAAGTTGAAAATCGACGCGCTTCAGCAAAATAGGTGGCGAACCATTACCTGGATAGGTTCAAAAGTCACCCTACCTGGGACATCTCATCTATTATGGAGACAGTGAGGAATGACTTCACCGTCGACATTTCATCCAGTCTTGCCACAAGAGCAAGAAGCATAGCTCGAACCCTCAATGAAGGGAAGTGCGACGAACAGTACGGGCAGCTGTGGTCGTACGCGGTCGAAATATTCAGATCAAATCCGGGCAGCACAGTGAAAATTGATGGAAACCCAGTGGGCCGTAATCAATTGGGATTCCAAAGATTCTATATGTGCATGGCTGCTTGCAAGACTGAGTTGCTGGAGTACGGGAGACCCGTTATCTTCTTAGATGGCTGTCATCTAAAGGGGTCGTGTGCTGGACAACTACTCACAGCCGTCAGCATCGATGGAAATGATAGAATCTACCCTGTTGCTGTTGCCGTTGCCAACGTCGAGTCTGAGTGTGCAGACTCATGGACATGGTTTTTGGGTATATTAAAGGAAGACCTCAACACTCAGCATGGCTATGGTTGGACACTTATTTCAGATCGACAAAAGGTATGATGTATTTCTATAAGTTTATTTAAAATTTTGTGGCTTTGGCTTATTAATATTGTTTTATTAACGTCATTGTTTGTGCAAATATCAGGGGTTACAGAGAGCTATTCGAGATCAATTCCCATATGCTGAACACCGCTTCTGCCTCCGGCATATGTATGCGAATTTCAAAAATCACTTTCGGGGCAAAGCATTCAAAGATGCGATGTGGAATGCGGCCAGAGCACCCACTGAGGCCCATTTCGAGCAAGAAATGCGGAAACTACACCGGCTATGTCCGGAAGCCCACGAATGGCTTAGAGTAGATGAGCCGAAATTTTGGGCTAGTCATGCCTTCTCTGCGAATCCCAAGTGCGATCTGGGATTGAATAACTTGAGCGAGTCATTCAATGCACTTCTTTTGCCAGTCAGGGACAAACCGATCCTGACCATGTTCGAGATGATCCGAACACGCTTGATGACTCGCATCGTCAAGAAATATGAGAAGCTGTTTGATTCAAATGAGATTCTGTGTCCCAAGATCCAAGCAAAGCTTGACAAGCTTAAGAGTGCATCTGGAAACTGGCATGCAACGTTTTCGGGAGCTACACGATTTCAAGTCAGCAATGGTTACGACCAATTCGAGGTGGACATGACTTTGGGTGTGTGCAACTGCACTCGGTGGGAGCGTACAGGAATCCCGTGTGTCCATTCCATTTCTTGCATGTACTGGATGAGAGTCGCGCCAGAAGACTACGTGCATGCATGCTATTACAGGGGAAGATACCTGCAGATGTACTCACACTATATTCGTCCGATCAGTGGCCCAATAATGTGGCCGATCGTACGAGATATGAACGAAATCCTCCCGCCAAAAAGACGACGTCAACCTGGTAGGCCGAAGAAGACAAGAGTGTGAGATCCCGAAGAGTCGTCAAGCTCGAGAGTCAGTAAGAGGAACTCAACCGTGCGTTGTGGTATATGTCGGCAGCAGGGGCATAATACTCGCACTTGTTCTAACCAGGGATCAACTTCAGGCGCTGCTTCGCATGACACATTCATGGGCTTTAACACATTTGATGGGATGCAGGAATCTTCGACACGCGGCCGTGGCAGGAATTTGTAAATATTTTTAATATACCATGTATTAATTTTTTTAATCGTATTGTTTATTCAGTGTATATCATTTGATGGGTTTTTGGCATTTACTAAATCAAAAATCTGGTGTGTAAAACCGAGCAATTGGAACAAATCTGGAGTCTGTTTATGCAGCACTACAACCTAAAATAACTTCAAAATTTCTTCTTTCTTGAATGAAGAAATCAATCCATACGTAGCCAGAAATCGCAAGAAACTCACTAATGAATCCTCATGTTGTCTTGTAATCTTCACATTCCACTCAATTGCCAGTTCCATCGCATCCTTTTTTACCTGAGGGTCAATATTAGGTGATATTTTGGCCAATTGCTCCAGCATGTAACTCCTCGCGACACATTCTTCAATAGCACTTTCTTCCTTCTTCCACTGTTGAGAAAAATACCCTTGAAACACATCCAAAACAAGCTTTGCTGGATCCAATGACATTTGAAGAGTAGCTGAAATTTCATGGGACGTCAAATCATGCCTAGACTTGGTACTCAACTCTTTTTTTACAAGTACAGAGTTAAAGGCAGTGTTTGCCTGCAAAGCTTCAAGTTGCTCCATTTTAACCGAGTGAAAAGTGGCACTTATTGGTGATATAGCAGTAATACCAAGAACCTGCTGTAAGTATGCAGCTTGTTTATAATCAGAAAGAGAATTCAAAAGACTTCCATAGTTCGCTAATAGTTGCAGGAATCTCAACGCCTCTAAAGAATTTTCGTATGTCCATTTCATTTTAGCTTTCTATTCATTGGCCATTTTTAATGCCTCTGCTTTAACTGGAGCCGTGATCTGTGCCGGGATCCTCATTAATTCTGCTAACAAAATAAAACAACTCCTCTTAGTAAGATTCCCATCATATTCCATATCTCCAATCCCCATAGTTGAAGGGTAAAACCATCTTATTGCATCTAGAACCATTTTGGCAGGGAATGACGATGTTTGAAGAGCATTTGCAATAGAGAAGATGATGTTTCGAGCTCTGTCATCGGTGGAGCTCTTTTCACTCGGTTAAAATGGAGCAACTTGAAGCTTTGCAGGCAAACACTGCCTTTAACTCTGTACTTGTAAAAAAAGAGTTGAGTACCAAGTCTAGGCATGATTTGACGTCCCATGAAATTTCAGCTACTCTTCAAATGTCATTGGATCCAGCAAAGCTTGTTTTGGATGTGTTTCAAGGGTATTTTTCTCAACAGTGGAAGAAGGAAGAAAGTGATATTGATGAATGTGTCGCGAGGAGTTACATGCTGGAGCAATTGGCCAAAATATCACCTAATATTGACCCTCAGGTAAAAAAGGATGCAATGGAACTGGCAATTGAGTGGAATGTGAATATTACAAGACAACATGAGGATTCATTAGTGAGTTTCTTATGATTTCTGGCTACGTATGGATTGATTTCTTCATTCAAGAAAGAAGAAATTTTGAAGTTTTTTTAGGTTGTAGTGCTGCATAAACAGGCTCCAGATTTATTGTAAATTAAACTGATGACGTGTGATTTTAATTCTCCTCTATTTTACCCAGAGTTTTGTAAAGTTTTTTATTTAGTATAAATTTCTTTGCTCTTCATGTCATTTTTCTCTTTATTTTCGTACATATTTTTGCCTACAAATATAGAGCTTCAAGTCATTCATTTTGAAGGCGACGCTTCTGGAGCTCTGAGAAGACGATGCTCCGAACTATGGCATCAGCGGAGTTGATGTTTTTTTCCATCTCCCCCACTAGTTACCAACAAGAAAATTAGCAGAGTTGAAGTCAGAATCGACGTCCTGAATTGCTCTAATTGTGTGGCTGAGTAAGAGAGAGAAACATATTTACAGTGCCCAAGCAGAGTAGGCGTATTGATGAGAAATACGTTTCATTCCCAAAGCAGAAGATAATTATTTCTTTTATGATTATGACACTTTTCCATTTATAACCCAACATAACTTACAACGGTCGGTGATTCAAAACCTTTCAAATTCTGATCCGACGATTGGCCACTGTACTTTCTTCTTCGCTCTTCCTTCAAGCCATTTTAGCGAGCCTCTTCAGATAGGGTTTCTGTGGCGACGAGAACAGACGATCCCATTCATTGAAGCCGGAATTTGAACGTATCAGTTTATTCCGTTTTCGATGCGGAAACGATTAAGGTCAGTTTCTTCGTTTACGAATGTGCATTTTTTTGTTCTTTGAAATGATGAAAGGCATTGACGAAGTGTGAAGAAAATATAAACCAGAGATGTAAAAAATTGTATGAGATCTGTTATTGAATATCTCCACTAATCTCTCAAGCGAAATGACAGTGAGATCTGTTATTGAATATCTCCTCCAACTTTATGTTTGCGAAAAGTCTTTGACTTTGAAGACATTGCCACCTGAAGCGATCCTGCAACGAAGAAAAAATAATGGGTGGATGCAGATTGAATAGATATTATTTATCTTTTTTAAAGAATAATTGATGCATAGTACTAAATTAAAAATGCATTCATCATAACCTCAAGAAGATCAAATCGTATTAGGGCTCTGATCAATACCCACTCTGGTTAAAAAAAATCTCCATTCAGCTCTACCCAGCCTGGAAAATTACATGCTATTAAAAATTCAAATTTTATGTATTTGACAGAGAAAGATTAGCTAAACCCACACGACGGAACAATAACAAAGTAAAACATTTACTTTTTCCTACACAGCATATCACACTGAGCGAGAGAACAACCTGAAAGAAGGAAAGCTCAAGAATTGACTTCCTCACGACATCGAGAAGAGAGGAGAAAGAAGCCACCCAACGCCACAACACACTGAGAAATGAAGCTAGAAGCACAGGGAGAAGAAACACCACACCACAACAAGAAAGAGAAAAAAGAGGGAGGAGAAGAAAATGCCAAAACCCATCGAGAAAGAGTAAGAAGAATAAGACGATGCAATAATACTCTCTGAAATTATCAGTCCATGAATGCATAAAAAGAAATCATAATATATGTCAGAATGAAATATTTGGTAGAAGGTGAAGAATCACATATAATTCACTGAATGACAAACGTAAGGAAACAAAGAGTCACCTCATGGCACATGAAAAATTAAATGAGACGATGGAGACATAGAAAAGTTAGTTTGGCTTAGAGATGGCGCCCGCCCACTAAAGCAGTGAGCCGAGGGAACTAGAGAAGATGATGTTTCGAGCTCTGTCATCGGTGGAGCTCTTATCCAAGCAAGAGAACCTTTATGAAATAATGAAAGTGAGAGATGACAAACGATCCCATTCATTGAAGCCGGAATTTGAACGTATCAGTTTATTCCGTTTTCGATGCGGAAACGATTAAGGTCAGTTTCTTCGTTTACGAATGTGCATTTTTTGGTTCTTTGAAATGATGAAAGGCATTGACGAAGTGTGAAGAAAATATAAACCAGAGATGCAAAAAATTGTATGAGATCTGTTATTGAATATCTCCACTAATCTCTCAAGCTTTATCGTAGAAATGACAGTGAGATCTGTTATTGAATATCTCCTCCAACTTTATTTTTGCAAAAAATTGCAAAGGGAGTCCAGTACGGCCGGTCCAGCTGGACCGGCCGTACTCGATCTTTGAGGACGGCCTCCCCACCTCCCCTACTTTAAGGGTTTTTTTAAAACCAACCCATACTTTAGGGTTTTTTTTAAAAAAAACCCTAAAATTTATTATAATTTTAATTAATTATTTTAGAGTTAAATTATAATAAATCGTGCAAGTGTTAGAAAATCATGAAAATTTTTGGATTACCTTTTCATGATTTGTTCTACATATGGTAAAAATTTAGTTTATTATAAAGTACAGCAAATTTACCTACAACAACTAAGCAGACTACACAGGAGGGGCATCATCGTCAGAGTCCGTGTCGTTTTTCGCCATCCAAGTCGCCCACCTCTCGCTTATCTCTTTATAAGACTCGTTGAGATAATGCTGAGCAGAGACCAGTTGCTGCATCTCTCGTTGCTGGCTTTGCTGTGATTCCAGCAATTGTTGCAGCTGCTGCTGGTGTGTTTGCTGCATCTCATATATTTGCCGCTGTTGCTGGTACTGTTGGTGGTGGTGCATTCGATGCATCTCATTTATCTATTGCTGTTGCTGGTACTGTTGCTGGTGCATATCATTCAACTGCTGTTGATGCGTCTCTTGCATCTGATATAGCTGTTGTAGATACTGCCTTGTATCCCAGCCGCTTCTCTCATCCTCTTGGGGGGCGTTTGGTGGCGATGTAGTCTCATCCATCGGCACTGCCTGAGAGGTGGATGCCCGAGAGGTGGATGCTCCTTGATTTCTTCTCAGCACCCACTCGCCATCGACTTCGACGATCCCCATCCGTATCAACTGGGTCGTGTCAAATACGTCGGTCGATCTACGAGGGATTATCTGCTCTCCAACCGGTATGCGAATACCAGCTCGCATGACGAGCTTCATAATCAATGCCCCGTATGAGAGATTAGTGGTGGGTGCCCTCCCGATTTCACGCATGTGATTTAAAATCAAGAAACCGGGGTCAAAAAGCTTCCCGTTGCATAGCTTCTCCATGACATAGAGGTCCATGCAAGTGACGTGATTTCGATGACCCTCTCGCGGCAGAAGAGTGTGGGCGAGCATGTTTCGGAGAACCCGACCTTTAACATTCAGCTCGTGCGCTCTTGGCTTCACGAACACCCCAATATTGGGGTTGCAGTGAATTTGGCGAAGGAACTCTACTCCCTCGGGCAATGTAAAAAATGGGCAGTCTCGGGAAGCATGGTAATATCGCTCCGCCCCTTCTATGTTAAATCCCAGGACGTCATTCACCTGCTCTGCCCGTATCATAAAATCAAACCCAAGAATGTACGCCCTGAAACCTGTTAAAACTCCATCGGTCCCGATCGTTCTCAGGTTGGCGTAGAATAAGCGAACTATTCTCTCGCATGTCTCGCCTGTCAATGCATTAATCCCGTTTAGGCTGATGTTCTCCAACATCTGTTTAATGCCCAACGACTCCCAACCGCTAAAGTCGACATGCATGCAATAGTTTAGTGAGCGTTTTCGCAGATCTTGCTCAAATTTTCTTTGGCAATCTTGAGACAAAAATTCCATGGTAAGATCCTGTCAAAAAAAGTATTAGTAAAAAATTATCGATAATTGAAAAAAAAGTATTACAAATATTTAATATTTAAATAAATAAACATTAGAAATATTTAAAAGTATTAAAGAAGTATTAGAATTATTCGAAATTATTTAAATAAATAATCCTAAATTAAAATAATTATACTTTAATGACATAATCAATAAATATATATATATATATAAATAATAAAAACATAATGCATATCGTTTGACATATGTGATATAAATAATAAAAATATTCATATTAATAATTAAAAAAATAATATCTGGAAGTGGAGAAAAATAAAATTGGAAGGGAAGGGAAATATTAGTGGGATTGAGACAAAAATTCCCGGGTAAGATCCTGTCAAAAAAAGTATTAGTAAAAAATTATCGATAATTGAAAAAAAGTATTACAAATATTTAATATTTAAATAAATAAACATTAGAAATATTTAAAAGTATTAAAAAAGTATTAGAATTATTTGAAATTATTTAAATAAATAATCCTAAATTAAAATAATTATACTTTAATGACATAAACAATAAATATATATATATATATAAATAATAAAAACATAATGCATACCGTTTGATATATGTGATATAAATAATAAAAATATTCATATTCATAATTAAAAAAATAATACCTCGAAGTGGAGAAAAATAAAATTGGAAGGGAAGGGAAATATTTTTGGGATTAAGAGAGGGAGAGGATTGTGAGTAATAAGCTTGAAAATGGGAGAGGGAGAGGAGTGTGATTTAAAATGCGAGGGGCTGGATTTATATAGGGAGACCGAGTACGGCCGGTCCAGCTGGACCGACCGTACTCGGCTTGCTAGAAGACGAGGGAGAGTACGCGGCCCGTGACTTCAGTCACGGGTATTTGCGGTGCGAGTACGGTCGGTCCAAATGGACCGGCCGTACTATGCACTAGAGGACAAAAAACCCGTGACTGAAGTCACGGGTTTTAGCGGTGAGAGTACGGCCGGTCCAAATGGATCGGCCGTACTGGGCGCTAGCGGACAAAAACCCGTGACTTTTGTCACGGGTTTTGACGGTGAGAGTACGGCCGGTCCAAATGGACCGGCCGTACTCGGCACTACAGGACAAAACCCGTGACAAAAGTCACGGGTTTTGCCCATAGGAGGACGGCTGGTCCTCCTATGGGCCGTACTCGCTCTCCGAGTACGGCCGGTCTAGCTGGACCGGCCGTACTCGCTCTCTAAAATTTGTAAAAATTTTGCAAATCGAGTCGAGTACGACCGGTCCAGATGGACCGGCCGTACTCGGAGAGTGAGTACGTACTCCTCACCCCCCCTGCCAGGTTTAAGTCGAATGTTTTCAATAGTTGGAGGTGTTTTTCGATGAACAGTAATTTTTAGGGGTTTTTTACTGTTGACCGTTAGTTCAGGGTTTTTTTTAAAAAAAACCCTTATAATAATAATTTATCATTATAATGTCAAAATATAATAGTTAGTCATTTAGTTAACAAAATTATTTTATTAATATACAAAGTGACATATATTTAGGAAAAATATTATTTGAAATGATCTAATAAAAAAGTATCACACGAATATCATTACAAATATTTGATAATGCATCATTAAAAATTATACATACACTAACTAGGCTGTCAGCTATCTAATTGTCAATTATTTACAATTAAAGTGACAAACAAAATGACTGAGTCGAACTCAGCTGAGCCAAGTCAACCATAAAAAGACCGGCTCACCGAGTTTAACAAGTTAAACGAGCCAAGCCTAACGAGCCCAACGAGCGAGGCTAACGAGCTCGCCCAAAAAAAAAAAAAATCAACTTGAGTCGACTCGAAAACCAAAGTTAAACGATCTGAGTCAGCCTGCTCATTTGTCATCTCTAAACGAGCCAATTTTTTTTTTTTCTTTAAATTACATAAGCATACAAACAAGTACTTCTCAATTTACCTTAATTCCCAAGCTTAGGTAGATTAGATACTCAATATTAAAATTTATGCCTAAATACTCAATTTTATTTCAATCAAAACTGTATCTTCAAAATTAATATATTCCATCTACTATAATCTAGCCTTTATTGTTACAGAAACAATGATTTATTTAAATCCTTAATTCATTCCATGTCTTCGAGACTTTTTAACAATTTGTCCACTAACTCCTACAACCAGTCGTTTCGGATTAAACACTATTATAAATCTTGATCTTAAAGTTCACTACTTCACTTTGATAACTTATACTTCTATATATATAAACATATTTCCATAAGAAATGATTTTTCTAACATATTACTTGAACAAGAATTTACACTAGGTGTCTCAATTTACTTCGAGCAACTATAACCTCAAAATTTATCAGTTTCTCAAATATGATCTATGATATGTTGTTTCTAAAAAAATTATCTTTCTAATTCTTCAAGATATATCCAAACCACCACTTAGGAATGATTATTACATTCTTAATCTAAATCATAAAGCCTATTCAAGCATCTTTACTTTCATCCTAAAATCATCCAATTCCATTGATCAAGATCAGCTATGTCCAAATTTTAATAATTTCTCAACACAAATTTAACTTAAAAGTTCTCATCAAGCCATGATCTTACTAAATACTTAAATAGTTTAATTCTCATAGTCAAATCCCCATATAAGAGATGACCATCTTATCTGTCAATTAAATTATAAAGTGTAAGCATATTTGGTTTCATTCTCATAATTTATTGTCGAGACTAATATCCTAAATTTAATTCATGACATCACATTTTTACTTATTATAAGAGAATCCTTAACTCTTGAATTTTCTAATTTCCATATCAAAAAATTAAATCATCTTTATTATTTTTTCAAAAGCTCATGCAATCAAAATATTGTAGTTTAAGCTACTATTGTAACGCCCCAAGTTTTCTGAACCCGGTTCGCTGCACACAAACCAGTGCATAAGTAAGAAATTTTGGACAAATTTTAAAATTTCACTTGAAGGTCAAGGTTTGATGTTTACTGAGACCTCAAATCTTAAAACTTGCAGCGAAAAATCTTTTGAGCAAAACAGATATTGAACAGGACTGTAAAGCAATTTTCGGAAATATTAGTTAAATATTAAGAATTAATTTCGGCCAACAAAAACCAAGACTTAAGCGTGAAAACTTGAAATTCGTAAGAGTCAAACGCATCTGCCGCTAAACCAAGTCAACGAAAAGGGGCAGAAACAGAAACTAAAGGCTTCCACCGATCACAAAACGATAAAACTTATTATATACATCTACCGATGACGTAAGCCGGATGATTCGTTCATCTAACTCATACCGATTACAAAACGACAAACTTATTATGCACATCTACCGATGACGTAAGCCGGATGATTCGTTCATCTAACTCACACCGATCACAAAACGACAAACTTACTGCCTACATCTTTCGATAGCTTTTATTAAAGGCATCATCCGATGGCTTTTACTGAAAACATCATCCGATAGTTTTTACTGAAGACATCATCTGATGGCTTTTGCTGAAGACACCATCCGATGACGTCAGTCGGACGATTTACCCATCTAACATCTACTGGTAGACATCGTCTTCCGACAGACAACAGAAACAACTCAGCATAGTAGCTTATCAAGCATTCACACTTTAAACAATGTATAACTCTGGCTACTAAGAACTTGAGCATTTCACTGAAATCCTTCAAAAACAATATAAATCCACGATTTCGAAATCCGGAGTAGTAAGCTACGACTAATACCAAATCACGTTCTCATACTCGAAAAGCACAATTCATAAATATGAAAGAAACCACAAACTACCAATGTGACTGACATTCTCTGCATACTTAAACGGAACCCTTGAAGACTACGCATCACACATCTACCGACATCAGTTAAACCGCCCCATCAGTTGCCAGATCAATGCATGAATGCACCCCTCCAACCTGCCTAGCTCTCAGCAATCTCAGAGAACACACCTGCTGTCACTTCTTCACCTACATCACAAAACTCATCTATTAGCCTAATGCTAAGTAAGTAAGTAGTAATGAAATGAAATGCTGAAACATAAGCTCCTAAACATGCAATTTATACTTTCTCATCTCAGTTGCATATGCATTCGTTTCTGATCTGATCCCCCTGTGAAATTGGGAGTTGGATCATTTCTCCCAAAGTCATACATCCTCTCTCTCGTTTAAGGGGCGGATTAGTTCCCTTAACAACTGTTCAGATCCCCCTGTGAAATTGGGAGTTGGATCACTTCTCCCAAAGTATAAATCCCTTCATAAGTTAAGGGGTGGATTAGTTCCCTTAATAGCTTATCTGTTACAGTCTGTTCATTCCTTACCATGCCATATCACGTAAATTCATTTTCGTATACTTTCAAAATATGATGCATGACATACAAACACATTCAAGCAAACATAATCCTACTGTTTTGTAATGTAGGCCCGAAGGCACAAGCATACTTCACTTACCTGGCTCCCTGGAAAAGCTCGGTTTCAACTACTTTGGAAGATTTACTCACCTAGAGTCATAAACAGAATATGTAGCACCCGGTTCTATCGAACCAGCTTTTTTTATTATTAATGGTACGATTAGTCAATAATTCAAGTAGGGTTATTAAATGACTAGACAAGGGCACTAGAGTAAATTTACAATTTTCAAAAGTGGATAACGTATTTAAGGAAAGAGGGTTGGGTTTAATGCACTGTAGCCGCCACCAATTTCATACCATTTTCTCTTCGGGTTTTCAGCTCAAGCAGCCGAGCTCTCTAGACGATTTTCCTCGCCCGATTCTCCTTCAACTTAGGTAAGTTTTCCTCATTTCTCTTAAGTTTAAGCAGTTAGATAGCTGAGGGAGTGCAATGTGGGGATTTCGTGTATGCTGTGAATGAGTGTAGATTCGGGTTGGGGTGAAAGTTTGGGAAAATGCTTAGTGAATAGAACTCCTAACGGTCCACTTAAGTTTCAGAATGCTTTAGAATGGGGATCAGTAAGGATTGGCTTAATGTTCTGTTCATGGTTCTAGGTGAGCATTTCCGAAGCAACTCCTAACCGAGTATCCACCAGGAATCCAGGTAAGTGAAGTTTGCTTGAGCCTTCGGGCCTACATCACAAAACAGCAGGATTTTTACTTATTGAATGTGCTTGCATGTCATGCATCATATTTATGAAATTATACGAAAATGAATTTACATGGTTTGTTGAGCAAGGAATGAATGTACTGAACAGTTATGTAAACCAGTTTTACTGTTAAGGGAATTAATCCGCCCTTTAATGAGACAGTGGATATTTATACTTTGGGAGAGTTGATCCAACTCCCAATTTCAAAGGGGGATCGGAGGATGTGAATCAGACTTACTGTTAAGGGAATTAATCCGCCCCTTAATGAGACAGTGGATTTATACTTTGGGAGAGTTGATCCAACTCCCAACTTCACAGGGGGATCTGAACAGAACGATGAATATGCAACTGAGATGAGAAAGTAGAAACTGCATGTTTAGGAAGTTTTATGTTCAGCATTTCCATTTCATCATTGCTTTACTTGCTTAGCATTAGGCTAATAGATGAGTTTTGTGATGTAGGTGAAGAAGTGACAGCAGGTGTGCTTTCTGAGTCTACTGAGGACTAGACTGGTTGGAGGAGTGCTTCCTTATAACAGACTGGCAGCTGATGGGGCGGTTTAATTGGTGTCTGTGGTGGTGAAGGTTTAGTGAACATTGGTTTCAAATTGAGTATGTTAAACTTTCTAATGAAAGAAGTTGCTTAGATGTTTTCAAAAAATATTTTGAGACCCGTCTGATGTTAGTATTCCGTTAGTTTAAATACTGGATTTTTACTGGGTTTGAGATATGCAACGATTTGAATCATTTCTGAATATTTCAGTGAAGTGAGTAAACTCTTCTCTGTGATTAGAGTTGTGATTGTAAGCCATGGAGTGGATAAAATGTGATTCTGTTCTCTATCGGTAGATGAAGTCTACCGGCAGAGATTGAGTTGTTGTTTTGTTGTCTATCGGAAGATGTCTTCAGTGGAAGCCATCGGAAGATATAGGTTGGAACTTGTCGTCTAGTCGATCGGATGAGAAAATCATCCGGCTGACGTCACCGGTGGATGTAGAGTAAAGTCGATCGGATGAGGAAATCATCCGGCTGACGTCACCGGTGGATGTAGAATAAAGTCGATCGGATGAAGAAATCATCCGGCTGACGTCACCGGTAGATGAAGGATGTATTTTGTCGTTTTGTGGCTGGATGATGTAGCCGAAACTTTGTCGTTTTGTTATTAGGGAAAGCCTTCTATTTTCTAAGCCAGTTCCTTCCGGTTGACTTCGCTCTCCGGATGATGTGTTTGACTTTCTTAAATTTTAAGTAATTTACGCTTAAACCTTTATCCCTTCCGACTGAATTATTTTCTTAATATTTTACTCAATCATTCAAACACTGTTGCATAGTTTTGCTCAACTCTATTTTGCTCGAAGATTCTTCCGCTGCAAGTCTTCATGTTTTATCAAATGTTAAAATTTGAATTCCGAAGAAAGTTTTAAATTCGGTTCAAGGTTTCTTAGGAATATCCGGGTTCATGAGTAACAAACCGGGTTCAGAAAACTCGGGGCGTTACAGTATGGTATCAGAGACATTCAGTTAAACCGTTCAAAAGATTACTCATCAGTGCCGATCGTTGCATGGAAGTACTTCAACAACTGTAAGTGTTTATGTTACCCTTAGTTCATAAATATTTAAGAGTATAAATAACCCTGTGTAGGAATTTAGTACAATGGCCAGACGCCCAGGGAGACCTAGAGTGCCGAGAGAAATGCAAAATGTGAGGGGTGAAGAGGAGCCTAGTGTGATTAGGCAGCTGACAGATTTAGTGCGTCAGCAAACTGACTTAGTGCGCCAACAGTCTGACCAACTAGGAGTATTGTTGAACCGAGAGGTACAAGGAAGTGCCAACTCCGGTTCTAGCAATGAACATTCTGGAGATAGATTCCGGAGACTAAGACCACCCATGTTCGATGGACAGTCATCTGATCCAATAATTGCTGATGGATGGCTTAGGAAGATTGAAAGTATGTTTAGGTGTGCCAACATCGGAGAAGGAGACAATGTCATATTGGCAACCTTTCATTTAGCTGGTGAAGCTCAACTCTGGTGGGAGACAATGGAGACCACCACAGATGTTTTGGCAATGTCCTGGTCATTCAAGGACATTTTCTACGAGAAGTATTTCAGCAGCACAGTCCAGACAGCAAAGAAGTTGGAATTCCTGAACTTGAAGCAGACAGGGTCAGTGGCTGAGTACAGTAGGCAATTTGAATCTTTGTCCAGGTTTGCTGGACATTTTGCTCACAAAGACGAGGATAAAGTGTTCAAATTTATTCATGGACTGAAGCCAGAAATTCACCGGGGAGTTAGATTCTGTGGTATTAAAGGCTTGACCTTCAGCGAGGTTTTGTCCACTGCTCTGGAAGTGGAAGAAGCTGAGAGGATGTGTGCTAGGCCAAGAGAGGTCCCACAAAGGTTTAACCAGCCGCACCAACAGAGAGGAACGAAGAGGCCAAGTGAAGGCCAAAATAGCCAAGGATCAGGAGGGAAGGTACAGAATGTCAGGAAATTTCCCTAGTGTCCTAAATGTTTGAAGAACCACCCGGGTGAGTGCAGAATGGGCTTTGGGAAGTGTTTCAACTGTGAGGAGGTTGGACACACATACAAAGAGTGCTCGAAGCCTAAAGTCACCAGATGCTACAACTGTAACAAGGTTGGTCACATTAGTAGAGACTGTCCGGTTCCTAAGAGGGGCCCTGCTATGGTTAAACCAAGAATTTTCTCCATGATGGAGTCGGGGAATGAAGAATAGTCTGCTGTGGTGTCAGGTACAATATTGATCAACTCTGTGCCTGCTTTTACTTTAATAGATTCTGGTGCAACACATTCATTTATAGCATCTGCTTTTGCTATTAAGTTAGATGTACAGTTTACCCCTTCCATGCACGTGTTTAATGTTGCATTGCCTTCTGGTGGACGCATGCACTCTAACCAAGTGAGGCTTGACAGTGAAGTGTTAGTAGGAAATATAAGTCTACCTGCTGACCTTATAGTTATGGATATAATAGGATTTGATGTAATCCTAGGAATGGACTGGTTGTTTAAACATCATGCCACAATAGATTGTAGGACTGGAATAGTTAGCTTCCAACCCCCTGGTAGTTTGAAGCATACCTTTCAAGCTTCAAAGAAGAGTAAGGGAATGTCTGTGATGACTTCTACTAACACAAGGCCTTCCCTGTGTGGAGAGTATTTGTGCTTCTTAGCTAGCGTTTTAGACACACAGCTTGTAGGGAAAGCAAACCCTCAGAGTGTCCCAATTGTCCAAGACTTCCCCGAAGTATTCTTGGATGACCTTCCTGGTTTGCCACCAGATAGGGAAATTGAATTTGTTGTAGATGTTTACCCCGGAACCGAGCCTGTGTCTAAAAATCCATATAGACTGGCACCAACAGAACTTAAAGAATTAAAGAAACAGTTGGAGGAATTGTTGGATAAAGGGTTCATACGCCCTAGCTTTTCACCATGGGGTGCACCGGTCCTTTTTGTCAAAAAGAAAGATGGATCAATGCGTATGTGCATAGACTATAGAGAATTGAATAAGCTGACTGTCAAGAACAAATACCCTTTGCCGAGAATTGATGACTTATTTGACCAACTTAGGGGTGCAAGAGTTTTCTCTAAGATTGACCTTAGGTCCGGTTACTACCAGCTGAAGGTAAAATCCGAAGATATCCCAAAGACTGCCTTTCGCACAAGGTATGGACATTATGAGTTTTTGGTTATGTCTTTTGGTTTGACAAATGCTCCAGCAGCCTTCATGGATCTCATGAATAGGGTGTTTCACGAGTTTTTGGACAAATTCGTCATAGTATTCATAGATGACATTCTAATCTATTCTAGAACTAAGGAAGAGAATGCAGGACACTTAAGCTTGGTGTTAGGATTACTGAGGCAGCACCAACTTTATGCCAAATTTTCTAAGTATGAGTTTTGGTTGGACAAAGTTCATTTTCTTGGTCATGTGATCTCTGGAGATGAGATATCTCTTGACCCAGCCAAGGTTCAAGCAGTTAAGGAATGGCCTCAACCGAAGAATGCCACTGATATCCGAAGTTTCCTTGGATTAGCAGGATATTATAGAAAATTCATCGAGGGATTTTCAAAGATTGCCACACCCCTTACTAAGTTAACAAGGAAAAATGTGAAGTATATATGGACGGATGAATGTGAACATAGTTTCATGACCTTGAAACAGAAATTAACCAATGCTCCAATTCTGACCCTTCCTGTCGATAATGGTAAGTTTAGCATTTACTGTGATGCTTCCAAGATTGGTCTTGGATGTGTGTTAATGCAAGATGGTAAAGTAATAGCTTATGCCTCTAGACAATTGAAAACCCATGAGAAGAATTACCCTACGCATGACTTAGAATTAGCTGATGTGGTTTTTGCAATTAAGATTTGGAGGCATTACTTATATGGACAGTCCTGTGAGATATTTTCAGATCATAAAAGTCTGAAGTATATTTTCACACATAAGGAATTGAATATGAGGCAGCGTCGGTGGTTAGAATTTGTCAAGGACTATGACTTTGAAATAAAATATCATCCTGGCAAGGCGAATGTTGTGGCTGATACTTTGAGTAGAGTAACAACATCAACCCCATCTATGATTTTCAGTATGCCATTAGCTTTAGAGTAGGAATTCCAAAAATTTAACCTAGAAGCAGTAATCAGTGTATCAGCTATACTATCAGCCATAACCTTAAAGCCTACCATTCTAGAGAAAATTAAGGAAGCTCAGACGAATGATGATGGGTGTAACAAGTACAAGTCAAGCATGAATTTTACGGACCAATCAGATTTTAACTATTCTGCTAATGGGATCCTCAAGTTTAGAAATAGGTGGTTTGTCCCAGCCATTAAGGAACTTCGTGATGAGATTCTTTCCGAAGCACACTCCTCCAGGTTCTCTGTTCACCCTGGAAGTACAAAGATGTACAGAGACCTTAAACAACACTACTGGTGGCCTAGTATGAAACGAAGCGTGGCAGAATATGTAGGGTCATGTTTGTGTTGTCAACAGATTAAGGCCGAACATCAGAGACCCTCAGGAACATTGCAACCCTTACCAGTTCCTGAATGGAAATGGGAGCAAATAACGATGGATTTTGTTGTTGGATTACCTAGGACAGCAAAGGGATATGATACCATTTGGGTGATAGTTGATCGTCTAACCAAATCTGCTCATTTTCTACCAATAAAGATAACTTACTCAATGGATCAGCTTGCTGAATTGTACGTGCAAGAGATTGTTAGATTGCATGGAGTTCCTTGTACCATAGTTTCAGATCGAGATTCCAGATTTATATCTAAGTTTTGGAAAAGTCTACACGGAGCTATGGGAACACAGCTTAGTTTTAGCACAGCTTTCCACCCTCAAACCGATGGACAATTCGAAAGAACCATCCAAACTTTAGAAGATATGCTCCATGCTTGCATACTAGATTTTCAAGGATCTTGGAGTCAATTTTTATCATTGGTGGAGTTTTCCTATAATAACAGTTTTCAGGCAACAATAGGAATAGCACCGTATGAAGCATTGTATGGACGAAAATGCAGATCACCTTTGTACTGGGATGAAGTTGAGGAAGTACAGTTGCTTGGTCCTGACCTTGTGCAACAAACTGTTGAGAAAGTTGCCCTCATCCGACAGAGAATTTTGGTAGCTCAGAGTTGACAGAAGAGTTATGCGGATTGCAGGCGTAGAGAATTGGAATTTGCGATTGGTGATGAAGTTTTTCTCAAGGTGTCACCATTCAAAGGAGTTGTGAGATTTAGGAAGAGAGGAAAGCTGAACCCCAGATACATTGGACCATTCTTGATCTTGAAAAGGATTGGGAAAACAGCCTACCAGCTACAGCTACCAACCTCTATGGATGGAATCCATGATGTGTTTCATATCTCCATGCTTAAGAAATGTGTACGAGACCCTTCTCAGATTGTGGAACAGCAGAGTATTGAAGTTCATCCTACTCTTACATATGAGGAGAAACCAGTAAGGATATTAGACTATGCAGTGAAGGTATTGCGCAACAAAGAGGTTCCACTAGTGAAAGTCTTGTGGCACAACCAGAATGTGGAGGAGACAACTTGGGAACGTCAGCAAGACATGATGGACCAATATCCAGAATTATTCAGGTACCGAATTTTGAGGACAAAATTCTTTTAAGGAGGGTAGATTGTAGCACCCGGTTCTATCGAACTAGCTTTTTTTATTATTAATGGTACGATTAGTCAATAATTCAAGTAGGGTTATTAAATGACTAGACAAGGACACTAGAGTAAATTTACAATTTTCAAAAGTGGATAACGTATTTAAGGAAAGAGGGTTGGGTTTAATGCACTGTAGCCGCCACCAATTTCATACCATTTTCTCTTCGGGTTTTCAGCTCAAGCAGCCGAGCTCTCTAGACGATTTTCCTCGCCCGATTATCCTTCAACTTAGGTAAGTTTTCCTCATTTCTCCTAAGTTTAAGCAGTTAGATAGCTGAGGGAGTGCAATGTGGGGATTTCGTGTATGCTGTGAATGAGTGTAGATTCGGGTTGGGGTGAAAATTTGGGAAAATGCTTAGTGAATGGAACTCCTAACGGTCCACTTAAGTTTCAGAATGCTTTAGAATGGGGATCAGTAAGGATTGGCTTAATGTTCTGTTCATGGTTCTAGGTGAGCATTTCCGAAGCAACTCCTAACCGAGTATCCACCAGGAATCCAGGTAAGTGAAGTTTGCTTGAGCCTTCGGGCCTACATCACAAAACAGTAGGATTTTTACTTATTGAATGTGCTTACATGTCATGCATCATATTTATGAAATTATACGAAAATGAATTTACATGGTTTGTTGAGCAAGGAATGAATGTACTGAACAGTTATGTAAACCAGTTTTACTGTTAAGGGAATTAATCCGCCCCTTAATGAGACAGTGAATATTTATACTTTGGGAGAGTTGATCCAACTCCCAATTTCAAAGGGGGATCGGAGGATGTGAATCAGACTTACTGTTAAGGGAATTAATCCGCCCCTTAATGAGACAGTGGATTTATACTTTGGGAGAGTTGATCCAACTCCCAACTTCACAGGGGGATCTGAACAGAACGATGAATATGCAACTGAGATGAGAAAGTAGAAACTGCATGTTTAGGAAGTTTTATGTTCAGCATTTCCATTTCATCATTGCTTTACTTGCTTAGCATTAGGCTAATAGATGAGTTTTGTGATGTAGGTGAAGAAGTGACAGCAGGTGTGCTTTCTGAGTCTACTGAGGACTAGACTGGTTGGAGGAGTGCTTCCTTGTAACAGACTGGCAGCTGATGGGGCGGTTTAATTGGTGTCTGTGGTGGTGAAGGTTTAGTGAACATTGGTTTCAAATTGAGTATGTTAAACTTTCTAATGAAAGAAGTTGCTTAGATGTTTTCAAAAAATATTTTGAGACCCTTCTGATGTTAGTATTCCGTTAGTTTAAATACTGGATTTTTACTGGGTTTGAGATATGCAACGATTTGAATCATTTCTGAATGTTTCAGTGAAGTGAGTAAACTCTTCTCTGTGATTAGAGTTGTGATTGTAAGCCATGGAGTGGATAAAATGTAATTCTGTTCTCTATCGGTAGATGAAGTCTACCGGCAGAGATTGAGTTGTTGTTTTGTTGTCTATCGGAAGATGTCTTCAGTGGAAGCCATCGGAAGATATAGGTTGGAACTTGTCGTCTAGTCGATCGGATGAGGAAATCATCCTGCTGACGTCACCGGTGGATGTAGAGTAAAGTCGATCGGATGAGGAAATCATCCGGCTAACGTCACCGGTGGATGTAGAATAAAGTCGATCGGATGAAGAAATCACCCGGCTGACGTCACCGGTAGATGAAGGATGTATTTTGTCTTTTTGTGACCGGATGATGTAGCCGAAACTTTGTCGTTTTGTTATTAGGGAAAGCCTTCTATTTTCTAAGCCAGTTCCTTCCGGTTGACTTCGCTCTCCGGATGATGTGTTTGACTTTCTTAAATTTTAAGTAATTTGCGCTTAAACCTTTATCCCTTCCGGCTGAATTATTTTCTTAATATTTTACTCAATCATTCAAACATTGTTGCATAGTTTTGCTCAACTCTATTTTGCTCGAAGATTCTTCCGCTGCAAGTCTTCATGTTTTATCAAACGTTAAAATTTGAATTCCGAAGAAAGTTTTAAATTCGGTTCAAGGTTTCTTAGTAATATCCGGGTTCATGAGTAACAAACCGGGTTCAGAAAACTCGGTGCGTTACAGAATATTAATCAGATTTCTACTAAGCCTCATTCTAATCTATCCAGAAATCTAGGGAAACTAGTTTGGAAGTTTAGTTCATAGCACATTCCCGATTCATACGAGACCCGACTCAACTCCTATGCCCTGCATTTCCAGGAATATGCATCTACGATACACCTCTATCCTCTATAATCATAATGCAGTAAGATACCTTAGTAAAACTCACCTAAGCCGAAGGAAAAATCGGAGAAGAATCTCTTAGCGCACTCTGCTGAGCTGAGAAGCTGAGAGTCGAAAATGATTTGGGAAAAACAGTGGCGGCTACAGCGCATTAAACCCAAAACCTCTTTCCTTAAATACGTTATCCACTTTTAAATTTTCAATTACCCTTATGCCCTCGCCTAGTCATCCACTAACCTTACATTTATTATTGCCATGAAAAGTGTACCATTAATTAAAAGATTAAATAATTAGTTCTATAGAACCGGGTGTTACAATTATATTTTCCTAACTTAGAAGTTACCCATTTAATGTCAACAATCTGAATTGTTTCTAGAGAAACCTCTAAGCTCTCACACCAATATTTGATTCTAAGGTGGCCTACTCTATATTTGATGTGATTGTATACTTTGTCTAAATGCGGTTCATTTAACCATTTACCCACTTCTTATGTGGCCATGTAATTGGTTTAATGAAAAAATTCTTGTTGCTAGTTTTTCCTAGTCTTATTTTTCATTGAAAAGCATATTATTGAATGGGTTCAAGTCATAGGATTAGCCATAGATTTACGTCACAAACCCTAAAAAATATTTATTCTTAACCTTTTTCGCATTGTTGGCTAGTACTTGGTAGGTTATGTTTCAAACTTTAAACTAATAATGCATTTTCAATGATAGGGTTTGGAGAATAACTTATATTGTCGATACTAATAGTTTTGCCCTTTGATTACCTTAAAAAGTGGCATTTTCTATAATTTTGGTAAAGGAGGTGAATTTTGAGTAATCTCCTATCATATCCCATGTCACCCGTTATCAATGTATCACTCGTCTTTTATGAGAGATTCTTTAGCTTCCAAGAAAATTAAGTACTTTTTCTTGGTATCTAAATCTTTCTTTTTCCTTGAGCGTCAATTTTCAATTTATTCAAAGATTTATGATATTTAAATTTCAAGGGACGTACAAATGATTATGACCAACTTTATTACAAACATGAAAAATAGATGGTCTAATAAAAAAGTTTTTATCTTTTGAAAATGTTGATATCCTGATCCAACTTTATCAAAAGTAATTTTTTGTTGACCTAAGAGCATAAGTTAATTTTTGCTACTATATTTAAATTTAAGCCCCATATTATACAAATCATCATTCTTATTTTATCACTTTCCTTTTCAAAATATTAGTTAATATCTGCATGTTTGTTCACCATTCACTACTCTCTTTTTTAAAAACCTTATACTTAGATTTTAGCATATTTAATTGTTCAAATAACTCATCAAATAGATCCAACAATTTGTTTTTCTCATAACTATCATTCAAATCACTAAAAGAATTGTGTACCTCATTCTTCTTAGACGTGAATCACATGTTTGTTACTTCTTCATCTTCGAATGATGTGTTTTCATTACTATCTTCCATGTGACCTTTATTGCTTTATTCTTGGAAGCTTTTGTTGCCTTGTTGGCTTGGAGGCAATCAACTTTGTAATTACCCGACTTCTCACATTCAAAGCAATTAGGTTCCTTCTCATCTTGTCATTTTCTTGTTTGTTAGAACTTGTTAAATCTCCTTGTGACGAAGAAAATTTCTTCATCATTTTCTTCTTTTTCAGATTCAGCATGTTTTCTTGATGAGGATTTGAGAGCTATATTCTTCTTTTTTGAGACCTCATTTTCCTTTAATTCTCCTATCTCGTTTGTCTTCTTACTAATCTCATGAGTCATTAGAGATCCGATGATTTTCTCCATTTTTTCGTTTAAGGTCATGAGCTTTTTGTATTGTTGTAACCTTTGGTTACTACAATCTTAATAGACACTTGAAAATTTTCTTACCAACTCTTTGTTGGTGTTAATCCAACCAGGAACTTTTAAAGTATTAGTAATATTAGTAAATTGTCCAAACATTTCAACAATGATTTAATCTTTTTTCATAGAAAATAATTTACATTCGTGCGCAAGTAAACTTAATTTGCTTTTTTTTTTAGTTTTTAGTTCCTTCAAATAATCTTTATATTTCATATGCAAGTAAACTTAATTTACTTTATTTTAGTTTATTAGTTCCTTCAAATAATCTCTATATTTCATATGTATTGTCACGCCCTTATACCTTATTAAATTTATCTCTATTTAGAGCGTAATATAATGAATTTATTGCCTTAACATTTAAATATAATTTTCTTCTATCATTATCATCCAGTTCTAAAGGCAACTTAGATAAATTCTAAATCATAATCTAACGATTGAACATATATGCTTATTCTAAATTTTTATTACACATAATCATTTCCATAAAAAATGAGGTCTAGAGATGAATTGCCTTGGACATGAAAACTATTCATATTGTACTCCATAAATATATTTATAAAAAATCTACAAAATTTTTAATCACAATTAAGTGTAAATATAACGTCCCTTAAATTTACCCTTGTACTATTCCTAAAAATCACGTGAAATTAAAACTTTCATCTTTCATTTCATTTTTCATTTCTTTCATTTATCAATTTATTTCTCATTTCATTCGTTTCATCAATTTTGACAGAATAGACTCAGTCATTCCATCCACATCTATACACATATAAAGACTATATACCTTATTCAGCGGAAGATATAAACCTTATACTAAAGTGTAACTTAATTTACATTCTATGAAAAACAGTGAAACCCGGTTTCGGTCAACGCCTATAACCTAGCTTAACATTTAATTCCTCTCGGGTTTCATCGAAGGAACAGTATGGGTTAACAACTCTTTCTATTGGGTTTGGACAAATGGTACAGTGGTCGGGATAAATAACACTTAACTTCTCTCGGGTTTCTTCGGTCGAGATAAATAACACTTAACTTCTCTCGGGTTCTTCGGTTTAAATAGTGGGGGGTCGACAATCAACATTGACTACATTCGGTCAATATGGCCTAATGCTAAAAAAAACAGTAAGGCATAGTTTCGGTCGACGTGGCCTCTGTAATGAGATCGGTCAACGTTTTACATTCGGCAGACAATGCTTCCTCTCGGGTTTCGATCGACGTCCTAAACTTACTGGAATTCATTTCCTTCCAATCGGTCGATGTCAACACTGGCAAAAATCGGTTGATGTCAACACTGGCCAAAATCGGTCGATGACACTTAACTAAATTTCCTCAAAATGACTCTAATATGTTGGGGTCGACAACGCCGACCGATTCGCACTTAAAATCGGGCTTTACCTTCAGAATACTTAACGACTTTGGACGACATCCATAGTTTGAACGACCACCAAAAACTTATAAAATCCCGACTCTAAACCATGCATTACCCGATCGATCGCCCCTTCCTGGCGATCGATCGGCTAGCTCTCTGGATTTTGTCTAGAGAGCTGCCTTCATATTCTTTCTCATGTACTTACACACCATTCACCCAGAACTTTCAGAAACATTAAAACATCAATATCAATTGTTATTCCATCAACGTCAGTATTTACACTATCCAGACACCAAGCATCCTAAAATGGGTTTCTATACAATTCATTCCATATCATTACCCATCAGCCCGTCATAACCCATAACCCTCAAAATACATAACCTATGCTCCCACGGGTCATGTTCGCACTAACTGCACAGTGCACTCCCACGGCATTTTTCTTCAATCAACTCGTTCCTCGGGTAGAAGAACAACATTCTCACCTTGCTCAAGATCACCTATACCATAAAACATTCTATGAGCTAAGGCTCAGTAAGCTTCATAAATGAAAATGCATGTGCTATTCATAAAAATCATGCTGTTTTCTTTCTGTCTTTAATTTCTTTTATATCTCTGGAGTAGGCACACCTTATGGTCCAAACCTTACGGGACGGCCATACTCGCTCTTTAAGAAAATAAAGTAGGCACACATATTGGTCCAAACCTTACGGGATGGCCATACTCGCTCTTTAAGAAAATAAAGTAGGCACACCTATTGGCCCAAAACTTACGGAACGGCCATCCTCCTTTTCCACCCACATATTACTCTTACGTACTTTCTTTCATTTCATTTGTTATCTTTCTTGCATAAAAACTTATGCATAAATTCATTTTCTGTGCTTTCATAAAAACAGAATGCATGAATGCATAAACAATACATATCCTCAGTTTAACATAATCATAAACATAACATAACTATCTAGACAGATCTATCCATCAACAACTAATTGTATAACCTAATCTACCCTACCACATAACCGTAAACCATATACCTAACAATCTACATACAACATCAATTTCCTCAATCAATAAACTCTCTTATGGTGTAGGCCAAGTCGGCCAAACAAATCATGAAGACTTACCTGTCGTCCTTATAAAGCCGAGCTCCGTCCACGAGCGTCGTTCACCTAGAATATTTCACAATAATCATCACCCCCTAATACATTCATTATTTCGGCTAACTACGTCCAATAATCATAAATACGGTACTGCCTAACCGTTTCTAACATAACCCGATTATTTTCGACAAAATCCTAACGAAACCCTAATCATTTAACAACTCAAAAATTAAAAACTAACGTCTCAAAACTATAGATCCTTACCTAGTATGCAATTTCTGGAAGAAAACGTGAAGGAAGGTTGAAGGTCGGAGGAGGAAACGTTGAAAAACCGTGGAGAATCGTCGTTGGAAGCCAAGTCGCCAAAGAGAGGAGAAAATGCTCTCTGGTGAAAGAAATCGTGAAATGCACAAGGGAAGGAGGGTTATTTGATTTTTATAAAACTTAACTTACTAAATTACTATTTTGCCCCTCCAATTAATCCTTTCTTGTTTTGTTAATTAGCCTATCGATTTGGTTTCTCCAAACTTCCTTATTCCTCCAAATACTCCGATTTACTCCTATAGTTTTAATAAAACTCCACGTTCACAAAACGAGTTTAATTTACCATTTTTAGGAAAATGCCAATATATGGTGAAAAACTGAAAACCCGTAAAACCGAGTGTTACAGTAAACCTGCTGATACAAATTGTAAGATTCATATAACCCTGGGGTTGGAGTGAATCGGGTTTTCTAAAAATTTTCGTGTGATTAAAAACTTTATAGTTTGTTATTTTAAACTATATGTTTTCTTTCTTACTTAACAAGTTATTTTTAATACGCAGTCAAACCATAACAGCAATAAATAGATAGAAAAAGAGATAGCAAACACATTTGTTAATGCGATTCAGCCAAACTGCCTACATTCGTGCTTCAAGACTCCACTTGAAGATTTTTGTCCCAATAACCCTAATGGTTACAAATGATTAAACTTTCGACTCTCAATTAAACCTTACAATGACTCTTCATGGACGTCGTTGATAAGTGTGTATTTTACACACTTATTTATACTTTTTATACTTAATTTGATAAGTTTTTCTCAAGTATTTGAAGGAATTTGATGTATTTTGTGTAAGTATGCAGACAATTTACCTAAAACAGGAAGATAGAATGGAAGAAGTTGAAGAGGAAGAATGGAAGAAGTGAGGAAGAAAAGAAAGAAAAGGCGAAATTAGTTGAAGAAAACAGAAAAGATGCCGATCGATTGGCCATTTTGGGCGGTCGATTGGCGGAAGAGAAAATAAATCGCACGAGACAGAGAAGGTGCCGATCTATCAGCCATTTTGGGCAATTGCTCGGCTGAAGAGAAGAATTTTGGCAAGGCAACAGAGGAGTAGCCGATCGATCGGCCATTTGGGGCGATTGATCGGCCAAAGAAAAGTTATGCAATACATGAGAAGACATTGAGGCGATCGATCGGCCATTTCAGGCGATTGATCGGCTATCGTTAAAAAAATCTTTAAACAAATTTGGTAAATTGGTTTTGTTGAATCTGGGCCGTTGATCTGATGGAGAGGAAAGGAAACTAGACCTAAAGAAAAAGAGGGAACGAGTGGCAGAGGGTATTCTAAAGATTATTATAAAGAAGTTTTCGTGAGAGAGTTTTTGGCAGGAAGAAAAATCTAGAGAGCGGAGGAGATTATTTAGAGGAAGGAATTCACACTTCAGACGACGAAAGCCGGGGATTCGCGTGGATATCATCATAGTTTTTCTCTTCACTTTCATTATTTATTTATGAACATCTTTATTATTCTTGTTGTTTTTCTTTATTTTAACATGAACTAAATTTCTCTTCTAGGGCTACGATATAGCCAGACGATGTTTATTTTCTATTTCTTTGTTTAATTAAATTCAATAAGTATTTCTTCCAATAGTGTTGACACATTTAATTTTCGTTCTTAAAGCTTGTAAATTTCTGGCAAATCTTTACTTGATTTTTGGGGTGTTTTGAGACTGAGAGGTGATAAACACCCGAGCACTGAAATTAATGTCATAAATATGCGTAGGCTAGAGATATACGGTATTGATGTGATCATTTTGATTTTTTAATTTAATTGTATTTGATTAATGTAGGATTTGATACTGAGAAGTGATAACCTATTAATCAAATAAACTAAGCAATACTCGAGAGAGATTGTATTAGAATTTAGCGAAATCGATCATCAACATAGGGAGAATACTTATGAATGAAATAAATGTTGTCTTGGTGAAATCGTAATACCTAGGCTTTTATTAATTAAATTTAATCTCATTTTATCTATTTCGTTATTTCACATTAGTTTATTTTACTTGTTTTGATTGTTTAACTTAATTTAAATTCTTAAAACCATAAAACGTGTGTTCAATTTAAAATTAAAATTAATAAATTCGATTATTAATTAACAAGTTCTCGTGGGTTCGACACTCTACTTATCATTTTATTACTTGTTGTGACTCGTACACTTGCAAAATAATTTTTCACAACAGTCGTCCTTTTTACTTGATTAAGCTTACAAGTGTCAAAACAAGCTTACTGACTCTTCATAAGCATCACCTTCTCAATTTCCACAAATTAAAAAAGACTAGTGGAAAAATTGAAGTACAAGACCTAACTCTTTCAAGGATTAACAATCTCATGGTTTTTGCAAGTTCTTTTGGGCAACTACTGTGATAGTCGGCTCTTCAGGTTCTAGCATTCACGCATATATTCTCAAATGGTTTGATGCTCTAGACCAGGCTTCTGCGGATTTCACTAGGTTGCTACTACATGTATCCGTAACCAAAACAGCTTTCGGGACTATAAATCCATGAGTTTTTCCATTTTGCATATGGCTTAGTACTGAGTCCGCACTTGATCTCACGGCGTCTGCACAGAGTGATCTTCAGCACTTTGATTCCTTTTTTGATTAAGTCCCAAGTCGTAATTTTATCATTTTCTACATAGACTCGATAAACATTTAAATAAAAATCCAAATACCCATTTTCAGAGAAATTTTAAAGAAAATATAATTTGTACATTTCTAAATATAATTCATTCAGAATATATTCATCTGTAATTTAAACTTAATACATCTCACTACCTCATAACAATATATTCAAATAATTATAATCATCATCAAAATAATTAGGTTTAATTCCTATTTGGCAAAAAAAAAAAAAAAAAAACTAGTTTTAACCAAATTATAACTTGAGAGATTTTTGGAGGAGGTCACTCTTCTAACTAATGCTCCGTGAGTTCTGAATTAATGGAATCCGTGGGAAATTACAATTGGCAACATAATAATCTTAACTATAACTTTTATAACCTTTTAAGGAAGAATCATCCTTACTTTGCTTGGAACTAGTTTTCAGTACGTGCAAGGCAGTACGCATCAAGTTTTACATATTTTTTAGTGCACATAATTTTTGAGCCTAGAAACAAAAACTAATTAAAAAGATATATGTGATATTATTACGTTGTTTGAATTTTTAGAAGAAAGAAAAACATCCAGAATGAAAAATATTTTCAATATTTTGACAATACAGACATGTTTGCAGCAATAGCTTGGTAAGAGAATAAAAAAAATTATTTAAATATTGTTAGAAATATTTTAAACCTACAACAAACTAATTTCTAAAATGATGTTTGAATGGTAGCCTATGTACAAATCGAATGATTGGATGTTAAAAAGTTGCATAAATTGCACTAATACCTAAAAATACTCAATTAATCATACGATAGGTTTACACATCACACATCAGAAAAATATATATGATTAAACAAATCACATAACTTTCCTTTAGTATACAATGATGTCTAGTACGTACATCATCCACTGTGTTATCCCATGCATCAATACTCAGCCATATTATATCACGTGTCTAAACATTCTACTCTCGAATGTTAAGACATCCTACTAGCCCATTGTCTAGGTCGAACACAAAGACATTAAACTAGCCACTCATCAGTTATACACATTACTATTGCATGTAATATGAACCATGCAACTTATGCTTATTTATTAAACAAAATGCTGTATAAATTATGTCAATGCCTTCATTTGAATGTTATTTAATCATGTTCTAAATTCGTGGCAAACTCTTATCTAGAACTCTAGAAAATGCAATTGTACAAAAAAGTGTGCAGTCTGGGTGCTGTTGTCCTCCGCCTAGGACAACAGTTCTCTACATTTTAAATTTCATTTATTTGAGCCTTACTACCCTTTGTAGTCACGTATTATTTTGAAACATATTATCAGTGCTGCCCATTAGCACTACTAGGCTCTCAATGAACAATTTTGAGTTTTTTTGCAATTCTAATTTGAATTCCTTCAATATCCATCACAATTAGAAGTTTTCGATGTTCTAAACATCCATACATGCTAATTTAACCACCAAGAACATTTATACACAGTTTATTTCAAGAATTATAATGAATTCAACACTATTTTTGCAAATATTTGCAAATAGAGAGGGTATGAAGTAACTTACATAAAATCTTAGTTTCTAAACTTTTACACTAAAATGTTCCTCTTAATGTTTGGAACAATTTTTGTGTTGATAAGTTACATCAAAATGGGACGGATTTCCTCTGGTCACCACCTCTTGTTTCCTCGTCTCTTCTCTCCCTTTTCTCTCTTCTTTCACAATAACCTTAAGCAAAAGCGAGATAAATCTCACTTTTTGATTAACTTATTAATTATTTCAATGTTACTTTACAGTATTGTACCATTTGTCCTAGCTAAATTAATTTAATTAATACATGATATGTATCAAATCCTCATTGGCTGATAAACTTTCATCGCACCAATAGCAAAATCACGTCACAATGTGTCTATATGACCCATTTTATATTCTTCAGTTCCAAGCATAACATTCATTCTCAATCTTCGAAAGTCAAAATTTAACTTTAACCATTCTAACATTAATGTTAACTTCTAATGTTTATAACTTTTCTACTTCAAATCAATTGACTTAATTTTACAATCAATTCGTTCCTCAGGGTTTTTAGTTCAACAACCTAAATTGACTCATACTTTTAATTACATTTGATTAGTCAATTTTCTAACCGAAGTCAATCTCACTCAAATGACTTCCAATACAATGGTCTAATTTCCAAATTTTTATACTTTAAACTTGATTATCATTCTAATCATAATTTAGTATTTGAATCATGATTAGTATTGTTAACTTAAATCCATGCCATCACAAGATGTATAGAGAGAAAGGTTAGTTATCTGTTACAACCCAAAAGTGTGCACAAAGGAAACAAAGAACAATTCGGCCCTCAGAAAGAATTAACTGTGTGACAGCCTGCCATGTGAAGGCAACGAGGGCTTAGTGTAAGAGTCCTGTCTGTACCAATGGGGGTACACAATTGCTCATTTCTTGAGAGAATAGAAAATGCATGGTTTATAAGTAGAATTCTCTTCCTACCTAGTACAACGAGTTTTGGACTAACCGCAATAATAAATATGTACTGGGAGCACTAAGAGACGCTACAAATACTATGAGAGTCACTGCCCAATTAGAAGTGTGACCAAAGAGTACGTTAAGCCCCAAGTGGGGAGATTATGACAGCCCACCATGTGAAGGTAAGGAGGGTCCAGCCCATACTAGTCAAACTGCACAATCTCACATCGCTTAGGAGAGTGAAAATTCCTAGTTTATAAGTATAATTCCTCTTCCTACCTGGTACAATGCGTTTTGGGCTAACTTCAATAACAAATTTGTGCGGACTTTGGCCCAAAGTGGACAATATTGTACTGAAAGCAACGAGAGATGTTACAAATAATCAACCCAGTTTGCTACTCACACTCACAAAACTGAACTAGGAAATTCTGGAAAAATTAAAATTCCTCTCAGTGGTAAAATCGACATTTGTTTAAAACATCAAAACCTTACAGCGGAAGAAATTTATGTAAGGAACAAGGCCATTACGAAAACAAACTAGAAAATCTTTCAGTTTAAATAAAAAAAAGACGTTCGAAACATCTCTGCAACAACTACAGCTAGTTCAACGCTACAGGGCGATCTGGCATCCACAGAGTCTGTCGTCCACAACCTTGGACGACGTACTCGTCTACGACTCTTGACAAGCGACTTTAGACGTCGCGACTCTGGACGACGTACGCTGAACGACATCGCTTTGGACGATATCACTTCAGACAACGTTAATTTAGAAGACACCGTTTCGACAACACTCTGGACGACAACTTTGGACGATGACTCTTCCATTAATCTCTATGACAATTTGGACAACTGTCCCTCGTCGTCCACGGCTACATAGACTTATCGCCTACGGATTTTCGTCCACAGACTTACTTAGACTTATCGTCCAAAGACCACGTGACTTTAATGTCTTCGGTCCACGTGACTTCATCGTCCACGGGTTACATAAACTCATTGTCCACAGACTAACGTCCATAGGCTTACTTAAATTTATCGTCCATAGGCCACGTGACTTTATCGTCCCCGGTCCACGTGACTTTGGACTACTACTTAGCCTTCAATTTTGGACGACTGTTCTTGTCCACAGAATGGACGACTGTTTTCCCTTACAACCTTGGACGACTATTCCTATGACAGAACATATCTTAACCGATTATACACTAATCGGTGGACGATTCTGACTACAAGAGAACTTATAAAATTTTGACAGCAACCATTCAAAACAACGTGAATCCATAACTTACTCAAAATCCAGACAAAAAACTACAGTTAAAACCAACCAAGTTTCATTGTCAGAATAATTTCAAAAACGTATCAAAACATTAAAACTACCACTGTTATTAAGATTCCCAGCACACATTAGCTAAACATTTATCCACTAAATTCCACACATACTTCCACTGGTTAAATCGCCTCATCAGTTACCAAACAGTTGCATGAATGCACTCCTCCAACTGCCTCTATTCCTTAATATACTCGGAGAACTCACCTGTAGTCACCACTGCACCTACATCACAAAACTCATCTATTAGCCTAATGCTAAATAAGCAGAGCAATAATGAAATGAAATGAAATGCTGAAACATAAACATTATTCATGCAGTTTCTACTCTCATAGCTTATGTTGTATTTATGTTCGTACCCTGTTGATCCACATGTTCGATGGGAAGCGGATCATTTTTCCCAAAGTAAGTATCATCTGACTCGATTAAGGGGCAAATTAGTTCCCTTAATAGCTGTTCATGATCCCCATGTTCGATGGGAAGTTAATCATTTTTCCCAAAGTATGTATCCTCTGACTCGATTAAGGGGCAGATTAGTTCCCTTAATAGTTAATCTGATTCAATCTGTTCATGCCTTACCATGCCACTATATATGTAAATTCATTTTCGTATTCTTTCAAAAACATGATACCTACCAAACCAAAAATCATACAAAACATACATATACCCTACTGTTTTGTGATATAGGCCCGAAGGTACACACATACTCTACTTATTTGGCTTCCTGAGAGATTCTTGGTTGTAAACTACTTCAAGAGTTTGCTCACCTAAAATCATAAACACAACATTAATTAAATCTTCACTAAACTTCATTCTAAACCATCTAGAAATCTAAGGAAGCTAGTTGGGAATTCTGTTCTTCGTGTATTTCCCGATTCACCACAAAACCTGAACCCAACTCTCACTTACAGTACTCTTAAAACACTCATCTACAACCCCTCTATTAACTAACCACTAAAATAGCAAGAAATCAAAGTAAAACTCGCCTAGGTTGAAGAAATCGGGTAGGAGAATCGCCGGGAGAAACCTGCTGAGGTAAGCATCAAAAAGGGAAGGTGGAATAAGGTGGCGGCTAAAACCCTTCATTTAGATCATATATTTCACAAATTTACACATATGCCCTTGTCAATCCAAACTTTAACCTAACAATTGTTTTTCTCATTTTCCTCAATTAACATACTCAAGTAATTAGTCATATCCCCCTTAATTCCATAAAAACGTACACCACAATCGTCAATTCAAGTCAATAATTGCCAGGTGCTACATAATATCAGAGCAACTATCCAACCAGAAGTGTGGCTGAAAAAGATGTCAAGTCCCAATGGGAGAGATTGTGACATCCTGCCATGTAAAGGTGAGGACAGTGTGAGGACCTAGCTTATACCAGTTAGAGTGCCCAATACCACATCGCTTGGGAAAGTGAAAAATACGTGGTTTATAAGTGGAGTTCCTCTTTCTACTTAGTAAAACGCGTTTTGAACTAACTTCAAGAACAAATTCGTACAGATTTCACTTTAAAGTAGACAATATTATACTAGGACTACTGGAGAATATTACAAAATGTCTAGCCCACTACAAAATTCATTGGCTAACAAAGAAGACATAGAACCTAACAATTAATATTAGGGAAGCCGGCGTCAGCCACAATCACATAATACAACAATAAAAATCCAAGAAAAAATGAGTTTGTGGAACCACCATAATACGAAGTTTCCAAAACTAAAAAGAAAAGAAACTAAACAATAGTACCACAATGTCTCACAAAAATTAATGCTCAAATATAGAAATAAAGTAAACAAATAAGCTAATCTTACTCTGGCTACTCCAAATCTCTCGAAGGACGACCTAAAAGGAAGAGTCAATTTAAAGTGTATTGAATAAATATAATAGAGATTATAAGCGTTATGTTTAGTGTTTTAAATAGCATGTTTGGATGCAATAAGTATTAAAATGTGTCCAAAAAATAGGTTTCAAGAACTATCAGTTGGATCAAGTGAAAATAGTTCACCATATTGTGGTAAGTAGTAAAAAGTAACTCATATATTGGACTATTAGTGAAAAAAATCACTCTTGAACTCTAAGCATCAATGTCATAGTGGTCAGGGAGAAGAAAATGATTTTTAGATAATTGCAACGTAAAACAACCACCTTGGTCAAATTTAAAGATTTTTACCTAAGAGCACAAGAATATTTGTCCTAGTACTGTAAAAACACCTTCTCGTAAGATTGAAGGTGCATAACAAACAACAATCCTCTTTGGAGTCAAACAAAGTAAGTACGCACACTAAATATGAATAATAATAATAAATGCATGCACAAAGTAAACATGTATACAAAACATAGATGTTCGATAAAACCAGCATGCTGTAAGATAGAGTATATCATCTTGAGCCTAGGCTATAACTCAAATTATAAGTTTTGCAACTATGTAGTGTACGGCTGAACATGAGAAACAAAACCTCTACCTCATAATTAGTTTGTACACTAACATTCAAACAATCTGATATTTGAGATGTCAAAATAGTCCGTCGAAACTCAGTACCTATGGTCATACTCATGGCATTTCCCTTTTATGACTCTCAGAATGCATGTAAGAACTGATAATTGGGATATGAACTAAATTGGATACACTATGAAAATAACCCACAAAAGGCTCTAAAAATCTCTAATTAGGGTGTTGCAGTGCCCATATTGCCTTAAATGCTATGTCTTCTAACTTTGAACATCACGACACCAAGCTTCACAAATTCCCCAGCATGACACGTGTTGAATTCCTAGGCATTATAGAAGAACATTCAAGTGTTACAGCGTCATGTTCGATCTTTCATCAAATTTGATTTTAAACTAAAAAAGACCAATCCTATAATGTTTTCACACATAAATTTCAAATTTCCAAGTATCAATTTTACCTTTGCAATTGAAATCGTATCTCTAGGTCAAAAATACAAAATTTTACTCAAAACTCCAAGAATCAAATAAATTCGGCTTACCTATCAAAGATTCTTCAATTCCCATCATAGATGAGTAGTATTGCAACACTAGTCGAGCACTAACTAATTCTACAGTAAACGTAATCAAAGTTTCATTCTTGCGGTCTCTCCTACTTAGGAAAATTTGTCTTAAAAATTTAAGAAAACTTCAAAATTACCACCAAACAAGTGCAATGTCTTGAATACGTAGCTGATTCACAACCTAATTTTCTCTCAGGTTCCTCCTTATAAGATACGCCTTCCTAAAAAACACATCTATCCAGGGTATTAGATATAATAAATCTGTGGTGTACTTCCTCAATCCCAGCTACAAGTAGGAGATTATGTGTGTAGCTTGGAGGAAAATTCAATCTATAGGCCACAACACCTAGCCTGCTAAATAATCTCAAACAATCTAATATATCTGCCAGCCAACTTTCCCTAGACAACAAAATGACCAACTCCCAGTCTTGGTCTAACATTTAAAGAAATGAAGTCCTCAATTTCAAACTCAACCTCTTTCTTCAAAAAGTCTGTATAACTCTTATGCCTAGACTTTCTTTAGTCCATCCTAACTAAATGAACCTTCACATTCGTCTACTAAATTAAATATGGTCAAATTGTCACTCTCTCCTCTGACTTAGCCCAACATAAGGGTAATTTCCATTGTCTCTCATATAGGGCCTCATATGGTAGTGCTTAGCCCAACATAAGGGTAATTTCCATTGTCTCTCATATAGGGCCTCATATGGTAGTACAACAATCTAGTATGGTAACTGTTGTTACAAATAAATTCAACTAATAGTAAATGATTCATCCAATTATCACAAGAAACTTAGATATTAGATATCAACATGTCTTCCAAAAAATTTGGATTGTCCTCCTAGACTGTCTATATGTCTAAGGATGATGGTAGTGCTCAAATTTAACTCAGTACCTGAATCTCTCTGCAAATCTCTCTAAAGCTTCAACAAAATCCTTAAATCTCTATTTGAAAAAAAAAATACTAGAAGAAATGCCACTTAGACGAATGATGTTCTCCAAATGAAGCTCAATCAACTTCGATAGAGAGAAATCCGTTCTAACTAAAATAAAATATGCAGATTTCGTCAATCGATGAACAATCGCCCAAACCACATTATTTCTCTACACAATCCTTGATAACTTGGTCACCAAATCCACATTAATCTCATGCCACCTCCACGTTGTAGTAAGTAAAGGCTATAATAACTAAATCGGTCTTGATATTTAGTCTTAATCTATTGATGGGTCAATCATCTAGCCGTATTTTGTCATATCACACTTAATGAAAGTCCACCAATACTGGCATTTCAATTAATGGTACATCTTTCTGCTTACAAAGATGAACAACAAACCTCAACTTATGACTCTCAGCTAAAACAATCTATCTCAAATCTACCTCATAAGGCACCACAACTCTTTCATTAAAAAGCACAGTTCCATCAACAATGATTTTTCAACCATCAATATATTCACCATTCTGCAGCTAATCAAATTCTTCTTTAACGTCATAAACTTGCAATTGGACTTCCTTTACACATGCAAATTGTTTGACCATTCTCATCATAATATTGCAGGTTAAAATTCCCACCAGATTTTTTTTGCAATTCTCTAATAGTAAACAAGAAACTAAACTTTGAGGGCATTGACTAAATACAACAGCTACAACGTTGGGTTTAACTAGGTGGTATTCTAGGGTAATAGTCTTCCATGTACACATTCCATTTATCTCCATTATCTGATATTTATATCTCGTTGTGCAAAAAATACTTTAAACTTTAATGATCTGACAAATTTCAAATTCATGTAATACAGTTATTTCTTTCAAATTTTCAAAGAAAAAATAATTGTCACCAACTCCAGGTCATGAGTGGGGTCATATCCTGTTTCATTAATACACATTCAAGTCAAACTCTTGAGATGACAGTATAAATCGTGTACTGTAATTTATTACTAGCACTGTCAAAATCGGCGCAGAAGTCAATATATTCTTTAACTCCTCAAAACACTTACTCAATTTCCATTTCAGGAAAACTTTACATCATTATCGGTCAGTTGTGTCAATGAAAAGGCAATATATGAAAAATTTCCTACAAAGTGATTGAAATAACAAGCTAGTCTCAAGAAACTTCAAACCTAGGTCACATATTTTGGTGGCTTTCAACCAAATACAATCTTGATCTTAGCTAGATCCACTTAAATACCATCTTGAGAAATAAGATGGCCTATAAATTTTAGCTCTATCTGTACTTCTCTATTTTATCCTTCAGCTGATGTCTACAACACAATCCTCATATTCTCGTATGCTCATCACAAGTCCTAGAGTATACCAGTACATAGTCGATGAACACAAGCAAAATGATCCACATACAGTTGAAAACTTGATTCATCATATCTATAAAAAGTGGTTGAGTCATTGGTTAATCCAAATGGTAGAATCATAAACTCAAAATACTTATGACGTGTCTAAAAAGTTGTCATGGGAATATTCTTTTCATGTGTCTTCAATTAATGATAACCTTATCTTGAATTGATTGTAGAAAGTACCTTTGTCCACTCAACCTATCGAATAGTTTATCAATCATCGGTAAAAGATACTTCTTTTTTGTCACGTGACAAAACCTTTTGTAGCTAGTGTCAAGCTAAACATAATAGACAATCAGGAAAGAATATTAGGTCTTTGATTCTTCATTAATGGAATTTGTCCCACTATTTATATCCTTAATATATTGAGACATTTTCACAAACTTTGCATGATGCTCCAAGACTATGAGCTTCTCTAAAGGTAAGTCGTGATAGACATTGATCATATTCTGCATATGCCCAACATTGCAGTAATTGTCTTGAAAAATGCCCTCAAACAATGAGCATCTCATGTCCTCAACCGAGTAGTCCAACCTTAACGATTTTCACCATATCTCTGCTATAGTCTCAAAATAAATGGGGCGAAGCTAACTCTCTAATATGCCAGAATGCCCATATAATTTAGATTCTTAAGCATTATATGAAACCAATTACTTACTGCATGTGGTTCTGGTCCACCCTAAAAAAATAGGTGGATTCATATGCCCAAATTTCTTTAAAGAAATTCATATGACGGGTCTCTAGATCGTGCACCCCGCCATCTCTAGGAAAGCTATGTAGAACATCTCTCAAGGTTGTAGGCTTCGACTCAGCAAGCTATGTTGTCTAAGTTGTAGGTGCATGAATGTCACTTTTAGGAGGCATATTAATAGATCTGGAAATTTATACGAGATCTTAGTACAATGTCCTGCATAGAAATCTATAAATCTTTTATATATTATCACACTATATATCTTATTAATATCACTTTCAAGACGTTCATCCTCACTCGCATACCATAAATTTATGTTACGACAAAAAAAATGGATAATGACATAAATGAGTGATCTGAACCTCGAGAGGAAATAATCACCTGCCCTTCAATAAAATTCATTGACTCGTAGTGAAAGACTTAAAACTAATAATTAATATTAGGGAAGTCAGGGCCTGAAAATGTTGGGATAAAGTAAAGGTTCAACAATGAAGTGAGACAATATAACAATAATTGTTAACTTCAAACCCAAGAAACGTACACCCAGAAGGATTCACAGTTTAACTTGAAAGACACAAAAGAGAGTTCTATTCGTCGCACTTTTATTCTACCTATTTACAGAGCTTTTATACTAAATAAATAGCTTAACAAAAACATAAAAATAGGAAACCATTTACGTGTATCCCGCACGTTACAACAGAAAGATAACAGGAAAGAGAGAAGATGTAGCATGGGTCGTTTCCGCCTTTCACTCGATCAGGATTTGGACTTACGCAACTTGATCATATCTGGATTATCTGCTCACATTACTCCCCCTAATCCTAACTTGGCTCCAAATCACGGACTCCGAGTAGCTGACAAATGACAGCTAACTTCACTCCTGACAATGCTTTTGTCAATGAATCAGCCCGCTGTTCTTTAGTGTTGACAAACTCCACCACAATCTGTCTCTTCTCAACACATTCTCTGATAAAATGAAACCTTGTATCTATGTGCTTACTACGACCATGAAATACTGGATTCTTCATAAGGGCTATGGCAGATTTGTTATCAACAAATAAAGTTACCGGCTTTGGCTCTATATCGGTTAACTCACCAACAAGACTCCTTAACCACAGAGCTTGGCAAGCCGCATCTATTGCTGCCATGAACTCAGCCTCACAAGATGAAAGTGCCACTGTCTTCTGCTTCTGTGAGTTCCAGGACACCAATTTTTCATTAAAGTAGAAAGCCATTCCACTTGTGCTTTTTCTCCCATCGTGATCACTAGCTAAGTCACTGTCCGAATAGCCGAATATACCAAATACCTGGGGTCTCTTCACATAAGCAAGTCCAAAATGGATTGTGCCTCTCAAATATCTGAGAATCTGCTTAACCACCTTGTGATGCATTATTGTAGGCTTGTCCATGTATCTGCTTGTCATTCCTATTGCATATGAGATGTCTAGTCGTGTGTGCAACAAGTATCTGAGACAACCAATGATATGTCTAAACTCTGTGGCATCAACTGGAGTCCCTTCCAAGTCTTTGTGTAGTTGCGTCTTGGGCTCCATCGGATACTTTGTGGCATTGCAATCTACCATCTTGAACTGAGACAAGATTTTCTTAGCATAGGCTGATTGTTTAAGTAATATTCGACCCTTCTGTTGTTTCACCTTAAACCCTAAGTAATAAGAGAGAAGACTCAAGTCACTCATTTCAAATTTTGTCATCATTTGCTGCTTGAACTTGTTGACTTCTTTGACGCTTCTTCCTGTTACAATTAGGTCATCAACGTACACTCCAACAATCACTCTTGCTTCTCCTTTACTTCTTATGTACACTGCCTGTTCTTGAGTACATTTTCTGAAGCCTAGCTCTTTTAGACTCTTATCCAATCGAATGTTCCAAGCTCGTGGAGCTTGCCGTAATCCATAGAGGGCCTTTGACAGCCTATACACCTTATGCTTCTGGTTTTGTACCTCAAACCATTCTGGTTGGGTGACATATACTTCTTCTTCTAACTCCCCATTAAGAAATGCTGACTTCACATCTAGATGGTGTACCTCCTAGCTTTGATTTGCAGCAAGTGCAAGAATGACTCGAACAGTGTCAAGTCTAGCTACAGGTGCAAACATCTCTTCGAAATCGATGCCTTGCTTTTGTACGTAACCTTTAGCCACCCATCTTGCTTTGTGCTTAACGACCTGCCTATCTGAATCTTTCTTTAGTTTGAACACCCACTTTAGGCTGATGGGTTTGTGGCCTGATGGGAGCTCAGTTAGGGTCCAGGTGTTGTTTTTTTCAATGGATTTCAACTCCTCCTTCATTGCTTCGTACCAGCAGGTTTTGATTACAGCTTCTTGGTAACAGGTTGGTTCTTCAGACACCACCATCATCACCTCACTCTCTTCTTCATCGATAGCAACCACTTCCTCAGTATTGGCGTAAATCTCATCGATTGACCTAAAACGAATAGGTCTGTCTTGGGACTCAGGGGTGATTGTCACCAGGTGCGGTGTAGCCTCATAAGCGTTTGACGGAAGTATAGGTGAACATAACATTTCTGCCGCTGGTGATGTGACATCTTCAGCGTCTGCATCATCAATTGATTCATCAAAATAGAATGCATCCAACATGATGAACTTCGACGACGGCCCTTCATTACTATCACCTGCATTCCTTGACCATTTGAGATTTTCTTGAAAAATGACATCTCTACTTACTTGTAACTTGCTATGGCTTGGGTCAAATAGGCGATGAGCTTTGCAACCTTCCTCTACACCCAAATATACCATGGGCGAGCTTCTGTCGTCAAGTTTCTTGAGATGAGGAACTGTGTTTTTCGCATATGCCACACAGCTGAACACTCTTAAGTGTGCGAGGTGTGGCTTTCTTCCCATCCAAGCTTCAAATGGGGTGCGCTCTCCTAGTGCCTTAGTTGGGAGACGATTCAGCAGATAGACTGCATGTCTAACCGCCTCTCCCCAGAATCTTGCAGGCACATGCATGCTTTTGAGTAGAGATCTTGTCATGGCCATCACTGTGCGGTTACGGCGTTCCACAACACCATTCTGTTGCGGTGTGTAGGGAGCTGTGAGGTGCCTCTCAATCCCTTCGTCTTCACAGAAATGGGTGAACTCAGTGGATAGGAACTCGCCACCGCGATCCGTCCTGAGTGTTTTGATCTTGTACTCAGTCTTGTTCTCTGTCAGAGACTTGAACTTCTTGAATGTCATGAAAGCATCATTCTTTGCGGCCAATACATACACCCACATCCACCTAGTGAAATCATCAACAATTAAAAGAAAATACTTATTACCACCGAGTGTACATGGTGAGATTGGCCCACAAATATCAGCATGGAGGAGTTCCAATGGCTTCTCTGCTCTGTATTTTGTATGGTACGGGAACGTCAACCTTGGATGCTTGGCTATCACACACGCCTCACATAACTTGTTTGACTGGGATAACAATGGCACACCAACTGCCATTTTCTTCTCCCCCAAGAGCTTCAAGTCATGGAAGTTGACATGGCCGAGTCTCGCATGCCATAACCATGCTGGGTCATCTAGGCTTGCTAGGAGACAAACCTGTTTGAATGTCTTCAACTTTATCTTGTACAAGCGATTTTGTGTTCGCTTCACCAACATCAAGAGCTTCCCACTCTTGTCAAACACCTTCATGGTATCTCCTCCCATGTGTACCTCATTCCCGTCTTCTATTATTTGTCCAAGGCTTATAATGTTACTACAAAGTTTGGGAATGTAGTATACCTCTTGGAGAACTTTCTGATCGCCGTTCTAGCAATCAAACACAACTATCCCCTTTCCCTTGATCTGGATAGTTAATCCATCGCCGAACTTCACCCTCCCGGTGACAGCTTCATCCAATTCTTGGAACTTCTCGCGATGCCTAGTCATGTGATTGCTTGCACCATTGTCAAGGTACCAGACGTCTTCATTTTGTCCCTTCTTGTTGCCACGGTACATCTCTGGCAATAACCTCTCTTCGCTGAGTAGTATAGCATCCTGCTGCTCACGCTTAGTATGCGTCACCTCCTGGGACACGGCCATCAACAGTGATGGCTCTTCATCGGTGGCGCGAGTGAGATGAGCTTCATCGTCACGACGCTTGCTGCAGCAATTAGACGCGTAATGTCCCATTTTCTCACAATTGAAACACTTTATGTGACTCTTGTCACGAGTACCACTGCTGGTGCTGCTAGTACCTCCTGTATTGTCTTTGCGCTGCCCACCACGACCACGACCGCGCCCTCGTCCACGCCATTTGCCACGATCAGGGCCGTTGGACCCACGCCCCTTTCCTTCTAACGAGGTGTCACCGTTACTCCCCTTTTGTCGCTCTTGCCACTCGGCATGAGTAAATAAAAGTTGACCCTCAGTACCGTTGGTGTTGCCACGTAATCGCATTGTTTGTTCCTCATACGCCTTTAATCGCCCTATAGCTTCCTCAAATGGGATGGTCTCAAGGTCGTAGAACTGTTCGATCTCGGCGACGACGGGGAAGAATTTCTCAGGAACAGAGTCGAGCAGCTTCTTAACCAGAGAGGAATCTTCAAGTGTATCACCAAGGGTGGAAAACTTGCTGGTTATTGCACTGAGTTTTCCGGCGAATTCATCAATCGTCTCGGTCTCCTTCATCCGAAGGGCATCAAATTTTCTCTTTAGTGTCTGTACACGCACCTTCTTGAATCGATCACCACCCAGGTACCTCATCTTGAGGCTATCCCAGGTATCCTTTGTTGTCTTCTTCTTTGCGATCTGGAGAAGGATGTCTTCTGGAACACACTGCAAGATGTATGCCCGCGCTGCCTTATCCTTTTTTCCATCCACTCGTGCTCCTTCTGTTGGCTCCACCGCCTCCCAAACTCCTTGAGCATCAAGAATTGCCTTTGTTTTTATCGCCCATACCGCGTAATTGTGGGGGCTCATCATTGGATAGTGAAACAACACCCCGCCGTTCTCTTTCGCTGTATGCTGGTGGATAATCGACATTTTAGTGAAACCGTGAATACTTGGACGTTCAACACTGGAAGCTCTGATACCAAATGTTAACTTCAAACCCAGGAAACGTACACCCAGAAGGATTCACAGTTGAACTTGAAAGACACAAAAGAGAGTTCTATTCGTCGTACTTTTATTCTACCTATTTATAGAGCTTTTATACTAAATAAATAGCTTAACAAAAACATAAAAATAGGAAACCATTTACGTGTATCCCGCACGTTACAACAGAAAGATAACAGGAAACAGAGAAGATGTAGCGTGGGTCGTTTCCACCTTTCACTCGATCAGGATTTGGACTTACGCAGCTTGATCATATCTGGATTATCTGTTCACAATAATACTCCAAAGATAAAAAAAGACTTACAAGAACCATGATATGAAGTATAAAAAGCTAAAAATAAAGGAAACTAAACCAGAGTACTACAATATCTCCCTAAAATATAATGCTCAAATGAAGAAATAAACTAAGTAAATGTGATGACCCGAATGTGAACGTATGTGTACGACTGCGGGGCAAACCTCGGGTTGCGGGGCAAACCTCGGGATCTAAGCCGAGTGTAGGCGAATCCCGGACTTGAGTATAGGCGAATCCCGGGTCGTAAAGAGAGGGTTGTCACAATCCCACATCGCTTGGGAAAGTACATGAAAATGAAACATATGTAAGAGATCCCTCCCATGATAGCAAGACGCGTTTTGGAGCATGATTGGCAACGGATCCTATAAGAACTTCGAAGTTAAAAGTGCTTCGGCGAGAGCAATTCCAGGTTGGGTAACCTTCCGGGAAGTTCTCGCCAAACAAAGCCGTGAGGGGAGGATATTGGGCTGCGACCCAATCCCTAGAGCGGACAATATCTTGCTGGGAAGAGGGGTCGTTACAAATGGTATCAGAGCCTGTACCCAACCGAAAATGTGGCCAACGAGGACGTTTGGCCCCCGAGGGGGGGTGATTGTGATGACCCGAATGTGAACGTATGTGTACGACTGCGGGGCAAACCTCGGGTTGCGGGGCAAACCCCGGGACCTAAGCCGAGTGTAGGCGAATCCCGGACTTGAGTATAGGCGAATCCCGGGTCGTAAATAGGGGGTTGTCACAATCCCACATCGCTTGGGGAAGTACATGAAAATGAAACATATGTAAGAGATCCCTCCCATGATAGCAAGACGCGTTTTGGAGCATGATTGGTAACGGATCCCATAAGAACTTCGAAGTTAAAAGTGCTTCGGCGAGAGCAATTCCAGGTTGGGTGACCTTCCAAGAAGTTCTCGCCAAACAAAGCCGTGAGGGGAGGATATTGAGATGCGACCCAATCTCCAGAGCGGACAATATCTTGCTGGGAAGAGGGGTCGTTACAGTAAATTACTATATCTCAATCTTGTGTTGGCTGCTTCAAACTCCATAACTATGACCTAAAATGAGAAGGCAATTATAGTGAATTAACTTAACTCAATAGTAATTTCAAATGTTATATTCGATGGTTTAAAATAGTAAGTGTGCATGTAGAAGGGATAAAAACCAAAGATAAGTTTCAAGAACCATCAATGGAGCCAAGTGAAAACAATACATTTGTCATACCCAAAAAATTTCAACGCATTGTGGTATGTTACATTTGAAGAAATGTTATAGTTTGGTTATGTTTTAGTGTTAAGATGATTATATTAATAATTTCGATGAGGAGAAGTTGATGGATTTCTAGAAGTTAGTAAGTTTAATTGAGGGTTTTTAACCTTGGTAAGGTGAGATCATTTCAAAAGGGAAAATTCAAATCAACAAACTTGAAGTGTCGACCTATGGATAGCAAGCTCAAGGTGTTAACCTATGAAAAATAGGGGCCGACCCTTCTACTGGAAATGTTTAAATATTACGCATAATCAAAGAGAATATTCTTCAAGTGGTCTACCTGATTAGAAAGGGTTGACATTTCTCTTGAAAATGTTGAAATTTTAGGTAAAATTGAAGAGAAAATACTTGAAGTGTCGACTGGAACTTTAAAAGTCTTGACTGGAAAGTATAAAAATCCATCGAATTAGACTTAAATTAGGTGTTAAATGATGATGATTAACTTAATAAACCTATTCCGTGATGGCCAAGGCATTAAGGTGACTCATGGGTTTAGTTGCCAACACCTCCTTCTCCTTTCCTCTTAATAAATAGAGTTGTTTGCTTGCTATTCTTCTTCACATGTTGCAAACTTAGAAGTCACGAAATTTGCATCTTCCCATCATCCATTTTGAAGGTAAGGTAAGCCTTATTTGAAAATTCTTGAGGTTTAGCTCATAATACATCATAATCTATGCATCAAAAGTTATGAAATAAAGGTGTTGTGAAATGGTTTTCAAGAGAGTTGTATTGAACTTCAAGATTTACAATTTGATTCATCCTTTTATGCTTTGGAAAGTATTAAAATATTTTGAAATGCATGATGGTATTCGTGCATGTAAAGAACTTGCCATAAGAATTCATGTTACGCAATTATTATGAGATTGGTTAAAATCTTGGAAAAACTGTGCAGCTTTGGTTTATGAAACCGATGACCCATTAAATAAAGTTTTAAATTTACGATATTTTAGTATGTTATATTTGAAATCTTAATGGAACTATTGACTCTAGAAACAAGGGAATGGGTCAAAAGGATTGCAAGTTATAAATTGTTTAAGTTGGACAAAAATTGTGAGCACGAATCTGCACATGGTTTGGTTTTTGTAACACCGACCAATCTTAACAATTTTTAATACTTAAACAATTTTCGTGAAAGTTAATAGACATGTTAATGGAACTTTGGACATTGTAATTATGATAATTGGATTAATATTTGAAATTTATGAATTGTTAAAGTTGGAAGAAGCAAGTGAAGGACAAGCAGGATATCAATGCATGATGGAATTAATTGATGTGTTTATCATTGACGTGCAAGATGACTTACTCTGAATGGATTATATATACTAATATAAACTCTTTTAAGGAACCATGGGTTCAAGAATCACTCAAATTGGACAAGTATAGTAAAAGTTATGTATGTTTAAGTTATATGGGTATAATGAATGCTAACATGGAATTTGGTTACTTTTAGGTTGATCTTATCAAAAGGATAACCAAGTAATTTGTTGTGAATTTTTCTAAGAACCCAAACGATTTGCCTAACGCCCTACATTACAAGATGATAGGAATTTTTTGTTGGATCATATACATGATGTTATGGATTTAGTAAAAAATATAGATATACTTGCAATGATCAAGGATATGTTGTGATACAGAAGTAAATATAGCATGCATGTGTTTGGTCATTTGGTCTATGTCACAAGATGGTAGGCTTGTGTTAATTGATAGTTATATGTGATAATATTGATTTAGGAAATAACGAGATATAGTTATAGGTCATGACATTGATCGATAATATGTTTACGTTATATTGTTTTATTGATCATGCATCATGTTTTATAGAAAAATCGAAAAATATTTTCATGTATGTGTTTTCATTAAGAAAAATTAAAACAAAATGAATATATGTAAGAAAGCTTTAGCGAGTTTGATGGTTCCCAATGATGAAAATGGCATTGGTGAATTTAATGATTCCCAATGAAGAAAATGACTTCAGTGAGTTTGATGGTTCCCAATGATGAAAACGAATTTGATGAGTTGGATGGCTCCTAATGATAAATGATGAAAATAACTTTTTCGAGTTTGATAGCTCCTAGTGAGAAACATAAAAGTAAAGAAAAAAAGAAAGAAAACATTTTTATAAAAATGCATAACATGTTATGTTATTTACCATTATTTACTAAGCATTAGGCTCATAGATGAATCTTATAATGTAGGTAAAGAAGATGATAACGAGACTCATGTATAGAGCTTAATCACGATGCGGTGGAAGAAGTAAGTCCATAATGAGCGTTTGGCGTTGCTAGGAATTTAGACACGTGGAATATGGCTCACAAGATGTATTTTGAAAGAAAGAATATTTTATTTAAGTTTATGTAGTTTGGTTATGATCCCTATATTTATTCTTTTGAATGGATGTTGACTAATTTATGAAAAGTCCTCCGGTACACTAAGGTTTTTAAAGGATAAAATTTTATAACGTTTTAAAAAGAAAAGAAAAGTCTTTCGCTATGCAAATTGTTTTCCAAAGGTATTTTATAAAAAAGTTTAAAAAAAATAATTTTACGCTGAGTTTTACAACACCATATTGAAGTAAATAATAAAAAGTAGCGTCATTATTGTATCAAATACATAAAAAAAAAAAAAATCAGTGGAAAAAGACCCACTTACGAACTGCAAACATTGTTGTCATAGGTGTAAGGGAGGAAAAAAATGATTTTCAGATAATCAGGATTGGAACCAACTTGGGAACAAGCAGGAAAAATCCCCCAAAAATGGCTTAAAAAGAGTCTAGCGTCGCAACACCCAAATGCCTTGGTGCCAAGCATTATGGTGCCAAGCATTATGGTGTTCATGTCGATGTTCCATTATAATATGTGTTGAATTCTTGGGCACAAGCTCTGTGATATCATGTTCTTTAATTCCTTGGCGCTGGGCGTGTTTCAGATATGGTTTTTCTAGAAAACAAGATTTTTCTCTGACCATTAGTCAATTTTGATTTTAGACTAAATGCAGACTAATCCTTTAACATATTTGTACATAAATTTTTAACTTTCATTTATCAATTTGAACGTTGCAATTCAAATCATGTCTTTAGGTTGAAAGTCAAAATTTTGCACAAAACTTCAAAAATAGACTAAAACTGGCTTACCACTAAAAGGTTCTTCAATTCTCATCGTACATTAGCATTCTTGCAATACTAATCTAACATTTCTTTGTTAGAATATTGAGATTATATTCCAAACGGAAGAAAAACTTTAGATTTCAAAATTTGCAATCAAATAGATGATAAATAAAACCTATTATCGATTTATGTTCAATGATTGTTACCATTTCACCCTTAGAATATTCATGATCAAAATTATTGAACTTCGTCTTCAAATCTTATTCTCTTTATCAATAGTCAACCCCTTCTGTCTAAAATAAAAAATTAGGTCCAATGGAGAATCACATGTATTTGTTTCAGTTCTAGTCAGTGACAAACGAATGAGCCGAGCCAAGTCAAATCAAGCTGGAAAATGTCTAGCGCAATGAACCTAGTGAGTTAAATAAGTCAAGTCTAATGAGCCTAAGGAGCGCAATAAGTTGAGCCTAACAAGCTCGCCCAAAAAATAAGTTCAACTTGAGTCGACTCACGAGCCACAAGTTAAAAGAACAAAACCGAACCGACTAAACGAACCTTAACTAGGCGAGTCTAACGAGCCTAGTCAACCCACCTATTTAATATCTCTTAAGATATAAAATAAAATTAAAGTGTATATGTAAAATTATTAAAAAAACAAAATTATATGAACAAATAATAATACTACATGTATCTTTTTATTTTAGCCTATTAAACTCACATTGTCATGGATTTTAGCTTATAAAACTCACTTTGTCATGCTATATTTATATAAAATAAGAGTATTGATGGAGAGAGAGACAGAGAGTGTGTGTGTGGGTGGGTGTGTTTGTGTGTGTGTCACGACCTGGAGACGGACTTAATAGAATGCTGGGTCGAACGACCTGATTCTTGAAAAAAACCCAATTGCTTAGTCTAAGGTTTAGTTTGCAGCAGAAAACTTGAATATAAATCAAAGCCCAAAGATCTACATAGTAATTACAGATATAATAGTGTGATAATTAAATAACAATTCGATATGATCTAATCATCTAAATTCAAACAGCTAATCTTATACAGAGTCAAAGTATGGTAAGTTTTCACCAAAAAATAAAAGAAAGTACTTCTGAACTTAAGCTACTCACTGTTCTTGTTCTTTCTTGAAAATGGAGGGGGTCAGTGGTATGAGTGATTATAATTAAAAATTTGACTTAACAATTACCTTTTTGCCCTTCCTTTGATTTTCTATTTGTTTCGTCATTCGTTTCGTTATTTGTCTAACAATTCGTTTTCTCTAAATCTCCTTATTTCACCAATAACTTTAACTTATTATTAGGGTTCTATTAAAACTGTCCGTTTACAAAACGGACCCCGTTTACTATTTTTACCAAAGTATCATTTATGTTACGATAAACGTAATTCTCGTAAAATTAGCGTAAACTCTTAAAATTCCTGAAATTTCCTCAAAATCCTCATTAATTATTAGGATCGTAATAACGCTTTCTTTTCACAAAATAGACTTGATTTGACATAATAACAAAAATGTCATTTACATTATTAATATTCCGTACAGCCGGGTATTACACCATGAGCTTCAAAGAAGCTATTTTAATTTTCTTCTCCTCCTAATAGCTATGACATTAAAAAAATTTCTCTACTTTCTCCAACTATTCCATAAAATGAAAACCATTTTAATAATCTTTAAAACTAGGTAATGAAATATTTAAAAGCCTCAAATCAAAAATATCATTCGCAAATCTTTGACTAGCCTTTTCATACGATGGTGCTGAAATTTTATTAACAACATGTCGGTTTTGATAAAACGTCAAACCACCTCTTCTCAACATTCTTACCAACAAAAATTTAGCAATAACACAACAAATAAGACAAAGAATGAACGGAGCTCTGATACCAAATGATACGCTTCAGGTTATGGACCAAACCGAAGCAACAAAATATGCACAAAAATTGGATCTTGGATAAAACAGAATCTGATCTGAAAATTACTCAACTTGCAAAAATCGTAACTTTTAATTGGCTGAACCAAATAGACTGAAATTTTAACAGCAGCTTACTTGATACGCTTATGAAGTACCCTTAAACTTTCGTAGCAAAATTCACAGCGGATCAAAAGATATTCAATAAACAATCAGACTTGCACAATCTGTCCGAGAAATCCCGATCTTCAATATACTTCCAAAAATATTAACTTGATATACGAATATCCAAATGATGTGAAAATTTAGGAGAATCTTACTTGATGCGTTGATGACAATCCCTGAAAATTTCAGAGATTGAATCGTTGAGACAAACAAAATAAAAATCAGATACCGATGTTGGTTAGAGAAGGTGCTAAATTGGGGGCACATTTTAGGTATTGTCTTCTCTTTTGAAAAAGTGCTCAAAAAATGAAATTTTGAAAGTTCTTACACCCTTATGGGGATGCTTTACCTTCAACTAAGAGGGTAGAAATATATGCACTAATAAGAACCTTCACTGCACTCTCAAGATGAAGATAATTTTGACAACCTACTCAGATCGAGGGGTGGCCACGGAAACCTTGAAAAGGATTCAACTTTTTAGAAGAAGAAAACTTTTAATTTTTCATATCAAAATCAACCATCTAAAACAAGGGTCTTTCATGGTTTAAATAAACAAAACTAGGTTAAAACTAATAGTTAAGAAAAGATGAGAGAAGCAAATCGGCCACAAACTCTAGCCGCGCGAGCACAAGGTGGTTTGCCAACCTTATCTTGTGTTTTGACCTTTTTGTCCTCCCATGTGCATGCAGCCATGTAGCGTCCAATTTGTCCCTCCTTTTGCATATAGTCATGCAAGACTTATTTTGACATAATTTAAAGGGCAAAGTGCAATTTGGCCCCTACAACTAGGTGAAATGGGTAATTTACACCGTAAACTTGGGTAAAGTGCAATTTGGCCCCTACAACTAGGTGAAATGGGCAATTTACAACGTAAACTTGAATAATAGGCAAGAACAACCTTAATGTATTGATAATGGGCAATATCGCTCCTACCGTCATATTTTCTATCAAAAAATAACATTTTTTCACTTATTCATTCTTTTTTCCAAAATGCCCCTCACTGGACCAAACCGGACCAGACCGGTTCAGCTAATTCCACTCTTATTTATTTATTTTTTTTAAATCCTATTTCTCGAAAAAGAGAAGACAGATGAATATAATTAAAAAAATAAAAAACCAAAGTGCAATTAGTCGAACCGGTCTGGTTCGGTTCGGTCCAGTGAGGGGCATTTCGGGAAAAAAAATGAACAAGTGAAAAAATATTACTTTTTGATGGAAAATATGACGGTAGGGGCCATATTGTCCATTATCAATACATTAAGGTTGTTCTTGCCTATTATTCAAGTTTACGATGTAAATTGCCTATTTCAATTAGTTGTAGGGGCCAAATTGCACTTTACCCAAGTTTACGGTGTAAATTGCCCATTTTACCTAGTTGTAGGGCCCAAATTGCACTTTACCCTAATTTAAAAGTATTTTTAAGCAACACAATAAAACTAAAAAATGTTACATCATTTGTTTAAAGGAAGACAAATTCCTTCTTCCATAAATGTTGTGGGAACGAGCCTCTCTGTAATTGGCCTTGTTGAACAAGCAAACGGTGTTTAAATTATGCGATCCAGTCTATTTTGGAAACCTTAAGATGTCAGCTACATTTTTCAAGAAGCATACTTGTTTAAATAATATTGGCATGGCTGTTGAAAATGCCAAATACTCCTCGGAGGTCCGTTTAACGGCAGTTTTGTTGGAAGGTCCAATAATCTTTGGACGTGTACTTGATCTTCCATTTATGCCTAACCTTGAATAATGTCATATTGTAAATGGATGCTGAATTGAAGATATTGATTTCCTTAAATCATGTTCATCCATGAAAAACTATAAAATAAATACTTGAAAATCGGTTAGAAAATTTTCATGGCCTTGTTCTTGAGTGATGGGTCAGTGGCATTTCAAAAACTCTTTTGAAGTTTCATCCCCAAGCTTGAAAATCTTTTCAAGTGTCCACCTCAAATTCAGTAAGTAATATCCAAGTTGAGTGTTGGTGTTTTTGTTCCACTCTTTATGAGTGTAGTTGGAAATCATTATTTCTATATTAATTCTCTTCCTCTCCCCGTAGAGGTTCCCAGCAAAGGTATAAAAGTCGCAGCAAGCAAGAGGTTTAACACCGAGCAAAGGTATAGAAAAGTCGCAGCAAGCAAGTTGGAGGCGTTCATCCAAGAAAGCCACACAACACCAAGGAGATGAGTCGTGGCAACTTCTGGACCAACCTGCACTCCTCCAACCATATCTTTTCATTCACAACGATTCACCACTCTAATTTTGGAGACTCATCCTCACACATACAACTTCTCGTGCCTTAAAAATCAAATCCATACAATGTCATACAAGTGAGTTATGCCTCTCCAAAGTTGACATATTTTCTCGGCCAGATTGATATTCTACCTTTCCAACACCAACCACTCTTTTCAACATAACTTTTGCTCTACGGATCCTTTTCCCTTTAAATTTGGAGGACACTCCTACCACACCTTGGCCAAGAAGCTGTCTAAATTTCAGCCATAAAGTCTAAGTATTTATCAAGTTATGCTTGTTGGAAGTGGCTACTCTCTCAGCCAAAAACAATTCATTGCCGAGAACACAACTTTTGTTGTGTTAACTTCCATCCTCATTTCGTAGCACGTCAAAAAGTCTCTCTAAGAAGAAATTTAAAGGAATAATAAGAAAAAGTTCTCGAGCTTAGTCCTGTGTCGACAACTGATAACCTTCGAAACTAAGACCTGAAAACGAGGATCATTTGAGGTGAATCGACTTAACTCAATAGGAATTAAGTTTTACGTTCAACAATAACGTTAAGAAAATGTAGGAGCATGCTAATCATAAAACATTTTCATAAAAATAATTTATAAAACAAACAGTAGGGCAAACATTAAATACATTTATGCTATAGCATAGTACATATATAAAATAGGATCAACTATATATTATGAAAATCTTAGTGAAAATAGAATCACTCACGGACACCGGGCACACTATGTCATAAATATAAAAATTAATAACGGTGTTACTGAGCGATAATTAGAGCCACAAAATGAAAGACCCTGATCATGTTTAGGGTTTTGCACCAAGGGACACGACACCGTCAGTTGTCTCATTACTCTAGTTAAATCAACATATCCTCCAAAAGTCGAATGTGCGTAAAGAAAATGAGACTCCATTGGTCGATTAACCTTGGTTCACACCATCAAAATGATCAATAAATTTTATGCACGATCAATAAAATGTCTAATGAAAAATGTACGTATACAATAAAAACAAATATGTTACAAAATAAAACATGTCATTTTATATGAGAACACGTGTCAAAATACTTTTTATGAAATGATACAATGTTGGACATAAAATTAAACTCCTACCACACGATGACCTACCAATAATGAAGGTCAAGTAATTCGAAAGCCCAGGAATATATCCTAGTACAAATTCTAAAGTTTGGAACATAATCACAATATAGTCACAAAATCAAGTCTTAAATTCCATATTTTAAATCTCAAAATTTTAGGCTTAGAGATGTCCCAAGAATAGATCTTAATTTTGGCCCAAAAAATAAGTCTTAATATGACCTAAGCCAAATTGTGCCCGAAACAGGCCTTGAGCCGCAACCCAAACGAATGCTAACCCGCGGCCCAGCGCCGTGTTAGCCGATGTTGGTCGTTGTTTCGCCGGCTTTTTCCATATTTATCGGCCGAAACTCTTCCAAATCACCAACCCAACTCTAAATAATCTTAAAACATGATCCTCCAACTAAAAGTTTGAATTTTTTTCATCCAAAATTTTTAAGCGTGACCAAATTTCAAAAACTTTATTAACAGGCAGAAAATTGATTCACCTCCACAAAATCGTTGACGATTACCTCTAAAAAAATTCCTATGCCTTGATCTGATTCGGCCCTTCAAAGAAATCTTCTCTCATAAAAATTCCGAATTTTCTAAATTAACGTCGGAAAGGGACACCTACAAATTCATACCTATACAAGATTTATTTTGTTCTTCGATCATCATCTTCTTGTTTCAATTTCCCGTTTCCCCCCTCGAAACTCTGCTATAAACTTGCAGAAAGAGAATTGGGTTGCAAGATGAAATTTTGAGAGAGAGAGAGTAAGAGGGTTATGGAAAGAAGGAACGGAGAGGAAAGTGTTTATTGGGCTTGAGAGGGAGAAGATGACCCCTTTTGCATGACAGCTCACAATTAAGGCAAATCAATTGGATTCATTACCTTAATTGGTGGAATGAGCCACCATTGTAATTATAATATAATATAAATATTTAAAAAATTAAAAAAAAAAAAATCTCGTGACAATTATTACAATGGAATGTAAATGCTTTGAATAATGTTTAAGACTATTGTTTTATTTTAGATGCATATGAAGTAACACATTAAATACAGGAGTGGAGGTCATTGGATGAAGTGGGATGACTGGAGAACAAGGCTATATGAGCTCCGTACTAAGTGATGAAGTTTGAGTTTCATTGTATATGTCTTAGGAAGCAAAATGTTCCTCAATATTAGTACAATATTTCTTGGAATCATCTCCCGCAGAGCTGCAGAAGGATTTGTTGGATTTGCACTTATTTTAATCTTTATTTTTTATTGCACATATTTTAATTAGCTTTATTATGACATTAAAATGAGAAGATCTCAAAATTTGAATTTTCCGTACACATCAGAACTAATAAAAAAATATTAGACAAGTTAAGAAATATTAAATGATCTAATTAAATTCAACCAAAAAAATTAGGCTTAGAGGTAATTAATTTATAAAGTAACTGAGCATCAGAATTAGTTTGATAGAGTCAGAAGGGAAGAGCACGTCCAATAGAAATTTAAGATTTCCATCGAAGCAGTCGTCGTGAAGTAATTTGATATCTTTGAGCTGTTGCGGATTGCAACCCTGCACCTAACACAGAACTTGAATTACCTACCTCTCTCTCTCTCTCTCTCTCTCTCTCTCTCTCTCTCGAAATTTGATCATATTTCTGATCTGATTGTACTGAAAGTGACTGATCCCTCCTCCTTGTTAGACTATCTTTTTTTCCTCTCGCTGACATTAATGATCGGAAAACTAACCTTCACAGTTCAAGTCAGAGTGTCCCACTGAGTCAAAGAAGCAAACGAAGCTGACACTGACAGAATATATGAATTGATGAAGTCTGGTGTAGCATGCTTTTGGCCATGCATCTATGCTTGGTTCTTGTTTTGCGTCTTTCATCCAACCTAATAAGACCCATACCCTCAGCAATTTCAATTCTTTCAAACTTACTCAAACAAAATACACTTGCTAAGAACATATAATTTAACCCTTCTCTAGCCTCTAAAATGTGCAAAAAAAAAAAAGGGAAAGTCTGATAAATACTAATAATCTAGGTTTTTTTGAATTATGCTGTATCGAACAGAATACTACCAATGAAGTTGTGATTTAATTACCAAAAAAAATGCAATAAAATATGCTCAAACCAATCAAATGTATATTGGAATTCGGAAAGATGACATGAACATAGGAAGGAGAAATTGAAGTTTGAAAACGATCCCTCTCCTGATGATTGGAGGAGACCATCAATGGCGAACACTTGGAGATTGTGGTGAAGAAAAGGAGTGCAGAAAGGCATAGGCCATGAACACTGATTGCCATTAAATGTTAACACAGATTACAGCATTCAGACGGCGACTATCCACACAATCCGTATCAGACATCGAGAATCAAAGCCTAATATCATTAAAAACAGTCAAGACGGGTGGACGACATGATTGAAATAATGGTAATGGGTAGTGCATTTTTTGGATTGATTGAAGGCTCAATAATTCAGATTGGTGGGGTTGGGTTGGAGATTAGGAGAATGTTCAATCCCCTTGAACTCGTGGGGGGATTTGAATCCGCTGGAGCCAACTGGTGCTATTTAATGTATGTACCACGTACGCAGGTTCTTGTCTTTTCTTTTCTTTTTGTTTTTTAATGTTTATTTTTTTCCAACTTAACAAATCACATTGCCAGATCTGAATAAAAAGATTCACACCTTCACAATTGGCTAACTTACAGTAGGCTAAGTAAAATATTTATAAAAGACCAGAAATATTTAAAATAATAAAAGACGTACAAAATGAGCAAATAAATAATACATCATATAAGTAAACTAATTATGTAAGCTCATGATAAACTACAATTCCACGTTTTAAAATGAAGAGATTAGTTACTAATTCTTGATTACAAAATCCGCGACTTTAACTTAATTGTTTCTGTGTTAACTCGAATTTTCGTAATTCATCATCACACACATGTAATTTTTTTATCAAATGACCAAACCAGTAAAAATTGAAAGTCATCCCGTGGTTGAAAGTTTAAATTACTGTTGAGTAAATCGAAATTACCTTAGACAAAGTTTTAGAAAACGTTTGAACTTTCGACCAATAAGAATTTAAGATTCATTTAAAATTTTGAGTTCTAGCTACGTCATGCAAGAGTAAGTTGATCATTTATTTATCAAAACTATTGTAGACTTCGATGATTGTGGGTGGATTTTGTGTTATGAAGGCGTTGATATGGGTTTAGCGCTTTGGCACGAATTTGAGGAAAATCGGGGTTTCAAATCCCCAATCGAAAAAACCTGAGCCACATTGTGGCTTAGCGTGCGCTTAGCACGATGCATATGAAGTTAACCACGAGTGCCTCTGCGTGTTGCATTGCGGCTTCCTTCGAGTAAAGTCTTGGTGCATTGGAATCATTGGCGCATGCGCGGCCTGCACTATGGTGCTACTCCTGTGTAGCAGACGCTCCTTTCCAACGCTGTGTCGCAAGATCATTTTTGGGTATTTTCAAGCTGATTCTTAGTCCATTCCTAGAGTCTAAGAGGCTCGCGGCTTTTTTCAGTTCTTTTGGATTTGAGTTCCTAGTTTAATACAAGAGCCATCCATTATTCTTAGAGCTCATGCACGAGTTTACCATTTCCAGTGGTAGGCAAGCTTAATGTTGTCAAGGTATGAGGTTTTTTTCACTATATTCGCACAAAATATTATTTTTGAAAACTTAGATGCAAATGAATACGATAAATAATATCTTTACTTCTTTGTCTCGTACTGCTTTTAACCGATGCACTAGGTACCTCGATATGCACTCCAAATAATTGTGTCAAACTAGGAGACTAACCAAGACAGAAACACTAACTAGAACAATTCGACCCTTGACAAACCCAACCAATGGTTTGATTTACCTTTCATAGCAGAAGACTTAAAAAACATAATGTAAATGTCACGATTCACATGAGATGACTCCAGTCCATATTAGAAACTGCAATAATTTTTATGATGATAAAACATAGATAAATTTGTTAGGAAATAATGTGTATACGATAAAATGTGCTCCACATCGATATAAATTATGTAGGCCTTAGTATAAAAGGAAAAAATGAAATATCCCAAAAAAAAGTAACACTTAAAAGAGAAAATAATAGAAGGAAACTCCAAGCGAACTCGGCAGCTTATGGTCCGCACCACTTTAGTTCTTTCCTAGAAAATATAGTCCTTTAGGGTAAACTCATAAACTCAATATAACTATACTGAATATTTTAGAAACTGATTTTATCAACTAATATTTGCATGCATAGATATGTAACTAAAACAATTTTAAAACCAGTTTCATGAGCAATCAGTTATGTGAATGGCGAAACATAATTATTACATACTATATTGTAGCATATAAGTAAATAGCGTCACCATTTTTTTTTTTTTTTTGTAGAAATCGATTTCCATGAAAATATAGTTAACCCATGGACCTTTCATAATTATGTGGTTGGCGTACAAGAGAAAGAAGTCGACTGTCTAGAAACTAATCGAAACGTAATAGGACACGCATTCAGATGAAAAGATTCTCACCAAAACACACGACATCATGAGTTGCCTCTAAAATATCTTGAATGGCTGACTGACAAATGAAATAAAATATCATGCATGTTAGAAAATGAAGTTGCAAAATTATCACATATATCATAGAAACTAACATGATGTAACGTATCTTAAATTTTGATATAAATGTTGGTTTTCGGGGTTCCTACGCATGGCGGAATTCACTATTATTCATAATAATAGTGACATGCGTTACCCTGTGACTTTAAAACTATTTTAAAATCATTAAAAACCATAAGTTGGATCGTTAGTCTAAAAGAAATTATTTTTGAGAAATATGTAATTTTTCAAAATGTAAACAATTTACATTGAGAAAAATTATTAGAATTAGGTTGTGAAGTAATAAAAGAAAATACCTTTTTGGAGCAACGCTTTTACTCAGGTACTCCCGTCTGATCTTAACAGCTTTAACTCAGGATCAGGTGTTATTCCCGAAGACTTTGATACCGTCGAGTCTTCTCTGAAGATCTTTACACTAAAATCTCCTGACGTGTGGGCGTCTCTCTTACAAGAATAACACACTCATATATTTGTGGAGAGACGTGTTCTCAACACATGAGACGTCTCTCTTCGATTTTAGAAAACGATTTTCTAAAACAGAATACGGAAAGGTCACACCTTTTCTCTCTAGGGATTTGTTTCTCGGTCGTTCACCGTCGTCTGTGTTCTCATCTGTCAAATCACATTTGACAATTTTATAGATCTATTATTAAAATTAATTTTCAGATTTATTTTAATAAAAACTAATTTTTAAAAAATAAATCTTATCTAATCAAATCTAATTTGATTTGCAGTTGATTTATCTAATAAATCAAATTTATCTATTAATCATATAATCTAAAAACAGTTTTTAGAATATATTTATGAAAACTACTTTTCAAGATAATCTCATCTTATGAGATTCTTTAGATCTACTTTTAAATAGTAAACAAACTATAAGTCAATTGTAGATCGAATCTAATGTAATCAGATTTTCCAGATCTACTTTTATTCAAATTTCAAAAATCTGATTTGATAGTTTGTTACATAACCACTTTAAATTTGAAGATCAAATCTCATCTGATGAGATTCTTTAAATCTAATTCAAATCTCATCTGATAAGATTCTTCAAATCTAATTCAAATCCCTTAAAAATATCTCATCTAATGAGATATTTTATTTTGAATTCAAAATATAAAAACTATTTATATATTTTGAGTAACAATATATTCATTTGAGTGTTTATAAATGATTAATCATTTATATATTTATTCTTATAACATGGAAATTAAATAGTGATATAAGATAACAGAGGGACCGATGGACCTATAGTTCTAAGCTCCAATAATATTTGTTAATTAATATAAACTCTTTATATTAAATAACACAATTATTAACTCTAGAGTAATTCCACTAAATACCTAGAGTTGCACTCTTAGAACTATAGAGTATATTTACTCAAAGTAATGTCCATTGATATAGTCATTACATATGTATTAATCCTCCATTAAGATTCGTAATAGAGTTAGGTATAAAATCCGTTAACCTCTCATATTACATCTTTATCCTTGACTACCATTAGTTCTTAATTGAATAATTAATTCATAACATTTATGAATTTGCGCGCTAATTATTCAATCCCTGAACTAACAAACAAGGGAATCTTATATTATGGATTTCATTGTATCAATGTTAGCATTCCCAGCTACTCATTTAATTTATTCCCAAAATACAAGGTTTATGTAATGCAACTCATGCAAGACTGTACCGAGTAAATCAAAGAATAAATTAAAATGAAATAGGAGTCTACTAAATACAATGAATTAAGATCATACATATATGACCATCATTATGATAAAATTAATTGTTCTTCATTTAACGGATATTATAAGAACAATATAATTTCATCTGGTCCAGTCCTATATAATCATATTATATAAAATACAATCACTTTATGTCACTACATATATAGTCGGGATTTGACTATACGTTCTCAACGAAGTGAACTGTATTTATGACTTTATTAATTTGAAGATCCTATACTTCAAATATAAGTCATGGACTATTGTGATTATTTCTTTTTAAATTTAATCCCACATATATCAACATATATGTAAATTTAAAATTGCACAAATAATCAAGGATTTTCTTTGAATTTATAAAGCATATCGAATAATGCAAACATAAAAATTAATCATAAAATTTATTTATTAATTACAGCAATAAAAATGTTCATAACATTTGCTTGTTGGGCACATTATTCCCAACAATCTCCCACTTGCCCTAAAGCAAATGAGACATGTCTCTAATCCCTAATCCTTCAAGATGTTTATCAAAACTCTTTGCAGGCAACGTCTTGGTGAAGGGATCTGCAAGATTCTCAGTGGTAGGAATCTTTAAAACGGCGACGTCTCCACGTTGCACGATCTCTCTAATCAGATGATATTTTCTTTCTATATGCTTTGATCTTTTGTGGCTTCTCGGTTCTTTAGAATTCGCCACAGCACCACTATTATCACAATAAAGTGTGAGTGGTTTATTCATATCTGGAACAACTTCCAGATCACTAAAGAACTTGCGGAGCCAAACAGCTTCTTTAGCTGCTTCTGAAGCAGCTATGTACTCGGCTTCCATAGTCGAGTCAGAAACTCCTCCTTGTTTGGTACTTCTCCAAACAATGGCTCCACCACAAAGAGTAAAAACTGATCCAGATATCGACTTTTGATCATCTATATCAGATTGAAAATCAGAATCCGTATATCCTGTAGGAATCAAATCCCTACCAGAATATACAAGCATATAATTTCTCGTTCTCCTAAGATACTTGAGAATGTGCTTGACTGCTATCCAGTGATCCAATCCTGGATTAGACTGAAAACGGCTAACTATCCCTACTGCATAGCAAATGTCAGGTCTTGTGCATAACATAGCATACATCAAGCTACCAACTGCTGATGCATATGGATAGCGTCTCATATCCTCTTCCTCTTGAGGCGTGTCAGGACACTGCTTCTTAGAAAGAGTAACTCCATGACGAGAAGGTAAATTACCCTTCTTAGAGTTCTGCATTGAATATCTGACGAGCATCTTGTCAATATACAATGCTTGAGACAAGGCTAACAATTTATTCTTGCGATCTCTAAATAGACGAATCCCAAGAATATAGCTCGCTTCTCCCAAATCTTTCATTTGGAATTGCTTAGCCAACCAAGCTTTTATGTCTGATAATAATCCTACATTATTCCCAATAAGTAGAATGTCATCGACATAAAGAATCAGAAAAACCACTTGCTTCTCCTTGAAGAGTTTGTATACACAAGACTCATCAAGACACTGCACAAATCCATAAGATTTGATTGCATCATCAAATCTCATATTCCATGACCTGGATGCTTGCTTGAGTCCATAAATAGACCTATGCAATTTACAAACCTTTTGTTTTGCATCTTGTACTATGAAACCCTCTGGCTGCTCCATGTAGATAGACTCCTCAAGATGGCCAATCAAAAAAGCTGTCTTGACGTCCATCTGCCATATCTCATAATCATAATGAGCAGCTATGGAAAGCAGAATACGAATAGACTTAAGCATTGCTACTGGTGAGAAGGTTTCTTCATAGTCAATCCCTTCCTTTTGGGTATAACCCTTAGCCACCAGTCTAGCTTTGAATGTCTCTACATTCCCGTCTATTCCAAGTTTCCTCTTGTAGATCCATTTACACCCAATGGGTTTTACCCCTTCAGGTAAATCTACAAGATCCCAGACTGAGTTGGAATACATAGATTCCATTTCAAGTTTCATAGCTTCAAGCCATGCATCTTTGTCAGAGTCTTCCATTGCACATCTATATGTCAATGGATCATCCTTCCCATCATCGGTGATAGCAACTTGTGCTTCACCAACGTGTCGATATCGAGATGGTAGTCGTACTACCCTATCGCTACGACGAAGTGTAATGATAGGTTGACCAGAAAGAGTGGTGTTTCTTGTAACTTGTGGATCAACAACTGTTGTTGTAACAGGTCTAACCTGGTCAGATTGAATCTCATCTAAGACAATCTTACTTTGAGGTTTGTAATTTGTTATATAGTCATGTTCAAGAAATGTGGCATTTGTCGATACAAATACCTTATTATCCTGAGGACTATAAAACAAACCTCCTCTTGTGCCTACCGGATATCCAACAAACATGCAAACCTCAGTTCTTGGTTCCAACTTCCCGGTCTTACCTACTAGCACATGTGCTGGACAACCCCATATGCGAAAGTGTCTCAAACTAGGTTTGTGACTACTCCACAACTCAAAGGGTGTTTTAGGTATAGACTTAGATGGAACTACATTAAGTATGTAGGTTGCTGTTTGTAAAGCATACCCCCAAAACGATTTTGGAAGAGAAGAATAGCTCATCATGGATCTTACCATATTAAGCAATGTTCGATTTCTTCTTTCAGCAACACCATTTTGCTGAGGTGTGCCTGGTGCTGTTAGTTGGGATACTATCCCATTTTCTAACAGATAATCCTTGAATTCACTGTCAAGGTACTCACCACCTCGATCTGATCGAAGACACTTGATTGTCTTACCTAATTTGTTCTCAACTTCAGCTTTAAAATCTTGAAACTTTCTAAAAGTTTCAGACTTAAGCTGAATCAGGTAAGTATATCCATATCTTGAGTAATCATCTATGAATGTCACAAAGTACTCATAGCCACCTCTGGCCCGTATAGATCATCTGAATGTATTAGCTCAAGTGTTTCTTGAGCCCTTTGGCCCTTTCCAATAAAGGACCTTTTGGTCATTTTACCTTCTAGACATGATTCACAAACAGGTAAAGATCCAACGGTTAGATCTTTTAAAGGACCATCCTTAACAAGTCTGTTAATTCTATCAAGATTAATATGACCAAGTCGTAGGTGCCAAAGATATGTATCATCAGTATGAGAAATTTTTTGCTTCTTGGATTTAGGCAATTCAACTTTGAACATTTCAGTATTCAACAGTGATGAATTTATGATGGGCCTTATCATATAAAGTCCATTTTCCATTGAGCCTGAACAAATATTTAAACCATTTCGAGAAATAATAACTGCATTATTATCAAAAGAAATAGCATATAATTGTTCAATTATTCGAGAAACAGAAATTAGGTTTCTAGTAAACCCTGGAATAAAATAAATGCTTTCTAAAAACAAATATTTATTGTTCTCAAAATAAATTTTGGCTTCTCCCACTGCTGAAACCGAAACTACTGCTCCGTTACCAACTCTGAGAGTGAACTCTCCATCAGCCAGTCTCCTGTAGGAGTTTAGCATATGCAAAGAACAACAAACATGATTAGTCGCTCCTGAATCAATTATCCAGGGTGATAAATCACTTTCTACCAAACAAGATTCAGTAACTAGTAAATCAAATTTACTCTTTTTCTTTTTAAGCTCCTCGAGATACTGCTTGCAGTTTCTCTTCCGATGACCATCTACCCCACAATGGAAACATTTTCCTTTGGGCTTTAGAAGGTCTGAGCCTTTCTTGTTTGACTTGTTCTTTTTCATGAGATTCTCAACTCTTTGAGTATTAATCACAGGAGTAGGAGGACATTCCTCCATTAGTAAACATTTCAAGTTGTCATGCACGAAAATGAGATTCAATTTCCTTTTCCACTTAACAAAATTGTCGCCGTCTAACTTTTCAGTCGCAAGCAAATTTATCATTAATTGAGACATGATGCTGTAATAAATAAATAAAATTATAATCAATTTTATGCTATAAAATTCAAAATGTTATGGCATGCTAGTATGATGCATGAACATGCTAATCACAAAAATATGTAAATGCTACTATAGCATCGATAACATAATAAATCACCTTAGGGTAGAAATATTATCAATTAATAAATTTACTCAAAATATCTCATATTTTCGAAATTTATTAACTTACCGAAAATTTTGGTCAAAATATAACTAACACGTTTAGTTGTATTTTCATGAGTGTGACCCACTGTTTTGGATTTATGAAACTTAACTTATAGTCGCCGCCGTAGGGTCGGACAACTATAAAATACATTTCATATATCCTATCTCTAGGAGACCAACCTTGGTATTGACCTAAGTGAACACTCTCCGTAGGGAGGATGAAAATCAAAGTCATCTCGGAGCCCCACTTAGATCTCACGGTGTTGTGCCAACAGTAGAGACCATGAGATGTTACGCCTAACTTCCCGCTCCCACTCATTATTTTGAATTAGTGATTATAAGAATATCAAATATTCCCTGATATCAATAAATTAATCATATTAATTTATCAATACTTAATTATTAATCTTATAATCATATTATAAAATTAATAATTCCAAATAATCAAATTATTTGAATTTTCTAAAATAAAATAAATTTTTAACAAATTAAAAATTATTTTATTTTTCATTCTCACATCATTCAACAAAATGAATTAATATTAGTTTTAATCAAATTAAAACTAATTTATTTAATAACTCTTTATTAAATCAATATGCAATTTAAATAAAATAAAATGCATGACATGTGAGAAATTTAAAATAAACCTAAACATGCATAATCTATATGACATGTGAATGCATGACAATATAACAAATTATATCAACATATAAAATAAATGAAATAGTGACCGGGTTGACCTTTGGGTATTTCTAAAATTACAACCCCAAAATTAAAATAAATAAAACTAAGAATCTAAATCTTCGTCGTCTTCGTGACCGCCTCATCCAAATGAACATCATCAAAAATTCACAAATCAAATTTGTGAATTCATATCCGATTGGGCAACATCATCAGTTTTCGTCAATAGATCAAATCTTTGACGAAAAGTCCATCTATGTCCTTGTAGTCTCAGATCTCCATCGTAAGATTACAAATTTGATACAAATGCATAATTAAAAAAAATCCTAACCCAAACAACCGACTTAATTTCGATCACTATTTCATGCCATGCAAAACATACATTCACAATATATATTCATAAATATATATAATGCATAAAATCTAATTCTAACACATATCACAATTTACGTTAAATTGTATCGTCAAAAATATTTTAGACTAATAAAACCAATGGCTCTGATACCAATTGTTGGTTTTCGGGGTTCCTACGCATGGCGGAATTCACTATTATTCATAATAATAGTGACATGCGTTACCCTGTGACTTTAAAACTATTTTAAAATCATTAAAAACCATAAGTTGGATCGTTAGTCTAAAAGAAATTATTTTTGAGAAATATGTAATTTTTCAAAATGTAAACAATTTACATTGAGAAAAATTATTAGAATTAGGTTGTGAAGTAATAAAAGAAAATACCTTTTTGGAGCAACGCTTTTACTCAGGTACTCCCGTCTGATCTTAACAGCTTTAACTCAGGATCAGGTGTTATTCCCGAAGACTTTGATACCGTCGAGTATTCTCTGAAGATCTTTACACTAAAATCTCCTGACGTGTGGGCGTCTCTCTTACAAGAATAACACACTCATATATTTGTGGAGAGACGTGTTCTCAACACATGAGACGTCTCTCTTCGATTTTAGAAAACGATTTTCTAAAACCGAATACGGAAAGGTCACACCTTTTCTCTCTAGGGATTTGTTTCTCGGTCGTTCACCGTCGTCTGTGTTCTCATCTGTCAAATCACATTTGACAATTTTATAGATCTATTATTAAAATTAATTTTCAGATTTATTTTAATAAAAACTAATTTTTAAAAAATAAATCTTATCTAATCAAATCTAATTTGATTTGCAGTTGATTTATCTATTAAATCAAATTTATTTATTAATCATATAATCTAAAAACAGTTTTTAGAATATATTTATGAAAACTACTTTTCAAGATAATCTCATCTTATGAGATTCTTTAGATCTACTTTTAAATAGTAACAAACTATAAGTCAATTGTAGATCGAATCTAATGTAATCAGATTTTCCAGATCTACTTTTATTCAAATTTCAAAAATCTGATTTGATAGTTTGATACATAACCACTTTAAATTTGAAGATCAAATCTCATCTGATGAGATTCTTTAAATCTAATTCAAATCTCATCTGATAAGATTCTTCAAATCTAATTCAAATCCCTTAAAAATATCTCATCTAATGAGATATTTTATTTTGAATTCAAAATATAAAAACTATTTATATATTTTGAGTAACAATATATTCATTTGAGTGTTTATAAATGATTAATCATTTATATATTTATTCTTATAACATGGAAATTAAATAGTGATATAAGATAACAGAGGGACCGATGGACCTATAGTTCTAAGCTCCAATAATATTTGTTAATTAATATAAACTCTTTATATTAAATAACACAATTATTAACTCTAGAGTAATTCCACTAAATACCTAGAGTTGCACTCTTAGAACTATAGAGTATATTTACTCAAAGTAATGTCCATTGATATAGTCATTACATATGTATTAATCCTCCATTAAGATTCGTAATAGAGTTAGGTATAAAATCCGTTAACCTCTCATATTACATCTTTATCCTTGACTACCATTAGTTCTTAATTGAATAATTAATTCATAACATTTATGAATTTGCGCGCTAATTATTCAATCCCTGAACTAACAAACAAGGGAATCTTATATTATGGATTTCATTGTATCAATGTTAGCATTCCCAGCTACTCATTTAATTTATTCCCAAAATACAAGGTTTATGTAATGCAACTCATGCAAGACTGTACCGAGTAAATCAAAGAATAAATTAAAATGAAATAGGAGTCTACTAAATACAATGAATTAAGATCATACATATATGACTATCATTATGATAAAATTAATTGTTCTTCATTTAACGGATATTATAAGAACAATATAATTTCATCTGGTCCAGTCCTATATAATCATATTATATAAAATACAATCACTTTATGTCACTACATATATAGTCGGGATTTGACTATACGTTCTCAACGAAGTGAACTGTATTTATGACTTTATTAATTTGAAGATCCTATACTTCAAATATAAGTCATGGATTATTGTGATTATTTCTTTTTAAATTTAATCCCACATATATCAACATATATGTAAATTTAAAATTGCACAAATAATCAAGGATTTTCTTTGAATTTATAAAGCATATCGAATAATGCAAACATAAAAATTAATCATAAAATTTATTTATTAATTACAGCAATAAAAACGTTCATAACATTTGCTTGTTGGGCACATTATTCCCAACAATAAACACATCTTAAATTTAATTTGTGAGGAGCATACCTTAAATTTTGGTATACGACGCATTCATTATATTGATAATAAAATAAATATTTTATGAATTTCTTAGAATTAGCCTAATTGTATAGCAGAATATGTTATCTCTCTTGAAATGCATCATCTATCTGTGCCGCCATCTAGCAATAAGTTTTATAAAATTGAGGGGCATTAAACTTTTTGAGGTAGATATCAGAAATCAATACGAAATATTAATAATTGGATTTTGTACTATTTTATAATCCTCGTTTCGTTCCCATCTGGACCGGTTTCACCCTTAATCGTTTGACCTTACAAAAGACCATTGCTCACTCGGCCTCCTTCCTGATTTAACTCCACAACACAAGCAGATCTAGACCCTTGAATCCTCCACGTCATCTGACAATCAACGACTACTTCCACTACATTCTCGGCGATAAATAGACGCCATGACCTATTCACCAATCCATGCAGAGAGAGTGAGAAAGAGCATTTAAATAAAAAGCTTTTCACACCAAAAGAATGGCGCATTTGCGAGAGTTCAGTTCAGAGCAAGAGAAAGAAAACTGTTTGATCATGGAGTCATTTTATAAAAGTTTAGGTGTGGGTGATAAAGAGAGCGTGGCTAGGGTTCTCGCCACTGATCTCGAATGGTGGTTCCATGGGCCGCCACGGTGCCAGCACATGATGCGGGTGCTCACTGGGGAGTCTAACCAGTCTGAGTTCAGGTTCGAGCCGAGGAGCATCACGGCTATCGGAGACTCTGTCATTGTAGAAGGATGGGAGGGGGCTCAGGCTTACTGGGTGCACGTTTGGGCGTTGAAAGATGGCCTGATTGTGCAGTTCAGAGAGTACTTCAACACCTGGCTCGTTGTCACTGACCTCCGCCCACTGAACTGGGAGATCCACCACGAGGCGCTGACGCTGTGGCAGAGCCAGCCTCGCGATCTCTTCCGCCGCTCTCTCCCTGGTCTTGTCCTTGCTATATAGGAAATTTGGAAAGCTTTGTTTTCTGTGTCTCAAGCGAGTGTCTTTGTGTAATAATCTAGCCTAACGCTGAAGCTTTAATGGTGAAATTGTAAATAGATTAATGCTTTGGAATTCAAACGAGTGTTCTATTCGGCTCCGAGTTTGTTGAAGATGGAAAATATGAGACTGATGATCGGAGAACCTACAAAAGAAATGACATAGAACCATAAAAAAAATCAATTATCCAACATTATGGATTGAAGTAGAGCTAAAACGTGATCTATCAAGCTGGAAAACTTTATGATTCAGTGTAACAAGGGACTGTTCGTTACAGCAGATGAACTTCCGACATAGCCGACGTGAGACAATATCACGTATCCACGTGCTCATTGGACTTGATATCTCTTTTATGACCATCCCATCAACGTTTACAAATACCATATTATACTTACCATTCAATGGCTCTCTCGTTAATTAAGATAACGCGTTGAGATCCCACCATTTTGAAAATTAATATCTCGATTCGAATGCCAGTTCATTGGAGTTGAAGATTCGCTGGAAATCATTGGAAGACCCACGTCCATTAATTACCAATAGGAAGTTTAACAGTGATCGAGAGGTGATTTAATGGTCATCCTAAGACGATTGCGTCAGCAGAATACATTTTCAAAGCCGAAATAAGCTTAGAACGTCATATCAGAAATTTGGAGTTTTATGGTATAAACGAGGGCGTTGAGACGTCGCCCTCCAATGAGGAAGTAAGAAAGGTAGAATCTTTTCGAAGATTAAGAAACATGCTGTGAAAATTTCAAATGGGTTTGTTCCAAACACCATCGATTCTAAGGAAATAATGGATTTCTGTAACAAAAATAATTTCTTAACCGCAAGCAATGTTTACAGATCTTTGTCATCATGGTGTCTTGGCATTGAAGATAGAACACGGAGATTAACAAGATTGCTATTCATAGCTGTTACTATCTGTGGTCATTGAAGATGAAATGTGAGGAGGCTTCAAAAGATTGATAAACCCAGCAGCTGAAGAAAACTCAATCCTCAGCTGATCATCATCTGGGCTGTTTGGTTTCCAAGGCTTCTGAGTTGTGGTGTTGGATGTCTTAGTGTTATTCCAGACTGCTGGAGCTGAGCTCTCTCTGAATTGAACTCCGGCACCTTCTCGAGGCAAAGTGGATAAGACCGATGTATGGCCGCGCTCGTCGCTTGTCTTTCGATAGAACTTATCTTCTACCACATCATAGAAATCAGCTGTTCGAACTTCCTGGGCAAGGGAGCAGCAACAACAGAAAAGCCACAGGGCGCAGTCAACAATCAGTGGGTTAAAACAAGAGTTATTGGGAAGCAAATTGAATCTCTTCCTCATTTGAATTCTCCAAAAACCACCATAAAGCAAACCAAAAACACAAAGAACAATGCCAGTCAATCCTAGAGCTTCCCTCACAATCCCATTTTCTACATTGTTTGCAGCCAAATTAAAGATCCAAAAAGGAGCCGTGCAAAAGAGGAGAAAAGTTGCAATATGAACATACATATTTCCAAAGTCTTTCCATATTCCACCCAAAAACACAGAAGCTGCAGCAAAGAGAGAGATAAGCTCAACAATCCTCTGCTCATTTCTAGACGCAAATGACAATCTTTTCTCCTGAACCTCTTCGTCAATTTCACAGTCGTAATCCTTCCCAAGAGGGCTAACAATACAGTACACACCAGCCATGGCTGGAGCAGCAATGGCAACTGAAAGACAAACAGCAACTCCAAAAACCGGGCGCTGTGATCGTTTGTATCCTAAATTAAGGGCACATAAGGCGTATTGAGCAAAGCAATTTATATGAAGCAAGAGAACCACAACCATAATGTGAGCCCATTCATGGGGCTTGTAAGTGCCATTTTTGCAGTATATGTTTCTTAGTGTATGAACGTCCTTTCTCTCCCACCTGCACAAGAGGAAAATATGGTAGAATCTCTTTGGATGTTGATAAAGACAAATGAGAGTAAAGAGAGCATTAAGGATTTGATTATTGACTTCGAACCAGGCATCTCTCTGTTGCTTACTGCGCAGCAAATTGTTTAACATTCCTGTCATTACAAGAAAAAGTATTGCCCCAGAAACTATCACACAACTCATCCACAAAAGAAAGGCCATGTTTAAAGGACTTTTTATCCACTCTTTGAACATTTTCACCAAGGATTTCCACTCGATTTTATGACCGATAATCCCCTTTAATCGCTCTTGGAAGCCATGGGAGACAGAAGAAGGTACAGAGCGTGAAACTTCATCCCTTTCAGTTACAATTTGACGAAACTTGGCTGACGGGGAAGGCAAGTTTTCACTGGAATTGAACTTGAGTAGTCTTAGTCTACCAGGAACTGTCATTGACATGGCATAATTTCCTCTTCTTAGATCTTCTTCTCCACTCAACAAGCCCATTTTGGATATTGAACTGTGAAAAGCAGTTTTTTCATTGACTATACATTGAAGAGCATCTTCCCTCCCTCCATTGCTTATTGCTATCATTTTAGTTGAGAAGTTGAATATGGTGGCTCTTTGAGTTCTGCAGAGTCACAAATTAAAAATCAGCAGCCGTCTCATAGTAAAGCAGAGAAGCCAAAAATGATTAGTCATTCCCATCTTCTAAGCATGAACTCAAACCCTATAAAATTATATACAGAGCCAGAATGGACGTAACCTGAGAACATTAACATAACAATAGTAGTCACTTTTCATAGCGAGCACCTGGAATTTCATCCTAAGCTGCTTAAGAGAGTGACCATGCGGTCCATGAAAAGAAGAAGACAATGTAGACAGCTACAATCTATGGCTACTGGGCATCCTACTGTTTAAGTAGTTCTATCAGCTGCTCCAAACCCTCTCGCATTGTTCTCTCAATCAATAAAATTGATAATTTTCCATAAAAATGTCCAAAGGGATATAAAATCTACAAGCATAAAGAACGATCTAGTCCATGAAAAGTATTACGAAGCCAAAACACCAGAAACTAAACGGTGAAATACTTCTCAGATACCCCTAAGAAACGAATAACAATTCAGAGAAAAATTTGAGACTGCAAACTTCACGAAGAAGATACTAAGTTTACTTTAATGGGTACCTTACCTCTAGCTGTGGCAGCTTGTCTCCGTTAGAGAATTTTTTTTCTCTCCACCAGGTCTGGCAATGGATTCAAACCTTGAGACCAAATTCATTCAACGGTAGAAAAAGGAGAAAAGGGCAAGAAGACGACAACATAATCAAAGGCAAAAAGTAGCTGAATCGCTTTACTGACATGTGAAGTGGGGTCGATCCACAGACGACGAGCCACGGGGAGTTGGCTTTTTGAATTTGAAATTCAAAAAGCCGAACATAACCGTATTGGTGCGACAAATGACAATGTTGCCGCTAAGGCGGCCGGGCGTATTTATACATTTTTCTTATATTTGAATTAGGTTTGATTTGATCGTCCCATGACTTTCCCAAGGCCCAAAACAAATTTACATAATAAAAAAAAAAGAAAAGTTCAATTTAGATCCTAACGTATAGGGTCAGTGACCATTTGGTACCTAACG
>CM039502.1:55263096-55283385 GCA_022432975.1 Begonia masoniana
ATGTACACCCCTAAAGCGGTACCCGCTATTTCCGTATTATTATTATTATTATTATTTTTTATATACATATTACTTTAATAAAACCTTACGCGGAATCTAAACTGAAATTGAAACAGAACTGAAAACGGAATTGAAATCGAACTTTGAAATTTCTTAAAACAAAACCTTTAATATATAAATACTTAAAACATTTAATAAAATTCATTTAAAACAATTCAGAAAACGGGAGGGCAAAATCGGGATTAAGCCCCTGAAAATAGAGGCAGCGATCGATCTCTGCCAGCTGCAGAGATCAATCGCTGCCTCTATTTTCAGGGGCTTAATCCCGATTTTGCCCTCCCGTTTTCTGAATTGTTTTAAATGAATTTTATTAAATGTTTTAAGTATTTATATATTAAAGGTTTTGTTTTAAGAAATTTCAAAGTTCGATTTCAATTCCGTTTTCAGTTCTGTTTTCAATTTCAGTTTAGATTCCGCGTAAGGTTTTATTAAAGTAATATGTATATATAAAAAAAAAATAATAATAATAATACGGGAAATACGGGTACAGCTTTAGGGGTGTTACAGTTATGGTATCAGAGCCCCCGGGTTTTAAAACCGATTCTGTAGACTGCTCGACTGCACAGCCACTACGCGGACATCCTTCATCAACTGTAAATCTGTTTATAGCTTTGTTTGATTTTATTCCTTAGAGACTATTTGTTTTAAATTTTATAGGAGTTTTATACACTATGACTCGAGGAAGGGATCCTAGAGACGACGCGATGGATCGTCTTACAGACTTGATAGACCGCCAGTCCCAGCATATGGACCGGCAAGCGCAGCAAATTACAGATTTAGTAAATCGGGAGACCCAGCGAGAGACCCAGAGAGCCCAGGATTTAGTGGTTCCTAGCAATCAGGGCATGCAGAAGTTCCAGAGTCTACGACCTCCTGTATTCGAGGGCCAGTCATCGGATCCGACACGTGCCGAGGAGTGGATCCGAGTTATGGAGGATATGTTGACTTATGCCGAGGTAGGGAACGGGAACAAGGTGGCTTATGCTACCTTTCACTTGGCTATGGATGCCCGTTTCTGGTGGGATTCGATCAAGGTGACGATAGACGTATCAGTTATGACTTGGGAGCGGTTCAAGTTTTTATTCTTCGACAAGTATTTCAGCCGTACTGCGAGAGTGGCCAAGAGGAACGAGTTTATGCAGCTGAGATAAACGGGTTCAGTTGCTGACTATATTCGGAGGTTTGAGGCTTTATCGCGATTTGCACCGCGCCTTGTCAGCGATAACGATGAGAAGGTGCACCAGTTTATGGAGGGACTTAATCCGGAGTTACGGATGCACGTTGTGGTCTCAGGTATTATCGACGTACCCTTTTCTGACATCACAGCTAGGGCTCTGGATATCGAGGCTGCCAGGGCCACTTGTATTAGACCGAGGGAGCCAGCGAAGGGCTTCTTTCGGGAGATTCGTCCTCAGTCGCAGAACCGAGGATTTCAGCCTAGAGCACAGCCGCCCCAGCCACAGCCGAGGGGTGTGAAGAGACCTCTAGAGGGAGGTAACGATCGGGGCAAGGGGAAACAAATTCAGGGAGCTTCTCAGATGCCATGGTGCCCCTTTTGTCAGAAGGAGCACAGTGGAGAGTGTCGAGTTGGCTCTAATAAGTGCTACAGATGTGGTGGAGTCGGCCATTTTGTTAGAGATTGTCCACACCCGGGCCGAGATCAGCTAGGTGGAGATCAGCGGAGAGTTACGCCGAGGGTCTTCGCACTTATTGAGCCGGGCAGTGTTGATGACGAGGATCAGCCTGCCGTGATTGCAGGTACTATTTTGCTTATGGGCGCTACTGTTTTTACTTTGATGGATACCGGAGCTACGCACTCCTTCGTATCGACAGCATGCATGACTAGATTGGGGCTAAAGTCTGAGTTAGCTGGGGTTGAGTATAGTGTGATGCTGCCTTCGGGAGAGCATATGCGTTCAGATCGTATTCTCCAAGGCAATATCGTCTCGGTGGGGAGTATTACCCTTTATGCTCGGTTGATAGTTATGAGCATAGAGCGGTATGATCTTATTTTGGGGATGGACTGGCTGGCACAGCACTTCGCCACCATCGATTGTCGCTCCGGGATTGTGACCTTCCGACCCCCGGACAGAGCCCAGTTTTCTTATCAGGCGATGAACCGATCTAGCGGATCGCCTATCTCTTATTCTATGGAGGTCAGAGAGCAGTTCAAAGGTGCGTGCTCTATTTATTTGGCCTCAGTTTTCGATATTCAGTTGCTCAGCGGATTACAGCCGAGCGACATTCCTATTGTTAGAGAGTTCTCTGGTATATTTCTTGACGATCTTCCCGGATTACCGCCTGACCGGGAGATTGAGTTCACTATAGATGTCTATCCGAACGCCGCGCCAACGTTTAAAAACCCGTATCGGTTGGCACTAGCTGAGTTGAGAGAGTTGAGGACTCAGCTTGATGAGCTATTAGAGAAGGGTTTCATTCGACCCAGCGTTTCACCCTGGGGTGCGCCCGTTCTGTTTGTCAAAAAGAAGGACGGGACCCTCAGGATGTGTATTGACTATAGGGAGCTGAACAAGTTGACAGTGAAGAACAGATATCCACTGCCCAGGATAGACGACTTGTTTGATCAGCTACAGGGTGCCCGAGTATTTTCCAGGATTGACCTTCGCTCGGGTTACTATCAGTTGAAGGTCCGGGGGGATGACGTGCCAAAGACAGCGTTCCGGACGAGGTATGGGCATTATGAGTTCCTCGTTATGTCTTTTGGGCTCACTAATGCTCCTGCAGCATTCATGGATCTGATGAACCGGGTCTTTAAGGAGTACTTGGACAAGTTTGTTGTGGTGTTTATTGACGACATCCTCATCTACTCCAAGACGAGAGAAGAGCATGTGGAGCATCTACGGATTGTACAGATATTGAGACAGCGCCAGCTCTATCCGAAGTTTTCGAAGTGCGAGTTCTGGCTTGACAGTGTGAGTTTCCTTGGCCATATCATATCACAGGACGGAGTTTCTGTGGATCCGAGCAAAGTCCAGGCGGTCAGAGATTGGCCACAGCCGAAGAACGTACGTGAGGTGCGTGGATTTCTCGGATTGGCCGGTTATTACCGGAAGTTTATTCAGGGATTCTCGAAGATCGCACTTCCCTTATCACGCTTGACTCGGAAGAGTGAGAGATTTATATGGTCGTCTGCTTGCGATGACAGTTTTGCAGAGTTAAAGCAGAGATTGACCACCGCTCCAGTTCTGGCACTGCCTGTTGAGGGTGTCAGGTTCAGTATTTACTGCGATGCGTCTGGAGTCGGGCTCGGATGTGTGTTGATGCAAGAGGGGAAAGTCATTTCTTATGCTTCTCGGCAGCTGAAGTCGTATGAGCAGAACTACCCTACGCATGACCTCGAGTTAGCAGCTGTGGTCTTCGCACTGAAGATATGGAGACATTATTTATATGGGCAGCAGTGCGAGGTATTTTCTGACCACAAGAGCTTGAAATACTTATTTACGCAGAAGGAGCTGAACATGAGACAGAGACGATGGCTTGAGTTCGTCAAAGATTACGATTTTGATATCAAGTACCATCCAGGAAAGGCGAACAAGGTTGCTGATGCCTTGAGTAGAGTGCCTTCTGCGATACAGCCTTCATTAGCAGCGATGACAGTTACTCTGCGGTCTGAGATTGAGAGATTTGACGTGGAGATTGTGGCGGAGTTGTCTAGTATGTTCTCTAATGTTTCTCTCAGGCCGACTATTCTGGATCGTATACGAGAGGCTCAGCAGAATGATTCAGAGTGTATGGAGCTTCGATCCAGCATGATATTGGGAGACTCGTCGGATTTTCATCTATCGGAGGATGGTATTCTGAAGTTCAGGCATAGGTGGTACGTGCCTAGCGACGAGAATCTGAAGAAGGACATATTGGCTGAGGCACATTCTTCAGCTTATTCAGTGCACCCGGGAAGTACCAAGATGTACCGGGACTTAAAGCAGCACTTCTGGTGGCCAGGTATGAAGAGAGAGGTTGCCCAGTACGTTGAGACCTGCTTAGTCTGTCAGCAGGTAAAGGCCGAGCACCAGAGACCGGCTGGAACATTATTGCCACTGCCGATTCCGGAGTGGAAGTGGGAGCAGATCTCTATGGATTTCATCGTGGGGCTCCCGAAGACTACGAGAGGCCATGATGGTATATGGGTTATCGTGGACCGATTGACAAAGTCGGCCCACTTCTTATCTGTGAAGATGACGTCCTCTATGGATCAGCTCGCAGAGCTATATGTGCAGGAGATTGTCAGACTGCACGGTGTGCCAGTTTCCATAGTCTCAGATCGTGATCCGAGATTTACCTCGAATTTCTGGAAGAGCCTGCATAAAGCTATGGGGACTCAGCTCAGTTTCAGCACAGCCTTTCATCCTCAGACTGATGGTCAGACAGAGAGGACGAATCAGATTCTGGAGGACATGCTCAGAGCTTGTGTGCTGGAGTTTCAGGGCTCGTGGAGCCGATATTTGCCTCTTATTGAGTTCTCGTACAACAACAGCTTTCAGGCTACTATCGGCATGGCACCTTATGAGGCTTTGTATGGTCGGAAGTGTAGGTCTCCGTTACATTGGGACGAGGTTGGCGAGGCTAGCATCGTTGGTCCTGAGATCTTACAGCAAACGGCAGATAAGATTGCCGTTATCCGACAGCGTATTCAGGTAGCTCAGAGCCGGCAGAAGAGTTATGCTGACACGAGACGACGAGAGCTAGAGTTTGAGGAGGGCGACGAGGTTTATTTGAAGGTTTCTCCATTCAAAGGCATCGCGAGATTTGGAAGGAGGGGTAAGCTGAACCCTCGGTACGTGGGGCCCTTTCCTATTCTGAGGAGGATCGGGAAGTTGGCGTATAGGCTGCAACATCCGGCTTCTATGGAGGGTATCCACGATGTATTCCACGTATCTATGCTTCGGAGATGTTTACGTGATCCATCTCATGCCGTGGAGACTACAGAGATCGAGGTACAGCCTACCTTGACTTACGAGGTAAAGCCAGTACGTATTTTGGAGTATTCTACCAAAGTCTTGCGCAACAAAGAGATCCCACTAGTTAAAGTCCTATGGCGGAACCACGAGGTGGAAGAAGCTACGTGGGAACGACAGCAGGAGATGATGACTAGATATCCTGATCTATTTGCATGATTTAATTTTGTGGACAAAATTCTGAATAAGGAGGGTGGAATGTAATATCCGGCTTGTACGGATTTTTTGAATATATTATTATTATATTATTGGATGGTATTTTTGGAAATACGTCAAATCAGGTCCGTTTTACAAAAAGGAAGCGTCATTACGATCCTAACGACTAATTGGAATTTTAAGGAATTTATGGGAATTTGCGGAGATTAAACGCTATATTCCGAGTAATTACCACTATCGTAAAGTAATTTACGTTTTACTAAAAATAGCAAATGAAGTCCGAATTGCGAACGGACAGTTTTAATAAAGCCCTGGCAATAAATAGGAGTTATTGGCAAAATATGGAGTTTTCGAAAATCCGAATCGTTAGCCGATTAACGAAACGAAGGACGAAACAAGAGCTAAGGGCGAAATGGTAATTTGCAAAGTCAATTTTTATAAAATATCACAAACCTTCTTCTCTCCCTCACTTTCTCTCTTCTTCTCTGGATCGCACGAACAGAGGCGATTTTTCTCCTATGGCCGCCGGCGATTTCATCATTTCCGACCTCCGTCCGACCTCCGATCAACCCGATTTCTTCACGTTTTCTTCCTCTCTCGCTACCCGCCGTATGTAGCTTTAGTCTTGGGTCGTTTATTTCGAGTTTTGGTTTGATTTAGGGTTAGGGTTTAAATTAGGTTTTCCGTTAAAAACGTGATTTAGGCTTCGTAATTAATCGGTTAGCTATAATTACTTATATATTGAGCGTATTGAACGTTATTGGACGAAGAAAAGTCGAATTGCGAAAAAGTTATAAATTGGTAAAATTTCAGGTTTTAGGGAAAAACTCGTTATTTGAGAATTTGGATAATCGAGCTTTAATTAACGTTCGAAATGCTCTAATTAGCTAAGTGGAGAATTTAGGAGAATTCGCTAGTTAAGGATTTTGTAATTTGGACGTTTATAGTTTAAATCGGTTCTAACTATGAATATCGTGTTTTCTCACAGACACACGACTCCCGTGGACGAAGCTAGTGATTCAGTGCGCTCCAGGTAAGTTTTCGTGACTTACTTTGACCCAAAGGTCTGCACCATACTCCGTCGTCGTCTCGAGAATACTCGAGGAACTGTTTGTTTTATGTTATTCTGGTTGGGTAGTTAGGTTAGTTGTTTATAGGTTCTGCTTTACTGCCAGGAATGTATGCACGTTGGTTGTTTACTTTCTGCTTATATGAACTGTTCATGCATCACGGATTTCAAATGTCATGAAAATGGATTTCCGCACGTGTTTTAAGAAAAGAAAGGTAATCTGTAATTAATGAATGTAATCTGTTTCTGGTTACGCGAGGTGGGGCTCAGGCATGGCTGTAGGTTTTTTTGAGCATGTACCCCCCCCCATCTAAGTGGAAAGTGGTAGTTCGACCGCGGAATGTATCCTTTCCATTTAGTGGGCTGAGATCTCGGTGACGATTCTGTCTGTGACGTAATGTATATGAAATGTATCTGTAAATGAATCTGTAAAAGCATCTGTAAATGAAACGTTTTCTGAATGGCATACGCACGCATGCATGCATCTGCATTTACTTAGCTTACTGAGATTTCAATATCTCATATGTGTCTGTATGGTGTAGGTAATCTCTTAGGCGATATTGAGCCAGGTGAGGACGACGTTCCTCCTCCTGACGAGGGATGCAGTTGATGGATGATTGCTGTGGGAGTGCGCTGGGGCAGTCGAGGCGCGATACGACCCGTGGGGATGTATGTCTGGACTCTGGGTTTATTTTGGGATGTTTTGAGTTGATAATTGTATAGTATATTTAGGTTGTTTGGATCTGGATAGGATTAGATAACGTTTTTATAATTGTATGTAAAACGTTTTGGTTTAAACTGTTTAATGAATGTTTTGTAATCGTTTTGATTGGTTTAGGTTGATACGGTTAAGCTCGATGTTTAGGTACATCCACGCAGTTGGACTCCGCAAAGTCCGACTCGAGTCGATTGAGTTTAGAATACGTTTAAATTGGATTTAAGTAGATTTAAGTTGTGAGTTATATGAAATTTTGTGTAAAGAAATGGAGGTTTGCTCTCTGGAAATCGGATTCCAGAGAGCAACCAGTTATGTGATATGTTAAATGCTGTAAAATGATAAGTGTTTGAAGTAAGAAGGATTGAAGTATTGGGGATCGCTGCTTAAGCGATCGATCTCTGCAAACTGCAGAGATCGATCGCCGCCCTTATGTAGGTAAGCAGCGATTGATCTCTGCAGTTGGCAGAGATCAATCGCCCCTGGTTGCTGCATGCATTACAGCATGCAGCGATCGATCTCTGCAAGTTGCAGAGATCGATCGCTGCAACGCATTTTGCATGCAGCGATTGATCTCTGCAGCTGGCAGAGATCGATCGCTGCCTCTATTTTCAGGGGCTTAATCCCGATTTTGCCCTCCCGTTTTCTGAATTGTTTTAAATGAATTTTATTAAATGTTTTAAGTATTTATATATTAAAGGTTTTGTTTTAAGAAATTTCAAAGTTCGATTTCAATTCCGTTTTCAGTTCTGTTTTCAATTTCAGTTTAGATTCCGCGTAAGGTTTTATTAAAGTAATATGTATATAAAAAAAAAAAATAATAATAATACGGGAAATACGGGTACAGCTTTAGGGGTGTTACAAAAAACTTCACACATTTGTGATTCGCGTTGATCTTTGAAGGGAGGTACACCACACTGCACCATTTTTTTAAAGTTTTGTAGCTTCAACTAAGGGAGAGAAAGCCCAAAGCTTTGGATAGACTAGACCGAGAGCCATTTACACAGCTTCTATTGAAGGATGAGTAAGAAAAAGTGTTGGCCTAAGAAGGAGAAGGTGGTTGGCTAAGAGACACCCCCTCATTAATGGACCATACCTGGCCGGTCTAGTCTAAGACTATGAGGCCCATGTCTGGTACATGTATGAATGATCCAGTAGACAATTGACTGAATAATTGTTTAGTCAAGGTCTGTACATGATCTTTACCTCATCAAACCAACCATTGGACCATCCTTAGGCTAGCCCATATAGGGGCCACCATTAGATTTTTTTTTTAAATTTTTCTTGGGCTAAAATTGCTACTCTAAAATGTGTTGTTCTAATGATAGACTATGAGTCAGCGTCCCAGACTTGCAAGAAGCCTAGAGCCAAATTGTATGTGGCACACATTTGAGCTGAGATGTGAGCCATTAGTTAAGACCTAAGTATGGTCCAAAATCAGGTCATACCAAGTCTGGATCAATTATTATTTCACATAATTATCTAGTCCAATGCCGAGCTTGACCAGGCCAGTCCATGGATCTTAAACAATTTGATAAGACCAATGAGAGATACTACGAGCCAGTTTGTTATTAGTGGAGCTTTTGGCATAATCATTTTCAGTTGTGCTATTAAAATAATCTTATTCTGAAAAAACAAATAAGAGTTTCATAAATTAACATGCAAAAAATTATATGTGAAATTTAAGTGTTTAGTAAATTGTGATACTTAATTACTGTTGGAGTATGAAATTATATGGAAGCACCTATCCATATTTATTAATTTTACTATTTATAAATTATAAATAAAACATTACTCTAGTAAAAATGATCTGGTTTTCTATTCATTTGTGGAAGTCTTCAAAGTTTATGTGAGCGATTTCTTTGTCCGTCACCACCACATCTCCGACAAAATCGTTCTATTGCGTGCAATCGCTCTGTTCTAATCTGTCCTCTTTGTCGGAAATTTCTCCAGCATGGTGTTTCCTGCCTAACAAGTTGTTGTAAAACTATGAATCCTGTGATATCCATGGTCACAAATCATAGAAGAATGAAAGAAAACTCTCTCGCCCTTGATGAACGTTCCAAAGAAGAGAGAAGAGACCAATTGGAACGTAACAACAAGAAAGTGAAATGCATATCAAATTTGCAAGAAGATCAGGAAATGAGTAATGTCGATCAAGAGAAAGAATCCATTGCTGAGGAGGCCAACAAAAGGGTTCCCGGTTCTCATGCTAATAAGAGCAATCATGCTAAAACAACAAATAGTCATTATATTTCTTCATTCAGAGACACGCTGACGGGTATCAAAGATAGAACCTTGGATGAAGTTGTCAATTATGTTTACAATGATGAAATTGAAATTGATGACTCAGATGATGAGTTCCCAGAGATCAAACTTTCTACGGAAGCAAAAAGACGACTCCGCAACCTTGGCATCTTACTTTTATTGCCAAAGTCATGGGGAAAGTAGTGAGATTCAAATATCTTGAAAGAAGGTTGAATGATTTGTGGAAACCCAAATCTAATATTAATATCTTAGCTATGGAGAATGATTTTTCTTGGTAAAATTCACATCGTTAGAGGTCTGCAACTATGCTTTGTTTGATGGCCTTTTGATGGTGGCTAACCATTATTTAACTGTCCGGCGTTGATGTCTAAATTTGATCCTGAATCAGCAGATTTTGATAAAATTAGGGGTGTACAAAACCGACCTGAACCGAAGAACCGGACCAGAACCGACCTATTTGGTCCGGTTCTGGTTGGGTTTTAAAAAAAAAAAATGAATTTCGATTCTGCTAAAGCAGAACCGAAATTTTTGGTTCGGTTTTTGGGTGTAATGACAAAAACTCGAAAACCAGAACAAGACCGCACAAAACAGAGAAAAGCCCTAATTTTCTTTTCGTTCTGTCAAGTGTCGAAGTTCATTTCAGATTTCAGAGGAGATGAGAGGAGAGACTGTCTCGCTCGCCTACGCCGAAGCCGAATCCGAAGCCAAAGCCTTCAATCTGTCGTTCAATCTTCTCTCTCAGCCGTTGCCGACGCCGATGCCTTCAATCTGAACCGGAGCTCTCTGAGACTCTGAGTAAATACAGGTATTCCCTCCAGCTCATCGTGCGTACTTCGTATCATTCTACGTTTTCTTCTATTTTACGTTCATTATGCTGCTGTTTTTGGGAGACTCTTCGGACGTGACCGAGAGCATTTGATTTTATTAATTTTCCGAGCTACAACCTGTCAATCGTCGGTTTTGTTTTGTTGTTTTGTGGGTGTTTCATTGCTGTCAATTGGGTGTTGCTCTTTACTTGAATTTTTCGTCATATTGCTGTTAATTTCTGAGAGCATGTTTTTTTGCTGTTAATTTGGTGGGTGTTTTCTTTAGTTGGTTTTTTTGTTACTGTTTATATTGCTGTTTTCTGATGTTTTTGTTGTCCTCTATTGTTTTTGTTGCTGTTTTTATTGCCAGTGGGTGATGGATAATACTATGATGCCAATGAATGCTGACTTCAAATATGATTATGATTTCTCTTCTTCGGCCTAGTGCCCATGACTTAGATTATGATTTTCTTTTTTCTAAAGGAGGTGAAAGTTGGTGCAAATGCACTGGGGTGTTGACAAAAATTGAAGTTTCATTTGAAATTTTTTATTAAAAAAATATTTTTTAATGGGTGAACCAGAACCGGAACCAAAATTCTGGTCCGGTCCGTAAAATTTTTTTGACAGTACCGGTCCTAAAAAATGAAAACCGAATATTATTGGTCTGGTCTTAATTTTGTCCAAAATCGGACCGGACCGGACCAGACCACGTACACCCCTAGATAAAATAATGCCTTGGGTCAGAATTCCAATCTTCCAATAGAGTATTATGATGAGAAATTTCTCATGAAGGTAGGGAAACTAGTTGGTAAACCTATCAAGATTGATGAGAATAGAAAGGATGTTACTAGAGGTAAATTTGCTAGGATCTGCGTTGAAATTTACCAAAACAAACTGTTTCTTTCAAAGTTCAAATTACGAAGATGTATTCGAAGGATTGAATACAAACGAATGCATCTGGTTTGTTTCAAGTGTGGGCCTTACCGTCACAAAAAAAGAGGATTGCAAGACAAAATCATCAAAAGAGCAAGAGAATTCAAGTGGAAAGAAGTAACATTACCAGAGAGGGTCAGATTAGAAAAGAGGAAGTCAAGATTAATTCTAAGGCATTGGAAGATTTAGGACCTTGGATGCTTACCAAAAAAAAAGAAAAGGAAATCACTACTGAAAGATTATGATTAGTTATGCGGTGTCACACATGGCTTTACGTGTGACACCGATAATGAATACAATGACGAACAATATAAATATTCGAAAATAAATGAGACAGGAGGTTGTTAACGCAGTTCGGCAACCAGCCTACGTTTGCGGGGCCACGCCCAGATATAAAAATATTTCTTTGAGTTCACAAAGTTACAAGACAATCGAACTTATACAAATAAAGACACCCTCTTATCTTTGTTGCCGCCTCTAGCTAACTTCCCCAAGGAACTGTTTTTGCGAGATCCCTTCAACTTAAGATTGACCTCTCCCGAGATCTAGAAAACAACAAGATCCCCTTGTTGTTGATTCCTCCTGGAATTCGTGTTATGGCAAGATCCCCTCGCCCACGATCAAGAACGACAAGCTCCCCGTGTCTAAAATCAGAACTCCTCCCGAGTTCGGATGCAGTCTCCTCCCGAGACTGAGCTTCAATGAAGAACAAAGAAGATTGCCTCCTCTGACACCTCCTGGAACACCAAGACGTTGTCTTCAGACACAATACTCAACACACTCAATAAATCGATGAAATCCACAGCATAAGAAAAGTGTGTAAAACAATCACAGACTCATACGAAGAAACGTAGGGAGTGAAAAAAAAACGACGGCACACAAAGTGAAGAAAACTTCTCTCTTAAATAACCAAAATTCCGTCAATAGTTTCCATAGAAATGAACCTTTAAATATCATTGGTAACTCCCATATCTTCTATTTAATTTAGTTACCAAAACAGATTTAATGCCGCAGGAAATAAGGAAAATAAATCTTTACAAATTCGGTTGAGTGACACACCGTGTGATACTTTAGGAAAGTATTGCTAACTTCCTTGATATGGCTCCGAAAATTTAGGTAAGCATCCCACGATTCATGTTATCTCGAAACCTAACAGATTTCACCAAATCTCCATCAAATCGGCTTACCAAAATAAAGTTTTCCAAAAAGCAAATGCCTTTAGCTTTTTCAATAATTTTCCTATTATTCTTGTTTCCTTATTTTTCTCTTCCACAGAATCTTCATGATTGTTAATATGACGCCATCCAATAATCAGAATGTAATATTTCTTGATCACCAAGAAATAAATTATCAAATTGAAAAAACATATCATCTCCATAAATATATATAAATATTGCCAAAAAATCAATGCCAACTTATATGCAATATTTTTGCATTTACAATCTTCCCCTTTGGCATTTTTTGGCAAAATCATTATAACACTGAGTTTCAATAACTCCCCATGAATTGTGACTTCAAACATCATAAAAATATCACTCATCATCATATCATCATATAGTATCAGAGAGCAGAGCATATCACCATACATATCACCAAAATACTCCCCATTTTTGCCATAAAAAGACAAATATATAGATAAGAGGATAGCACTTACCATAAAAGCAGCATCATCACCAAATAAGTACCATAAATACCAACATTACCAGAAGTAGATAACCAATATTAGCAGCATATATAATTCAGATACGCACCAGAGTCAACATAGAAGTACTATAGCCAAGGTATAGTAAAAAAAATATCCAGAGATCTAGAATATTCAGAACATATTAAAAAATATAGCAATTGTTCAAGTAAATAGAAACAAGGCAGTAGTACTCAAAAGGTAAAATTTTTTTTTTGAAGAACAAGTCAAGCAGTAAGATCTGGATCAATAAAAATCTGTGCATCTTGGTCAGTACTCCCGGCCATGACATCCTATGGAACATGGGATGAACCAGGCCTTACATCAGACTGGACATGTGAACCCAACCCGTCCATGTGCGGGTTTTTCTTGTAAATGTCATTTAATAGTACAGAAATTGTAGACCCCTGTTTTTCAAGATCTGAAATTTGGATGCTGATGGATTTTGACATGTCCACCAGAAATTTGACAGTCCTGGCTAGAAGAGCAGAATCAGTGCTGGACTCAGAAATTGGTAGGCCTTCAACAAAGCCTTCTAAATCATTCTTGTGCTCCCCCATCCGTAATTTGTAACTAATTCGGATTTCTTCTTTTTCTTCAAACAGTACTTCATTTGCTCTGATAATCGACTGTTGGGAGGTTAAGAGACCATATATGAGAGAGGGAAATGGAAGAGCTAACCTTGAATTTTTTCCATCCTCATGCTTCATTATTTGCTCAAAAAATAGCTTGCCAAAATCAACCGGTAGTGAATTTCCAATTTGAAATAACCATGCTGCCATTGTCTTGTTTACCCCAGTACCATGGGATGTAGGTAGCCAATTTCGCATAGCAATTTTATGGAGAATACCATACTTAACTGAAAATTGGCCAGCAGGTAAATATTTGTCATGAGGCCAGATTCTTCTAACACCCCCAGTGACATCAAAGATAATTCTGTTGAAATCGGGTATAAATTTGGCAGATGCAGTTGTTTTTAACCCCAAATATGCATTAATAATCATCAGGGTAAAATTAAAAGTGTGGCCTCTCACAAATACCTGGCCAAAATCAGGATGTTCTGGATTTTTGACATCCGAGTCTAAGTTGCAATAAAATTCTTGGACAATTTTCCACACAAAAGGACAGACACCTCTAAAGTTTTCTCTAACCCAAGACTCAGCAAATGATAAACGACAGCTTCACATTGAGTGAAATCCCCTTCATGTATTTTCCTTTCTGGCCAAATATTTCTTTGGGAAAAATTGGGCCATCGGCTAGCACGCAGCATAGACTTAAAATCATCATTTGAAAAGAGGACTTACTTGGATTTTTACTCGACTCACCTTTCTGTGCAGATTTGGATTTCTCAGAACTTTTATGAACATGACCTTCACTGGTCTTCAATCTTTTGGATTTTGGAGCTGTTGATGGACTTACTTTCGGTGGTTTAATAGTGACTGGTTTTTTAACCTTCTCAGTTGATGTGTAACACCCGGAAATTTCATTTTAAGGATTTCGAGCCGTAAGTTTAGAATTTTTATATTTTAAACATTTATAGAGTAATAATTCGTAGAAATAATAAATAAGGTCCAAATGGCCAACGGGAAGTTTCGTTAGAGCCCTAAGAATAAATAGAAATATTTGAAGAAATAAGGAAATTTCGGAGAAGTTAAACCGATAGATGAAGTAATGATTTAAGTTAAAAAATTAGCTGAGGGCATTTGGGTAAATTGGAAGTTAAATATTTTAATTAAAAAGGGTTTTCTCTCTCCCTCCCCCTCACTTTTCCTCTCCCTCACGCGAGCCTCTCCTTTCCCTCTCCCCTTGGCGATTTTCCTCTTTTCTTCATCGCCATCTCCATCGATCGGCCAACTCCTCCGTTCTTGGCGGTTTTCCTTCAAGTTTCTTCATCAAATCAACCCTCCAAGTAAGCTCTATGCTTTAGTCAAGTTGGTAGTCGTTTCTGGAGTTATTTTGATTTAGGGTTTGTGAAGGAATTTAGGGGTTTTGTTAGAAATCGTTAGGGTTGTTTATTTATTACTCATTGATGATGTATTAGAGATTATTGAGGTTGTTGGAGTAGATTAATGGTGTTGGTAGATGTTTAATGTGAAAGTTAGGTTGTTGGAAATGTAGTTGGACACCATTAATGGAGTTTTGAAGTTGGTGAGCACCAAGTGCTCGATTAAATGCCAGAATGAAATGAATTAGAGTTTTAGAAGAATTTGTCCTAGCTCGAGACGTCAATTTGTTTAAATTTGATGTTTGAGAATCGATATTAACGATGTGTTGTTAAATGCCCTAGGTAACCCAAGTTCAAAAGACGGTGCTCGGCATATCTAGGACGCCAAGTAAGTGAGTGTTAGGTTTCCGGCCACTAAGGCCCTACGTCGTAACGATGTTGATAATGATGGTTGTGATGAAATTAGGTAGTTATAGGGGTTGGTGGTAAGACGGGTAGCTTAAGTAGTGCCTTAGTGAATAGTTAGTGGTCGTTAAATAGATGTTTCTACGTATGTCTCCTCATGCATCATGTTTTCTTAAAGTGCATACGAACTATTTATGAACATGTTTTATGAAATGTCAAGACAACGAACGATCATGAATTTCAAATGATGTATGTTTTCTCACGGGACTAATTGTATGTTTCTTACGGGACTAATTGTACGTTTCTCACAGGACTAATTGTATGTTTCTCACGGGGCAAGTTATGTGTTTCTCACAGGGCAAGTTATGATCCTCACAGGGCAAGAAAATGGTTTAACGAAAAAGAAAACGAAATGAAATTGTTTTACAAATGTCATGCATATATATGTAATGTTATGTTTAGCACACTCCTTACTAAGCATTAGGCTTAATGTATTTATCGTACGATGTAGGTGAAGAGAACGAAGGTGAGGAACCTCCCTACGATGATCAAGTGTAGTCGGTCGGTGGACAGAGCTCGTGGCGGCGGAGTGTGTTTTGGCAGGGCTGGTTGACTCACGGTTCGGTGTTTTTGAGAGTTTTTGGGTGATGCTGGGTTAATTATGGATTTGATTGATTGATCGTAGATTTTAATTACATTTGTGGATGTATGGCGATTTGAATAGATCACGTACTGTGTTTTATAGTGTTTTGATGTTTCTCAAATAGGGAGGAAATGTTAAACGTTTAAACGGAACAACGCGGTTCATTTTTATGAAATTCGATTATGTTTAATGTTAGGTTTGGAGAGTATGTTATGGAAATATGTAAAGATTGGGTGAAGTTGTTGGGCGAAAAAGGGAAGAAGTTGTAGAGTTTTGTGTGTTGTTCGTCTTTGATTATGTATATAAAGTGCAGGGTATGTAAGGGTGAAGAAAAAAAAAGGAAAAGAAAAGAGGGAAGAAAGAGGTTCGGCTCTCTGGAGGAATTCCAGTGAGCCTGTCGATTGCTCGCCTCTGGGAGGCGAGCAATCGCTTCTTGGTCGTCGCAGGTCACAGCTCTCTGGAGAAATCCAGAGAGCGTGGCGACTGATCGCCACAATTGTGGCGATTAGTCGCCACAGGCGATTCCAACAGGCGATATGATCGCCTGTTTAAATCGCCCAGGGCGATCAGTCGCCCTCCTTTTTGGGCGACTAATCGCCATGCTGTTTTAAAAAAAAAATGTTTTATTTAATTGTTTTCTTTATTAATTAATTGATTTAATTGTTTAAGTTTATTTGTTTTAGTAATTGTTTTAAAAGATTTACTAAATGGACTTCGATCTCAATTCCGATTTCGACTTCGATCTAGATTTCGCCCTATGTACAGTAAAGTAAACAAGTATAAAAAAAAATATTTCACTAGGATACGGGATAGGGTCGTGACATGATGGCTTAGTGGTCTTTGAAACAGTAGACTTAGGTGATTTGGATGCAGCTGACTGTTTGGATTTAGGAGCATTGGACTTTGGACGCTTTGGAGTATTGAGTCGGGAAGATTTGTGGGTCGGTTTTTCTGAAGATTTTTCAAAGAAAACTTCTTCATCATCGGTATTAATTTCCAAGATGGCTTCTTGAAGCCATGAGCTGTCTAACGATGACTCTTTCTCTATTCTTTGCCTTTTTCTTTTCGAGGCCGTAGTCACTTTGGAATTTTTTTGGTGCCTTGGGAGGCACTGAACTCATTTTGAACATATCTCCATTGGTGTAGCGAAATTTTCGTTTAATCCCTGACGAATCTACCTGAGTAAGAGGAATGGCGCCTTTAGTAATTTTGGATTTTACCTTTCCGTGAATAGAAGATTTTACCGGCGGTGACGATGAGGAAAAAATTACAATAGCCGACTCATAGCTCGGCATCTTCTCTGGAACAGGCACTGAGACATTGCCTGAGAATTGCTCATCGGAGACTTCTTCGATTACAACCATTCTGGAAGAAGATAATAGAAAGCCCTAGAAGCAGATTGTAGAAAGAGGAAAAGTGAGAGAAAGAGTGTTTTGGGAATTCCTTACGATTTGAAATAAATCACCCACCTTCCATAAACACCCATCAAATTACAGAAATAAAAGAAAATCCGAGATTTTTAGTAAATGTTTCGGAAAATAAATCCGAAAATCCATCAAATTTCCATAAATCACATACATAATCTCCCATGAATCTCTTAATAATAATTTTGATCTCAGTAAGATGGGAAATAAATCCAATAGTAATGTTGCTCCAATCTTCACCGAGAATAAACATCTGACTTTTCTAAGAATATCCGAATTTTGCATGTCACACACGGTGTTGCTCAAAACAAATATAATATCAAGAAAAATCACTTCTAGCTGAGGATGAGCAATATCCAATAGATTGCCCAAATAAATAAAAACAAACGCCTAATGCAAGTGGCCAATTTTTTTTTTAAATAAATGAAAGCAATAACCAACTTACATAACACAGAGGCCTAAGGTAGACCTCAACTCTTCAAATCTAGCACCATCCAATGCCTTGGGAAAAATATCGGCAATCTGTTTTTCAGTCACCATATGCTCCAAATTAATAATTTTGTCCTCCACTAAAGATCGAATAAAATGATGTCGTATGTCAATATGCTTTGTCCGTGAATGCTGAATAGGATTTTTAGAAATATTAATAGCACTCAAATTATCACAGTAGAGAGTCATGACACCCTGTGTGACACCATAGTCTTTCATCATTTGTTTCATCCAAAGAAGCTGCGTACAGCTGCTACCTGTTGCAATATATTCGGCCTCGGCCGTAGACAATGAAATAGAATTTTGCTTCTTGCTAAACCATGACACTAAGTTGTGTCCAACATAAAAACATCCACCCGAAGTGCTTTTTCTATCATCAAAACTTCCTGCCCAGTCTGCATCACAATAACCTACCAGATTTGCATTAGAATCAAAAGAATACCAGATTCCATAATCAGTTGATCCACTAACATATTTCAGAATTCGTTTAACCGACACTAGATGCGACTCCTTTGGATTTGCTTGAAATCGAGCGCATAAGCTCTCGCTATAACAAATATCTGGTCGGCTGGCAGTAAGATATAATAGGCTTCCAATCATGCTTCTATATAAACGCGGATCAACATCAATTCTGTAGCACCCGGCTCTATTAAACCAAATTTAATTGCCAATTATAATGTGTTAATTTTATGGAAGAATTGAGGGAGAAAGTGATTAGGTTAGTTAATAACTATGTAAGGACAAAAGGGTAATTAGCAATTTTATAAATGGATAACGTATTTAATGGAGGGTTTAATGAGGTTTAGCCGCCACTGTTTCCCTCATTTTCCTTCTCGGTATTCAGCTCAAGCACAGCAGAGCTCCAGGCGATTTCCCTCTCCGATCCTCATTCCTCAAACTAGGTGAGTTTTCCATTTTATTTCTCGAGATTTTAGTGTCTAGATAGCAGAGATAGTATAATGCGCGTATTTTGATAATACTACGAGTGAGTTGAGTTCGATTTTAGTATTGAGCCGAGAGTGTATGATGATTAGAGATTTCAAACGAGCCCCTTAGGTTTCAGAACGATTTAGGATAAGGTTAGTGGTGATCTAATCGGTATTTTTGCTTATGACGCTAGGTGAGCAAGGTTTCCAGAGTAGTTGAAACCGAACGATTTCCAGGAGACCAGGTAAGTAAAGTATGCATGTGCCTTCGGGCCTACATCACAAAACAGTAGGGTTATGCATATTGAGAATGATTTTGTATGTCACGCATCATGTTTTTGAAAGATTACGAAAATGAATTTCCATGTAAGAATAGTGAAATATGAACTGTATGTGACAGACAAACTATTAAGGGAACTAATCCGCCCCTTAATCGAGTAGAGGATGTATGACATTGGGAGAATTGATCCCACTCCCAAGGGAACAGAGGGATCAGTTCAGCTATTAAGTGAACTAATCCGCCCCTTAATCGAGTAGAGGATGTATGACCTTGGGAAAATTGATCCACTTCCCAAGGGAACCGAGGGATCAGATCAGCTTATGAACGTATGTGAATGCAACTGAGATGAGAAAGTAGAAATTGCATGTTTAGGAATTTATGTTTCAGCATTTCATTCCATTACTGCTTTACTTACTTAGCATTAGGCTAATAGATGAGTTTTGTGATGTAGGTGGAGAAGTTACAGCAGGTGAGCCTTCTGAGTTCATTGAAGGATAGGCTGGTTGAGGGAGCACACTCATGCCACGGACCTGGTATTTGATGAGGCAGTTTAACTAATGTCTGTTGGAGTAAAGGTGAGTTGTTGTTCTGTCGTCTATCGGAAGATATAAGTAGGACTTTTGTCGTTTTGCGGCCGGTGGTTATAGAGTAAAGTCGATCGGATGAGGGAATCATCCGGCTGACGTCACTGGTGGATATAGAGTAAAGTCGATCGGATGAGGGAATCATCCGGCTGACGTCACTGGTGGATATAGAGTAAAGTCGATCAGATGAGGAAATCATCCGGCTGACGTCACCGGTGGATATAGAGTAAAGTCGATCGGATGAGGAAATCATCCGGCTGACGTCACCGGTAGATGTAGGATGTATCTTGTCGTTGAGAAAGGATGATGTAGCACGAAACTAAAAAAAAAAAAAAGTGGTGAATTTCAGGCTCTCATTTCTCTTGTTGACATTCCTTGCAGTCGCACCGTGTCATCTTGTCCATATATCCAACCAAAATGGAGAGTTATGAACAGAAAACTCGTAACATTGTAAGAGATATGCCCAGCCCTTCTTTTTCACTCCTTGGTCCCCCTTCTTCTGGCCTTATGCTTCACCCGCTGCCACCTTAATAAAAGGCTTCCCACTACCGTTTCCAACAAAAACGCCCTACGAATGTCTGCTAATAAAGTTCCCGATTAATTGTCATTCGGGCCTTTGGGTGTCTGTGCTTCCTCTTCTCGCCCGTTAAATCGCCATAAACTCCAACTCGTTCTTGTCATGTGTCTTCCTCGGCCCTAGCCCCCATCACAAAGGTTATCTCTGTTTGAACACGAGTCAAATAAAATCTATATTTTCCGCCATGTCACATTTGTGGAGTCTCATTTCCCCTTGCCTCATAACACAACTCTATTTTCCACCCCCCCCCCCCCCACCTTTGAAATATCCATCCCTTACGTTCCTCATCCTAATCCCTCAACGGTACCTACATATCCTCATCTCACTCCCATCTCGTATACAGTTCCCTATC
>CM039502.1:55283485-55386904 GCA_022432975.1 Begonia masoniana
AAAGTGATAACTTTTTGTGAAAGTATCATCAATACATAGAAATATAAATTAATGATTTTGATTAGGAATACTAAATATGATTAATTTAGTGAAATCAGAAATCCTAAAACTTTCTCATTATATTTTTAAACTTATTTAATTTTATATTATTTAATTAATTGCTCTTATTTTATTTTGAAAGTCAAAGTCACTAAAATATTGTTATTCAAATTAGACTAAAATTAATTTTGTTTGATTATTAATTAAAAAGTCCTCGTGGGTTCGATACTCTATTTACTACTTTATTACTTGTTGCGACTCGTATTCATATGCTTTCTTTTTAACGTGTCAAAGGTTCAGTTCTTCAAGTCTGATGTGTTGTCTCTAATAAACTATGCCATACGAATAGTTTCTTCAATGCTGACTTGCAAAACGTGTTCAAAGCATTCCCATTAAAATGTCTTTACAGCGATCTTGCGGCTGCGAAGGTCGTCAATCTTACTACTAGATATTTTCCTGTGCCTACTACATTCTAGGAACTTGCTGGCCATGGAACATGCTTGAACTGTCTTAATCATTCGTTGAGGATGTCTGAAATCTAGCAACAATCCGTGGCGTAGCTTAATGAACAGGAAAAGAAAGTGTATGGTCTGAGTGAAAGAGAGAATATAGACGAAACCCTATCAGTTTTTAAAGATTCGTAAAGAGATTGGGTTGAGAAAAAATAGTCTTTTTTCTACAGCATTAAATTTTTTAGAAACTGCACCAAATTTGATAGTGATAGATTTGCTATCTTTATTCACATGAATGTGACTAAATCGTGGATCTAATAAGTCAAAAGAATCATGAAATGTCAAATAGAGCATGTTGAAATCCAGGATTTTGTTAAAATTTAATCTTATAGGTCAGCAAAAGGGTGAAAAAGGGTGGGTGTGGCATGCTGTGGCTGGAACAAAGAAGGTGGTTGGTCGGCCATAGTATTTGTGGCTCATCCAACTTTTGTTCTGGAGTTGTGATTGGAAGAGGCCTCAAAGCCTTCATCATTGTACTGTTGTTTGTGGTTTTTACTTTCTACTCAGTACTCACTTTCCCTTTCTACTCACCATTCACTTCTCAAGTCTCTTTCGGCCAGCTCCACCTTCAATGTTTTTAGCTGACAAATGCTTCTCAACTGAGAGGAGAGAGAGAGAGAGAGAGAGAGAGAGAGAGAGAGAGAGAGAGAGAGAGAGGATATATCTCTTTCAAGGGATTGTGTAAATCTACATCGGCCTATGAAAAACCAAACAAGGCTATGCTGATTTCTGACTCAACAAATATTTAAGGAAAAAACAAGAGGTAATTAGTTAAGTTGTTTTTATGTTGAAAACACGTTCATATTATCAACTTTATGCATCCAAGAGAGAGCATAATTACTACACATGCTCATCTTCCAATTCACTGATTAAATTCCCGCTAATTATTACACAATCTAAATGAATTTTAAGAAAACCTGTGGTAAATCATAAAGAGAATAATGGTTTTGATAATCTAATTGTTATTTCCATTTCTACTTTGTTCATTTGGGATAACCCTACCTGATAGGTAGAGTTTAACTAAGATGCAGAATATTAGGAAGGAATTATCGTAGATTTACGTCTCATTTCTGATCATCGTGTCCTTCTCTTCACCACTTTTTTCTTCTGATATAAAAGTACTCAAGGTTTAATTCATTATCTCTATGTGAAGCATCGGTGATGTAGAAGACAAAAGTACACATTTTGGATCGTTCCTTTTTGGAATACAGCCAATACACTATGTCACAAAAGCTATACTTGGCATCATATTCAGAAAGAAATAGTTGTACATTCAAGTGTAAAGTGTTGGTTCACTTAGTGGTATAAGAGGTGGTTCCATGCAGTTTCATCAATTAAGTAGGTAAAGGTCAATGCAGTTTCATCAATTAAGTAGGTGAAGTGGACACATATAATTGCATCGTAATCAATATAATTCAGTGGAACCTGAACTTGAAAAATGATTATTTTGTGGTCGCCTGCACAATCAAATCTTATGGGCAATGTTATTGCAGTCTCTTCGTGCTACCACTCATCATTCAAATGTTAGTGGAAATTAAATATGTGGTATTGAAATTTGGAGTATGTTTCGATTACTAACAGGAATTAGGTTTAAATAATCCAAGATCTGGTCACTATTGAGGAATTTGAGAATCAAGATGATAATAATACGACTTATGAGATTTAATAAACATTTTTGTTGCAAGTCACTGTAATTTTAATTTATTTTGGAGTAAAGTTCATATTAAACTATGAATTAAGTGGTTACGACAACTAATATTCTAAACTAATTTTGTAAACAATATATCAACCGAACTATACACCGTGAACAAATTGGACAGAGATGTTAAAAAATTGTTAAAAAAAGCACGTGTTATCACGTCTCGAACGTGGGCCAAAACAAAACGCTAGGTCAAATAACCCGATTCTCAGAAAGAACCCGATTGTTTAGCTCAAGACATGATCCATAGCTCGCAAAATCCAAATACATATAACACAAGATAATCTTGTAACAAAAGTCTATAATTTCACAATCCAAATACATATAACACAATAATTAATACAGTGACATCACAACAAGATACATAGTACAACAATTTATTCTGTGGATTAGAGTAGAAAAATTATTTTTCTAGTGTTTGGCTCAATAATCAAATAGTGATTATAAATCTTATCAACTAATAAGTATATCTTATAACCGACTTCGTTGTCCACATAGAAAACTTGAGAATTATCACATATTTAGTATTGAAAGTGCATACAGGACTAAGATTTTTTGGTTGATCAATAGTCGTACGATGCACATACTCACAACCATCTCAACATTCTAAAATAATTAATTTAGCCAAGAGAACTATTGTAGATATCATGTTACTTCAATAAAACTAAATTAGAAGGACAAATAACATAATATTCTAAATTTGAATTTAGAAATTACAACAATTATCCTATAATCCGAATGCCACCGCCACGCCACCACCCATGTGACACGGTGGCCCTTAGAAAAAGGGGTCTTGTGATACCCACAAAATATTCAAGAAGTGCTCGGGTAACAAGTGATGCACTAAGCCGAAAAATAAAGAGAGAAAAATGGAGGAGAAATACAAATAAGTGAAAGTGATGGTGTGTGTGAGTGATGGCCGATTTGTGTAGGGGAGGAATGAACGAAATGCACAATAATATTAGAAGAAAATGAAGGTGTAAAAATATTTGTGAAAGGTGAAGAAATGGAGATGAAGATGAAGGAAGAAATTACAAGAAATTAAAGAGTGATGTGTGTGAGTTTGATGGCCAAAAATAAAGAGGTGATAGTGTGTGAACATGTAATGGAAATGCTAGAAATGGAAATACCTTCGGCGGATCCAAAGAGCTATCTTACGTTTTACGCTCTTGGATAAACGATTTTTTCGGAGGAAAAACGACCACCTAGGGCCTAGGTTTTCATCATCACTCCTAATCCCAATGGAGAAGGCGAGTGAATAGCTAAGACTTAACCTAGCAACCCGAAGGTTAGGTTAACAATGGAGGGCTTCTCCACTTGATTCAAAGAACCAAGGAAAACCAAAGCAAACAAGCTTGGAGAGAAATAAGAGTTTTATAAATTTGGCAAAAGTTGCATACAAACACTAATGCTATGTATTTATAGAATTCCTAGGGTAGATTAGGGTTTGGCAAGGCATGGAAGAGTGGAGGAGAGCCATTGGATGAAAATAAAATCGGATGGCAAGGATGAAGATCTGTGGGCGTGCGCGCGCGCCAACCAGGCGCTGCCATGTGCGAGCAATCGGGAGCTCAGTAGCGCGCCAGATCATGCATCCGGGTAGGCGCATCTGACGGCCCAAGCGCGCCAGCATAGCAATCCACGTCAAGCTGCCCGCGCGCCACCAATTTGCCTACCCGCGCCTTCTAGCTTGCCCCCGCGCGCGCCAGATGTACGCGATTTGGACCGCGCCAAAACTTAGCCAAAGGATGAGATTTTGCCAACTCATCGATCCATGTTGCCACCCACATATGTACATGCAAAATCATACATTTAGATGTGGGCTCTTCTTTGGACCAAGTCTTTCTTTGGGCTCCATTTGTTGAAGGGCTTTTTCTTTCGAATAATTTGTTGAATTTCTTCAATCCATAATGTAACACCAGACAACTTCAACCAGGTGACTTCCTAACTAAATTAACGGCCATGATTATTCAATCTTCACGGTTTAGAATATTATGCCAAGCTTAATTAATTACATGTGATTTTAAACTAGATTGAGTGGCAAAGTTGTAATAATGGAGGTTTGAGACCGATATTTAAAGAAAATGGAAAGGGTTCAAACTTCATTTAAGCCACTATAGCCGACACCTCCTACTGTCGGCGATTTCTTCTCTTCGAGCTCTCGCTCTCTGTCAGCTGGAAATCCCTCTTTCAACGATCGGTTTCCTTGCTGCTTCTCGGCTACTTTGTGCTCGAGGTACGAGTTTGGCAATGTAGCCATCTTTTAGTCGTTAAGCTCTGTTTTCTACTATGTGTTGAAGTTCTGGGTTCTTCATTGGCCGAGTATTAGTAAGGGTATTTTAAAATCTAAAAGTGGTAATGTCATTCCGAATCGATTTTGGACATTAAACAACCAACCCTGAGTTATCGCTAATCGACTCTGTCTGTTTTGGGTTTTGGATTTCAAACTGCACAGAGAACTATACTAAGGATTCAGGGAGTGACTATAGTTATTAGATCCTAGGATGACTTGTGATTAGAACTAATAGGATTTTGTTTTAACTACTGCAATGTAAATGTTTTAGGTGAAAAGTTTGAAGAGAAAGGAGCTCAAATTGCTAAGGAGATCAGGTAAGTGAATGTTCAGGTTTCTCGGTCATTAGGACCCTACATCAAAGGATGTTAGGTAGAAACTCATACGATGATTAGTAGTTCCCTTATGTTACTGTCTAGTATTTATGTTGATGATTAGTTCAATGGTAAGGTTGTATGTTGGATAGTGCTCTAGTCTGTAGCTTGATGATTTAGGAATTTCCATGTACATGCATCATGACTATTTTATGCATATGAAAATGTTTTAAGAGCATGTTTTCCTCATGAATAAAGTAAGAAGATAAAACTGATGCAACGTGGACTAAATGAGGGTAGGGGCCGGTTCGGCGTATGTCACAGTCCAAAAGAGGGAACATATGAATATGACCCGCAGTAGGGACCAAGATCAAACTCACTGTCGAACCCCCTTTACCGGTACAAATCCTCTCTTAATCCACACAATTTAAATGAAGAATATGATCAATGATTATGAATGATAAATATGATCAATGATTATGAATGATAAATACGATCTATGATTATGAATGATAAATACGATCCATGACTATGAATGATGATTATGAGCAAAGATATGAACGAGAAAAAGAAAAAGAGACTTATGAGTATGTGATTTCCCGAGTTTTACATTCATGCATCCATGTTAGTGTTGCATTCCTTACTAAGCATTAGGCTTATAGTTAAACCTTATGATGTAGGTGAAGAGCTAACAGGTGAGGATTTCCAGTCTAGAGATGATGTTTAAAGCTGGTTGCTGGAGGATGCTCAGTATGACAGTGCAAAGCTGGGCAGGCGATTAAGACCCCTGGTTATGGTCATAGTATGTTAGTGAAGTTTATGATAAATAGTTGTCTAAGTAGAATAGAATTTCTTATAACCATGAGATTTAGATTTGAATGATTAGACTTAAGAGCTTGATGATGATTTTAAAGATTATTGAATGGTTTGTTTTGCTTAAGCCTTCCGCTATGCGTATTTTGGATGAGTTTATGATTCTTACTCATTGAGGTTTATAGTTACTAAGTTAAGATTCAGGGTGAGTTGTGGTATTTTATATTGGATGAAGTTGTTTGATGATTATAGTGTTTTTCTGCCGTGTGATAGAAGCTGGATAAGGCCATCATCCGGCTGACGTCATCGGCAGATGTAGGGTGTTTAAGCCATCGGATGATGAAAGTGCTATTTTGTCGTCTAGCGATCGGCAGATGTAGAGTGTTTATGCCATCGGATGATGAAAGTGCTATTTTTTCGTCTAGCGATCAGCAGATGTAGAGTGTTTAAGCCATCGGATGATGAAAGTGCTATTTTATCATCTAGCGATCGGCAGATGTAGAGCGTTTAAGCTATCGGAAGATGTAAGTATAGTTTGTCGTCTAGTTACAGGATGATGTGAGGGTTATCTTGTCGTTTAGTGACCGAGTCATGTTTTAATTATTCACGTGAGGAGCACATGTTCACCGGATGATGTCCCCTTATTTCATCGGATGATGTAGGGAGTTTCTTCACCGGATGGTATAAACATGGTTTTGTCGTCTAGTGACCGGTAGATGTGGTTTAATCCTCTACCGGTAGATGCAGTCTAAAGGTTTAAGTTTCCCTTCACCAGTCGATGCGCATTGTTCTGCCCCCCGGCAGATGTGTAATGTTTTCCTTTGCCGAATGAGGCCTAGCGAATCGCGTATGACCTCTTGAGTTAAATTATGTTTCAAAAAGAAAAAAAAAATACATTACTAATAATGAATAATATGTGAGTAATAAGAATTAAATGATTAAGAAAGATATGGATTATGTGACGATCTCTCTGGGGTCGTTACACATAATCCACCAACATTCATCTAATCCTAATCACACAATTTAATGCATGATATGCAAATATATAATAATTCATACAAAAAGGCTAATGTATGCCAAATAAGTTTGAAAATAAAATTACTCATTTAGAGGGCTGGGAAGACAAATTCCATAGACCACTTGGTGACTCCTTCCATGTGCTCCACGTGCATTCTTCCCATGTAATTGTACCTACAAAAAGAGAACACGTAATAAGTAGAGAGATTAGATAATGCAAGGGAATTTGTTAGATTTCTTTTTGCATGCAACCCGGGCATGTCACCATGCATGGCCACAAAGCTCACCGCGCCTAAATTTCCACATTGCAGTGCTATGAATCGATTGTGAAACTTAGCAACACCTATATGCTAGCATCACGATGCTGATCATTATGTGATTAGCGCACAACGACCATTCTTTGACACCAAAACACCTTTATCTTGACACTCCATTGCTAGAAGCAGGACCTCTATCATCACGACGTCATTTCTTTAGCATCTCAGTGCTGCAGATAAAACACTCAACACAAAGACAATCATAGTCCTAGTGTCGCATCGTGAAAACTCACCTTTTCTCGTGAAAAAAATTTGATGGAAATTAAATGTTGAAAATTTTATAATTCACAATCCTTATCATTGCTAGATACTAACTCTTAATCTAAATTCCATGATAAACACAAAGAATATGAATTGTAAATATCCAACACAAATTTTGATTTCACATGTACATTTTTATCATAAAAGTCAATATTTTTTAACTTTCAATGCCAAATCTAAACTATCGGCATCTAGAATCTTAATACAAATTAAAAATTCTAAAATTTTTAGTAGATTAAAATAATGATTGTTAACTCTAAATCCTAATGAGTTAAGTTAATGTCGTTGTGATACCACTTGTCATACTTAAATCTATAAATCTTTAGTCATTATAATCCAAAAACCATAATTGTTACGTAATATTCATTAAGATAGAGTAAGTGTGCAATATCCATGATTCATGAAATCATATTGGAATGTAGATTTGGAGACCTGTAGTCAAATCTTGAACAATTGATTGTGATTTTCAGTTTTCTCCATAAAACATTTTATTGTATTATCTAAGCTGATTGAAGACTAAGTGAATAAAAGCAACTAATTGTTGCACCTAAGCACTATAACCATGAATATCAAATATATTAATTGGGCTTCAGTTTGTTTCATCATCAAACTTAATCCTATACAACTAGTATTGTATAATCCAAAAATTTTCGGTAAGATATAATTTTGTATTCAAAGACAAATTTTTATTTTACATTACTATTATAATGATTATTAAGTATTTGGAGAAAATAATACAAGTAGAAGCCAAAAAAACGTTTATAGTGCACCTTGTAAGCTAACCAAGTGAAAAATATGAAGTAGTGCATGTAGCAAGATGTTAGAAGCGCTATAGGTGTAAAAAGGCGCACAAAGAGGAGCGCGGGGCGCGCACGAGGTGATCTGAGCATGTGCAGCTGCTCGCAAGTGCAAGCGCTGCACGACCCTCCTACGATCAGACTTTCCAAAAATGCATTTTAGTAAGTTTTTGACATTTTAGGATTTTCAAATTTAATATTTCTGAACTTATAAGGTTTTCTATATTTTTAGGGATGTTTTAAGATATTTACTATTATTTTTAGAGTTTATTTGAACTCCATTTAAACACTCACTTTGTACCAATTTATGCAATTAAAATACATGTTAAACCTAACCTTTATTTTTTGCGGCACTCTCGAGCTGCCTCATTGTCCTGCAAAATCTCCAAGGTAGCCTAAACCTAATAGATTTCGACTCTCAAACAAGTAAACACATGAGTTTACATGCTTGAGGGAGATGATTAGAATTTTTATTATTGTTAGGGTTTTTCCATGGAAATCCTTCGATTATGATTCTTCTCCTCAATTTCTTTCACTAATACGTCACAACTCTATGGATATGTTAATTCAAAGGTGAATGATACTCGTTGTAAGAAAGAGTTTACGTACTAAGGATTGAGATAAGTGATTTTTTATACGTTGACTCGTTGGTCTGCATCACAAAGTGCTAAGTTAAGTAGTTTCGTTACGATAAGGCTTTGAAGACTTGTTTGTTATTACATTACGATATTAATGACTAGAGAATTTGTTTAATCATTATGATAGGATGAGGTTTACAATTGATGTTATGTTTTAGGATTATATTGACAATGATGACGCTCGAGGATGTGTTATAGTATAGACTTTTGAATGTAATGTATTGTTAGATAATATAATTATAATACCAATGATGTTATTCGAGGATGTGTTATAATGTAGACTTTTAATTATGATGTTTGTTAGATGATATGATTATATTGACGACGATGTCGCTCGAGAATATGTTTTGTTTGAGGATCTGATAGATGTAGAAATATTGATGCTTTTATGATACGTAGTAAGTTATGATTGAATAAAAAGAACATACTAATTGACTCGAAGATATGCTATGTTTTGCATCATATGTTTATGTATGACTCATGCATCATGAAAAAGAATTTATGTTCAAAAAAGATTTAAAGAGAAAGAAGAAATAAAGAAAGAAAGACTGACATAAAAGACAGACAAAAAGATGAAAAGATGAGAGAATGAATGAGAAAACATAACTTTTGTTGTGCTGCGGGATTACGAGTTGGTTGTTCCATAAGACGGGATCATGAGGTGTCTTCTCGCTTCCCTAGACTTAATTACCACCAACAAATAGATTGTATATCTAAACCAAAACAAGCATAAAAGATCTAGTGAGAAAAAATTGTGATAAGACTGTTTTTATAAAAAATTACATTTCCATACATTTCCATACATGTTCATGATAGTTTATGCATATCTTACTGAGCGATAGACTTATTGTTTGAACTTTGTGATGTAGGTGAGGAACTTTATGATGTATACGATGAAAGAAACGAACGAAAGATGCAGTTGAAGATGTGCTATCATGGCAAGGTTACGTGGTATTAATGCAAATAGAGATTCAAAGGCTATGAATAGAAAAATTTACGTTCTATTTCTATCTGAGTTAAAAGAGATTTTATATCACCTATTATTTCGTTATGTTTATGGATGAATTTATTAAGTATTGTTTTCAAATGACCATTTGATATCGTTTATTTTATTTTAATGAACACTTATGGATTTTAAGACTTTCGTTGTATGTCTTCATTGAAATGATTTCAAAATTTTAAATGAACTCTTTCAAAGAAAAAATAAAGTAGAAACTATGCGCTATGGGACGTTACAAGTATCTTGACATGCCAAGGAGTCCTAATACAAGATCTCTCACTAAGGCCCAAAACTTACTTAACCTTTTTGTTAATGAGTTTGCTTTTCCTTTTCTTGCAGGAGTTGATCTTATTGGAGATCTCACTTGGAGCACTAGGATGAACTCATCATTTGGTCCATGAGAATTTGTCTTCCTGGCCCAAGAATTATTGTAATTTTTGTTTTGAACTTAATTGGCAAACTGTAGCTTTTTTGTATAGATTATTTATATTGCATCATGCATTAGATTGTGTGGTTAGGATTAGATGTATGATGGTCGATGATGGGTTGAAGACTTAGCCATCAAGGGAGAAAAGCCCTTCAACAAATTGGACTCAAATGAAACTTGGGCCAAAGGAGAGCCCACATTTAAGATAAGAAATTTGCACGTACAATTGGTAGTGGCATCAAGGATCAAAGACATGGCCAAAACTCAGCCATTGATCAAGCATGGGCGCTGGACAAAACTGGAGCGTCGGATTGGCGCGCACAGGCAGGACATCTCGGCCATCGGATGAGGCACGCGTAGGAGGCATCTGGTTCGTTGATCTGGCGCGTGCGCAGGCAGCATCATCAAGCGCGTTGGATGTGTGCACATGGATTGCCATCTGGACGCTAGATGGCGCGCGCTGGAGCAACCTCATTGGCCATCAGATCAAGCGCACGACTTCAACTCCTCACTGCTGATCATCCACCCGCGTGCTGCATCTCGGCCATTGGTGGTGCGCGGATAACTTGCACATCTTAGCCACCGATTAATCCTCATCCAAGGGCTCCAATTCAACCTTCAATTTTTGCCAAACGCTAATCATCCACTCTAAGATTTTCTATTTAAGCATAGCATTGATGTTTGTAAACAACTTTTGTCATTTTTTATGAGATTTTTCTTTCCCTAGCTGACGTGTTAGAAGACCTTCGGGTATTCCTAGATTTTCTAATCGAGTGGAGAGGTCCTCCATTGTTCCTATAGCCCTCGGGTTGCTAGGTGAACTCTTAGCTTTTCCTTACATTTTTCTCTCTTTAGAGTTTGAGGTTCGAGGAAGAAAACTTAGGCCTACGGTGGTCGTTTTCTTCTGGAGAAATGTGCACCCGAGAGCACACGTAAGATAGCTCCTGGGTCCGCCAAGGGTATTTCCATTTCCATCTATATTTCTTGCATTTATTTACATTTCATATTCAGCCATCACTCCATCACACACTCCACTTTATTTTGCTACATTTTTTTTATCTCCATGTCTTCATCTTCTCCACGGATTTTGCACAGACCTTCTTGTTATCTCTTTGCTCCATTTTCTTCTATATTCCATTCCTTTATTTTGCATATAAATCTCGGCCACCCTCACACACATTCACCTTGCATTATTGGTAGCATTTTCATCTCCATTTCTACACATTTATTCTTGATTTTGCACACCTCACACACCCGAGCGCACTTTGCCTATTTTGTGGGTTTTACACGGCCCCTTTTCTAAGGGCCACCGTGTCATATCTACTCATTGAATTTTCATACTTTATTATATGCTTAAAACCTTATAAATGTACGTAATATTTGATGATTTTAACATGTTTGACTATGGCCAACATACAATTGAGATTAAATATATAAGTTTACTATATAATTGTTAAATTATATCGAAGAAAACTCTTAAGAAAAACTTCACACATTTGTGATTCGCGTTGATCTTTGAAGGGAGGTACACCACACTGCACATTTTTTTAAAGTTTTGTAGCTTCAACTAAGGGAGAGAAAGCCCAAAGCTTTGGATAGACTAGACCGAGAGCCATTTACACAGCTTCTATTGAAGGATGAGTAAGAAAAAGTGTTGGCCTAAGAAGGAGAAGGTGGTTGGCTAAGAGACACCCCCTCATTAATGGACCATACCTGGCCGGTCTAGTCTAAGACTATGAGGCCCATGTCTGGTACATGTATGAATGATCCAGTAGACAATTGACTGAATAATTGTTTAGTCAAGGTCTGTACATGATCTTTACCTCATCAAACCAACCATTGGACCATCCTTAGGCTAGCCCATATAGGGGCCACCATTAGATTTTTTTTTTAATTTTTCTTGGGCTAAAATTGGTACTCTAAAATGTGTTGTTCTAATGATAGACTATGAGTCAGCGTCCCAGACTTGCAAGAAGCCTAGAGCCAAATTGTATGTGGCACACATTTGAGCTGAGATGTGAGCCATTAGTTAAGACCTAAGTATGGTCCAAAATCAGGTCATACCAAGTCTGGATCAATTATTATTTCACATAATTATCTAGTCCAATGCCGAGCTTGACCAGGCCAGTCCATGGATCTTAAACAATTTGATAAGGCCAATGAGAGATACTACGAGCCAGTTTGTTATTAGTGGAGCTTTTGGCATAATCATTTTCAGTTGTGCTATTAAAATAATCTTATTCTGAAAAAACAAATAAGAGTTTCATAAATTAACATGCAAAAAATTATATGTGAAATTTAAGTGTTTAGTAAATTGTGATACTTAATTACTGTTGGAGTATGAAATTATATGGAAGCACCTATCCATATTTATTAATTTTACTATTTATAAATTATAAATAAAACATTACTCTAGTAAAAATGATCTGGTTTTCTATTCATTTGTGGAAGTCTTCAAAGTTTATGTGAGCGATTTCTTTGTCCGTCACCACCACATCTCCGACAAAATCGTTCTATTGCGTGCAATCGCTCTGTTCTAATCTGTCCTCTTTGTCGGAAATTTCTCCAGCATGGTGTTTCCTGCCTAACAAGTTGTTGTAAAACTATGAATCCTGTGATATCCATGGTCACAAATCATAGAAGAATGAAAGAAAACTCTCTCGCCCTTGATGAACGTTCCAAAGAAGAGAGAAGAGACCAATTGGAACGTAACAACAAGAAAGTGAAATGCATATCAAATTTGCAAGAAGATCAGGAAATGAGTAATGTCGATCAAGAGAAAGAATCCATTGCTGAGGAGGCCAACAAAAGGGTTCCCGGTTCTCATGCTAATAAGAGCAATCATGCTAAAACAACAAATAGTCATTATATTTCTTCATTCAGAGACACGCTGACGGGTATCAAAGATAGAACCTTGGATGAAGTTGTCAATTATGTTTACAATGATGAAATTGAAATTGATGACTCAGATGATGAGTTCCCAGAGATCAAACTTTCTACGGAAGCAAAAAGACGACTCCGCAACCTTGGCATCTTACTTTTATTGCCAAAGTCATGGGGAAAGTAGTGAGATTCAAATATCTTGAAAGAAGGTTGAATGATTTGTGGAAACCCAAATCTAATATTAATATCTTAGCTATGGAGAATGATTTTTCTTGGTAAAATTCACATCGTTAGAGGTCTGCAACTATGCTTTGTTTGATGGCCTTTTGATGGTGGCTAACCATTATTTAACTGTCCGGCGTTGATGTCTAAATTTGATCATGAATCAGCAGATTTTGATAAAATTAGGAGTGTACAAAACCGACCTGAACCGAAGAACCGGACCAGAACCGACCTATTTGGTCCGGTTCTGGTCGGGTTTTAAAAAAAAAAAATGAATTTCGATTCTGCTAAAGCAGAACCGAAATTTTCGGTTCAGTTTTTGGGTGTAATGACAAAACTCGAAAACCAGAACAAGACCGCACAAAACAGAGAAAAGCCCTAATTTTCTTTTCGTTCTGTCAAGTGTCGAAGTTCATTTCAGACTTCAGAGGAGATGAGAGGAGAGACTGTCTCGCTCGCCTACGCCGAAGCCGAATCCGAAGCCAAAGCCTTCAATCTGTCGTTCAATCTTCTCTCTCAGCCGTTGCCGACGCCGATGCCTTCAATCTGAACCGGAGCTCTCTGAGACTCTGAGTAAATACAGGTATTCCCTCCAGCTCATCGTGCGTACTTCGTATCATTCTACGTTTTCTTCTATTTTACGTTCATTATGCTGCTGTTTTTGGGAGACTCTTCGGACGTGACCAAGAGCATTTGATTTTATTAATTTTCCGAGCTACAACCTGTCAATCGTCGGTTTTGTTTTGTTGTTTTGTGGGTGTTTCATTACTGTCAATTGGGTGTTGCTCTTTACTTGAATTTTTCGTCATGTTGCTGTTAATTTCTGAGAGCATGTTTTTTTGCTGTTAATTTTGTGGGTGTTTTCTTTAGTTGGTTTTTTTGTTACTGTTTATATTGCTGTTTTCTGATGTTTTTGTTGTCCTCTATTGTTTTTGTTGCTGTTTTTATTGCCAGTGGGTGATGGATAATACTATGATGCCAATGAATGCTGACTTCAAATATGATTATGATTTCTCTTCTTCGGCCCAGTGCCCATGACTTAGATTATGATTTTCTTTTTTCTAAAGGAGGTGAAAGTTGGTGCAAATGCACTGGGCTGTTGACAAAAATTGAAGTTTCATTTGAAATTTTTTATTAAAAAAATATTTTTTAATGGGAGAACCAGAACCGGACCATAACCGGAACCAAAATTCTGGTCCGGTCCGTAAATTTTTTTTGACGGTACCGGTCCTAAAAAATGAAAACCGAATATTATTGGTCTGGTCTTAATTTTGTCCAAAACCGGACCGGACCACGTACACCCCTAGATAAAATAATGCCTTGGGTCAGAATTCCAATCTTCCAATAGAGTATTATGATGAGAAATTTCTCATGAAGGTAGGGAAACTAGTTGGTAAACCTATCAAGATTGATGAGAATAGAAAGGATGTTACTAGAGGTAAATTTGCTAGGATCTGCGTTGAAATTTACCAAAACAAACTGTTTCTTTCAAAGTTCAAATTACGAAGATGTATTCGAAGGATTGAATACAAACGAATGCATCTGGTTTGTTTCAAGTGTGGGCCTTACAGTCACAAAAAAAGAGGATTGCAAGACAAAATCATCAAAAGAGCAAGAGAATTCAGGTGGAAAGAAGTAACATTACCAGATAGGGTCAGATTAGAAAAGAGGAAGTCAAGATTAATTCTGAGGCATTGGAAGATTTAGGACCTTGGATGCTTGCCAAAAAAAAAGAAAAGGAAATCACTACTGAAAGATTATGATTAGTTATGCGGTGTCACACATGGCTTTACGTGTGACACCGATAATGAATACAATGACGAACAATATAAATATTCGAAAATAAATGAGACAGGAGGTTGTTAACGCAGTTCGGCAACCAGCCTACGTTTGCGGGGCCACGCCCAGATATAAAAACATTTCTTTGAGTTCACAAAGTTACAAGACAATCGAACTTATACAAATAAAGACACCCTCTTATCTTTGTTGCCGCCTCTAGCTAACTTCCCCAAGGAACTGTTTTTGCGAGATCCCTTCGACTTAAGATTGACCTCTCCCGAGATCTAGAAAACAACAAGATCCCCTTGTTGTTGATTCCTCCCGGAATTCGTGTTATGGCAAGATCCCCTCGCCCACGATCAAGAACGACAAGCTCCCCGTGTCTAAAATCAGAACTCCTCCCGAGTTCGGATGCAGTCTCCTCCCGAGACTGAGCTTCAATGAAGAACAAAGAAGATTGCCTCCTCTGACACCTCCTGGAACACTAAGACATTGTCTTCAGACGCAATACTCAACACACTCAATAAATCGATGAAATCCACAGCATAAGAAAAGTGTGTAAAACAATCACAGACTCATGCGAAGAAACGTAGGGAGTGAAAAAAAAAACGACGGCACACAAAGTGAAGAAAACTTCTCTCTTAAATAACCAAAATTCCGTCAGTACTTTCCATAGAAATGAACCTTTAAATATCATTGGTAACTCCCATATCTTCTATTTAATTTAGTTACCAAAACAGATTTAATGCCGCAGGAAATAAGGAAAATAAATCTTTACAAATTCGGTTGAGTGACACACCGTGTGATACTTTAGGAAAGTATTGCTAACTTCCTTGATATGGCTCCGAAAATTTAGGTAAGCATCCCACGATTCATGTTATCTCGAAACCTAACAGATTTCACCAAATCTCCATCAAATCGGCTTACCAAAATAAAGTTTTCGAAAAAGCAAATGCCTTTAGCTTTTTCAATAACTTTCCTATTATTCTTGTTTCCTTATTTTTCTCTTCCACAGAATCTTCATGATTGTTGATATGACGCCATCCAATAATCAGAATGTAATATTTCTTGATCACCAAGAAATAAATTATCAAATTGAAAAAACATATCATCTCCATAAATATATATAAATATTGCCAAAAAATCAATGCCAACTTATATGCAATATTTTTGCATTTACAATCTTCCCCTTTGGCATTTTTTGGCAAAATCATTATAACACTGAGTTTCAATAACTCCCCCTGAATTGTGACTTCAAACATCATAAAAATATCACTCATCATCATATCATCATATAGTATCAGAGAGCAGAGCATATCACCATACATATCACCAAAATACTCCCCATTTTTGCCATAAAAAGACAAATATATAGATAAGAGGATAGCACTTACCATAAAAGCAGTATCATCACCAAATAAGTACCATAAATACCAACATTACCAGAAGTAGATAACCAATATTAGCAGCATATATAATTCAGATACGCACCAGAGTCAACATAGAAGTACTATAGCCAAGGTATAGTAAAAAAAATATCCAGAGATCCAGAATATTCAGAACATATTAAAAAATATAGCAATTGTTCAAGTAAATAGAAACAAGGCAGTAGTACTCAAAAGGTAAAAAATTTTTTTTGAAGAACAAGTCAAGCAGTAAGATCTGGATCAATAAAAATCTGTGCATCTTGGTCAGTACTCCCGGCCATGACATCCTGTGGAACATGGGATGAACCAGGCCTTACATCAGACTGGACATGTGAACCCAACCCGTCCATGTGCGGGTTTTTCTTGTAAATGTCATTTAATAGTACAGAAATTGTAGACCCCTGTTTTTCAAGATCTGAAATTTGGATGCTGATGGATTTTGACATGTCCACCAGAAATTTGACAGTCCTGGCTAGAAGAGCAGAATCAGTGCTGGACTCAGAAATTGGTAGGCCTTCAACAAAGCCTTCTAAATCATTCTTGTGCTCCCCCATCCGCAATTTGTAATTAATTCGGATTTCTTCTTTTTCTTCAAACAGTACTTCATTTGCTCTGATAATCGACTGTTGGGAGGTTAAGAGACCATATATGAGAGAGGGAAATGGAAGAGCTAACCTTGAATTTTTTCCATCCTCATGCTTCATTATTTGCTCAAAAAATAGCTTGCCAAAATCAACCGGTAGTGAATTTCCAATTTGAAATAACCATGCTGCCATTGTCTTGTTTACCCCAGTACCATGGGATGTAGGTAGCCAATTTCGCATAGCAATTTTGTGGAGAATACCATACTTAACTGAAAATTGGCCAGCAGGTAAATATTTGCCATGAGGCCAGATTCTTCTAACACCCCCAGTGACATCAAAGATAATTCTGTTGAAATCGGGTATAAATTTGGCAGATGCAGTTGTTTTTAACCCCAAATATGCATTAATAATCATCAGGGTAAAATTAAAAGTGTGGCCTCTCACAAATACCTGGCCAAAATCAGGATGTTCTGGATTTTTGACATCCGAGTCTAAGTTGCAATAAAATTCTTGGACAATTTTCCACACAAAAGGACAGATACCTCTAAAGTTTTCTCTAACCCAAGACTCAGCAAATGATAAACGACAGCTTCACATTGAATGAAATCCCCTTAATGTATTTTCCTTTCTGGCCAAATATTTCTTTGGGAAAAATTGGGCCATCGGCTAGCACGCAGCATAGACTTAAAATCGTCATTTGAAAAGAGGACTTACTTGGATTTTTACTCGACTCACCTTTCTGTGCAGATTTGGATTTCTCAGAACTTTTATGAACGTGACCTTCACTGGTCTTCAATCTTTTGGATTTTGGAGCTGTTGATGGACTTACTTTCGGTGGTTTAATAGTGACTGGTTTTTTAACCTTCTCAGTTGATGTGTAACACCCGAAAATTTCATTTTAAGGATTTCGAGCCATAAGTTTAGAATTTTTATATTTTAAACATTTATAGAGTAATAATTCGTAGAAATAATAAATAAGGTCCAAATGGCCAACGGGAAGTTTCGTTAGAGTCCTAAGAATAAATAGGAATATTTGAAGAAATAAGGGAATTTCGGAGAAGTTAAACCGATAGATGAAGTAATGATTTAAGTTAAGAAATTAGCTGAGGGCATTTGGGTAAATTGGAAGTTAAATATTTTAATTAAAAAGGGTTTTCTCTCTCCCTCCCCCTCACTTTTCCTCTCCCTCACGCGAGCCTCTCCTTTCCCTCTCCCCTTGGCGATTTTCCTCTTTTCTTCATCGCCATCTCCATCGATCGGCCAACTCCTCCGTTCTTGGCGGTTTTCCTTCAAGTTTCTTCATCAAATCAACCCTCCAAGTAAGCTCTATGCTTTAGTCAAGTTGGTAGTCGTTTTTGGAGTTATTTTGATTTAGGGTTTGTGAAGGAATTTAGGGGTTTTGTTAGAAATCGTTAGGGTTGTTTATTTATTACTCATTGATGATGTATTAGAGATTATTGAGGTTGTTGGAGAAGATTAATGGTGTTGGTCGATGTTTAATGTGAAAGTTAGGTTGTTGGAAATGTAGTTGGACACCATTAATGGAGTTTTGAAGTTGGTGAGCACCAAGTGCTCGATTAAATGCCAGAATGAAATGAATTAGAGTTTTAGAAGAATTTGTCCTAGCTCGAGACGTCGATTTGTTTAAATTTGATGTTTAAGAATCGATATTAACGATGTGTTGTTAAATGCCCTAGGTAACCCAAGTTCAAAAGACGGTGCTCGGCATATCTAGGGCGCCAGGTAAGTGAGTGTTAGGTTTCCGGCCACTAAGGCCCTACGTCGTAACGATGTTGATAATGATGGTTGTGATGAAATTAGGTAGTTATAGGGATTGGTGGTAAGACGGGTAGCTTAAGTAGTGCCTTAGTGAATAGTTAGTGGTCGTTAAATAGATGTTTCTACGTATGTCTCCTCATGCATCATGTTTTCTTAAAGTGCATACGAACTATTTATGAACATGTTTTATGAAATGTCAAGACAACGAACGATCATGAATTTCAAATGATGTATGTTTTCTCACGGGACTAATTGTATGTTTCTTACGGGACTAATTGTATGTTTCTTACACACTCCTCTGTACTAAGCATTAGGCTTAATGTATTTAGCGAACATGTAGGTGAAGAGAACGAAGGTGAGGACCTCCCTACGATGATCAAGTGTAGTCCGGTCGATGGACGGAGCTCGTGTCGGCGGAGTGTGTTTTGGCAGGGCTGGTTGACTCACGGTTAGGTGTTTTTGAGAGTTTTTGGGTGATGTTGGGTTTAATTATGGATTGATTGATTGATCGTAGATTTTAATTACATTTGTGGATGTATGGCGATTTGAATAGATCAGTACTGTGTTTTATAGTGTGTTGATGTTTCTCAAACATGGAGGAAATGTTAAACATTTAAACGGACTAATTGTATGTTTCTTACGGACTAATTGTATGTTTCTTACGGACTAATTGTATGTTTCTTACGGACTAATTGTATGTTTCTTACGGACTAATTGTATGTTTCTTACGGACTAATTGTATGTTTCTTACGGACTAATTGTATGTTTCTTACGGACTAATTGTATGTTTCTTACGGACTAATTGTATGTTTCTTACGGACTAATTGTATGTTTCTTACGGACTAATTGTATGTTTCTTACGGACTAATTGTATGTTTCTTACGGACTAATTGTATGTTTCTTACGGACTAATTGTATGTTTCTTACGGACTAATTGTATGTTTCTTACGGACTAATTGTATGTTTCTTACGGACTAATTGTATGTTTCTTACGGACTAATTGTATGTTTCTTACGGACTAATTGTATGTTTCTTACGGACTAATTGTATGTTTCTTACGGACTAATTGTATGTTTCTTACGGACTAATTGTATGTTTCTTACGGACTAATTGTATGTGTTTTTTGAGAGTTTTTGGGTGATGTTGGGTTAATTATGGATTTGATGATTGATCGTAGATTTAATTACATTTGTGGATGTATGGCGATTTGAATAGATCACGTACTGTGTTTTATAGTGTTTTGATGTTTCTCAAACATGGAGGAAATGTTAAACATTTAAACGGAACCACGCGGTTCATTTTTATGAAATTCGATTATGTTTAATGTTAGGTTTGGAGAGTATGTTATGGAAATATGTAAAGATTGGGTGAAGTTGTTGGGCGAAAAAGGGAAGAAGTTGTAGAGTTTTGTGTGTTGTTCGTCTTTGATTATGTATATAAAGTGCAGGGTATGTAAGGGTGAAGAAAAAAAAAGGAAAAGAAAAGAGGGAAGAAAGAGGTTCGGCTCTCTGGAGGAATTCCAGTGAGCCTGTCGATTGCTCGCCTCTGGGAGGCGAGCAATCGCTTCTTGGTCGTCGCAGGTCACAGCTCTCTGGAGAAATCCAGAGAGCGTGGCGACTGATCGCCACAATTGTGGCGATTAGTCGCCACAGGCGATTCCAACAGGCGATATGATCGCCTGTTGAAATCGCCCAGGGCGATCAGTCGCCCTCCTTTTTGGGCGACTGATCGCCATGCTGTTTTAAAAAAAAATGTTTTATTTAATTGTTTTCTTTATTAATTAATTGATTTAATTGTTTAAGTTTATTTGTTTTAGTAATTGTTTTAAAAGATTTACTAAATGGACTTCGATCTCAATTCCGATTTCGACTTCGATCTAGATTTCGCCCTATGTACAGTAAAGTAAACAAGTATAAAAAAAAATATTTCACTAGGATACGGGATAGGGTCGTGACATGATGGCTTAGTGGTCTTTGAAACAGTAGACTTAGGTGATTTGGATGCAGCTGACTGTTTGGATTTAGGAGCATTGGACTTTGGACGCTTTGGAGTATTGAGTCGGGAAGATTTGTGGGTCGGTTTTTCTGAAGATTTTTCAAAGAAAACTTCTTCATCATCGGTATTAATTTCCAAGATGGCTTCTTGAAGCCATGAGCTGTCTAACGATGACTCTTTCTCTATTCTTTGCCTTTTTCTTTTCGAGGCCGTAGTCACTTTGGAATTTTTTGGTGCCTTTAGTAATTTTGTATTTTACCTTTCCGTGAATAGAAGATTTTACCGGCGGTGACGATGAGGAAAAAATTACAATAGCCGACTCATAGCTCGGCATCTTCTCTGGAACAGGCACTGAGACATTGCCTGAGAATTGCTCATCGGAGACTTCTTCGATTACAACCATTCTGGAAGAAGATAATAGAAAGCCCTAGAAGCAGATTGTAGAAAGAGGAAAAGTGAGAGAAAGAGTGTTTTGGGAATTCCTTACGATTTGAAATAAATCACCCACCTTCCATAAACACCCATCAAATTACAGAAATAAAAGAAAATCCGAGATTTTTAGTAAATGTTTCGGAAAATAAATTCGAAAATCCATCAAATTTCCATAAATCACATACATAATCTCCCATGAATCTCTTAATAATAATTTTGATCTCAGTAAGATGGGAAATAAATCCAATAGTAATGTTGCTCCAATCTTCACCGAGAATAAACATCTGACTTTTCTAAGAATATCCGAATTTTTCATGTCACACACGGTGTTGCTCAAAACAAATATAATATCAAGAAAAATCACTTCTAGCTGAGGATGAGCAATATCCAATAGATTGCCCAAATAAATAAAAACAAACGCCTAATGCAAGTGGCCAATTTTTTTTTTAAATAAATGAAAGCAATAACCAACTTACATAACACAGAGGCCTAAGGTAGACCTCAACTCTTCAAATCTAGCACCATCCAATGCCTTGGTAAAAATATCGGCAATCTGTTTTTCGGTCACCATATGCTCCAAATTAATAATTTTGTCCTCCAGTAAAGATCGAATAAAATGATGCCGTATGTCAATATGCTTTGTCCATGAATGCTGAATAGGATTTTTAGAAATATTAATAGCACTCAAATTATCACAGTAGAGAGTCATGACACCCTGTGTGACACCATAGTCTTTCATCATTTGTTTCATCCAAAGAAGCTGCGTACAGCTGCTACCTGTTGCAATATATTCGGCCTCGGCCGTAGACAATGAAATAGAATTTTGCTTCTTGCTAAACCATGACACTAAGTTGTGTCCAACATAAAAACATCCACCCGAAGTGCTTTTTCTATCATCAAAACTTCCTGCCCAGTCTGCATCACAATAACCTACCAGATTTGCATTAGAATCAAAAGAATACCAGATTCCATAATCAGTTGATCCACTAACATATTTCAGAATTCGTTTAACCGACACTAGATGCGACTCCTTCGGATTTGCTTGAAATCGAGCGCATAAGCTCTCGCTATAACAAATATCTGGTCGGCTGGCAGTAAGATATAATAGGCTTCCAATCATGCTTCTATATAAACGCGGATCAACATCAATTCTGTAGCACCCGGCTCTATTAAACCAAATTTAATTGCCAATTATAATGTGTTAATTTTATGGAAGAATTGAGGGAGGAAGTGATTAGGTTAGTTAATAACTATGTAAGGACAAAAGGGTAATTAGCAATTTTATAAATGGATAACGTATTTAATGGAGGGTTCAATGAGGTTTAGCCGCCACTGTTTCCCTCATTTTCCTTCTCGGTATTCAGCTCAAGCACAGCAGAGCTCCAGGCGATTTCCCTCTCCGATCCTCATTCCTCAAACTAGGTGAGTTTTCCATTTTATTTCTCGAGAGTTTAGTGGCTAGATAGCAGAGATAGTATAATGCGCGTATTTTGATAATACTACAAGTGAGTTGAGTTCGATTTTAGTATTGAGCCGAGAGTGTATGATGATTAGAGATTTCAAACGAGCCCCTTAGGTTTCAGAACGATTTAGGATAAGGTTAGTGGTGATCTAATCGGTATTTTTGCTTATGACGCTAGGTGAGCAGGGTTTCCAGAGTAGTTGAAACCGAACGATTTCCAGGAGACCAGGTAAGTAAAGTATGCATGTGCCTTCGGGCCTACATCACAAAACAGTAGGGTTATGCATATTGAGAATGATTTTGTATGTCACGCATCATGTTTTTGAAAGATTACGAAAATGAATTTCCATGTAAGAATAGTGAAATATGAACTGTATGTGACAGACAAACTATTAAGGGAACTAATTCGCCCCTTAATCGAGTAGAGGATGTATGACATTGGGAGAATTGATCCCACTCCCAAGGGAACAGAGGGATCAGTTCAGCTATTAAGGGAACTAATCCGCCCCTTAATCGAGTAGAGGATGTATGACCTTGGGAAAATTGATCCACTTCCCAAGGGAACCGAGGGATCAGATCAGCTTATGAACGTATGTGAATGCAACTGAGATGAGAAAGTAGAAATTGCATGTTTAGGAATTTATGTTTCAGCATTTCATTCCATTACTGTTTTACTTACTTAGCATTAGGCTAATAGATGAGTTTTGTGATGTAGGTGGAGAAGTTACAGCAGGTGAGCCTTCTGAGTTCATTGAAGGATAGGCTGGTTGGGGGAGCACACTCATGCCACGGACCTGGTATTTGATGAGGCAGTTTAACTGATGTCTGTTGGAGTAAAGGTGAAGTTGACAACGTTTTGATTTGAATAGGTTGAGTCCTCATGACAGTAGTTGTTTCAATGTTTTGAAAATGTTTTGAATTTTTCTGATAATGGTATTCTGCTGAGATTTGACGATGGCACTTGCTGGATTGTTTTAAGTAATGCATTTGTTAGAATGGTATTTGAATGATTTCAGTAATGTGAGTAATTTCATTTCTGTAATTAGAGTTGTGTTTGCGTAGCATGGAGTAGTTGAGTTGTTGTTCTGTCGTCTATCGGAAGATATAAGTAGGACTTTTGTCGTTTTGCGGCCGGTGGTTATAGAGTAAAGTCGATCGGATGAGGGAATCATCCGGCTGACGTCACTGGTGGATATAGAGTAAAGTCGATCGGATGAGGGAATCATCCGGCTGACGTAACTGGTGGATATAGAGTAAAGTCGATCGGATGAGGAAATCATCCGGCTGACGTCACTGGTGGATATAGAGTAAAGTCGATCGGATGAGGAAATCATCCGGCTGACGTCACTGGTGGATATAGAGTAAAGTCGATCGGATGAGGGAATCATCCGGCTGACGTCACTGGTGGATATAGAGTAAAGTCGATCGGATGAGGAAATCATCCGGCTGACGTCACTGGTGGATATAGAGTAAAGTCGATCGGATGAGGGAATCATCCGGCTGACGTCACTGGTGGATATAGAGTAAAGTCGATCGGATGAGGGAATCATCCGGCTGACGTCACTGGTGGATATAGAGTAAAGTCGATCGGATGAGGGAATCATCCGGCTGACGTCACTGGTGGATATAGAGTAAAGTCGATCGGATGAGGAAATCATCCGGCTGACGTCACTGGTGGATATAGAGTAAAGTCGATCGGATGAGGAAATCATCCGGCTGACGTCACTGGTGGATATAGAGTAAAGTCGATCGGATGAGGAAATCATCCGGCTGACGTCACTGGTGGATATAGAGTAAAGTCGATCGGATGAGGAAATCATCCGGCTGACGTCACTGGTGGATATAGAGTAAAGTCGATCGGATGAGGAAATCATCCGGCTGACGTCACTGGTGGATATAGAGTAAAGTCGATCGGATGAGGAAATCATCCGGCTGACGTCACTGGTGGATATAGAGTAAAGTCGATCGGATGAGGAAATCATCCGGCTGACGTCACTGGTGGATATAGAGTAAAGTCGATCGGATGAGGAAATCATCCGGCTGACGTCACTGGTGGATATAGAGTAAAGTCGATCGGATGAGGAAATCATCCGGCTGACGTCACTGGTGGATATAGAGTAAAGTCGATCGGATGAGGAAATCATCCGGCTGACGTCACTGGTGGATATAGAGTAAAGTCGATCGGATGAGGAAATCATCCGGCTGACGTCACTGGTGGATATAGAGTAAAGTCGATCGGATGAGGAAATCATCCGGCTGACGTCACTGGTGGATATAGAGTAAAGTCGATCGGATGAGGAAATCATCCGGCTGACGTCACTGGTGGATATAGAGTAAAGTCGATCGGATGAGGAAATCATCCGGCTGACGTCACTGGTGGATATAGAGTAAAGTCGATCGGATGAGGAAATCATCCGGCTGACGTCACTGGTGGATATAGAGTAAAGTCGATCGGATGAGGAAATCATCCGGCTGACGTCACTGGTGGATATAGAGTAAAGTCGATCGGATGAGGAAATCATCCGGCTGACGTCACTGGTGGATATAGAGTAAAGTCGATCGGATGAGGAAATCATCCGGCTGACGTCACTGGTGGATATAGAGTAAAGTCGATCGGATGAGGAAATCATCCGGCTGACGTCATCCGGGCTGACGTCACCGGTCGATGTAGGAGTCTCTTGTCATTTTGAGACGGATGATTGTAGCCGAAACTTTGTGTTTTGTGACCGGATGATGTAGTCGGAACTTTTCGTTTTGTATCAGGGAAAAGCTTCTGTTTTCTACGTCAGTTCCTTCGGTTTGACTTCGTTCTTCGGATGATGTGTTTGACTTTCATAAATTTCAAGTATTTCACACCTAAACTTTCATCCCTCTCGGTTGAACTTATTTTCTTAATATTTTATTTGATCATTCAAACACTGTTACATAGTTTGCTCAACTCTATTTTGCTCAAAGATTTCCGCTGCAAGTTTCATGTTTTATCAACGTTAAAATTTGAATTTCGAAGGAAGTTTAAATTTCGGTCCAAGTTTTTTTTTTTTTAAGTAATATCCGAGTTTACGAGTAACAAACTGGGTTCAGAAAACTCTGGGCGTTACAAATTCCTTTTTCATCTTTAAAAATTTTCTCATGTGTCTCAAGGGGTGTTCTACTCAGGCGTGCTTTCTCGAGCTTAAATTTTTTCAACAAATTCTTGGCATATTTGGCTTGAGAGATAAAAATATCATTCTTCTCTTGTTGAATTTGAAGTCCAAGGAAATAAGTGAGTTCTCCAACCGTACTCATCTCAAATTCGCGGTCATTTGAGCAACAATTCATCACATCATCTGTGACACCGAGCCAAATATCTCCACCAATCATCTGTGACACCGAGCCAAATACTATATCATCAATATAAATTTGAGCAAGTAAGAACTGACCTTTAGCACGGCGGATGAAAAGGATTTTATCTACTTCCCCCCGCTCATATCCCTTGGTTAATAAATATTGCGTGAGTCGTTTATACCACGCACGAGGGGCTTGTTTAAGCCAATATAATGCCTTCTTCAATTTATAAACATGCTCGGGATGATAAGGGTCTTCAAAACATAATCTTCTTCATTGAGAAACCCATTGAGGAAAGCACTCTTCACATCCATTTGATATAGCTTGAACCACATAACACAAGCAATAGATAATAAAAGCCGAATAGATTCAAGACGAGCAACCGGAGCGAATGTTTCATCAAAATCAATACCTTCAATCTGAGAATACCTTTGAGCAACTAGCCGAGCTTTGTTGCAAGTAATGTTGCCATGCTTATCGATCTTGTTCTTATAAATCCACTTAGTACCAATAACGTTCACATCAGGAGGACACGGTACTAAGTCCCAAACTTGATTTCGGGAGAATTGACTGAGTTCTTCTTGCATAGCTTCTATCCAGTATTCATCTAGTAATGCTTCTTTCACATTTTTGGGCTCGATTGTTGATGTAAAAATGCCATCTGAATCATTTCTTAATAATTAACCCTCGGCTTATCTCTGATTTGTATACCATCATTCAGACCTCCAATAACCTCATCTGTAGGATGATTCTTCTAAACACATGTAAACGGTTGCCTGTTGTGTAAGGTAGACACTTCTACTTCATCAACTGTCTCTGTTTGATCTGTGACACCGCCTGAGACACCATCTGTGACACCGGATGGAACACTAGTGCCTTCATTGTTTGAAATCTGATTTGCATCTTCTTTAAGATTATGTGTTGTGTCAGGAGAGTCATTTACTTGTACGTTGGCAGATTCGATAACAGTTCGAGTTTTTTTATTGTAAACTCGATAAGCACAGCTATTTGTAGCATAACCAAGAAAGATAGCCTAATCGCTCTTAGGATCTAGTTTTCCCATGTGTTCCCTGCCATTCAACACAAAACAGATGCTACCAAACGGATGAAAATAATGAAGATTCGGAGTCTTTCATTTCCATATCTCATAGGGTGTCATAGAAGTTTTGCCACGGAGATACACCTGATTTATGGTATAACAAGCCGTACTCATAGCTTCAGCCCAGAATTTTTGAGGAACATCCCTTTCATGTCGCATTACTCGAGTCATTTCAGCCAATATACGGTTCTTCCTTTCAACGATTCCGTTTTGTTGAGGAGTCTTTGGTGCCGAGAATTCATGAGTAATCCCTAGATGTTTACAGAAATCTGAGAAATCAGAATTTTCAAACTCTCTTCCATGGTCACTGCGAATTCGAATAATCTTAAAGATAACACAATCTTTTTCACGTTAAAGTCGAGTACACATTGATTTGAAGGCTCTAAAAGTGTCGGACTTTTCTCTAAGAAATTCCACCCATGTGTAGCGTGAAAAATCATCAACAGTAGCAAAGACATACTGTTTTCCTCCAATACTTTCAACAAGCATTGGTCCCATTAGATCCATGTGGAGTAATTCAAGTACTCGGGTAGTTGTGGATGACCGTGACATCGGGTGTGACACCTTGGTTTGCTTTTTGATTTGACATGGTCCACATAATTTTTCTTCATCAAACTTTAATACAGGAATTCCTCAGACAACACCTATTGAAATAATCTTTTCAAGCATTCTGAAATTAACATGTCCCAATTTTCTATGCCATAGAACAATATCTTCCATACTCGACCGAAGGCAGGTAGACGAGGAAGAAATAAGATAGCAATTGTCCGATGATCTAACTCCTTCAATAACACATTTGTTGTTTTGATCGGACACCACACATTTTTCTCTTGTGAATTACACATTCAATTCTTGATCACAAAGCTGGTTAATACTAATCAAATTGGATTTCAGACCATTTACCAATAAAACATTACTGGACTTTGGTAAACTAGGAACATTCAACGTTCCCCTTCCAATGACATCTGTTGAGACACCATTGCCAAATGTTACTTTTCCCACAGATTCAGGTATAATATCCTTCAAATATCTCTCTTCTCCTATCATATGTCTAGAACATCCGCTATCAAAATACCATGCATTAGTTCCGATTGCCTTTAGTGAAAGATGTGTAACATTACACTTCAAACTTGATTTCATCACCCATTTCTGATAAGGGAATCTATAAGAAGAAACATTTCTAACAGTACCAAGTCTTAGATCTACAAGATAATTGAAGCATTTAGGATGAATATGACCACGACGTTGGCAATGATGACATATAGAAACATATTTGTTACCTTTACTGCTTGAGGCATGATAGAAGTTATAGGAATTTGATTTTCTGTTAGTTCTTGGCAATCTGTTGGCAACATGCTTTCCTTTGTAATCAAATACCTTGTCTGACACCGGCTGTGACATCGAGCTTGCCCTTACGAAATTCATCCCCGAGTGTTTTTCCTTTACAGCTATCGTCTGTGAAACAAAACTTTCACCTTTGAACCCCAATCCAGACGATTTACACTAGATTTACCAACGTTTAGAATATCATCAAGTTTAGATGAACCCGAATTCAGCATTTTGACATTCCTTTTCATGAGACTTATCTCATTGGTTAGATCATTAACTTCATCCTGACTCATTTTCAGCTTGGTCTCCAAATCATCAATAGCATTTTGAAGATCATTCTTCTCATCTTTCAAATTTCTAATCTGAATGTGCAGAAGCTGATTTACTTTCACAAGCTCGGTCCATTTCTCATGAAGAAACTTGTATTCTCCAATAAGATCTTCTTCTGTAACTGGTTCTTCGTCTTCATCACTACTATTGGAAAAACTTTCTGTGACACCAGGTATAACACCACGTTTTCTTCTCGTTCTACCTTTCCAACAAGCGCCACATGGTTACTCTGAAATTTGTCTTCCTTCTCTTGCTCATCCTCACTTCAGGTTGCATTCAGAGAATTCTTCTTTTTCTTTAAGGTATTAGCACATTCTGCTTGTATATGCCCGAAACCTTCACACTCTCTGCACTAAATGCCTTTGTTCTTAAATGGTTGATCAGATACATAAGTTTTTTCTCTATGCTTCTTGTTGCTTGAAGAACCATTTTTAAAGTTTGTGACACCCTGTCTGACACCGCGAGTATTTCTTCCAAATCACTTCATAACTCTGCTAAAATTCTTTGATAGCAGGCCTAGAGACTCCTCCAAGTCATCTTCATCATGCTTGTTGTAATTCTGTACCTCTGTTTTAAAAGCAACTCACTTTGCCTTCTTTATTAGTGTCTCCACCAAGATTCATCTCGAAAGTTCTAAGAGATCCCATCAACTCTTCTAGCTTCATTTTAGAGACATCTTTGGCTTCTCCTATGACAGTGACTTTATAGGCAAACCGTTGTGGCAAAGACCTTAAAGTTTTTCTTACAAGTTTTTCTTCGGAAAACATCTCACCGAGAGCAAATGCTTCATTAGCTATGTCACATAATTTGGCGTTGAACTCGCCAATAGTCTCATCTTTCCGCATCCTTAGATTCTCAAATCGAGTGGTTAACATTTGCATTCTGGACAACTTTACCGTAGATGTTCCTTCATAGGTGGTTTGAAGAATTTCTCATACCCTTTTTGCAGATTCGCATGCGGAGATGAGTCTGAACTGAATTGGATCCACACCATTAAAAATAGCATTTAGAGCCTTTGAATTGCTAAGTGCCAAAGCATCTTTATTTACGTTCCAATTTTCTTTGGGTTTTGGAGATATAATACCTTCTGCATCGGTGTTCATAGGGTGATTCCAACCTGTTAAAATAGATCTCCAAGCCTTCTCGTCAATAGCTTTAATGAATGCCCTCATCATTACTTTCCAATAAGCATAATTACTTCCATCCAACAATGGCGGATGTATTATAGAACCTCATTCTTTCATAGAGTCCATCGCACACGAACTATAATCTTGTCCCGCTGATCCCGCTTAAGAAACAGAAGCGACCAGCTCTGATACCAATTGAAAGATTACGATTAGTTATGCGGTGTCACACAAAGTGTTACGTATGACACCGATAATGAATGCAATGACGAACAATATAAATATGCGAAAATAAATGAGACAGGAGGTTGTTAACGCAGTTCGGCAACCAGCCTACGTCTGCGGGGCTACGCCCAGATATAAAAATATTTCTTTGAGTTCACAAAGTTACAAGACAATCGGACTTATACAAATAAAGACTCTCTCTTATCTTTGTCGCCGCCTCTAGCTAACTTCCCCAAAGAAACTGTTTTTGCGAGATCCCCTCGACTTAAGATCGACCACTCCCAAGATCTAGAAAACAACAAGATCCCCTTGTTGTTGATTCCTCCTGGAATCCATGTTATGGCAAGATTCCCTCGCCCACGATCAAGAACGACAAGCTCCCCTTATCTAAAAACAGAACTTCTCCCGAGTTCGGATGCAGTCTCCTCCCGAGACTGAGCTTCAATGAAGAACAAAGAAGATTGCCTCCTCTGACACCTCCTGGAACACCGAGACATTGTTCGGATGCAATACTCAACACACTCAATAAATCGATGAAATCCACAGCATAAGAAGAGTGTGTAAAACAATCACAGACCCATACAAAGAAACGTAGGGAGTGAAAGAAAAACGACGGCATGCAAACTGAAGAAAACTTCTCTTTTGAATAACCAAAATTCCATCAATAGTTTCCATAGAAACGAACCTTTAAATATCATTGGTAACTCTCATATCTTCGATTTAATTCAGTTACCAAAACAGATTTAATGCCGCAGGAAATAAGGAAAACAAATCTTAACAAATTCGGTTGAGTGACACACCGTGAGACACTTAAGGAAAGTATCGCTAACTTCCTTGATATGGCTCCGAAAATTTAGGTAAGCATCACACGATTCATGTTATCTCAAAACCTAACAGATTTCACCAAATTTCCATCAAATCGGCTTACCAAAATAAAGTTTTCCAAAAAAACAAGTGCCTTTAGCTTTTTCAATAACTTTCCTATTATTCTTGTTTCTTTATTTTTCTCTTCTACAGAATCTTCATGATTGTTAATATGACGCTATCCAATAATCAGAATGCAATATTTCTTGATCATCACCAAGAAATAAATTATCAAATTAGAAAAACATATCATCTCCATAAATATATATAAATATTGCCCAAAAATCAATGTTATTTTATATGCAATATCTTTGCATTTACAACTACAAATATAGACAATAAGGTTTCTAACATGATGAGTATGACAAATACAAAGATGTCCATTCCAATAAAAGAGTTGGTCATGGTAAGGAATGCATGCATGAGAGTAATCACAATTATGGAAGTATGAGATATGCTATTCTATCTTATTCTATCTTTATGTGATGATACTGAAATTGAGAAACATTCTTCCCCTTTTATGGGGCCAAAAAATTTTGAGGGTCTGAACATAATCAACAAATAGCCAACATTGACGAGATGGATATTCTCGAAAGGGGCGCCATATCAACTAGATATGATTTTTATTCCTCTTATGTCTCATTTGGTTTGTTATTTGAAAGATCAAGGTTAGTTACTTGATGCCCTAGTGTAGGTGGAACACTCGGTGGGACACCAATTAATTATCGTGATAATGGAAAATGATAAAGTGCAGAAAATAATGAGACAAGAGGTCGGTAATGCAGTTCGGCAATTGCCTACATCTGCGGGGTCACGCCCAAAAATAAAAATAATTCTTTGAGTTCACAAAGTTACAAGACAATCGGACTTATACAAATAAAGACTCCCTCTTATCTTTGTCGCCGCCTCTTACTAACCTCCTCAGTGAAACAGTTTTTGCGAGCTCCCCTCGACTTGTAATTGATCCTCCCCGGAATTTGAATGTAACAAGATCCCCTTGTTGATGACGACTCCTCCTGTAATCTAAAGATGACAAGCTCCCCTTGTCGTTGATGACTCCTCCCAGAATCCGTGTATGGCAAGATCCCCTTGCCTATGATTAAAACTCCTCTCGAGTTCCAGGTAATCTCCTCCCAAGACTGAGTTTCAATGAAAGAAAAAGAATCGCACCAAGGACACTGTCGATGACAGTCGTCGTTGTCTACGGTTGCATCAAACTAACACACTCTGAAGATAATCAGATGAGCTCACAAATAGAGTGTGAATACATTCAATCAACGATCGAATGAATAATAACGTACACCACACTAAATCATGGGTGAAGAATAAATTGACCGAATAAATAAAAACTTTCGGCTCTCAAGAATAATGGCTTCCACAGCCTTCAACTGTGCAGGAAGAATGCATAATATACTGTGTGTCGGATATTCTCTCCAAACAGATCGCACAGAATAAGAGAAACTTAATCCCATGAAAATATTTGTGACATTGGGTGCGACATTTATGGAAATCTCATGCAAACAAATCTTAAACGAATCTCAAAATATTAGGAACGAATCCTAACAATGTTGTGATCTCGTATCTAGCTTAACAACACCACAATATTCAGATCGGCTTCCAAAATATTATTTCCATCTTCAAATCAACTTTCCAAATACTTAGGAATAAATCTATTTGTTGATGTGATCTTGAATCTCGCTGTAATCCAGCTTAATAGAATCGTAATCTTCAAATCACAGATCAAATCAGAGTCACACACAATAAGGAAACTGATTTTATCAATTCGGTTTGTGTGACACTCCGTGTGCTATTTTAGGAAAGTGCCGCTAATATAATCAAATCGGATCCCAATACTTTAGGAATATATTTCTTGTTTGTTGTGATCACTTATCTCGCCATAATCCATTTCATATCTAAAGCTACTTGATTTCTAAGTAACTACTTTCTATATCTCTCAAACTTCTCAATCTTCAAGATCTCCAATCAACCACCATTTAAATATTACATAGATAATTTCTTATATGGCAAAAAACAATCTTCCATAGATTTAAATCACACAATAGGTATAATAATAAAATATCCACCATGTAGTCACCACATAGAAATATCAAGACATATTACAACCATAGCAAAATCCATCATTAAGTAGAAATATTATCAGAAGAAAGACCAACCCGATTGTAGTTGTTGGCAACTGCTCACTAGTATCATTTTCCTTGGACATATTTTCCTTCAACATTCATTCAAAAATTTCAGCTCATCTTCAAATACCTTTCATTCTTGCAATCAGCATGATTCTCAATCAATTCCCATGGGGCCACACACGTCTGACACTATCAGTGACATCAGTACTTAACTTGTTAAAATTAGGAGTAAACTCTTCATAATCAACCCAGTGACTGCTCAGATGTGTATTGTTCACAATAGAGGAGAATTTAAACAAATGACTCCTTAAAAACACCTGTTCTTGAAAGTCGGCGTCAGAAACTCTGCAAGTGACATCTCCGATATTGAGGGCACTTGACCCGAATTGCTTCCAAGATTCGGCCCAGAAACCTTATTCGCAGGTACTTCTTCAATAATTGCCATGGAATCAGAAAAGCACAAATCTTAAGAAGGAGAATAGTCGTTTGAGTTTATGGAAATAAACCATAAATCCTCATTTAAATTGAAAAATAAATCCAAAATCCCACTCAAGTTGGAAAATAAACCATAAATCTTCAAATAAATTGGAAATAAATCCAAGGATATAGCCACGATCAAATCTCATAAAAACCTCCATCAATACATTTGAGATTAAATCCAAATTGGCATAAATACCGGTGAAAGTTTCATAGAACCCATTGTGTCATGCAGGAAGTTAAAGACCAGAAAAGCTCAAAAGAAATCACCTAAAACAAGTGACGATTTTTTTTATTATTATTATATATGAAAGCAAATAAAAAAAACTAACAACACAGAAGAATCTCTTCACATGACACAGAGGCCTAAGGTAGACCTCAATTCTTCAAATTTCATACCATCCAAAGCTTTTGTAAAAATATCAGCAATTTGTTTTTCCGTCACCATATGCTCCAAGGTGATAACTTTGTCTTCTACAAGGGATCTAAGAAATAATGTCCAATATCAATATGTTTTGTTCGAGAATGTTGTATTGGATTCTTGGAGATATTAATAGCACTCATATTATCACAGTATAACGTTATAACATCCTGTGTGACACCATAGTCTTTAAGCATTTCTTTCATCCCAAGAAGCTAAGTACAGCTACTACCAGCTGTAATATATTCTACCTCAGCTGTAGATAGAGATATGGAGTTTTGCTTCTTGTTGAACCATGACACCAAATTGTTTCCCAAATAAAAGCGTCCACCGGAAGTACTTTTCCAATCATCCGAACTCCCAGCCCAATCAGCATCACAATAGCCAACTAGATTTGCATTTGAATCAAATGAATACCAGATTCCATAGTTAGTCATCCCACCAACATATTTGAGAATTCACTTCACTAACACCAGGTAAGACTCTCGAGGATTTGCTTGAAACCGAGTACATAATCTCACACTATAACAAATGTCTGGCCGACTAGCAGTTAGATATAAGAGGCTGCCAATCATACTTCTATATAGTCGTGCATCAACATAAGTTCCTTTCTCATCTTTGGAGAGTTTTTCATGTGTCACAATCTGTGTTCTTTTGGGATGGGCATTCTCTAAATTGAAACTCTTCAACAGATTTTTGGCATACCTGGTTTGGGAGATGAAAATTCTATCATTTCTTTGTTGAATCTGAAGACCAAGAAAGTAATTGAGCTCACCGATCATGCTCATCTCAAATTTGCTAGTCATTTTAGCAACAAAATCATCTACCAGCACCTGTGACATGGAGCCAAACACTATGTCATCAACATAAATTTGAGCAAGTAAAAACTGACCTTTTTCATGGCAAATGAAAAGGGTTTTATCTACTCCCCCTTGCTCATATCCCTTGGATAATAAATATACCGTGAGTCATTCATACCATGCTCGGGGTGCTTGTTTAAGCCCGTATAGTGCTTTTTTCAAACGATAGACATACTCGGGATGATGAGGGTCATCAAATGTTGAGTGACATAAACTTCCTCATTTAGAAAGTCATTTAAGAACGCACTATTCACATCCATTTGATAGAGTTTGAACCGCATTATACAAGCAATAGCAAGTAAAAGTCGAATGGATTCAAGTCGAGCAACCAGAGCAAATGTCTCATCAAAATCAATGCCTTCAATCTGTGAATATCCTTGAGCGACTAACCGTGCTTTGTTGCATGTAATGTTCCCATGCTCATCACTCTTGTTTTTGTATATCCACTTGGTGCCGATGACGTTTACATTTGGAGGACAAGGGACTAAATGTAATATCCGGCTCGTACGGATTTTGAGAATATTATTATTATATTTTCGGATGGCATTTTTGTAAATATGTCAAATCAGGTCCGTTTTACAAAAGAAATGTGTCATGACGATCCTAGCAATTAATAGGAATTTTAAAGAATTTACGAGAATTTTCGGAATAATAACGCTATATTCCGGGTAATTACGTTTCTCGTAATATAATTTTAGTAAAAATAGTAAACGAGGTCCGATTTGCGAACGGACAGTTTTAATAGAACCCAGATAATAAGTTGGATTTACTGGCGAGATAAGAAATTCGAAACGGTTGAAAACACGAGAGGTAGTGACGTTCAATAAAATAGAATATTAGGATTATTATTATTATTATTATTATTATTATTATTATTATTATTATTATTAATAATAATTAAAATCAACTGAATGGTTAAACCATTCAGTTGATTTCGACGAACCCGAGCCCGACGCCGAGAGAGAGAAGGGAGCGCGACCCTCCGACGAACGACGAACGCCGGTGACTTCCGCCCCTCTCCGGCCAGACGACGGCCGCGTGCGACCTCCGGCCATCTCCGCGCGCAACCCGAACGGTAAGCTCGACTTCGGCCCTGTTTTTGTTCGGTTTGGGGCTGGCGGTGGCGAGCTCGATTGAGCTCCGATCGCCGGCCGTTTTCGGTCACTTCCGGCGTGGGTTTGTCAACCCTAAGGCCGGCTATTGTCGATTGGCTGTGGAGCGCCCGAATTGGGCAAAAATCAGTGATGCCCGAATTAGGGCAATTCGGGTTTGTGCTTTGTAACTTCGATTTTAGGTTAGTTGTTGTTAATTGGATGTTAAAAGGATAGATTGGTGAAGAAATTGATGGAATTTGATGAAAAATCAAAAAGAGGAATTTTGGGAGAAAGGGGCAGTTCGGGTTTTTGATAAATTGACCTAGCTCCGGTCGTTTGTTTTTAAATTCCTTTTGGCATATTAAAATAGGTTATTAGAGAAGTACGTGGCCGCTGGAATCGTTCGATTCCGGTAACCGACGCGAAAGTTACCCGCGTTCAAAGTTTCGGGTCAGTTTTACCCAACCCGAATTAGTGGCCCGTTAAGTTAGGTTTTAATTGGATTAGACTAGAAATAGTAATTTGAGAGTAATTGGAGAATGTAGGCTTGATTTTAATGAAGTTTGAATGTTTGACATAGGTCGAGCCATATGTGACCGGATGTGCCAAAACCAGCAAGCTACGGACGACAGGTAAGTCTTCGTGACTTACTCTGACCAATCGGTCTACACCATACTTCGATGTCGCGTCGAGGATCCTTGAAGAGTTGTTTGCTTTAAATTGCTTTTGGTTGGGTAGTTAGGTTTAAATGGTTTATAGGTTATTCTATTTCGGTCTTGATGGTATATATGTTGATTGTTTACTTTCTGTTCATTATCTGTTCATGCATCACGTATTTCAAATGACATGAATTCTACACGATGTTTTCAAAGAAAAATCTATGTGGCCCGTACGGGGGGACTTTGATCTATTGGTGGACTATTTCCGGGTCTGACCAATACCACATCATCTGGTTACGCGAGATGGGGCTCAGGCATGGCTGTAGGGTTTATGAGCATGTACCCCCCTCCTCTAGGTCGAAAGTGGTAGTCCGACCGCGGGATGTATCCTTTCCATTTAGAGGGCTGATATCTCGGTGGCAATATGTATGAAATGATCTGATATGTCTGATGAGCATGTTTTCTGAACTTCATATGCACGACACGCATGCATCTGCATTTACGTAGCTTACTGAGATTTCCATATCTCATATGTGTCTGTATGGTGTAGGTGACGTTCTAGGTTACGTTGACCCAGGTGAGGATGATATTCCTCCTCCTGACGTAGGAGCAGCTGATGGATGATGGCCGTGGGAGTGCGCTGAGCAGTCGAGGCGCGTTTTGACCCGTGGGGAATGATGTAAAGGTATTTTGGGATGTATGTGAGTGTTTTGGAGGAGTTGGTATTTTGGGATGTATGTAAGTATTTTGGAGGAGTTAATGGTATTATAAAATGTATAGTTGATCATATTAGGATGCTTGGATCTGGTTAGGTGATAGATTTACGTTAATGGTATTATAAAATGTATAGTTGATCATATTAGGGTGTTTGGTTCTGTTTAGTTGATAGATTTGTTTTATAAAACGTTTGTTAAGGTTTTTATTTGGATTTTTATGAACTGCTTGGTATTTTGTAAACAGGAGGATATGTTAAACTTTTAAACGGAACCATGCAGTTTGTTTTCGTGAAAATGTGTTTTGTTTAATTATATCTCGAGTCGTTCTGAGTGAGATTTCGGAGATGTAGGAGTATCGGTGGTTTAAAGTTAAGTCGTATTGGGAAGTGTATGTTTGTGATGTAGTTATAATTCGTGGTAGAGATAGAATTGCGTTAGTGAAATGGTGAGGTGTATTTTGTAGGTGTTTGTGCGCGTGTTAGTTTAAATAATAGTTTTGAAATTTTTTAAACGTTTTATTAAATCGTTTTCCACTTAAACGCTAAGTATAAAAAGAAAAAGAAGAATTTCGTACGGGAAATAGGGTACAGTGTTTGGGTCGTTACAATTATGGTATCAGAGCCCCCGGGTTTTAAAATCGGTTCTGTAGACTGCTCGACTGCACAGCCACTACGCGGACATCCTTCATCAACTGTAAGTCTGTTTATTGCTTTATTTGATTTTATTTCTTAGGATTATTGTTTGATTTTTATAGGATTTATATGAAAATGGTTCGAGGAAAGGATCCTAGAGACGACGCGCTAGATCGACTTACAGAGATAATAGATCGCCAGTCCCAACATATAGACCAACAAGCTCAGCTCATAGACAGGCAATTTCTTCAGCTCGAGAGGTTGATAGACCGAGACGACCCAAGGACCCAAGGGGTGGTTGCTTGCAATAGCCAAGGTATGAAGAGGATGGGCAGGGAGGAAATCGAACAAGGTCGACGAAAGAAATTACGAGGAACTACTCAGGGACCCTGGTGTCTTAAATGCCAAAAGGAGCACTACGGCAGCTGTAGAGTAGGCACAGATAAATGCTTTCGATGTGGAGAGAATGGCCATTTCGTCAAGGATTGCCTGAAGCCGGGCCGAGATCAACCAGGTAGAGGCCAACGAGGCAAGAATCAGAAAAACGTTACCCTAAAGCTGCTTGCCTTGACTGGAGAAGAAGAAACTGCCCAACCCTCAGCTGTTTCAGGTAGAGTTTTATTTCAAAAATTAATAGAACGAATAATATTAAAATAGAGAAGTAAGAAAGTAATGGAAGGTGGGTTAGAGGAGTTCTTAAATGAACCCCAACTATAAGACGGTGGGTAGATGCGTGACCATACAAGCCGTGTAGAAAGAGAGTTATACGTTAATAAGATTAGCCTGACTTAACCATGAAGAGTTATGCACTTAGATTTTGTGCTATTAGAGAGATACGACTTACGAGGTGTAAGGATTTAAATTTATAGGAAATGAACCCTAGTTGATGAAACTCAAAACCCTTAGAGTCTTAAGGTGTAAAGAATTAAGTAGTAATTTAAGCTAAAATGTAAAATGCATTTGGAGATGTTTTAGGTTCTTGAGGTATATTAAGTGCAATTAAGCAAGTAGGAAGATTTAGTAAGAATTTGAATACCCCGGATCCATGAAAAAGATTGAAGTGTCTAGACAAAAGAATCATATTCCAGAGCTTACCTAGTGTTATTGTGGATTGGATACGAGGGTGACCATTATGGTTGTGGTGTAGAAAGATGTGACAGATCAATACAAGTCGCGGACGTAAGATTTGAGTGATCGGATAGGAGTGGTCGTATTGACCAATATGGAGGCAAAGATAAGGAGATTTACTCCGAGTTGGAAAGTATTTAAATCCCTGAACCCTAGAGAATTGAAGTCATGTGCATGGTGATACTCTAGGTACCGAAATTGGCTGTTCTCTAGGAAATGAGTACCACCAAAGACACCTTAGAAGACTAATCCATAAAGGAAGATATTAATCTGTGAGAAGATTACAACCGACTTATTAGGTGGGAGGTCTAGCGAAGTTAAGAATAATCGACGAATTGTGGACATGTCAGGTAGTTAGAGTTGCTTGATTGGATTGTGAAACAAAAGATATAGGAGTTAAGTTGCGAACCTATAGTTGGTACAATTTAAGTTAGGAGCCACAACATGAGGCTGCCTCCAGGATGAAAGTAGAAGTATTAGTGTTCGAGGAACTAGAAAGGTTATCATTAATGAAGAGACGTTTCAAATTATTGGGGGATAAAAAGGGTAGGATTTAAGGACTTAAGGAGAATTGGAATGAAGGCGTAAACTTATCTACAACAAGTTCGCAAACAAGAAGATAGTTGGATGAATCGTAGCATGCGAGTCAAGTAGACAAGTAAAGTATTGAACCCGACTAGGAGGAACGAAAGAGGATTGACTATTTCGAAACTTTGAAGAAATCCTCGTGCGATGTTAGAGGTAAGTGCAGGTGATAGTTAGACTAAAAGGAAGAGTTAAGATTAGAAGCCTAGTTCGGTGGCTAATGTCGGGCGATTTGTGAAATTCGCAATATGTTGAATAGAGAATGTGAGTTTGCTCGCGAAACCATTTAAAGTCAACTTGGAGTGGGACAAGTTAGAAAAGCTCCGAAAGTCCGACGGTTAACAAGTCGAGACCGATGGATGCATTAGAGACTTAAGGTTATAATAAATAGTTAAAACAATTCTATGGTCAAAACTTGGGGATTCCCTTGTACATGGAGTTAATAAGGAAGTTGAGCTAAACAGATGAGCATAATGTGTATAGTATTTAGCAAAGGACATAACGATAGAATTCGTTGAGGTAGACTAGAACAAAATATGATATTTATAACGTCTTAGTTACAAAGGGATCGTAATCCTAAGCGAGTAGTAACTTTAGCCCCGGATGGACTCGTCGAGACCTCAGAGTAATCTCAACGAGATGGTTTGTGAGATTTAGAAATTGGAATTTTAGTGGAGAATGTTGTTAAGATCCGCGGGGTGCCCAAAGAAGTGTGCATTTGAATACTTTTGACAAATAAGTTTTAAGGGAACATTACTAGAGAAGCGTGGACTCGGGTGGTCGTAATGATGACCAAGATTTGGGCCAACGAACTCATAACCAAGTTCAGGTTACAGCTCCGATACATATATATATATGGCGGATGAGGTTGTAGTGTAATTGATATTTTAGCGTTGGAGTAAGTAAATTGAGAAGACCTAGAGGGCGTAAAACGGTTAGGTACGTATTCGATAGACAAAAGATTTAGAAAGTTAGAAACTAAACCAAAGAAACTTAAGTCGATGAATTGAAGGTAAAATAGAGGGGAGTTAGATTACAACCTGTGTGTTGTCAGGAATCTTTGAACGATAGTCAACCCAAATGACGTCGGGAAGTGGAGGATATTTCGAGGATTTAGGAAAAGTGACAATCTTTAATGGAGACCAATTGAGAAGTTAGAGAGTTTAACGTTTTGGGTGATTAAATTTTAACCAACGCGTGCTCGGGATGTGAGGTGGCAAATACATAGTTAGTGATCGTCTGATTAAAGGCTTAGGAAACTTGGTAAGATTGGATGCGTAGGTGATGATTTGTTTAGGCCAATTGAAAGTAAGGAATGTGGTCATAAAGTTAATGTAGGAGTTCAGTTGGTGTGCATCACGACTGTGGACAGAGTCGATGGAATTATGCTGAAGTTTGGGTCACAATCCAGAGATTTGATGAAGTGTGGGTATTTAATTTGGCAGGCGTTAGAAAGCTTGAACATAACTTTGATCTGAAGAAACGGCAGAGGAAAGACAAGGATAAAAGAAAACTTTAAAGTCAGTATTAATAGGAGGTTTAATATGTGAATTATTAAAAGATAATGCATGCGCAAATGTTAAGGTGGCAAATATGTCGCGGAGTTAATTAACTTGAGACTTAAAAATTTGAAATTGTGTTCAATGCTTTAGTGAGAAAGTGTACGATCAAGTCGAAAGTAGAGAATACAAATTTAAGGCCGATGATGGATAGTACAGTGAAGAATTTTGGTTTAGAACCCCGAAGAATGACCGTAGATACGGATGATAATCGAAGTATAAGGCCTGATTGTAACGCCCCGAATCCTTAAACTCGGTTTGTTACTAAACTCGTGACGTAACTTGATCATAATAGTCCACATATTTATTCATCTATTTTTTTTTGACTTAACATAACTTAAAACATCTCATTCAATTCACTGAATATATCCATTATAACTCTCACTCCTGCCGATCACTAAACGACGAGCTTCTAGTTGATCTGCCGGTCAGCACGTGCATCCCACATGATTCATTAAACATCTATCGGCAGGCACACATATTTGCATCTGCCGACAGTCACGTGCAACCCGTGTGATCAATTAAAACTTCGCGTGGTTCATTAAAACTCACTTCCTCTACCGGTCAGTAAACGACAAAGAACTCACTTCCTCTACCGGTGAGTAAACGACTAGGAACTCACTTCCTCTACCGGTGACGTCAGTCGGAAGACAAACCTACCCGACTTCCATCACAATTCTTCTACCGATGACGTCAGCCGGAAGACAAATACTTTTCCTCTTCCGATGACGTCAGCCGGAAGACAAACTCTCCCGACTTCCATCACATTTCTTCTACCGATGACGTCAGCCGGAAGACAAATACTTTTCCTCTTCCGATGACGTCAGCCGGTAGACAAAACTCATTTCCTCCAATATTCCTCAGCGGAAGACATCCTGGTTTTCTCAGACTTCTATCTAGATAAACGTAGACCTTATAACTTAAATCTTAATGGCCAAAACTCATCGGAATAAACCATAAATTCATTCAAACTCACACAGCGGAAGACTTAGGTAAAATAACTCATTCTATATCTTCATAAATATTTTCAGACTCAGTACTCATATTAGACAGACTTAAAACTCAATATTCGAAAGTAAACTCATCATACTTAGACTTCCTTGTTCATAAACATTATTAAAATCTTAAAAGCTTAACCCAGAGAGTCATGTTCGCCATCCAGCCACAGATTTTCCACCCTGATCACTTCCAGCAACCGAACTCAGACATTTTCATCAATCTTGAAATCCTCACCTGATATTTCTTCACCTACATCATAAGGTGTAACTGTAAGCCTAAGGCTTAGTAAGGAATGCAAACTATTATGAGTTCATGAATGCATAACTTGGAGAAAAACATGCTCATGAGTCTTTTCTTTTCGTGTACTTAGTCTTAATCATCATTCATAATCGTATCTCGTATTCATTGATCATAATCATCATTCATGGATATGCTCATATTCATCATTCGTATTCTTCATTACATTATGTGGATTAAGAGAGGATTTGTACTGGTAAAGGGGGTTCGACAGTGAGTTTGATCATGGTCCCTACTGCGGGTCGTATTCATATGTCCTACTGCGGACTGTGACATACGCCGAACCACCCCCAACCCTCACTTAACCACGTTGCATAAGTTTTATCTTCTTATTTTATTCATGAGAAAACATGTTTCAAAACATTTTCATATGCTTGAGAAGTAAAACATGATGCATAACATAAATGCACTTAATCATCGAACTAAGACAGGGGAGTATATCAGAATACCAGAATCATATCCATCGACATTTCATCGAACTTATAGCTGACAACGTTCACTAAATGTAACATAATCCTTTGATGTAGGGCCCTATTGGCCGGAAACTTAGTACATTCACTTACCTGGATTCCTTAGCAACTTGAATCACTTTCTCTTCAACTTCTTCACCTAAAACATTCCACATTACAGTAGTTAAAATAAAGTCCTAAAAGTTCTACTCGAAAGTCATCCTAGAATCTAACAGCTAAAGTCATTCCGATTCCACTGTTTGACACACTGCAGTCTGAAATCCGAAACTAGGTGGACAGGTTTTACCATTGATTAAATCCGAGTTGGTTACTTTAAAATGTTCAGAATCAATTTGGGATGGCATTTCTACTCTCAGACTTAAAAGAGTCTAAAACTACTCGGCCACTGCTAGAAATCCGAACTCAAATGCCGAGTTGAAAGCAGAGCTTTAATCACTAATAAATGACTACATTGTCCATTTCATACCTCGGGTGCAGATTGCAGAGAAAAGCAGGCTGAAACCAGCCGTCGGCAAGGGGAGGTTCTGATAGCCGAGAGTAAAAGCTTGGGAGAGAAGGAATCGCCGAGAGGGAATGTCGGCTACAGTGGTAATAAATGAGGTTTAAGGTTTCCATTTCCTATTTATACCTAACCCATAAATTTTAATTACAAAACTGCCACCCAACCTAGTTTTACTCAACTTGTAATAATTTTATCTTAACATTAAATTTAAATCATAAAGGTTAAATAAGAGGGTGACAATGAAAATGGTCAGAAAATCACCTGGCCGAAATGTCGGGTGTTACATCCACCCCTCCTTAAACAAAATTTTCGTCCTCGAAAATTGCTCAAGCAAATAACTTAGGATATTTGTCCAGCATCTCCTGCTGTCTTTCCCATGTGGCTTCTTCAATGCCGTGATTTGTCCATAAAACTTTCACCAATGGAATCTCTTTGTTTCTCAGAGTCTTGACTGCATATTCCAAAATCTGTATTGGTTTCTCTTCATATACTAAATTAGGCTCAACTTCAATTTCTGTTGGTTCAACAACCTGAGTCGGATCACGTATGCATTTCCTTAGCATAGACACATGAAAGACATTGTGAACCTTTTCCAAAGATGGGGGCAAAAGTAATCTATAGGCTGTACTGCCAATTCTTGCTAAGACAGGGAATGGTCCAACAAATCGTGGATTAAGCTTTCCCTTTTTACCAAATCTTAAGACTCCTCGAAATGGTGAAATCTTCAGGAAAACTTCATCGCCAATAGAAAATTCAAGATCTCTTCTTCTTTGGTCCGCATAACTCTTCTGTCGGCTTTGTGCAGTTAACATTCTCCTCCTAATAATCGTAATCTTGTCTGACATCTGTTGTAAAATCTCTGGGCCCAATAACTTCGCTTCACCAACCTCATCCCAGTACAAGGGTGACCTACATTTCCTGCCATACAAAGCTTCATAGGGTGCCATACCAATGGTGGACTGATAACTGTTGTTGTAAGAAAACTCAATCAGAGGTAGGTGTCTACTCCATGTAGTCTGAAAGTCTAGCACACATGCTCTCAACATATCCTCGAGTATCTGAATGGTCCTCTCGGATTGTCCATCTGTCTGCGGGTGAAAGGCGGTGCTGAAGGATAATTTTGTGTCTAAGGTACCTTGTAAACTTTTCCAGAATCGGGAGGTGAATCTAGGGTCACGGTCAGAAACTATGGATACGGGAATCCCATGCAATCTGATAATTTCTTGAACATAAAGATTAGCAAGTTGGTCCATCGTGTAGGTTGTCTTAACGGGTAAGAAATGAGCTGACTTTGTCATCCTATCAATCACAACCCATATACTGTCATGTCCTCTAGTTGTCTTAGGTAAACCTACGACAAAATCCATGGCAATGTTTTCCCACTTCCATTCGGGGATAGGTAGAAGCTGAAGGGTACCCCCTGGTCGTTGGTGCTCTGCTTTAACTTGCTGGCATACCAAGCATGACTCTACATACTTGGCGACATCCCTCTTCATATTAGGCCACCAATAAAGTAACTTCAAGTCTCGATACATCTTGGTGCTACCAGGATGTACAGAAAAGGAAGACGAGTGAGCCTCGGCCAAAATCAACTTACGTAGTTCTTCATCACTAGGGACATACCATCGATTTCTAAATCTCAGGATTCCATCGTTGGAAAGACTAAACTCGGAGGTGGCGTCCTTCAACTTATTCATCATACTGTTATTCACCTCGGAATCCTTCTGTTGTGACTCTTTGATCTTTTCCAAAACCGTTGGTTGAATGGTCAAATCGGTAAGTAAGGCTGACAACTCTGGAACTAGTTCCAATTCAAACTTCTGAACTTCAGTCCTCAAGGGTGCAGACAAAACTGACATTGCGGGTTGCATTGTCTTTGACATCCTGCTCAAGGCATCGGCTACAGCATTAGCCTTACCCGGGTGGTACTTGATTTCAAAGTCATAGTCCTTCATAAATTCTAACCAACGTCTTTGTCTCATGTTTAATTCCTTTTGGGTGAAAAGATACTTTAAACTCTTGTGGTCAGAAAATACATCGCACTGCCGTCCATACAAATAGTGCCTCCAAATTTTTAAAGCAAAAACAACTGCAGCTAGCTCTAAATCATGAGTGGGGTAATTCTGTTCATAACCTTTTAGCTGCCTAGAGGCATACGCCACAACTTTACCTTCTTGCATCAAAACACATCCCAAACCAATCTTGGATGCGTCACAATAAACACTAAATTTTCCTTCTTCAGTTGGGAGAGTTAATAGTGGGGCTGTCGTTAACTTCTGTTTCAATGATTGGAAGCTATCTTCACAAGCTTCGGTCCAAGAGTACTTGAGGTCCTTCTTGGTTAAATTAGTCAAAGGTTTAGCTATCATAGAGAATCCTTTAATGAACTTTCTATAATAGCCAGCCAGACCAAGGAAACTTCGAACTTCACTGACATTCTTTGGCTGTGGCCAGTCCTTAACGGCCTGAACCTTAGTTGGATCTACTGATATGCCCTCAGCAGAAATGACATGACCTAAAAAGTTGACTTTATCCAGCCAAAATTCACATTTGGACAATTTGGCATATAGTTGCTGCTGTTTTAAGGTTGATAACACTATTCTCAAATGTTCTGCATGGTCGGTTTCAGTCTGTGAGTATATTAAAATGTCATCTATAAACACAATTACAAACTTATCCAGGTACTCACGAAACACTCGGTTCATCAAGTCCATGAAAGCTGCAGGCGCGTTAGTCAGTCCAAATGACATTACAAGAAATTCATAGTGTCCGTAGCGGGTTCTGAAGGCTGTCTTTGGTATATCTCCTTCCTTAACCTTCAGTTGGTAATATCCCGAACGTAAGTCAATCTTTGAGAACACCTTAGCTCCTTGTAGTTGGTCAAACAGGTCATCAATCCGGGGTAAAGGATATTTATTCTTGACTGTCAACTTATTTAGTTCTCTGTAGTCTATACACATTCTAAGAGAACCATCTTTCTTTTTAACGAAAAGGACAGGTGCACCCCAGGGAGAACTACTAGAACGTATAAATCCCTTGTCAACTAATTCCTGTAGTTGGACCTTTAATTCTTTTAACTCAACAGGTGCCATTCGATAAGGGTTCTTAGACACAGGTAATGCCTCGGGGTATGTATCAATCACAAATTCTATCTCTCTATCGGGCGGTAGTCCCGGTAAATCGTCCAAGAATGCTTCAGGAAACTCTCGTACTGTAGGAATATCTTGTAGTTCCACCTTATTCTTTACTCGGACATCCATTATGTTAGCTAGATAACTCAAACAACCACTCTTCAGTAACCGTTGAGTCACTAGAGAGGATATAATTGGTATCTTACTCATTTTTGGAATAGCTTGGAAGGTATACCGATCGCCATTTGGGGGTCGGAAATCAACTAGGCCAGACCTACAACTAATCGTGGCATAATGCCTAAATAACCAATCCATTCCTAAAATAATTTCATATCCTTTCATGTCAATCATAATCAGTTCTACATATAGCTCCTTACCTCCTAAGGACAAAACATCACCCTTCAACATTTGCTCAGAATGTAAGGACTTCCCTGATGGTAACATAATTCTATCAGCTGAGCAACGGTGGTACTACCCACGTTGTCTTCCCTCTGTTGACCTCTTACCATCTTGAGATTCCTAAACAATAATAGAAACACATCTTAACATAATGACATCACTAGAATCGTAAACACTTACAGTTGTTGGAGAGTACTCAGGTGGCAATCTGTGCTGGGAGGCAGTCTACAGAACCGATTTTAGAACCTGGTTTAGCTTTGATACCATAATTGTAACGCCCCGAATCCTTAAACTCGGTTTGTTACTAAACTCGTGACGTAACTTGATCATAATAGTCCACATATTTATTCATCTATTTTTTTTTGACTTAACATAACTTAAAACATCTCATTCAATTCACTGAATATATCCATTATAACTCTCACTCCTGCCGATCACTAAACGACGAGCTTCTAGTTGATCTGCCAGTCAGCACGTGCATCCCACATGATTCATTAAACATCTATCGGCAGGCACACATATTTGCATCTGCCGACAGTCACGTGCAACCCGTGTGATCAATTAAAACTTCGCGTGGTTCATTAAAACTCACTTCCTCTACCGGTCAGTAAACGACAAAGAACTCACTTCCTCTACCGGTGAGTAAACGACTAGGAACTCACTTCCTCTACCGGTGACGTCAGTCGGAAGACAAACCTACCCGACTTCCATCACAATTCTTCTACCGATGACGTCAGCCGGAAGACAAATACTTTTCCTCTTCCGATGACGTCAGCCGGAAGACAAACTCTCCCGACTTCCATCACATTTCTTCTACCGATGACGTCAGCCGGAAGACAAATACTTTTCCTCTTCCGATGACGTCAGCCGGTAGACAAAACTCATTTCCTCCAATATTCCTCAGCGGAAGACATCCTGGTTTTCTCAGACTTCTATCTAGATAAACGTAGACCTTATAACTTAAATCTTAATGGCCAAAACTCATCGGAATAAACCATAAATTCATTCAAACTCACACAGCGGAAGACTTAGGTAAAATAACTCATTCTATATCTTCATAAATATTTTCAGACTCAGTACTCATATTAGACAGACTTAAAACTCAATATTCGAAAGTAAACTCATCATACTTAGACTTCCTTGTTCATAAACATTATTAAAATCTTAAAAGCTTAACCCAGAGAGTCATGTTCGCCATCCAGCCACAGATTTTCCACCCTGATCACTTCCAGCAACCGAACTCAGACATTTTCATCAATCTTGAAATCCTCACCTGATATTTCTTCACCTACATCATAAGGTGTAACTGTAAGCCTAAGGCTTAGTAAGGAATGCAAACTATTATGAGTTCATGAATGCATAACTTGGAGAAAAACATGCTCATGAGTCTTTTCTTTTCGTGTACTTAGTCTTAATCATCATTCATAATCGTATCTCGTATTCATTGATCATAATCATCATTCATGGATATGCTCATATTCATCATTCGTATTCTTCATTACATTATGTGGATTAAGAGAGGATTTGTGCTGGTAAAGGGGGTTCGACAGTGAGTTTGATCATGGTCCCTACTGCGGGTCGTATTCATATGTCCTACTGCGGACTGTGACATACGCCGAACCACCCCCAACCCTCACTTAACCACGTTGCATAAGTTTTATCTTCTTATTTTATTCATGAGAAAACATGTTTCAAAACATTTTCATATGCTTGAGAAGTAAAACATGATGCATAACATAAATGCACTTAATCATCGAACTAAGACAGGGGAGTATATCAGAATACCAGAATTATATCCATCGACATTTCATCGAACTTATAGCTGACAACGTTCACTAAATGTAACATAATCCTTTGATGTAGGGCCCTATTGGCCGGAAACTTAGTACATTCACTTACCTGGATTCCTTAGCAACTTGAATCACTTTCTCTTCAACTTCTTCACCTAAAACATTCCACATTACAGTAGTTCAAATAAAGTCCTAAAAGTTCTACTCGAAAGTCATCCTAGAATCTAACAGCTAAAGTCATTCCGATTCCACTGTTTGACACACTGCAGTCTGAAATCCGAAACTAGGTGGACAAGTTTTACCATTGATTAAATCCGAGTTGGTTACTTTAAAATGTTCAGAATCGATTTGGGATGGCATTTCTACTCTCAGACTTAAAAGAGTCTAAAACTACTCGGCCACTGCTAGAAATCTGAACTCAAATGCCGAGTTGAAAGCAGAGCTTTAATCACTAATAAATGACTACATTGTCCATTTCATACCTCGGGTGCAGATTGCAGAGAAAAGCAGGCTGAAACCAGCCGTCGGCAAGGGGAGGTTCTGATAGCCGAGAGTAAAAGCTTGGGAGAGAAGGAATCGCCGAGAGGGAATGTCGGCTACAGTGGTAATAAATGAGGTTTAAGGTTTCCATTTCCTATTTATACCTAACCCATAAATTTTAATTACAAAACTGCCACCCAACCTAGTTTTACTCAACTTGTAATAATTTTATCTTAACATTAAATTTAAATCATAAAGGTTAAATAAGAGGGTGACAATGAAAATGGTCAGAAAATCACCTGGCCGAAATGTCGGGTGTTACACTGATGACATGAAACATTAATGTCAAAGACTATGAGTTAGAGCAAATTTTGAGGACAAAATTCTAAATAAGGAGGGTAGAATGTAATATCCGGCTCGTACGGATTTTGAGAATATTATTATTATATTTTCGGATGGCATTTTTGTAAATATGTCAAATCAGGTCCGTTTTACAAAAGAAATGTGTCATGACGATCCTAGCAATTAATAGGAATTTTAAAGAATTTACGAGAATTTTCGGAATAATAACGCTATATTCCGGGTAATTACGTTTCTCGTAATATAATTTTAGTAAAAATAGTAAACGAGGTCCGATTTGTGAATGGACAGTTTTAATAGAACCCAGATAATAAGTTGGATTTACTGGCGAGATAAGAAATTCGAAACGGTTGAAAACACGAGAGGTAGTGACGTTCAATAAAATAGAATATTAGGATTATTATTATTATTATTATTATTATTATTATTATTATTATTATTATTATTAATAATTAAAATCAACTGAATGGTTAAACCATTCAGTTGATTTCGACGAACCCGAGCCCGACGCCGAGAGAGAGAAGGGAGCGCGACCCTCCGACGAACGACGAACGCCGGTGACTTCCGCCCCTCTCCGGCCAGATGACGGCGGCGTGCGACCTCCGGCCATCTCCGCGCGCAACCCAAACGGTAAGCTCGACTTCGGCCCTGTTTTTGTTCGGTTTGGGGCTGGCGGTGGCGAGCTCGATATAGCTCCGATCGCCGGCCGTTTTCGGTCACTTCCGGCGTGGGTTTGTCAACCCTAAGGCCGGCTATTGTCGATTGGCTGTGGAGCGCCCGAATTGGGCGAAAATCAGTGATGCCCGAATTAGGGCAATTCGGGTTTGTGCTTTGTAACTTCGATTTTAGGTTAGTTGTTGTTAATTGGATGTTAAAAGGATAGATTGGTGAAGAAATTGATGGAATTTGATGAAAAATCAAAAAGAGGAATTTTGGGAGAAAGGGGCAGTTCGGGTTTTTGATAAATTGACCTAGCTCCAGTCGTTTGTTTTTAAATTCCTTTTGGCATATTAAAATAGGTTATTAGAGGAGTACGTGGCCGCTGGAATCGTTCGATTCCGGTAACCGACGCGAAAGTTACCCGCGTTCAAAGTTTCGGGTCAGTTTTACCCAACCAGAATTAGTGGCCCGTTAAGTTAGGTTTTAATTGGATTAGACTAGAAATAGTAATTTGAGAGTAATTGGAGAATGTAGGCTTGATTTTAATGAAGTTTGAATGTTTGACATAGGTCGAGCCATATGTGACCGGATGTGCCAAAACCAGCAAGCTACGGACGACAGGTAAGTCTTCGTGACTTACTCTGACCAATCGGTCTACACCATACTTCGATGTCGCGTCGAGGATCCTTGAAGAGTTGTTTGCTTTAAATCGCTTTTGGTTGGGTAGTTAGGTTTAAATGGTTTATAGGTTATTCTATTTCGGTCTTGATGGTATATATGTTGATTGTTTACTTTCTGTTCATTATCTGTTCATGCATCACGTATTTCAAATGACATGAATTCTACACGATGTTTTCAAAGAAAAATCTATGTGGCCCGTACGGGGGGACTTTGATCTATTGGTGGACTATTTCCGGGTCTGACCAATACCACATCATCTGGTTACGCGAGATGGGGCTCAGGCATGACTGTAGGGTTTATGAGCATGTACCCCCCTCCTCTAGGTCGAAAGTGGTAGTCCGACCGCGGGATGTATCCTTTCCATTTAGAGGGCTGATATCTCGGTGGCAATATGTATGAAATGATCTGATATGTCTGATGAGCATGTTTTCTGAACTTCATATGCACGACACGCATGCATCTGCATTTACGTAGCTTACTGAGATTTCCATATCTCATATGTGTCTGTATGGTGTAGGTGACGTTCTAGGTTACGTTGACCCAGGTGAGGATGATATTCCTCCTCCTGACGTAGGAGCAGCTGATGGATGATGGCCGTGGGAGTGCGCTGAGCAGTCGAGGCGCGTTTTGACCCGTGGGGAATGATGTAAAGGTATTTTGGGATGTATGTGAGTGTTTTGGAGGAGTTGGTATTTTGGGATGTATGTAAGTATTTTGGAGGAGTTAATGGTATTATAAAATGTATAGTTGATCATATTAGGATGCTTGGATCTGGTTAGGTGATAGATTTACGTTAATGGTATTATAAAATGTATAGTTGATCATATTAGGGTGTTTGGTTCTGTTTAGTTGATAGATTTGTTTTATAAAACGTTTGTTAAGGTTTTTATTTGGATTTTTATGAACTGCTTGGTATTTTGTAAACAGGAGGATATGTTAAACTTTTAAACGGAACCATGCAGTTTGTTTTCGTGAAAATGTGTTTTGTTTAATTATATCTCGAGTCGTTCTGAGTGAGATTTCGGAGATGTAGGAGTATCAGTGGTTTAAAGTTAAGTCGTATTGGGAAGTGTATGTTTGTGATGTAGTTATAATTCGTGGTAGAGATAGAATTGCGTTAGTGAAATGGTGAGGTGTATTTTGTAGGTGTTTGTGCGCGTGTTAGTTTAAATAATAGTTTTGAAATTTTTTAAACGTTTTATTAAATCGTTTTCCACTTAAACGCTAAGTATAAAAAGAAAAAGAAGAATTTCGTACGGGAAATAGGGTACAGTGTTTGGGTCGTTACAAAATCCCAAACTTGATTTCGAGTGAATTGATCAAGTTCTTCTTGCATTTCCTCAATCCAATATTCATCTAAGAGAGCTTCTTTCACATTTTTAGGCTCAATAGTTGAGGTGAAACATGCTGTATGAATCATGTCTCTATAGTTTACTCTCAGTTTGTCTCTAGTTTGGATTCCATCATTAATACTTCCAATGACTTCATTAATAGGATTATCTTTCTGGACACGTGTGGACGGTTACCTTCTGTTTGACGTAGTCACTTCCACTTCACTAGCTGTGATAGTTGTCTCGGAGACATTACCTGAGACACTGCTTGGAAAAACATCTGGGACATTGGTGAGGTCACTAGAATTTTCGTTATTTGAACTCTGGAATATATCTTCTCTAGGCGTATCAACTATATCCAAGGTATCATTCACTTGAACATTTACCGATTCAATCACAGTTCGAGTCCGTTTATTGTAGACTCAATAGGCACGGCTATTGGTTGTATATCCAAGAAAGATAGCCTCATCACTCTTAGAGTCAAATTTCCCTCTGTGTTCCTTGTCATTTAACACATAGCACGTACTACCGAAATGATGAAAATAGTGAAGATTTGGAGTTTTACTTTTTCATATCTCGTATGGTGTCATGGAAGTTCCTTCACGGAGATACACTCGATTTATCATATAGCATGCAATGTTCATTGCCTCGGCCCAGAACTTTTATAGAATATTTTTCTCGTGTAACATTACGTGAGACATCTCTGCAATAGTTCAATTTTTTCATTCAACAACTCCGTTTTGCTGAGGTGTCTTGGGTGTCGAGAACTCGTGAGATATTCCAAGTTGATTACAGAAATCTGAGAAGTTTGAGTTTTCAAACTCTCTCCCATGATCACTACGGATGCGAATAATTCCCATGATGGCACAATTGTTTTCACGTTGGAGTCGAATACATAATGCTTTGAAAGCTTAGAAAGTATTAGATTTTTCTCTAAGGAATTCCACCCATGTAAATCGTGAAAAATCATCAACCATAACATAAGCATATCGTTTGCCTCCAATGCTTTCCAGAGGCATCAGTCCCATTAAGTCCATATGAAGTAATTCAAGCACATGATTGGTTGCTATCGCCAGTGACTTTGTGTGAGATACCTTGGTTTGTTTATCCATTTGACATGGTCCACACAAACAATTTTTATCAAAATTTAGCTTAGGAATCCCACGGACAGCTCCCTTTGAAATAATCATCTTCAGCATCCTATCATTGACGTGTCTAAATTTTCGATGCCATAAAATAGAATCCTCCATGCTTGAACAATAACAAGTTGAAGACGATGAGATAAGATAACAATTACCAACAGATCTTACCCCTTCTATGATGCAATTTTTGTCAGGATCCGAGACTGTGCACTTCTCATGAGTGAAATAGACATTTAAATCTTGATCACACAACTGGCTAATGGCTTATCAAATTTGCCTTTAGACCATTTACCAGAAGAAAATTCTCTAACTGTGGTAGTCCAGGAACATTTAGTGTACCTGTGCCTATGACACATGCTTTGACACCGTTACCGAATGTCACTTTGTCCATACGATCAGATATGATATTCTTCAAAAACTTCTTCTCACCAGTCATATGTCTAGAACATCTACTGTCAAAGTACCACGCATCAGTTGTAGTAGCTTTTAGAGAGGTATGAGTGACATTACACGTCAATATGGATTTCTTCTTCCATTTTTGTTGTGGAAGTCTGCAAAAAATAGAATTTCTAGCAGTACCTTGTCTCAAATCAACAAGATAGGTAAAACATCTAGGTCGAATATGACCTCTACAGTTACAATAGTGACAAATAGAATTAAATATGTTACCATTTGTGATGGGCAAAAAATTAGGCTTTGACTTCTTCTTGACCTTTGCATCATTCACTCTAGTTTATTTTCCTTTGTAATCAGAATTCTTTATTGGCATCGTTTGAGACACTGCGCTTTCCTTTTGCTCATAGGACACTGTAGGAGACATCACGTTTTTTCCTTTGCTTCCAGGCTGAGAAAACACTATCTGTGCTACTGAACTTTCCCCTTTGAAATCTAATCCAGAACGATCACTAGTGGGCTTGCTGACATTTAAGATATCATCCAACTTAGAGGAACATGTATTTAACATTTTGACATTTTTCTTCAAGTGATTCAGCTCATTAAATAGTTCTGTCGCTTTATCCCGACTCATTCTTAATTTGGCTTCTAATTCAGAGACCAAATTTTATAGGTTGATCTTCTCAATTTTCAAGTCTCCATTCTGAATATGAAGACGTTGATTTATTTTGACAAGCTCAGTCCATTTCTCATGAAGATATTTGTATTCTGCAATGAGGTCTTCTTTGGTAACTTCATCTTTAACTTCATCACTACAAGCCGATATATCATATGTGACCTCGTGTGTAACACCGCCATTTTCTGTAGATTCAGTTTTACCAACAAGTACAACATGGTTGTTCTGAAATTCATCTTCTTTCTCTGATTCATCATCACTCTAAGTAGTGTTGAGAGAACTTTTCTTTTTCTTCAAAGTGTTAGCGCATTCAGCTTGTATATGCCCAAAACCGTCACATTCTCTACATTGAATTCCTCTGTTCTGGACAGATTGATCTGGAGCGTGATTGTCTTCCCTGTACTTCTTATTGCTTGAAGAACCCGGTTTTGTATTACTAACTTTGGATCTGACACCGCGATTATTTCTCCCAAATTTTTTCATAACTCGACTAAAATTCTTTGATAGCAGTGCAAGAGATTCTTCAAGGTCATCTTCATCATGATCATTCAAGTCCTGTGTGCTAACCTTTAGTGCTACGTCTTTGACTTTCTTTGTTTCGGCATTAAATCCAAGATTCATCTAAAATGTTCTGAATGATCCAGTTTTTCCGACTTCATTTTGGAGACATCTTTCGCTTCTTTAATTGCAGTAACTTTATAGGCAAAGCGTTGAGGGAGAAACCGTAGAGTCTTTCATACCAAGCATTCTTCAGAGAATGTTTCACCAAGTGTAAATGCCTCATTGGCTATATCACATAGTTTTGCATTGAACTCGGCAATACTTTCTTCTTCATGCATTTTTAAATTTTCAAACCATGTCGTGAGCATTTGCATCTTTAATAGCTTCACCGCCGATGTTCCTTCACAAGTAGTTTGGAGAATCTTTCATACTCTTTTAGCTGACTCACACGTTGAAATAAGCCTTAACTGAGTAAGGTCAACACCATTAAAAATAGCGTTAGGTGCCTTTGAATTACTGTTTGCCAGTGCATCTTTAGTGACCGACCAATCTTCTTCAGATTTAAGAGATATGACACCTCCTTCATCAGTAGTCGTGGGAGGATTCCATCCTGTTGAAATAGATCTCGAAGCTTTTCTCATCGATAGCCTTGATGAATGCTCTCATCCTGGCCTTCTAGTAAGCATAGTTACTTCCATCTAATAGTGGCGGACGCATAGTTGAACCTCCTTCCTTCATAAAGTCCATTGTACCAAGATCAAATCCTGTGGATCTCGCTTAAGAAACAGAAGCAAATTGCTCTGATACCAATTGAAAAATCAAAGTTAGTTACTTGATGCCCTAGTGTAGGTAGAACACTTAGTGGGACACCAATTAATTATCGTGATAATGGACAATGATAAAGTGCAAAAAAATAATGAGACAAGAGGTTGGTAACGTAGTTCGGCAATTGCTTACGTCTGCGGGGCCACGCCCGGAATTAAAAACAATTATCCGAGTTCACAAAGTTACAAGACAATTTGACTTATACAAATAAAGACTCCCTTTTATCTTTGTCGCCGCCTCTTACTAACTTTGTCAGTGAAACAGTTTTTGCGAGCTCCCCTCGACTTGTAATTGATCCCTCCCAGAATTTGAATGCAACATGATTCCCTTGTTGATGATGACTCCTCCCGGAATCTACAGATGACAAGCTCCCTTTGTCGTTGATGACTCCTCCTGAAATCTGTGTATGGCAAGATCCTCTTGCACACAATCAGAACTCCTCCCGGGTTCCAGGCAGTCTCCTCCCGAGACCGAGTTTCAATGAAAGAAAAAGAATCGCACCTGGGACACCGTCGATGACAGTCGTCGTTGTCTACGGTTGCATGAAACCAACACACTCGGAAGATAATCAGATCATCTCACGAATAGAATGTGAATACATTCAATCAACGATCGAATGAATAATAACATACACCACAATAAACCGTGTGTGAAGAATAAATCGCCCAAATGAATAAAGACTTTCGGCTCTCAAGAATAATGGCTTCCGCAACCTTCAACTGTGCAGGAATAATGCATAATATACTGTGCGTCGAATATTCTCTCCAAACAGATCTCACAGAATAAGAGAAACCGAATCCCATGAAAATTGGATCTGTGACATTAGGTGCGACATTTATGGAAAGCTCATGCAAACAAATCTGAAACGAATCTCAAAATATTATGAACAAATCCTAACAACGTTGTGATCTCGTATCTAGCTTAACAGCACCACATTATTCAGATCGAGTTCTAAAATATTATTTCCATCTTCAAATCAACTTTCTAAATACTTAGGAATAAATCTCTTTGTTGCTGTGATCTTGAATCTCGCTGTAATCCAGCTTAACAAAATCGTAATTTTCAAATCACAGATCAAATCAGAGTCGCACATAATAAGGAAACTGATTTTATCAATTCGGTTTGTGTGACACTCCGTGTGCTATTTTAGGAAAGTGCCACAAATATAATCAAATCGGATCCCAGTACTTTAGGAATATATTCCTTGTTTGTTGTGATCACTTATCTCGCCATAATCCATTTCATATCTAAAACTACTTGATTTCCAAGTAACTACTTTCTATATCTCTCAAATTTTCTAATCTTCAAGATCTCTGATCAATCACCATTTAAATATTATATAGACAATTTCTCGTATGACAAGAAACAATTTTTCATAGATTTAAATCACACAATAGGAAATAATATATAAATTCTCTTGAAATATGTTTGCCAAAAAATATGTCAACACATAAACATTTACATTATTAATTATGCATATTGATCTTCATAGTTTCATTAGTTTCGTTCTAACTTCTATTTTTCCTTTAATTATGAAGTGCATCATTTGGAACTTTCAGGGATTTGTGTTGAATGATTTCCACAGACCCTCAAATTTCTTATCTCTACGCATAAGCCTGAAATCTTGGATCTTTTAGAAACCAAGTGCAGTGGTGATAATGCAGACCATATTTGCAAAAAAGTTGGATTTGATAACTGGCTTCGAGTTGAAGCTATCAGATATAGTGGAGGGATCTGGATTTTTTGGAACAATAATTTAAATATTCAAATTCTTATTTTCATCCTCAATTTGTTTTTTTCCATGTTATCCCTTCTAATGGAAATTTTTGGTCTTTTTGCAGTGGTTTATGCGAGCTCTGATGAATATATGAGAAGAAATTTAAGGAAAAATTTGACTCATCTTAAATTCAATATCAGACATCCTTGGGTTTTAGCAAGAGATTTTAATTCAATTTGTTCTCTTGATGAAGTTGAAAATTCTGCTAGTTTCAATCAATGGATTTTCGATGAAGCTTTAATGGATTTGGGTTTCTCTCGACCTTGTTTCCCTTGGTCCCGTGGAAATTCCGTAACGTCTAGACGAAGTGCCATATTGGATAGAGCTCTCTGCAATACTAAGTGGAGGCATTTATTGCTTCAAGCGACAGAAACACTAGATATCATCTTGCCATTGTCACTAGACGCAATCGAAAGAAAATTGACTACTTGAAAAACGATAATTGTCGTCTAGTCTGGGACTCAGAAGCTCTCTAGCTTATGACTTTCAATTTTTATAGATCTCTCTATTCTGATACAGTAGAACAGATTACTCACAAAACAATCCTCCTGCAAGGGTGTTTCCCTAGACTCCAAGCAACTCAAACAGAGACTTGAACAAACACTATTCTATGGAAGATATCAAAATTGCTCTTCTTGATATGGCTCTGTTCAAGGTGCCGAATTCTGATGGCTTCCATGCCAATTTCTACCCAAAAAATGTGGAACATCATTGGGCACTCAGTTTTTTACATTAGCTGATGATTTTTTTTCGCATTAGCTCTTTGCCTCTCGGATTCAATGAAACTCTTATAACTTTGATTCACAAAGTGGAGAATCTAGATTCTCTCAAGCATTTGAGGCCTGCAAATCTCTGTAATGTAATGTGGCTTACAAGATTACAACCAAAGCTATGGTTAACAGACTTAAACATATTCTTCCTGATATTATTGCGCCCAACCAATGCAGTTTTGTGTTGGGTAGACATATCACTGATAACATTGTTATTTTCCAAGAAGTTGTTTATTGGTTGTATACCAAAAAGACGGTTCCTAGTTACATGACTATTAAAATTGACTTAGAAAAAATCTATGACAATTTCCTAGAACTTTCTGAGAGATACCCTCCAAGATATTGGTCTTAATAGCTCTTAGATCAGACATATTATGGAGTGTGTTACTACTTTTATTATGTCTCTCATTTGAGTTGGTACCACTCTTGATCATTTTATCCCCTCTCGTAGAGTTAGACAAGGAGACCCACTATCTCTTATTTTTTACTCCTTTGCATTGAACGTTTATCTCATTTGGTTTTTCATGCCATTGACAGAGGTTGCTAGAAGCCTATTCGAGTCTCTATAGGCAGACTGAAAATTTCGAATCTTTTCTTCCCGGACGACATGATTTTATCCATCGAAGCCTACGTTCACCAGATGAAAGTGATGTTGGATATTCTCGATAAATTATACTAGGCCTCTAGCCAAAGAGTTAACTTTGAAAAATCTAGTATTTACTTTTCCAGCGATGCTTTCAATGCAATTGTTAATGATATATCTAAACTTACTAACATTCCTGTTGTTAAAAATTTAGACAAATATTTAAGAGTCCGATCTACTCACGAAAAAGCTACTAAATGCTTTTTTGCTTATATTATTGATAAAATTACTTTGAAACTTGCAGGGTGGAAAGCTAGAAATTTATCTTTTGCTAGCAAATATACTCTTGTTGAGTCTATAATATTCATCCCTTAGTACTCAATGCAATCTGCTTTTTTTCCTACATCAGTTTGTGGTCAGATTGAAAGACTTGCAAGACCATTCTTGTGGGGTGGTAGCAAGGGAAATCGCAAAGCCAATTTGGTGAATTGGCAAATAGTTACCAATCCTAAAGTGGTTGGAGGGCTGAATATTATTAGAGTATTCATGTTGTTACTATTCACTTATAGTTTAGTTAGTTAAAATATTGTTTTAGTTTCTTAGTTGGTTTCTCTCTCGGCTATATACATTGTAAGAGTTCATTGGAAAATACGACTTACAGAATTAAAATCAATTGCTCTGCCGCCGTTTCTCTCTTCTTCGTTCTCCTCTGGTTTTTCCATTTCATAGCCGACAGTAACTTAAACCAGCAACATCATTTCTCAACGTGGTATCAGAGCTCGATGGCGTCCCCAACCTCAACAGATCCGTCTCCCAGCTCAACTATCCCTTCCTCCCCTCTATTCCTCCTTCTTCTCTTCTCCCACCCTTCCCAGCAGTAAACCAGACAATCACCATCAAGCTAAACTCCACAAATTACCTCGTCTGGAAAACCCAAATTCTGCACGTTGTCACTGCCAATGGTATAGCTCATATGCTTGACGGTTCTTGCCCCACCCCTCCACCGTTTCTGGATAATCTTTCCTCCCAACCAAATCCAGAATACACAACTTGACAAAGGTATAATAGTCTCCTTCTGAGCTGGATATTCTCTTCCATGACCGAGGATCTGCTTCCCCAATTTGTTACCTTTACGACTGCCAGCGCAGTCTGGACAGCTCTCGCCAGTCGGTTTGCGTCTTCTTTCTTAGCGCGCATAACCGAACTTCGCAATCAACTCCACTGCCTCTCCAAAGACGGCATTTCCGCAGCTGCTTACATCCACAAGCTAACCTCCCTCTGCAATACTCTCGCTGCTATCGGGCAACCCGTCTCCTATGAAGATCAACTCCTCTATTTTCTGGGCGGATTAGGCAGTGAGTACAATCACTTTGTAACGTCTATCACTAATCGTGCCGACAAGCCGTCACTTGAAGAAGTTTACAGCCTTCTTCAAAGCTACGATTTCCGACTGGAAAAACAGAATGTTGTGCTCCACCTTCTCGAGGCCGACTCAAGTTCAGGCGAACGTCGCGTATCACCAATCGGCTCGTTCTCCTTGGAGCCCTCGGCCAAGTGTTCCTCTTCGGCCCAGTTCCTCACTCGATTTTCTTCCTACCAGCTCTGGTCCGCAGCCACAACTCGGCTCGTGGCGTTCTGCTTGGCCCAATCAGCAGCACCAGCCTCGTTGCCAGATCTGCAACAAGGTAGGCCATTCAGCCCTTAAATGCTACTATTTAGCCTCTGCAGCCCAACGAACCAGCCCACACCTCTTTCTCTCCCCAGCTCAAGCCCAAGCCAACCTAACTTATACTCCGACCCAAACCCATTTCCCATCAACCCATACCCAACCCACTTTTAACCCCCTTTTACCTGACCCGCCCCTTTCCCCTTTTGACCCATCCCTTGCACCCTTCCAGACCCGAGCCTATAACGACCCGGGGAGGATCGCCACGAAATTCTTGACTTTACATAAAACTTTAACTCATATTTGAACTCTTTTCTCCTTCTCCTTTTTTTTTCTTTAATAACAGTATACCTAACAGGCTTAAAGACTTCAACTTAATGGATGGAAAGTTAGTCCCTCGTACATGCTTCCAATCGACGTACAAGTTGCATGGGTCTGCATGCATCAACTGATAGACATTGTATCTTCCGGATGGCACGTGCACCCCACATGACTCAATTAAAAACCTATCGGCAGATGCGAATACTCGCATCGACCGACGATCACGTGCATCTCGTGTGACCAATTTAAAAACATCCACCGATAGACATGTGAAATTCACGTGTTCATCTATGACATCTTCCGATAGATTACAAGCTCTATATCATCCGATCACTAAACGACAAGTTATTATTTACATCATCCGGCGAGGGAATATACTTCATCTTCCGGTGAAATAGGGAAACATCATCCGATGGACATGTGCTCCCCACGTGCATAATTAAAACATGATCCGGTCACTAAACGACAAGGAAACCCTCACATCGTCCGATGGCTAAACACTCTATATCTGTCGATTGCTAGACGACAAAATGGCACTTTCATCATTCGATGGCTAACACTCTATATCTGCCGATCGCTAGACGACAAAATAGCACTTTCATCATCCGATGGCTAAACACTCTACATCTGCCGATGGAGAAACATACTACATCTTCTGGTGACGTCTTCTGGAAGACTCAATTGTTCGACTCTTATCATTTGACATCTGCCGATGACGTCAGCCGGATGAGTGCCTCATCCAGCTTCTATCTTATGGCAGTAAAACACTATGATCATCAAACAACCTCATCCAACAGAAAATACTACAACTCACCCAAATCTTAACCTGGGAATTATAAACCCTAATGAGTGAAAACCATATCCCATACAAGATACACATAGCGGAAGGCTTAAGCAAAACAGACCATTCATAATCCTTAAAATCGTTAACAGATTCTGAAGTCAAACCATTCAAAATCTGAATCTCATTGTTATAAGAAAACTCTATTCTACTCAGTCATCTGTTTATCATAAACTTCTCTGACTTACTATGGGTATAACCAGGGAACTTTATCGCCTATCCAGCCTTCACTGTCACACTGAGCATCCTCCAGCAACCAAGCTTAGACATCTTCATTGACCTTGAGTTCCTCACCTGAAAACTCGTCACCTACATCATAAGGTTTAAACTATAAGCCTAATGCTTAGTAAGGAATGCAACACTAACATGGATGCAATGAATGCATAATTTGGGAAAATCACATGCTCATAAGTCTTTTCTTGTTCATGTCTTTTCTCGTAATCATCATTCATAGTCATGGATCATAATCATCATTCATAATCATTGATCATATTCATCATTCATAGTTATTGATCATATTCATCATTCATAGTCATTGATCATATTCATCATTCATAGTCTTTGTTTAAGTTGTGTGGATCAAGAGAGGATTTGTGTCGGTAAAGGGGGTTCGACAGTGAGTTTGATCTTGTTCCCTACTGCGGGTCGTATTCATATGTCCTTCTTTGGATTGTGACATACGCCGAACCGCCCCCAACCCTCACTTAATCCACGTTGCATAAATCTTATACATATACATATATACATACATATCTTGTTCATGGAAAACATGCGTTAAAACATTTTCTTATGCTTGAGAAACATTCATGATGCATGAACATGAGAGCTTTTAACTCATCAAACTATGACAAGGATCATACCAGAGCAGACAACTTCACATTCACTAACAGGTCATCACATGGTATAACTCGCAACATATATAAATCTTTCAAGTGCAGACAAGCTCATAATCATAAGGTAAACATTAGACATCTCAACCTAGTACTCCCATGATGTAGGGCTCTATTAGCCAGAAATCTTAATACATTCACTTACCTGGTCTCCTTAGCACTTGAGCTTCTTTCTCTTCAAACTTCTTCACCTAAAACATTTACATTGCAGTAGTTAAAACAAAAATTCTAACAGTTCTACTCACAAGTCATCCTAGGGTCTAATAACTTAGAGTCATTCCCGAATCCTTAGTCTAATACTCAATATAACCTGAAATCCAAAAACCAAAATAGACGGGTTCGATAAATAATAACTCAGGGTTGGATGTTTTAAATGTCCAGAATCTATTCGGAATGACATTACCAATCTCAGGTTTCAAAATGTTCTTATTAATATTCGGCCATTGAAGAATCCAAACTTCAATACAGAGCTGAAAACAGGGCTAATAAACTAACAGATAGCCACATTGTCCAATGCATACCTCAGGCGCAGAGTAGTCGAGTGGTGGCGGAGTAAACCGGCCGTCGAGGAGAGTTTGCTGATAGCAGAGAGTAAGGACTTGCGAGAGAAGAAATCGCCGGAAAGGGTGGTGTCGGCTACAGTGGTTTAAATGAGGTTTAAATCCTTTCCTTTCTCTTTAAATACAGGCCTCAATCCTCCATTATTACAACTTTGCCACTCAACCTAGTTTAGATCCACATGTAATTAATTAAGCTTGGCATAAATTCTAAACTACGAAGATTAAATATTTATGACCATTAATACAGTTAAGAATATCACCTGGCCGTTAACTCGGGTGTTACAGAGCCCCTGTCTCCTCCCTAAACTCCTTCGGTCTCCTGCCCACTCCGATCACGCCGTCGCCGGCCACCCCCTGGGTTTTAGATTCTGGCACCACCCACCACTTCACTCCGAAACCCGATCTCCTTAGTCACCCTCAACTCCTCCCTAGCTCCGTCTCACGTTACCACGGCACAAGGTACATCTCTCACTCTCTTAAACTCTGGTTCTTCTGTTATTTCGGCTCGTGGCCGATCCCTTCACTTGCCCACTGTTTATCACACTCCACATCTGTCACATAATCTGCTCAGTGTTTCGAAACTCTGTCATGACAATTGTGTTTTTGTTGAAATTCGCCCTACGTATTTTTTTTGTCAAGGATCGGACTACTCACTGAATCCTCCTCCGTGGGTTGCTCAGTGACGGCCTCTATCGCATTCCACCGGCCGCCACGGTTGTGTCTCTTGCTGCTCAGCTCAACGATTCTCCCTCTGTTTTGGATGCTCTCTGGCATAGGAGACTTGGTCACCCTTCTCCACTTGTGTTAAAACAAGTGTTATAATTTTGTAATCTCAATTCCAAACGTTTTTTTGTATCAAACATGTATTCCTTGCCAAATGAGTAAAAGTCATCAGTTACCGTTTCCAATTTCACAATCACATGCTCAATTTCCTTTTGATGTTATTCATACTGATGTGTGGGGTCCTTCTCCAATTACTTCTATCACTGGCGCACGATATTTTCTGTGATGACCCGAATGTGAACGTATGTGTACGACTGCGGGGCAAACCTTGGGTTGCGGGGCAAACCTCGGGACCTAAGCCGAGTGTAGGCGAATCCCAGACTCGAGTATAGGCGAATCCCGGGTCGTAAAGAGGGGCTTGTCACAATCTCACATCGCTTGGGGAAGTACATGGAAATGAAACATATGTAAGATATCCCTCCCAAGATAGTAAGACGCGTTTTGGAGCTCAATTGACAACGAATCCCATAAGAACTCCGAAGTTAAGAGGGCTTCGGCGAGAGTAATTCCAGGTTGGGTGACCTCCCGGGAAGTGCTCTCGCCAAACAAAGCCGTGAGGGGAGGATATTGGGCTGCGGCCCAATCCCCGGAGCGGACAATATCTTGCTGGGAACGGGGTCGTTACAAATGGTATCAGAGCCTGTACCCAACCGGAAATGTGGCCAACGAGGACGTTGGGCCCCCGAGGGGGGGTGATTGTGATGACCCGAATGTGAACGTATGTGTACGACTGCGGGGCAAACCTCGGGTTGCGGGGCAAACCTCGGGACCTAAGCCGAGTGTAGGCGAATCCCGGACTCGAGTATAGGCGAATCCCGGGTCGTAAAGAGGGGCTTGTCACAATCTCACATCGCTTGGGGAAGTACATGGAAATGAAACATATGTAAGATATCCCTCCCAAGATAGTAAGACGCGTTTTGGAGCTCAATTGACAACGGATCCCATAAGAACTCCGAAGTTAAGAGGGCTTCGGCGAGAGTAATTCCAGGTTGGGTGACCTCCCGGGAAGTGCTCTCGCCAAACAAAGCCGTGAGGGGAGGATATTGGGCTGCGGCCCAATCCCCGGAGCGGACAATATCTTGCTGGGAACGGAGTCGTTACATTTTCTTCTCTTCGTTGATGATTGTACTCGATTCACTTGGCTTTTTCCATTGGTGGTGAATTTTAATCTCTCACTCCTCTTTTTAAATCTCTTGTCATTCAGCATCGCATTTTGTGTTCGTATACCCCAAATAAAAATGGTCGCATGGAACGCAAAAATCGGCATGTGGTTGAAACCGGTCTTGCTCTACTTTTCCATTCTTCCATCTCTCCTCATTTTTGGCCCTATGCTTTCCTCACCGCTACTTCCTTAATCAATTTACTCCCCACTCCTGTCTTAAATCACAAGTCTCCCTCTGAATGTTTGTTCAATAAACTTCCAGATTATTCTTCCCTTTGTGTTTTCGGTTGTCTATGTTTCCCACTTCTTCGCCCATTTAATAAACACAAACTCCAACCCCCCCTCTTCCTTGCGTCTTTTTAGGCTCTAGTCAAAATCACAAAGGATCCTTATGCCTCAATCCTACCACCAACAAAATCTACATCTCTCGTCATGTCACCTTCGTTGAGTCTCAATTTCCATTTTCCTCTCGTTCACCACCTGCTTCTCCACCACCCTCTTTTCAACTTAACATCCCTTGCCTCCCTCACCCTCCCACCTATACTAATTCCCCAACTCAATCATCTTCACTCTCACTTGTACCTATACCTTCTCCCATACCTATCCATCCATGTGGCTCTCCCTCCCCACCCGTGTGTCCTTCCCCTATCCCCTCTCCTTCCCATACTTACTTGATTTCCCACCTCCCCCAGCTTCCCAATCTTCCGCCCTCAATACCCATCCTATGACCCCCAGGGCCAAATCCGGTATTTTCAAGCCAAAAGCCTTTCTCTCTGAAACTACCCTTGAACCCAAAACCTTTACCCAAGCGGCCAAAGACCATCACTGGCTCACCGCCATGAAAGAGGAGATATCCACTCTTTCACAAACCAACACCTGGACCTTAGTTCCACTACCTCAAGGTGCCAAACTTATAAGCTGTAAGTGGGTCTTCAAGAATAAACTCAATTCTGATGGCACAGTTTCTCGATACAAAGCTCGTCTGGTAGCTAAAGGTTATGATCAGACTGAAGGTATTGATTATGATGAGACATTCAGTCCTATGATGAGACATTCAGTCCGGTGGTCAAACCCACTTCTGTTCGCACAGTACTCTCTTTAGCTCTCTCATCTCGCTGGATCATCCGACAATTAGATATCAGTAATGCTTTCTTACACGGTGATCTGACTGAAAAGGTATACATGCAACAGCCTCCCAGTTTTATTGATCCATCTCACCCATCTATTGTTTGTCTCCTACAAAAAGCTCTCTACGGTCTAAAGTAGTCCCCGAGAGTATGGTATACCAAATTATACACTGCTTTAATAAATTAGGGTTTCGTGGCATCCAAATCGGACTCGTCCCTTTTCATACGCCGTACATCATCTTCCGTTCTTATTATGCTTGTCTATGTTGATGACATTATTTTGACAGGTGACTCGGCTATACTTTTAGATCAGCTCCTCACATACCTACGTTCTCAGTTCAGAGTTCGAGATCTTGGCCCACTCTCATATTTCCTTGGTATATCAGTCACAAAGACCCCTGCTGGTATGTCTTTTTCCCAATCACGGTATATATCTGAGCTTCTTCACAGGGCTAATATGGATTCGTGCAAGCCATTCCCGACTCCTATGGTGTATAAGCCTTCGTTATCCATACACTCCGGGACACCTTTATGTGATTGTTTTCTGTATCGCAGCATTGTCAGAGGTCTTCAATACTGCCGCCTTACAAGGCCCGATATTGTCTTTGTAGTCAACAAAGTCTCCCAGTTCATGCATGCCCTGTCTGATGTTCACTGGCAAGCTGTGAAGCGCATTCTCCGGTATCTCAAAGGCACTCCTTCCCTCGGCATCTCCTCCACGCCTTCTACCTCTCATGATCTAACATGTTATACTGATGCCGACTGGGCTTCTTGTCCTGACGATCGGAAGAGCACCAGTGGTTTCTGTATTTTTTTAGGCCCAAATCTTATCTCCTGGTCCTCTACCAAACAGAAGATTGTCACTCGTTCCAGTACGGAATCCGAGTATCGTAGTGTTGCGAACGGTGCCGCTGAGCTTCTCTGGCTGCAGTCCCTCCTCAAAGAGATAGGTATCCTCTTTACCAGAGCACCTCTCATCTTGTGTGATAACTTGAGTGCCACATACCTTGCCTCAAATCCTGTCCTGCACTTAAAATCTAAACATGTAAAGATTGATTTTCACTTCGTTCGCAAAAAGGTGCTCCAGAAGCAGTTGACTGTCAACTTCACCCCTTCGTCTGACCAACTGGCTGATGCTCTCACTAAACCTCTTCCACCAAATTCTTTCCATCACTTCTTTTTCAAGATCTTCGGCTATTGCCCGTGATCTTGAGGGGGGATATTAGAGTATTCATGTTGTTACTATTCACTTATAGTTTAGTTAGTTAAAATATTGTTTTAGTTTCTTAGTTGGTTTCTCTCTCGGGTATATACATTGTAAGAGTTCATTGGAAAATACGACTTACAGAATTCAAATCAATTTCTCTGCCGCCGTTTCTCTCTTCTTCGACAGTAGCTTAAACCAGCAACATCCATTCTCAACGAATATCTGCAACATGTCTCCAACAAATCATGTTTTTTTGGATTGGCGCTGAGTAACTGTAAAAACATTCTCTCTAGGAGCAAGACTCGGGTCATAAATATATTCACGGTCAATTAATCATTGCCAAGATTAAAAAGAATAATAATAATTCCTTTATTTGGCATAGAAACACTAAAGCGAGCGATATTCTGATCAAAGGATTAACTAATCTAATAGACAATTGAAAAAATACATTTTTCTGGAGAGCCTCTAGGCTTTTTTCTTACCTTCTCTTGGATGTTGTTTGTAGGAAATATCATTCACGGAAAGCCATAATCAAGTTACTGACTACTGGACTGATAAACATGGATGGAATTGGCCAACATATTTTTGCATCTTGCTATATTGGAAGCAACGAGGATAATAAAGATGACATTTCTGGGAGAGTAACTTCAAGTGGTTGTTTTTCACTCAAATCTACATATGAAGTACAAAAATAAGAAGTTGACTTAAAAAACAAAAATGTCTGGATACAATCTGGAATTTGAATGTTCTGCAGAGGATTCGATATTTCATGTGGTTGGCGCATCATGAGAAAATTATGTGTGATATGCAGTGCAAAAAGAAACTTCACCTTTAACCCATATTGTCATATTTGCAATAGTTATATTGAAACTATTATAGCTTAGATTCCAAATGAATAAAAACGTAATGGAATTGATCCTAGACACTTTTCGGGATGAAATGGAAGAAAGAAGAGATTCTCAAACGAGAAAAAAAATCTCATGTACTATAGAGTGGCAGTAAGAGTGACTTATCTGTCAACTTTTTCACTATCACCCCCAAAAAATGGGAGATTTAAGTCCTCTTCAAGGCATAATGTTGAGAATGTTGTTGAATTGGAAAGAATAAGTTTGGCAGTAGATTATTTGTCTATTTTCACTATTTGAATAAGAAATAAAATTTTCTTTTTTATTAAAAAAAAAAAAAGACTTCGGAGCACATTCAAAAATTCTATTTATACAATACAAAATCAATTTCACATAGTTACTTTGCAAACTCCTTAAATTTATGTGCATGTCCTTCGCAACTGTCTTGTGGCAAGACAAGTTTGATCTATTTTCGTAAGTAGCAATGAATTTCAAATCCAAACTTCTTTGCCACTTAATATTTCGATCAAGAGAAACATCTTTGCTAAAATTGATTTTCAAGGTATAGGTCTTTAGAAAGATTTTTTTTTTGCTAACACCATCTGGTGGATTTGGAAATGGAGGTGTGAGGTTATTTTTTACAATATTCTTAGGACACCTTCTTACAAATGTCAATGGCTTCAACACTCCTTCAATGAAATCATGACTGCAACCTCCAATTTAGATGTTGCTCATTTGATCGCGTCTTCCACAAAAATCTTGTCACATGATTGGCTGGAAACCTCTTAATGAAGATTTCATTAAACTAAATATTGATGGCTATAGTAAGGTATTCTAGACAAGGCAAGGGGTGGTGACATTTTGCATAATGATTGTGGTTACTGTTTAGGTGGTTTCATGGTTGATATAGGGAACTGTAATGCTGCTTGTGTTGAGACTTAGGCTGTCCTCAATGGTCTTCAGTTAACTTGGAAGTTGGGATTTTGAAAAATTAGACTGGAAGATGACTGTACTCTTATTGTTAACTGGTTAACTATGTGCAATGGTTGTCATAGATCTTTCAAAAATTTAGTTCAGAAGTGCATTAATCTTCTGGATATGATTGGACTGTTATAATTCAACATTCTTTTAGAGAAGCCAACAACATGTTTTTAGAGAAGCCAACGAGACTGCAAATTGACTTGCAACAAAAAGTGCTTGATATGGATATATGATGGACTAAACTTATGCAACCTCCTCTTCCCATGCAGATGTTGTTTTATGATTCAATAGAAGCCAACGATGTAACACCCGGTCTTACGGGATTTTGTAATTGTAACACCCGACAATTTCAGCCAGGTGATTTTCTTACCCATTTTAATTGTCACCTTTTTATTGACCTTTATGATTTTAAATTTAATGTCAAGACTTATTTATTACAAGTTGAGTGAAACTAGGTTGGGTGGCAAGTTTGTAATTAGGGTGGATTTTAATTGGTATAAATACGTTATGGGAATTCTTAAACCTCATTAAAATCTCGTTGTAGCCTACATTTCCTCTCTCGGCGATTCTCTTCCTTCCAGATCTCCCTCTCTGCCAGCTATCCTTCGCCGGCGACCAGTTCTTCAGCCTCCACTTTGGCAATCCACGCTCTAGGTAAGACTTAGACAATGTAGTTACTGGGTAGTTACATAGAGCTCTGTCTTCAGCTAGAACTTGAGGTTTCGGATTCTTCAGAGTAATGGTAGTGACAATCATGATCTGTGTTTAGTAATGGCATTTCTGATTCGATTCTGGACATTAGGATAACAGACCGTGTTTAGTTGTTAGACTTAATCCGGTTATTTAGGTTCTGGGAGTTTAATCTGTACAAACTAGGCGCTCGACTATTTAGATTTAAAAATATTTATGTTAGATACTAGGATGACTTTTAGTTAGGATTTTGATTTAACACTGTAATGTGAAATGTTTCTAGGTGAAGAAGTTTGAAGAGAAGTGCTCAAGTTGCTAAGGAAACCAGGTAAGTGAGTGAGTAAGACTTCCGGCCATTAGGGCCCTACATTACAAGGGTACTAAGTAGAAGTTGTTTACTATGTTAAAAGTACCTGTGCTAACGTCTGGTTGTCTTCAGTACTCGAGTTGATGTTATGATCCTTTGATAAATGAATGGCTTGTCCAGTAGCCTGATGAACTAAGTTTACTCATGCTTATGCATCATGAATATTTCTCAAGCATATGAAAATGTTTTAAGTGCATGATTTCTCCCATGAACAAGATATGAACATGAAACTTATGCAACAAGGATTAAGAGAGGGTTGGGGGCGATTTGACGTATGTCACTGTCCAAAAGGAGGACCATGAATACGACCCGCAAGGGACTATGTACACTCTCACTGTCAACCCCCTTTTCGGCAAAAATCCTCCCTTAATCCATATGATGAAAACGATGAACATGAACAAGAACAAGAACACGAAAAGATCATGAACATGTGTTTCTTTAATTTGTGCATTCATGCTTACATGTTATCATTGCACTCCTTACTAAGCATTAGGCTTATAGCTTAAACCTTATGATGTAGGTGAAGAACTACCAGGTGAGGATTTCAAGTCTAATGAGGATGATTAAGGCTGGTTGCTGAAAGGTGCTCAGGGTGACAGATTGGTGGCTGGGAAGGCGATTTCAACTCCTGGTTACTACCTTTATCATGTTAGTAAGGTTATGAATACTGAGGTCTATGTAGGGTGTTTTCTTAATACAATGGATACTGGAACCTGACTGACTAACTTCTGAGTTTGAGAATGATCGTGAAATGATAGAATGATCTGTTTTGTTAGAGTCTCTCGCTACACGTATTCTAGATGAGATTATGGTCCAACTGTGTGTTAGTTTATTCAGTCATGTTGAAGTTTGTGAAAGTCTGAGAGTTTCCTGTCTATCGGATGATGTCTTCCATCGGATGATGTCTTCCATCGGATGAAGTCTTCCATCGGATTAAGTCCTCCGTCGTATGAAGTCTTCCATCGAATGAAGTCTTCCATCGGATGATGTCTTCCATCGGATGAAGTCTTCTATCGGATGATGTCTTCCATCGGATGAAGTCTTCCATCGGGTGAAGTCTTCCATCGGATCATGTCTTCTATCGGAATGAATTTTAATAAGTCACGTGTTGTGCGTGTGTCAATCGGTAGAAGTCGATATTAAGTCTTGTCGTTTTGTGATCGGATGAAGTTTAATGAATCACGTGATGCGCATGTGTCAATCGGTAGATGTAGGATTTCCATTATCGGCATGAGTATGTATTAAGTCTTGTCGTTTTGTGATCGGAAGGAATTTAATGAGTCACGTGATGTGCATGTGTCAATCGGTAGAAGCCGATATTAAGTCTTGTCGTTTTGTGATCGGATGAAGTTTAATGAATCACGTGATGTGCATGTGTCAATCAGTAGGAGTGTGCACCATGCCTTGTCGTTTTGCGATCGGTAGATGTCCTTGAGTTTCCAATTCTCTTTGGCTAAGTGTCTTAACGTTTTGTCTAATTATAAACGTTGTCTACTTATTGAGTTTTCCGCTGTACAGTCGAGGATTAAAGATAGAATTATCATCACTGAGAGAAAATTTAAAATTTTTCGTAACTTCTCTTAGTTCAGTTTAATGTTTTGGGTAGAAAAACCGGGTCTGGAAGACTCGGGGCGTTACAATTATGGTATCAAAGCGAAACCAGGTTCTAAAATCAATTCTGTAGACTGTCTTCCAGCACTGACTGCCACCTGAGTACACTCCAGCAACTATAAGTATTTACGATTTTAGTAATGTCATTACGTTAAGATGTGTTTATGATTACTTGTTTAGGAATCTCAAAATGGTGATAGGTCAACAAAGGGAGAGCAATGAGGATAGTAACACCATCGCTCAGTTAACCGAGTTGGTTATCCGCCAGTCCCGCCAAATTGAGCAGTGGGTGACTGCTAGGGATGAGCAAGGGAATTCTAGCTCAAATACGACTCACGACAATGGAAGCGAGCGTTTTCACCGCCTTCGACCTCCTGTATTCAATGGTCAAGTTTTGGATCCTATTTATGTTGAGGAGTGGATTCGGACAATTGAGGACATGTTCAAGTATGCCAAGGTCGATGAAGGGGACAAGGTCACATGTGCTGTTTTTCATCTTGCATTGGGTGCAAGGCATTGGTGGGATTCAATTCAGAGCACTACAAATGCGGAAACTATGACTTGGGCGTGGTTCAGACGGCCTTTTATGACAAGTATTTTAGCCGAGCGGTTCGGGCTAGCAAAAAGATGGAGTTTATGCAGCTGCGCCAAACCGGTTCTGTGGCTGACTACATCTGTAAGTTTGAGGCGTTGTCCATGTTTGCACCTCGTTTGGTGGATGATGAGGAAGATAATATCCACCAGTTTGTCCATGGACTGAAGCCGAGCCTCTTCTAGGGAGTAAAGACTGTAGGGATCCATAACATACCTTATTCCGAAGTGGCTGCTAAGGCTTTGGAGTTGGAGGAAATTGAGTTAACAGTACAAGGACAACTTGAACCACCAAGGAAGTTCACCAAGGACACTCAGCCACCACCACAACTGAACAAAGGTTGGCAGCCACAACAGAGCAGGGGACCACAACAACAACAGAGAGGTATGAAGAGACCTTTCAACCAGAATGATGACCAAGGAAAAGGAAAGCGACTTCAAGCTCCCCTATGCCCCACCTGTCAGAAGAACCACCCTGGTGAGTGCAAGTTGCATTCTGGCCGTTGCTATAGATGTGACAAGGTTGGACACATTGTCAGAGATTGCCCCATCCCGCAAGACCCTAACCAAGCAAGAGTAACGCCAAGAGTCTATGCTTTAATGAAGGACGAGGATGCAGTGCAGCATACGGTCATAACAGGTACAATTATGATCTGTGGTATTTCTGCTTATACACTTATAGATATGAGAGCCACTCACTCGTTTGTATCAACCCTGTTTGTGTATAAGCATAAATTAGAACTCTTGCCAGCCGAGAGATCATTTAGTGTCATGTTACCATCGGGGAAGTCTTTACATTCTGAACGGATAATAATAGGTGATGTTGTGTCAGTAGGAAATAAAAAGTTATATGTAGAACTGATTGTAATTGACATGAAGGGATATAAAGTTATACTAGGAATGGATTTTCTATGTAGACATTATGCCACGATAAGTTGTAGGTCTAGATTGGTTGAGTTCCGACCCCCAAACGGAAATCAGTATTCCTTCCAAGCTATTTCAAAAATAAGTAAAATATCGGTTATATCCTCGCTAGAGACTCAATGGTTACTGAAAAGTGGTTGTGAGAGTTATCTAGCTAGTATAATTGATGTCTGAGTAAAGAGTAAGGTAGAACTTCAGGATATTCCTATAGACCGAGAGTTTCCAAAAGCATTTTCGGATGACTTGCCTAGGCTACCACCTGATAGGGAAATCGAGTTTGTAATCGATACATATCCCGAGGCTTTACCTGTGTCTAAGAACCCCTACCGCATGACACCTGTTGAGTTGAAGGAATTGAAGGTCCAACAACAGGAATTAGTATACAAGAGACTTATTCGCCCCAGCTGTTTTCCTTGGGGTGCACCTGTTCTATTCCTTAAGAAGAAAGATGGTTCTCTTAGAATGTGCATAGTTTACAGAGAGTTAAACAAGTTGACAATCAAGAATAGATATCCCTTGCCCTGTATCGATGATTTGCTTGACCAACTTCAAGGAGCCAAAGTGTTTTCAAAGATCGACTTACGTTCAGGTTACTACCAACTGAAGGTTAAGGAGGGAGATGTACCAAAGACAGTCTTCAGAACCTGCTATGGACACTATGAATTTCTTGAGATGTCGTTTGGACTGACAAATGCACCTGCAGCTTTTATGGACTTGATGAATCGAGTGTTTCGTGAGTACTTGGATAAGTTTGTGATTGTGTTTATTGATGATATCTTAATATTTTCACCGACCAAAGCTGACCATGAAAAACACTTAAGAATAGTTTTGATGACATTAGAACAGCAACAACTCTATGCCAAGTTGTCCAAATGTGAGTTCTGGTTAGATAAGGTCAACTTTTTAGGTCATGTCATCTCTGCTGAGGGCATATCCGTAGACCCAACAAAATTCAGACTGTTGAAGATTGGCCCCAGCAGAGGAACGCCAGTGAAGTCCGTAGTTTCCTTGGTTTGGCAGGTTATTATAGGAAGTTCATTAAGGGATTCTTTATGATAGCTAAGCCTTTAACTAGTTTGACAAAGAAAAACACCAAATACTCTTGGTCTGAAGCTTGTGAAGATAGCTTCCAAACACTAAAACTGAAGTTGACTACAGCTCCTCTCCTGGCACTCCCAACTGAAGAAGGAAGATTTAGTGTTTATTGTGACGCATCTAAAGTGGGACTGGGATGTGTTTTGATGCAAGAAGGCAAGGTTGTAGCGTATGCCTCCAAGCAACTGAAGAGTTATAAATAGAATTACCCCACTCATGATTTGGAATTAGCCGCAGTTGTTTTTGCATTAAAGATTTGGAGACACTATTTGTATGGTCAGCAGTGTGAAGTGTTTTCTGACCATAAAAGCCTGAAGTACCTCTTTACCCAAAAGGAGTTGAACATGAGAAAAAGACGTTGGTTAGAGTTTGTTAAGGATTATGACTTTGAAATTAAGTATCACCTGGGTAAAGCTAATGTTGCAGCCGATGTTTTAAGCAGGATGTCGACGACAATGCAGCCCACGGTGTCAACCATGTCTATACCTTTGAGGACAGAAGTACAGAAGTTCGAGTTGGAGATGGTTTCTGAACTGTCAGCCTTACTTGTCGAGCTTTCTATTAGACCAACTATCATGGATAGGATCAAGAAGGCACAACAAAAGGATTCAAAGGAAAATAATAGCATGATAAGTAAGTTGAAGGACGCCTCTTCTGAGTTCAGTCTCTCCAAGAATGGTATTTTGAAATTTAGGAATCGATGGTACATTCCAAGTGATGAGGAATTACGTAAGTTGATCTTGGTCGAGGCGCACTCGTCTCCCTTTTCTATACATCCTGGCAGCACCAAGATGTATCGGGACTTGAAGTTACTCTATTGGTGGCCGTGTTTGAAGAGGGATGTTGCTAAGTATGTGGAGTCATGTTTGGTATGCCAACAAGTTAAAGCAGAACATCAACATCCAGGAGGTACCCTTCTTACCGATTCCCGAATGGAAGTGGAAAAACATTGTCATGGATTTTGTTGTAGGATTACCTAAGACAACTAAAGGTCATGATAGCATTTGGGTCATAATTGACAGAATGACGAAATCAGCTCACTTTCTACCTGTAAAGACGACTTATACGATAGACTAGCTTGCTAATCTGTATGTTTAGAAAATTGTCAGATTGCATGGGATTTCTATATCCATTGTCTCCGATCGTGATCCCAGGTTCACCTCGAGGTTTTGGCAAAGTCTTCAAGGCATGCTTGATACAAAGTTATATTTCAGCACTGCTTTTCATCCTCAGATAGATGGCCAATCAGAAAAGACAATTCAAACACTTGAGGATTTGTTGAGGGCGTGTGTGCTGGATTTTCAGACATCTTGGAATCGATACCTGCCCCTAGTGGAATTCTCCTACAACAGTAGTTACCAGTCCACTATCGGTATGGAACCTTACGAGGAACTGTATGGTAGGAAATGTAGATCACCCTTATAGTGGGATGAGGTTGGCGAAGCAAAACTTCTAGGCCCTGAAATTTTACAGCAGATGTCAGACAAGATTGTCATAATTAGGAAAAGGATGATGACTGCACAAAGCCGACAGAAGAGTTATGCAGACCAAAGAAGGAGAGATCTTGAATTTGCTGTTGGAGATGAAGTTTTCTTAAAGATTTCACCGTTTAAGGGAGTTTTAAGATTTGGCAAGAAGGGAAAACTTAGTCCACGATTCATTGGTCTCTTCCCTGTCTTGACAAGGATTGGTAAAACCGCTTATAGGTTGCAATTGCCTCCATCGCTGGAAAAGGTCCATAATGTCTTTCATGTATCCATGCTAAGGAAATGCATACGTGATCCGACGCACATTGTTAAGCCAACAGAGATTGATATTGAGCCAACACTGATGTATGAAGAGAAACCTGTTCGAATATTGGAAACTACAGTTAAGACTCTACGGAATAAAGAAATTCCTCTTGTAAAGGTTTTGTGGACGAATCATGGCATTGAAGAAGCCACTTGGGAGCGACAATAGGACATGTTGGACAAATATCCAGAGCTCTTTGTTTGATCAATTTTCGAGGATGAAAATTTTGTTTAAGGAGGGGTGGATGTAACACCCGACAATTTCGGCCAGGTGATTTTCTTAACCATTTTAATTGTCACCCTTTTATTGACCTTTATGATTTTAAATTTAATGCCAAGACTTATTTATTACAAGTTGAGTGAAACTAGGTTGGGTGACAAGTTTGTAATTAATGTGGATTTTAATTGGTATAAATACGTTATGGGAATTCTTAAACCTCATTAAAATCTCGTTGTAGCCAACATTTCCTTTCTCGGCGATTCCCTTCCTTCCAGAGCTCCCTCTCTGCAAGCTATTCCTTCGCCGGCGACCAGTTCTTCAGCCTCCACTTCGGTAACCCACGCTCTAGGTAAGACTTAGACAATGTAGTTACTGGGTAGTTACTTAGAGCTCTATCTTCAGCTAGAACTTGAGGTTTCAGATTCTTCAGAGTAATGGTAGTGACAATCATGATCTGTGTTTAGTAATGGCGTTTCGGATTCGATTCTGGACATTAGGATAACAGACCGTGTTTAGTTGTTAGACTTAATCCGGTTATTTAGGTTCTGGGAGTTTAATCTGTACACACTAGGCGCTCGACAAGGTAGATTTAGAAATATTTATGCTAGATACTAGGATGACTTTTAGTTAGGATTTTGATTTAACAATGTTTCTAGGTGAAAAAGTTTGAAGAGAAGTGCTCAAGTTACTAAGGAAACCAGGTAAGTGAGTGAGTAAGACTTCCGGCCATTAGGGCCCTACATTACAAGAGTACTAAGTAGAAGTTGTTTACTATGTTAAAAGTACCTGTGCTAACGTCTGGTTGTCTTCAGTACTCGAGTTGATGTTATGATCCTTTGATGAATGAATGGCTTGTCCAGTAGCCTGATGAACTAAGTTTACTCATGCTCATGCATCATGAATATTTCTCAAGCATATGAAAATTTTTTAAGTGCATGATTTCTCTCATGAACAAGATATGAACATGAAACTTATGCAACAAGGATTAAGAGAGGGTTGGGGGCGATTTGACGTATGTCACTGTCCAAAAGGAGGACCATGAATACGACCCGCAAGGGACTATGTACACTCTCACTGTCAACCCCCTTTTCGGCACAAATCCTCCCTTAATTCATATGATGAAAACGATGAACATGAACAAGAACAAGAACACGAAAAGATCATGAACATGTGTTTCTTTAATTTGTGCATTCATGCATACATGTTAGCATTGCACTCCTTACTAAGTATTAGGCTTCTAGTTTAAACCTTATGATGTAGGTGAAGAACTACCAGGTGAGGATTTCAAGTCTAATGAGGATGATTAAGGCTGGTTGCTGAAAGGTGCTCAGGGTGACAGATTGGTGGCTGGGAAGGCGATTTCAACTCCTGGTTACTACCTTTATCATGTTAGTAAGGTTATGAATACTGAGGTCTATGTAGGGTGTTTTCTTAATACAATGGATACTGAAACCTGACTGACTAACTTCTGAGTTTGAGAATGATCGTGAAATGATAGAATGATCTGTTTTGTTAGAGTCTCCCACTACACATATTCTGGTCCAACTGTGTGTTAGTTTATTCAGTCATGTTGAAGTTTGTGAAAGTCTGAGAGTTTCCTGTCTATCGGATGATGTCTTCCATCGGATGAAGTCTTCCATCAGATGAAGTCCTCCATCGTATGAAGTCTTCCATCGGATGAAGTCTTCCATCGGATGATGTCTTCCATCGGATGAAGTCTTCTATTGGATGATGTCTTCCATCGGATGAAGTCTTCTATTGGATGATGTCTTCCATCGGATAAAGTCTTCCATCAGATCATGTCTTCTATCGAAATGAATTTTAATGAGTCACGTGCTGTGTGTGTGTCAATCGGTAGAAGTCGATATTAAGTCTTGTCGTTTTGTGATCGGATGAAGTTTAATGAATCACGTGATGTGCATGTGTCAATCGGTAGATGTAGGTTTTCCATTATCGGCATGAGTATGTATTAAGTCTTGTCGTTTTGTGATCGGAAGGAATTTAATGAGTCACGTGATGTGCATGTGTCAATCGGTAGAAGCCGATATTAAGTCTTGTCGTTTTGTGATCGGATGAAGTTTAATGAATTACGTTATGTGCATGTGTCAATCGGTAGGAGCGTGCATTATGCCTTATCGTTTTGCGATCGGTAGATGTCCTTGAGTTTCCAATTCTCTTCGGCTAAGTGTCTTAACGTTTTGTCTAATTATAAACGTTATCTACTTATTGAGTTTTCCGCTGTACAGTCGAGGATTAAAGATAGAATTATCATCACTGAGAGAAAATTTAAAATTTTTCGTAACTTCTCTTAGTTCAGTTCAATGTTTTGGGTAGCAAAACCGGGTCTGGCAGACTCGGGGCGTTACAGTAATTCGAGAATATAATGGTATTTTGTAAATATGTCGAATTAAGTCTGTTTTGTGAGCAAAGAGCGTTATTATGATCCTAATAATTAATATGGATTTTAAGAAAATTTTGGAAATTTTAGGAGTTTAACGCTAATTTTACGAGAATTACGTTTCTCGTCATATAAAGAACGTTGTGGTAAAAATAGTAAATGAGGTCCGAATTGCAAACGGACAGTTTTAATAGAACCCTAGTAATAAGTTGGAATAATTGGTGAAATAAGGAATTTTGGAGAAACCGAATCGCTAGCTAAATAACCAAACAAATGACGAAACAAATAGAAAATCAAAGGAGGGGCAAACTTGTCTTTTCCAAGCCAAATTTATTAAAAGTCAAAAATTTCTTCTTTTCTTCTTCACTCCACGATTTCTCCAGAAAGCCTCTCCCTCCTGCTCTGGCAATTTTCCATCGCCCGACGTTTCTCCACGCCGATTCCTTCAACGTTTCTTCGATCAACCTCCGTTCTTCACATTTTTTCCTCCAATCAACGCTCTAGGTAAGGTCCTGAAGTTTTGGGACTTTAGTTTTCAATTTTTGGAGTTTAAACGATTAGGTTCGTTTAGGGTTTTTGTGAAAAATGTGATTTAGGGTTGAAATTGATAGGTTTACTGAATTTATGAATGTATTGAACGTATGGAGCGTTATTGGACGAAGTTAAGTGATTTAGGACGACTGTTAGGGTTTAATGAATTTTTGAGGTTTTAGGAAACTCCGTTAAGGGAGGTTTTGGTAAATTGAACGTGAAATGCTCGGCGAAATGCCTCAATAAAGTGTTTTAGAGTTTTAAGAAATTCTTTAGCTAAGAGTTCGTTAGTTTTGACGCTTAAAGGTTTGAACGTGCTTTAAGCGACGATTGTTGTGAAATTGCCTTAGGTGAACAACGCTCGTGGACGGAGCTAGAGTTGCAACGGACACGAGGTAAGTTCTCGTGATTTACTATGGCCGATTGGCCTACATCGTACGTCGTAGTTGCGTCGAGGATTATTGGTGAATTGCTTGTTTAAACGCTTTGGTTGGGTAGCTAGGATTAGTTCTTTTATAAATTATGTTTTTTATTGTCTTGATGGTATATATGTTATATGCTTATGTTATGCACGTGTTCATGCATCATGGTTTTCAAATAAGCATAGATTTCAAGAAAAGGGGTGTGGCCCGAAAGGGGGTTATCGATCTATTGTGAAGGCACGAAGGGGCTTGTCACAGTCCCACATCATTTTTAAGAAAATGAATTTCCGCATTACGTTTTCATGAAAGGAGGTGTGGCCCGAAAGAGGGTTATCGATCTATTGTTGTAATATCCGGCTCGTACGGATTTTTGAAAATATTATTATTATATTATATGTGGCATTTTTGGTAAATATGTCAAATCAGGTCCGTTTCACGAAAAGAAAGCGTCATTACGATCCTAACGACTAATTGGAATTTTAGAGAAATTATGAGAATTTTCGGAGTTTAAACACTATATTCCGAGTAATTACCTCTATCGTAAAATAATTGACGTTTTAGTAAAAATAGTAAACGAGGTCCAAATTGCGAACGGACAGTTTAGTTATATTCCAAATAACAAGTTGGACTTATTGGTGAAATATGGAGTTTTCGAGAATTCGAATCGCTAGACGATTAACGAGACGAATGACGAAATCTATATAAAAATCAAAGAAGGGCAATTTTAGTAATCTTTCAAATCAAGATTATAAATAAATCAAAAACCAAATTTTGATTTCATTTCTCCTCTACGATTTCCAGAGAGCCAAACCTTCGCGAAACCCTCCTGCCCGCGCGACGATCCGACGATTTCCGACTCCGTTTCTCCTCCGTTCGACCTCCGATCTTCACGTTCTTCCTCCTCTCGCTATCCTCGGTAGGTATCTCCGATCTTAGGACTTTTATTTTGAGTTTACGGTGTTTTAGTAAATTAGGGTTTGATTTAAATTCGTTAAAAACGCGAATTAGGGTTCGTATTAATAGGTTAGGCCGTGATTCGGTATATATTGAACGTATTGGACGAAGTTAAATCAATTTGAGACAATGTTAGAAATGGAGAAATCTCGGGTTTTTTTTTCGGGAAAATACGTAAATCGAGATTTGAGTGCCGAGCGTGAAATTACTCGATAAAATAGCTCAATGAATTGGACTAAAGTTTTTAGGAAATTCCTTAGTTAAAAGTTTGTTGAATTCGAACGTTTAGAGGTTTTAAATTCATTTAATGATAAACGTTATAAATTTCTTAGGAAAACAACGCTCGTGGACGGAGCTTGAGCTGCAACGGACGCGAGGTAAGTTCTCGTGATTTACTATGGCCGATTGGCCTACATCGTACGTCGTAGTTGCGTCGAGGATTATTGGTGAATTGCTTGTTTAAACGCTTGTGGTAGCTAGGAATAGTTCTTTTATAAATTATGTTTTTTATTGTCTTGATGGTATATATGTTATATGCTTATGTTATGCACGTGTTCATGCATCATGGTTTCAAATAAGCATAGATTTCAAGAAAGGGGTGTGGCCCGAAAGGGGGTTATCGATCTATTGTGAAGGCACGAAGGGGCTTGTCACAGTCCCACATCATTTTTAAGAAAATGAGTTCCGCATTACGTTTTCATGAAAGGAGGTGTGGCCCGAAAGGGGGTTATCGATCTATTGTTGTAATATCGGCTCGTACGGATTTTTGAAAATATTATTATTATATTATATGTGGCATTTTTGGTAAATATGTCAAATCAGGTCCGTTTCACGAAAAGAAAGCGTCATTACGATCCTAACGACTAATTGGAATTTTAGAGAAATTATGAGAATTTTCGGAGTTTAAACACTATATTCCGAGTAATTACCTCTATCGTAAAATAATTGACGTTTTAGTAAAAATAGTAAACGAGGTCCAAATTGCGAACGGACAGTTTAGTTATATTCCAAATAACAAGTTGGACTTATTGGTGAAATATGGAGTTTTCGAGAATTCGAATCGCTAGACGATTAACGAGACGAATGACGAAATCTATATAAAAATCAAAGAAGGGCATTTTAGTAATCTTTCAAATCAATATTATAAATAAATCAAAAACCAAATTTTGATTTCATTTCTCCTCTACGATTTCCAGAGGCCAAACCTTCGCGAAACCCTCCCTGCCCGCGCGACGATCCGACGATTTCCGACTCCGTTTCTCCTCCGTTCGACCTCCGATCTTCACGTTTCTTCCTCCTCTCGCTATCCTCGGTAGGTATCTCCGATCTTAGGACTTTTATTTTGAGTTTTACGGTGTTTTAGTAAATTAGGGTTTTGATTTAAATTCGTTAAAAACGCGAATTAGGGTTCGTAATTAATAGGTTAGCCGTGATTCGGTATATATTGAACGTATTGGACGAAGTTAAATCAATTTGAGAAAATGTTAGAAATTGAGAAATCTCGGGTTTTTTTTTCGGGAAAATACGTAAATCGAGATTTGAGGTGCCGAGCGTGAAATTACTCGATAAAATAGCTCAATGAATTGGACTAAAGTTTTAGGAAATTCCTTAGTTAAAAGTTTTGTTGAATTCGAACGTTTAGAGGTTTTAAATTCATTTAATGATAAACGTTATAAATTTCTTAGGAAAACAACGCTCGTGGACGGAGCTTGAGCTGCAACGGACGCGAGGTAAGTTCTCGTGATCTTCTCTGGCCGATTGGCCTACACCGTACTTCGATGTCGCGTCGAGGATTTTAGAGGATTGATTGTTTTAAATTGCTTTGGGTCGGGTAGATAGGTTTACAATTGTTATAGGTTATTCTATTTCGGTTTTGATGGTACATATGTTGTTTGTTTATTTTATGTTCATATCTATTCATGCATCACGTGTTTTAAATGTCATGAAAACGAATTTCTGCACGATGTTTTAAAGTAAATGCAAAGAAAGAATGACCCTTCGGTATATAGTTTAAATGACCCGTCGGTATACAGTTTATAGCAAAGCAAAGTAAAGAAAAGTTTAAATGACCCTTCGGTATATAGTTTAAATGACCCATCGGTATATAGTTTAAATGACCCTTCGGTATATAGTTTAAATGGCCCATCGGTATACAGTTTATAGCAAAGCAAAGCAATCGGTATACAGTTTAAAGCATAGTAAAGTAAAGTAAAGCAAAGCAAAGCAAAGCAAAGTAAAGTAAAGTAAAGTAAAGTAAAGCAAAGTAAAGAAAAGAATGCATGATTTATAGATTCATATGCACAGCACGCATTTGCATTTACTAGAGCTTACTGAGATTTTTATCTCATAGATGTCTGTATGGTGTAGGTGTTTACGAGGAAACAGGTGAGGACGATCTTCCTCCTCCTGAGGCATGAGGCAGTTGACGGAGGATGGGTTGCGGTGGTGTGTTGCGCAGTCGAGGCTCATCTGACCCGTGGGGACGTATGTATAGGTTTTGAGGGTCTTCTTGGGGTATTTTGGGTTTGTGAATTGTAAAGATATTGTAGGATGTTAGGTAATGACATTCGTTTTGAAATTCTGGAACTGTTTGGTTGTTTAAATTAAGTGTTATCAAAATGTTTTGAAATGTTTTTCGGTTGCTATGGATAGGCTCGGTTTTTTAAATATATCCACGCAGTTGGATTTCGCAAAGTCTGCTGCGATGCGGTTGAATTTAAGTTATATTTTCATTGATTTTGAAGAGAAATAGAGTGTGAAAATATAGTGGGTTTACTCTCTGGAATCGGGGATTCCAGAGAGCTTGCATGAAGTGTTCTGCCCTCTGGAATCTAAAGTTTCAGAGAGCAGAAGGAGAAAGACAAAACAGAAGGAAGAAAACAGAAGTAAGGGAGAAGGGTCGCTGCACATTGCAGCGATTGGGCGCTGCAATGTGCAGCGCCTACAGCGATCAGTCGCTGCCCTTTCTCCTCTCCATTTTTCCGATTTTGCCCCTCTGTGAATTGCTTACTGTTTTAAATAATTTTAATTGTTTTGAATAGTTTTATTTAATTGTTTTTAAGTTTGTTTTAAAAGCTTCGAAAGTTAGATTGCAAATTCTGATTTCGGTTTCAGTTTAGTTTCCGTATAAAGTTTAATTAAGTTTGTTTAAAGTAATATGTAAAAAAAAAAAAAAAAAAAAAAAAAAAAAGTATTATGGGAAAATTGGGTACAGTACTAGGGGTGTTACAATTATGGTATCAGAGCCCCCGGGTTTTAAAATCGGTTCTGTAGACTGCTCGACTGCACAGCCACTACGCGGACATCCTTCATCAACTGTAAGTCTGTTTATTGCTTTATTTGATTTTATATTTCTTAGAGTTATCTGTTTAAATTGTTTTAGGCTTTATACACTATGACTCGAGGAAGGGATCCTAGAGATGACGCGCTAGATCGATTTACGGAGTTGATAGATCGCCAGTCTCAGCATATGGACCGGCAAGCGAAACAGATTGCGGATTTATTAAATCGAGAGAACCAGCGAGAGAATCAGAGAGCTCAGGAGCTGGTAGTCCCCAGTAATCAGGGTATGCAGAGGTTTCAAAGCCTACGGCCTCCAGTATTCGAAGGCCAATCATCGGATCCGACACGTGCCGAGGAATGGATCCGGGTTATGGAGGATATGTTGGCTTATGCCGAGGTTGGAAACGGGAGCAAGGTGGCGTATGCTACCTTTCACTTAGCGATGGATGCCCGTTTCTGGTGGGACTCGATCAAGTCGACGACGGATGTATCAGTTATGACATGGGATCGGTTCAAGTTTCTATTCTTCGACAAGTATTTCAGCCGCACAGTGAGGGTGGCTAAGAGGAACGAGTTCATGCAGCTGAAGCAGACAGGTTCAGTTGCTGAATATATCCGGAAGTTTGAGGCTTTATCGCGATTTGCACCGCGCCTTGTCAGCGATAACGAGGAGAAGGTACACCAGTTTATGGAGGGCCTTAATTCGGAGATCAGGGTGCACGTTGTTGTATCAGGTATTGTTGATGTACCCTATTCTGATATCACAGCTAGGGCTCTGGATATTGAGGCCGCCAGAGCTACTTGTGTTAGACCGAGGGAGCCAGCCAAGGGCTTCTTCCGTGAGACTCAACCTCAGTCGCAAGATCAAGGCTGGCAGCCGAGAGCACAGCAACAACCACAACAGCCAAGAGACATTAAAAGGCCTCTAGAGGGAGGCAACGATCGAGAGAAAGGCAAGCAGGTACAAGGTGCTTCTCAGCTACCTCTTTGCCCTAAATGCCAGAGGGAGCACAGGGGACAGTGCAGAGTAGGCACGAACGTGTGCTATTGGTGTGGAGAATCAGGCCATTTTGTTAAAGACTGCCCGAATCAGGGTCGAGATCAATCAAGCAGAGGTCAAAGAAAGGTTGTACCGAGAGTCTTTGCATTCATTGAGCCTGACAACGCCGACGATAGGGCCCAGCCTTCTACAGTTGCAGGTACTATTTTAATTACCTGTACGACGATATGCATATGATAGATAAAATATTTAGATCTGAGATTAGTAAGGAAGAGAATTATAGGTGAGTAAGAAGGATTACTGGGCGAACCTCGAAGAGAAGATAGTAGGATACACATAACAATAAACACCATACAGAAATATAATTATACATTAGTAGATTAGTTCGATTTAATTAACGGAGTTTGTGCACCTAAGGTTTAGTAACAATTAGAGGAATACACCCTATGAGATATGGATTTTTAAGTACGTAGGGATTCTTGTCTAATTGACAACCCCTTTGAAGTATTAGAATACGACCAAACAAGAAAGATGAAGGTTAGATATAAACCTGTTAAGGGATACCTAGACTGTTGTAATACCTAGAGTATATTTTAATAGATCAAGTACCATAGAAATTGTATATTGGTGATTCGTGTGAAGGTAAGAGTGTCTAAATTAAGAATAGGAGTTTAACGCTAGGGTTAGTGCCGGACGAATTGTGAAGTTCGCAATTACAGGGGTCCGACTCGTATTTGACCAATTGGGACCAATGGATACAAAAATAATTTAAGGTCAAAAGAAATGGTTTAGAGCAAACCTATGGCGAAACTTAGGAACTTGACTGTGCTCGAAATTAATGGAAATGTAAGCTGAACAAATGAGCATATTGTAGATCGTGTAAGCGTTTCAGTTAGGACCTGATGAGGGAACTCACTAATGTGATGTGGGATATCATTGACAGGATACCTTACGAAGCATTGAGAATAGAATTCTAGTGGAGAAGCTCACCATGAAATAGTTGTTAAGACCCGTGAAGTGTCCCGGGAAGGGTACAATTAGAGTACTGCTGACGGAGAAGATATACAGGAGCATTACTAGAGAAATGTAGACTCGAATGATTGTGATAGTGACTAAGGTTAAGGCCAATGAACTCATACCGAAGTTTAGTGTACTGCTCCGACGTAAATATAGAAATTGTTATATCCATGAGGTTGATAAGGTCGTGGTATAGTAGAGATTTAGCGTTGAAATAGGTAAATTAAAAAGACTTTTTGAAGCTTGAAGTGGCTAGGTACGTATTTGATAGACACATGATTATGAAAGTTAGAAACTAAATGAACTCGGTTTGAGAAATTAAAGTTAAAATAGAGGGGAGTTCAGATTGCGACTTGGGTATTGTTAGGAGTCCTTGAACGAAAGTCAACTCAAATGACGTCGAGAAGTCGAAGTTGTTTCAAGGATTGAGGATAGGAGATAATCTTTAGTACAAGCCAATTAATGAGTGAGAGAGAGTATAATGTTTTGGGTGACTAATGTAGACCAACAAGTGCTCGGGACGTTAAGTGTGAAGTACACAGTTAAAGGACGTTTGGTTGAGACTTAGAGATTTGGTAAGGTTTGATGCGTAAACTGGAAATGTGGATTACGATTAGGAAGTTAGTGTAGAAATTCGGTTAGTGTGTATCCCGAATGTGAACATGATCGAGAGGATTGTGTTGAGGTATAGGTTACAGCCCAGAAATTGGATGAAATTGAAGGCATTCAATTTGACTGGCATTAGGAAGCCTAGGTATAGTTCTGACTTAAAGGGACAGCAGAAGAAAGACGTTGATAAATAGTGAATTTTGAAGTTATTAATACTAAGAGATTTAATCAGCGGGTGGTTAAGTGAAAGTCGAAAGTTGGTGCATTCACAAGTGTTGAAGTGACAAATATGTTGTCGGGTTAATTAATTGAGATTTGAGGGTTTGGATTATGCTTAGTACGTGAGAGAGGACGTGTGCAATCAAATCGAAAGTAAGAAATACGAATTTGGGGCCTATGTTGATGAATATAGTAGGATGTTGGTTTAGAACCACAAAAAGGGACCGTAGGTACAGACGATTAATCAAAGTAAAAGTGCCACGAGACAGGAGACGTTAATGTCAAGAACTATAAGCTGTGGCAAATTTTGTGGACAAAATTCTGAATAAGGAGGGTAGAATGTAATATCCGGCTCGTACGGATTTTTGAAAATATTATTATTATATTATATGTGGCATTTTTGGTAAATATGTCAAATCAGGTCCGTTTCACGAAAAGAAAGCGTCATTACGATCCTAACGACTAATTGGAATTTTAGAGAAATTATGAGAATTTTCGGAGTTTAAACACTATATTCCGAGTAATTACCTCTATCGTAAAATAATTGACGTTTTAGTAAAAATAGTAAACGAGGTCCAAATTGCGAACGGACAGTTTAGTTATATTCCAAATAACAAGTTGGACTTATTGGTGAAATATGGAGTTTTCGAGAATTCGAATCGCTGGACGATTAACGAGACGAATGACGAAATCTATATAAAAATCAAAGAAGGGCATTTTAGTAATCTTTCAAATCAATATTATAAATAAATCAAAAACCAAATTTTGATTTCATTTCTCCTCTGCGATTTCCAGAGGCCAAACCTTCGCGAAACCCTCCCTGCCCGCGCGACGATCCGACGATTTCCGACTCCGTTTCTCCTCCGTTCGACCTCCGATCTTCACATTTCTTCCTCCTCTCGCTATCCTCGGTAGGTATATCCGATCTTAGGACTTTTATTTTGAGTTTTACGGTGTTTTAGTAAATTAGGGTTTTGATTTAAATTCGTTAAAAACGCGAATTAGGGTTCGTAATTAATAGGTTAGCCGTGATTCGGTATATATTGAACGTATTGGACGTTATTGGACGAAGTTAAATCAATTTGAGAAAATGTTAGAAATTGAGAAATCTCAGGTTTTTTTTTCGGGAAAATACGTAAATCGAGATTTGAGGTGCCGAGCGTGAAATTACTCGATAAAATAGCTCAATGAATTGGACTAAAGTTTTAGGAAATTCCTTAGTTAAAAGTTTTGTTGAATTCGGACGTTTAGAGGTTTTAAATTCATTTAATGATAAACGTTATAAATTTCTTAGGAAAACAACGCTCGTGGACGGAGCTTGAGCTGCAACGGACGCGAGGTAAGTTCTCGTGATCTTCTCTGGCCGATTGGCCTACACCGTACTTCGATGTCGCGTCGAGGATTTTAGAGGATTGATTGTTTTAAATTGCTTTGGGTCGGGTAGATAGGTTTACAATTGTTATAGGTTATTCTATTTCGGTTTTGATGGTACATATGTTGTTTGTTTATTTTATGTTCATATCTGTTCATGCATCACGTGTTTTAAATGTCATGAAAACGAATTTCTGCACGATGTTTTAAAGTAAATGCAAAGAAAGAATGACCCTTCGGTATATAGTTTAAATGACCCGTCGGTATACAGTTTATAGCAAAGCAAAGCAAAGCAAAGTAAAGAAAAGTTTAAATGACCCTTCGGTATATAGTTTAAATGACCCATCGGTATATAGTTTAAATGACCCTTCGGTATATAGTTTAAATGGCCCATCGGTATACAGTTTATAGCAAAGCAAAGCAATCGGTATACAGTTTAAAGCATAGTAAAGTAAAGCAAAGCAAAGCAAAGCAAAGTAAAGTAAAGTAAAGTAAAGTAAAGTAAAGTAAAGCAAAGTAAAGAAAAGAATGCATGATTTATAGATTCATATGCACAGCACGCATTTGCATTTACTAGAGCTTACTGAGATTTTTATCTCATAGATGTCTGTATGGTGTAGGTGTTTACGAGGAAACAGGTGAGGAGATCTTCCTCTCCTGAGGCATGAGGCAGTTGACGGAGGATGGGTTGCGTGGTGTGTTGCGCAGTCGAGGCTCATCTGACCCGTGGGGACGTATTATAGGTTTTGAGGGTCTTCTTGGGGTATTTTGGGGTTTGTGAATTGTAAAGATATTGTAGGATGTTAGGTAATGACATTCGTTTTGAAATTCTGGAACTGTTGGTATATAGTTTAAATGACCCTTCGGTATATAGTTTAAATGACCCTTCGGTATATAGTTTAAATGACCCTTCGGTATATAGTTTAAATGACCCTTCGGTATATAGTTTAAATGACCCTTCGGTATATAGTTTAAATGACCCTTCGGTATATAGTTTAAATGACCCTTCGGTATATAGTTTAAATGACCCTTCGGTATATAGTTTAAATGACCCTTCGGTATATAGTTTAAATGACCCTTCGGTATATAGTTTAAATGACCCTTCGGTATATAGTTTAAATGACCCTTCGGTATATAGTTTAAATGACCCTTCGGTATATAGTTTAAATGACCCTTCGGTATATAGTTTAAATGACCCTTCGGTATATAGTTTAAATGACCCTTCGGTATATAGTTTAAATGACCCTTCGGTATATAGTTTAAATGACCCTTCGGTATATAGTTTAAATGACCCTTCGGTATATAGTTTAAATGACCCTTCGGTATATAGTTTAAATGACCCCGAATGCATGATTTATAGATTCATATGCACAGCAGCATTTGCATTTACTAGCGCTTACTGAGATTTTTATCTCATAGATGTCTGTATGGTGTAGGTGTTTACGAGGAACAACAGGTGAGGACGATCTTCCTCCTCCTGAGGCATGAGGCAGTTGACGGAGGATGGGTTCTGCGGTGGTGTGTTGCGCAGTCGAGGCTCATCTGACCCGTGGGGACGTATGTATAGGTTTTGAGGGTCTTCTTGGGGTATTTGGGTTTTTGTGAATTGTAAAGCTATTGTAGGTAAATTAAGTGTTATCAAAATGTTTTGAAATGTTTTTCGGTTGCTATGGATAGGCTCGGTTTTTTAAATATATCCACGCAGTTGGATTTCGCAAAGTCTGCTGCGATGCGGTTGAATTTAAGTTATATTTTCATTGATTTTGAAGAGAAATAGAATGTGAAAATATAGTGGGTTTACTCTCTGGAATCGGGGATTCCAGAGAGCTTGCATGAAGTGTTCTGCCCTCTGGAATCTAAAGTTTCAGAGAGCAGAAGGAGAAAGACAAAACAGAAGGAAGAAAACAGAAGTAAGGGAGAAGGGTCGCTGCAAAGTGCAGCGACTGGGCGCTGCACATTGCAGCGATCGGGCGCTGCACATTGCAGCGATCGGGCGCTGCACATTGCAGCGCCTGATCGCTGCAATGTGCAGCGATCGGGCGCTGCACATTGCAGCGATTGGGCGCTGCAATGTGCAGCGCCTACAGCGATCAGTCGCTGCCCTTTCTCCTCTCAATTTTTCCGATTTTGCCCCTCTGTGAATTGCTTACTGTTGTAAATAATTTTAATTGTTTTGAATAGTTTTATTTAATTGTTTTTAAGTTTGTTTTAAAAGCTTCGAAAGTTAGATTGCAAATTCTGATTTCGGTTTCAGTTTAGTTTCCGTATAAAGTTTAATTAAGTTTGTTTAAAGTAATATGTAAAAAAAAAAAAAAAAAAAAAAAAGTATTACGGGAAAATTGGGTACAGTACTAGGGGTGTTACAATTGTGAAGGCACGAATGGGCTTGTCACACTACCACATCATTTTTAAGAAAGTCATGAAAAGAGGTGTGGCCCGAAGGGGGGGCTATCGATCTATCGCAATACCACATCGTTTAAAAGAAAATGTTGCATGATTTCTGAACTTCATATGCACAGCATGCATCTGCATTTACGAAACTTGCTGAGCCTTTAGCTTATAGATTGTCTGTATGGTGTAGGTGATCTTGATATAGGTGAGGACGAGATCCCTCCACCTGAGAAATGATGCAGTTGAAGGAGGATGGCTCGTGGGAGTGTGCTGGGCAGTCGATGCGCCTTTTGACCCGTGGGGAAGTAAAATGTAAGTATTTTAGGGATACGATAGTTAGATCATAGGAGAAATTGTATAGATTGAACATATTAGGATGCTTGAAATCTAGTTAGATGATAGGTTTTTGTTTTATGTTTTGGAAACCTGTTTTATAAACTTCTTTCGGAAAGTTTTTATTGAAAATGTATTGGAAACTGTTAGTGATTTAAAATAGGGCGAAATGTCCAGTTTTTAAACGGATCTATGCGGTTTGTTTTTATGAAGTTTGGTTATGTTTTAAACGTGTTTTGAGTCGGTTTCTGAGTGATTGGAGAAAGAGTGAATTGTACGTAGGTGGAAGGTTGTTATAAAATGTTTAGAGGCAATTGATAAAAGAAAAATTGAGTAGTGTTTGAGTTGATGCGCAGGGCAATTTTTGGAGAAAGAAGTGAAAAAAAAGTGGGGGGCGGCTCTCTGGAAAAATTGGATTTCCAGAGGGCTTGCCGATCGATCGCCAGGGAGGGCGATCGATCGCACCCTCTTCGTTTTCCCTTGGTCACGCTCTGGAAGAATTCCAGAGCGTGGTCCGATCGATCACCTCCTGTTGGGGTGAATCGATCGGGTAGCTAGTGGTTGGTAATCACAGGCATCGATCGCCCATATGTGGGGTGATCGTTCGCGCCCCAAATATTTAACACAATGCCGATCGATCGGCTAATATGACTGATCGATCGCCATGCTTGCTCCGCCGCAGATTGGCCGTTTCCTATTCTTCTTCTGCTGCCCCTCTATTCAGATTTTTGGTTAATTGAATTTTAAGTTTTATACATACGTTGTTTATTTTAATTGTTTTTGTTTAAAGTAATATGTAAAAAAAAAAAAAAAAAAAAAAAGTATTACGGGAAAATTGGGTACAGTACTAGGGGTGTTACAATTGTGAAGGCACGAATGGGCTTGTCACACTACCACATCATTTTTAAGAAAGTCATGAAAAGAGGTGTGGCCCGAAGGGGGGGCTATCGATCTATCGCAATACCACATCGTTTAAAAGAAAATGTTGCATGATTTCTGAACTTCATATGCACAGCATGCATCTGCATTTACGAAACTTGCTGAGCCTTTAGCTCATAGATTGTCTGTATGGTGTAAGTGATCTTGATATAGGTGAGGACGAGATCCCTCCACCTGAGAAATGATGCAGTTGAAGGAGGATGGCTCGTGGGAGTGTGCTGGGCAGTCGATGCGCCTTTTGACCCTTGGGGAAGTAAAATGTAAGTATTTTAGGGATACGATAGTTAGATCATAGGAGAAATTGTATAGATTGAACATATTAGGATGCTTGAAATCTAGTTAGATGATAGGTTTATGTTTTATGTTTTGGAAACCTGTTTTATAAACTTCTTTCGGAAAGTTTTTATTGAAAATGTATTGGAAACTGTTAGTGATTTAAAATAGGGCGAAATGTCCAGTTTTTAAACGGATCTATGCGGTTTGTTTTTATGAAGTTTGGTTATGTTTTAAACGTGTTTTGAGTCGGTTTCTGAGTGATTGGAGAAAGAGTGAATTGTACGTAGGTGGAAGGTTGTTATAAAATGTTTAGAGGCAATTGATAAAAGAAAAATTGAGTAGTGTTTGAGTTGATGCGCAGGGAATTTTTGGGAGAAAGAAGTGAAAAAAAGTGGGGGGCGGCTCTCTGGAAAAATTGGATTTCCAGAGGGCTTGCCGATCGATCGCCAGGGAGGGCGATCGATCGCCCCTCTTCGTTTTCCTTGGTCACGCTCTGGAAGAAATTCCAGAGCGTGTGCCGATCGATCACCCCTGTTGGGGTGATCGATCGGCTAGTGGTTGGTAATCAACAGGCGATCGATCGCCCATATGTGGGGTGATCGTTCGCCCCCAAAATATTTAACACATCCGATCGATCGGCTGAATATGACTGATCGATCGGCCATGCTTTCTCGGCAGATTGCCGTTTCTGCCCTCTATTCCGATTTTGTTTAATTGAATTTAAGTTTTATACATTACGTTGTTTTATTTAAATTGTTTTTAAATATGTTTTAACGATTTCATATGCTTGAAGCTATAATTTAATGTTTTAAAAATAAAAGTTTACTCAATGTTTATTAAATGAAAAATTTTACGGGAATTTAAAGGGTACAGTATTAAGGACGCTACAAACGACATGTTTTTAGAGAAGCCCAACAACATGTTTTTAGAGAAGTCAACGGGACTGTGGATTGACTTGCAACAAAAGCGCTTGATACGGATATATGAGGGACTGAATTGATGCAACCTCCTCTTCCCATATAGATGTTGTTTTATGATTCAATAGATGCTACTTAGCTGAGAATGGTCAATAATAATTTGAGTTCTTAAAATTTTTTTTTTTTGTTGGGCTTTTGCTTTTCTTTTTACCAAAACAAAAAAGTGATGTGCCCCAGAGGGCCATCACTCGATCGCAAACCAAGGCCCAAGTATTATCTAATCTATTTACTAACAAACCCAATTCTTTTGCAGGACTTGAAGGTTTCTTCACGGATTTGGATTAGGAGCCTAGCACAAGGGACATGGATCAACCCATGCACTTGCTAACTTGGGAAACAACAACGGAGGCACTTGAAGACGGAGGCACTTGAAGTAGGGATTTGTCTCCCTTGGGATTAAAATTGTAACCAAATGCTTATCTTTTTTCTTGTTGTTTTGGCAAACTTTTAGCTTTGTATTTTGTTGGCAAACATTGGCCTTTCATGTAATATTTTATAGTTGCATGCATCCTTAGGCATTAGGATTAGATGTATGCTAGTTTATATGGTGGTTTGGAAGATGGATCAAATGAAGAGTGTGTTGTTACACTAGGCCAAGGCTTTGGCTCATTTTGAAGCCCCTTTGAAGCCCATTTCGAATCACACTTTTCCAGCCACCCTAGGTCTATAAAAGCATGGTTATTGGTGCTTGTAATGGTTGTTGATACTATGAGAATAACCTAATTTTGGCTGAGTGCTTGGAGGTTGAAGACCGGTGAACGGTAAGGCTTGGTTCGGTCAAGAACCGAGGAGTTCTCTCCTTTACGCTTTCAAGCCCACGGTTGCTTGAAAAGCTATTGTTCCATGCTTCTTCCCTCTCGTTTCAGAGTAGGATACACGAAGAAGGTGGCCATTAACCCGTTCCATTTACTGCCATTCTTCTATGGAAGAGTGTATGTCGAAAGCTTACAAAATATTGCTTATCGGACAGCATCTGGTGTTCTTCTTGTAACTTTTGATTTACTCATCATCTAGACCTAAAAATTTACGGACATAATGTTAACTCATATTCAACAAACTCCTTAAAATTTTGTTGAATTTGGATATCGTTTAGTTGGTGAAATTGCTGTTTGTATTTGCTAGATTTTCTATTTTTCTATTTTTCTGTTTCTTTGCTAATCGGTTGTTGTGGGTAGAAACACGACCCCTTTGGAAGCGGAATCATGTCATGTGGTATCAGAGCCATGAATGGCTTCTCATGAAGGCTAGAAATCGAACGGTTTGAATCTTCTTACCCATTTTTTCACCTGTTTATCGTTTTCATATTTTAGGGTTTTGCTATTTTTTGAAAACCCAGAAAATGTGTTGGCTGTTCTTTCTGTTCTTGCTGTTTTCTTATTTTCTCTTTTATTTTCTTGCAAAGATCCTCATGTTTTGATAGTTGTCTGCAACTTGAGCATGGGTTTTTAAGTTTCATTTCAACCATTTTCGTGCTACAAGTTTTCCTTCCTCTTTTGGTAGAACATTGGCTAACAAACTTAGTACTTGATGTTTTATTTCCCTTTCGGGTTTGTTGACTTGGCATGTGTGTGTTTACTTTTCCAACCTTGTGAATATATTGTAATAGTCATGGATCTGAGCATGAAGAAATAGCTTTTCATTTACATCATTTTCTTGTTTGGATTGTTGTTACATTGCAAGAAAACCGAGTTGCCATGTTCTGTTTTTCGTGTTGTAATTGTTTTTTTTTTAAATCCGAGCTTTATGTTCAATATTTTATGCATGTTGTTAGCTGCTGTTTGAGTATGTTAATTTGTTGAAGAGCATCTTCCTTTTACATTTGAATTGTATTGGTAAAGTAAATGTTGCTAAAAAGGAAAAGGCTACGTAAAGTGCATAACCTAAATTAATCCCTATTTAGTGATGCTTTATGTCGCTTTCACTTTATGCTTGATGAGATTTTAATTAATCATGTTCTGTTGATAAGCTAATTAGCTGAATCTTCACGTTTGGACTATATGTATTAAGTTCACTAAGACGTTAAAGAGCAAGTACGAATCGGTTATTACTATTTAGTGGATTTAAAACTTGTTTGATATTGAATTTGACCTTTCCCCCTTAAAACAGCCATAACTTTGGCTACAATTATCAGTTTTTTTACAAGCCACCCGACAAATCGAAGCTATCAAAAAGATCTACAAAGGGGTCACAAGCACAGCTTGTGACAATCACGTTTTGATCCCAAAAAAATGTCTTCTAGGCCCTTAAAAATGCGTTTTAAAATTTCTAGGTTTGAATTCTACTAGTTATGTTTCCTACTTATCCTTTCCTAACACTTAAGGATTAATTATAACCTAGCTCAATTGCCTTCCTCAAACCATTGAAATCCCATGAATGAAGACTAGGAGTGGAATTAACTGAGAGCTAAACCAAGATATGGATCAAGAACCGAACCGGGGCAAGGACATTCCCCAACCTGAGACTCAAACCCCACAAGAGGGAGAGTCTAGCTTGCAAGGACAATTGAATGGTCTTAGTGGAGAAGTCACTAACCTAGGCCAACAACTTAAGGACCTAACCCTTGGCATGCAACAAATTATGGAAACCCTTAGCAAGCGCAATTCCGGAGAACCCTCTCGAGAGCCTACACCTATGGATAGACCCAAGAATACTAGAAGGAGATTTCCATATCAAGAACCCTATCCTAATGTAGAAAGACCTGATAGCCCTAGGAGGAGATTTCAAGGCTTTGACCATCGTGACGAGGATGAATGGACCCTTGCAGAAGAAGAGAATTTTCAGTCTGGCCGTCGAAAGGACTTAGATGATTTGAGGAGCGTTAAGTTACATGTTCCCTCTTTCAATGGCGCATGCAATGGTAATACCTTCTTAGATTGGATAGATAAAGTGGAGAAAGTTTTTTATTATTATGACTATTCTAGTAAAGTAAAAATCCAATTAGTCTCAGTCAAACTCACGGGATATGCCGCCCTTTGGTGGTCCAACATTAAATCACAAAGACAAAAGATAGGAGATGATCCCGTTACCACGTGGAGGTTGATGAAGTCCCTCATGACCAAGTGATTCATTCCTACCCAATACCGACAAGAACTATTTTTACAAATCCAAAACTTAAGACAAGGAGGTCGGTCTGTTGAAGAATACCTCACCGAGTTTGAGACCCTTAGGATTAGAGGAGAGATGGATGAACATGATGAGCAAGTGATTGCAAGATTTATACGATGATTGAACCGTGATATAGGAGACATTATAGAGCTGCACCCCCAAGAGACCCTTGATGCAGTAGTACAAATGGCTATGAGAGTTTAGCGACAACTTAGTAGAAAGAGGAAATCTAGTTTTACTCCGTAATTCCTGCCCAAGACTACCCCAAAGGTTACACCAAAACCTCCTGAACCAAGCAAGACTTTCACCCAAGCCGAAGAAAAGAAACCTTTCACGCACAATTGGCCACCCAAGGAATCAAGTAGTAAAACCCTAGTAGATACTGCCAATCCCCATAAATCCCGAGAGATGAAGTGTTATAAATGTCATGGCGTTGGTCATTTTATGGCTCAATGCCCCAATAGAGGAGTGATGATCCTCCAAGAAGACACTGGTGAATTTGTAAGCGAGGACGAGGATGATCAAGAAGTGGTAAGAAAAGATGAGGAGGATAGTGATTCCCAAGAAGAGATTGTTCACGCACATGAAGGAGCTCTACTTATGGTAAGAAGAAGTGTCCTCGTGACTAAGAGTTCTGGAGAAGACTATCAACGAGAGACTTCCGTAGTAGATGTTTCATCAAGGATAAACTATGCTCCTTGATTATTGACGGACGTAGTTGTGTAAATGTAGCCTCCAAGGATTTAGTTACTAAATTAGGACTGGAGACTAGTGTTCACCCTCACCCTTACAAGCTACGATGGCTAGATGATAGGGATGATGTCAAGGTTACTAAGCAAGTGAAGGTAGAGTTTTCTTTAGGGAATTTTAAGGACACGGTCCTTTGTGAAGTTGTACCTATGAGCGCGAGCCACTTACTCTTAGGCCAACCTTGGCAGTTTGATCGAAGAGTTCACCACGATGGACATTCTAACTATTTTTCCCTTAAATCTGAAGGAAAGACTTTTAAGTTCGCCCCATGATCAAAGACGACGCTGCAAGAAGAGAAGCCGAGAACAAGGCTAACATATTCATCACTAGGAAGCAAATGGAAGCGTCTGTACGTAGAGGAGATCCCTTGATTTTGATACTTTTTCGTGATAGAGTTATGGAACTAGGAGTTATTCCTGAAAATGTTAAGGTTTTACTCAACCAGTTCCAAGATGTATTTTCGGAAGATTTACCTAAAGGTTTACCCCCTACGTGGTATTGAACACCAAATTGATCTTCAACCCAGAGCCGCGCTACCTAATCGACCATCTTACCGAATGAACCCTGAAGAAACTAAGAAGCTGCAAGATCAAGTACAAGAATTGTTGGACAGGGGGTACATAAGAGAGTCCATGAGCCCCTGTGCAGTACCCACTTTATTAGTACCTAAGAAAGACGGCACCATGAGGATGTGTGTCGACAGCTGAGCCGTGAACCAAATTACCATCAAGTATAGATTTCTCATTCCTCGGCTCGAGGATATGTTAGATGAACTCAGTGGAGCCACCATTTTCTCTAAAATAGATCTCAAGAGTGGTTACCTTCAAATTAGAATGAAGGAAGGTGACAAATGGAAGACGGCCTTCAAGACGAAATATGGATTATTTGAATAGATGGTCATGCCCTTTGGATTATCGAATACCCCGAGTACATTCATGAGACTTATGCACCATGTAATTAAGGAATTCTTAGGAAAATTTATAGTTGTCTATTTTGACGATATACTGGTGTATAGTCTAGACCTCTCCCAACACCTTAATCATCTAAGTATATTTTTCTGAACCCTACGAAAAGCTCAGTTGTATGGAAATTTAAGTAAATGCTCATTCGCGCAAGACAAAGTTTACTTTCTAGGGTTTGTTATTTCTAAAGATTGAATGGAAGCTGATATTGACAAGATCAAGGCCATTAAGGATTGGTCTACACCTAATTCTATAACCGAGATACGTAGCTTCCACGGACTCGCCTCTTTCTATAGGAGGTTTGGTTTATCAAGGACTTTAGCTCAATAGTCTCACCACTTACGGATTGCACGAAGAAAAACCAAGAGTTTAATTGGACCTCAGCCTGTCAAAAGAGCTTTGAGCTAATCAAGGACAAGTTATGCCACTCACCCGTACTTGCACTCTCAGATTTTAATAAAGTATTTGAAATTAAGAGTGATGCTTCTGGAGTAGGCATAGGAGCCGTACTCATGCAAGAGGGGAAACCCATTGTATTTTTTAGCAAAAAATTAAAGGAGCTGTTCTAAATTACTCCACATATGATAAGAAATTTTATGCTGTCATAAGAGCATTAGAGCACTAGCAACATTACCTCCTGTCTCGGGATATCGTTATCAATACTGACCATCAAGCCTTGAAACATATCAAGAGTCAACATAAATTGAACAAGAGACATGCCACGTGGGTTGAGTTTTTAGAGAGGTTTTTGTACACCCTTAAGTATGTAAAAGGGGAGAATAATGTCGTGGCTGATGCACTCTCTAGGAAACGCATTCTACTTACGGAGTTAGGGACTAGATTCTTTGGTTTCAATTGGATTAAGGAACACTATGAAATCGACCCGGACTTAGGACTCATCTACATCAAATGTTTGGACAAAGCCGAAGGAGAATATCGTTTCATGAACGACTATTTGGTTAAAGCGGGAAAGTTGTACATTCCTCAAGGCAGTTTAAGACGAAGCCTTGTAAAAAAAGCTCATTGTGGAGGCCTAGCAGGTCACTTTGGAGAGAAAAAGACCCTAGACAAGCTTAAGGAACACTTCTATTGGCCCTACATGATGAAGGATGTACACCGCGTGTTGGAGACATTCATAATTTGCAAGAAAGTTAAAAGTAAGATTCTCCCTCAAGGCTTATACATGCCTTTACCTGTTCCTTCCCACCCTTGGGTAGAGGTTAGTATGGACTTTGTTTTAGGACTACCACGAACTGCACGAAGTAAGGACTCCATAATGGTAGTCGTCGATTGATTCTCCAAGATGGCACATTTTATTCCTTGTGCCAAGACCAACGATTCTGCTTTCATAGCTGACCTTTACTTTAAAGAAGTCGTTCGCCTGTATGGAATTTCGCAATCTATAGTGTCAGATAGGGACACCAAATTTTTGAGCGCCTTTTGGAAGGTTAGAGACTAGATTGTGTTTTAGTACCTCGTTTCATCCCCAAACCGATGGTCAAACGGAAGTTGTCAACAGGACTCTTGGTACCCTCATACGTAGTGTTGTAGGTAAGAAACTATCTAACTGGGATCTAGTACTTCCAGGTTTGGAGTTTGCCTATAACCGCACCCTTCATTCCACTACTCAGCAATCGCTTTTTGAGGTTGCCTACGGGTTTAATTCATATACACTACTAGACCTTATTCCCTTACCCTTAAAAGACTTAGCTTGTAACACCTGATTCCTTACGGGATTTTGTGATTATATATATATAAGGGCATTTTAATAAATATGTCAGGATGAGTCAGTTTCACAAAAAGAAAGCGTTATTAGAATCCTAATGATTTATATGGATTTTACGAAAATTTCAGGAATTTTAGGAATTGTAACGCTAAACTACGAGAATTACGTTTCTCGTAATATAAAGGATATTTTGGTAAAAATAGTAAACGAAATCCGTTTGACGAACAGAAAGTTTTATTAGAAACCTTGGAATAAATTAGAATTATTGGTGAAATAAGAAAATTTTGGAGAAACCGAATCGATAGACGAATAATAGGATAAACGAGAGATTAAACCGGAGGGTAAACTTGTAATTTTGCAAGCCAAGTTTATTAAAAATCACAAACCCCTTTTTTCTCCCTCATTTTCTCTCCTTCCCTCTGTGAACTCTCACAGCGATTTCTCTCCTCTCGACGGCGATTTCCTTCAACGCCGGTGATTCTTCCGTTTCCGGTGACCGGTTTTTCACGATTCCTTCTTCTCTCGCAACCCTAGGTAAGATTCTGTGACTTTCAGACGTTAGCCCTCGATTTTTAGGTCATTAAATAATTAGGGTTTCGTTAGATTTTGTTGAAAATAGTCGGGTTTTGTTAGAAAACGTTAGAAATTACCTTATTAACGTTTATTAGTCGAAATAATGGATGATTTGAGCGTTTGTTTGGAAAAAAATTGGGTATGAAGCTTTGAAAAATCTCCATTAATGGAGGTTTATAACTTGTGAGCATAAGTTGCTCGATGAAATGCCCGAGAGAGTTAAATTATAGTTTTAGGAGATTTCTTTAGCTAAGGGTTTCGTTAGTTTGGACGTTTAATGGTTTAAACACGTTTTAAACTCGTTTTAATGATAAATGTTATGAAATTGTCCTAGATGAACAATGCTCGTGGACAGAACTAGAATTGCAACGGACGCGAGGTAAGTTCTCGTGACTTACTATGGCCGATTGGCCTACACCGTACGTTGAAGTCGTGTCGAGGAACTTTGGTGAATCGTTTGTTTAAATGTTTTTGGTTGGGTAGTTAGGATTAGTTCTTTTATAGGTTATACTTTTATTGTCTTGATGGTATGTATGATGTATGTTTACTTTAAGCACGTAATTGTTCATGCAACATGGTTTTCAATTATGCATAGAAAATGAATTTCTGCACTATGTTTTAACGAAAAGAGATGTGGCTCGAAAAGGGGGACTGTTGATCTATTGTGAAGGCCAAAAGGGGCTTGTCATAATACCACATTGCCCAAAAACGAAATGAATCTACGAAATCTGTTATCTGGTCATGCGAGGTGGGGCTCAGGCATGGCTGTTGCGGATGTGAGCGTGTATCCCCCACCCCCCCCCCCCCCGCCCCCCGGCTACGTAGAAATGGTTGTTCGACCGCCGGATGTGCCCTCTCCACATAGCGGGCTGAGATCTCGATGACATTCTGTCTGCGACGTAATGATAAGAAAATGTTGCATGATTTCTGAACTTCATATGCACAGCATGCATCTGCATTTACGAAACTTGCTGAGCCTTTAGCTCATAGTTGTCTGTATGATGTAGGTGATCTAGATACAGGTGAAGACGAGATCCCTCCACCCGATGAATGATCAGTTGAAGAACGATGTACTGCGAGAGTGTGCTGGGCAGTCGGTGCGCTTTTGACCCGTGGAGATGTGTGTAAGTATTTTGGGAACACGATGTTAGAAGTAGATCAGATTGTATAGTTGAACATATTAGGATGTTTGGGATCTGGATAGTGGATAGGTTATATTTTGATGTTTTGGAAACCTATTTTATAAACTACTTTTGGAAAGTCTTTTATTGGAAATATACTGAACTGCTTGGAGTTTTATTTTAAACAAGGGGAATTGTTTAGTTTTTAAACGGATCCACGCAGTTCGTTTTTACGAAACCTTACTATGTTTTTAAATACGTTCTAGGGTATGTTTCAAGTCGTTTATTTGGTGGTTGAGGAAAGGAGAAATGAATGATTTTCTGTTGAATTGGTTTAGGGTGTAGGTTATGAGCAAAAAGAGAGAAAAGAAGAAAAAGAGCCGATCACGATCGATCGGGCACAATACCGCGATCGATCGTGATTCTAGAAAAATTTTTGCCAATGATTCCAGAGGCGGCTTGATCGATTGTGCGCACCACCTCGATCGATCGGGATCCGAAAAAATTTCCGCCAATGATTCCAGAGGCGGCCCGATCGATCGGGCATACTACCACGATCAAACGGGATCAGCAAAAGTTACATACCTAAGTGTCAGTGTGACCACGATCGATCGGGATCACACCTCGATCGATCGTGATTGTGGGAAATCAGGCGAAATGCTCTTTTCGTCCCTATGTTCTGCTGCCTTTAAATTTAATTTTTATAAATTGTTTTCTTTAGTTTCCTTTACTTTAAATACGTTTTCCTAAAAGGTTTTCGAATGGTTTAAGAGTTTATTAGGTATTAAAGAAAAAGAAAAATTTACACGTAAAATTGGGAATAGTTCTAGGGTCGTTACATAGCTAATCCATCCTGAGCGGACAAGGCTGAATGAGTTAAAAAATTGCATGAGACTGCACGTATAGCCATCGAAAAGACTAATGCAAGATTTGCCAAACAAGCCAACAAAGGATGCCACAAAGTTATCTTTAACGAATGAGACTTAGTTTGGTTACACTTGAGAAAAAAAAGGTTTCCCGCCAAAAGACTATCCAAATTATTGCCTAGAGCTGAAGGACCATTCAAGGTGTTGAAAGAATCAACAATAATGCTTATAAGATTGAGCTACCTGGCAACTATGGAATTTCAACCACCTTTAATGTCCAGGATCTCTCTCCTTACAAGGGTAGCGATGATGACATAGAGGAACTCCAATTAAAGGATTTGATGTCAAATCCTCAATCACCTGGGGAGGATGATGTGCCCTAGAGGGCCGTCACTCGATCGCAAACCAAGGCCCAAGCATTATCTAATCTATTTACTAACAAGCCTAATTCAGGACTTGAAGGCCTCTTCACGGATTTGGATTGGGAGCCGAGCACAAGGGACCTCAATCAACCCGTGCACTTGCTAACTTGGGAAACAACAACGGAGGCACTTGAAGATGGAGGCACTTGAAGAAGAGATTTGTCTCCCTTGGGATTAAAATTGTAACCGAACGCTTATCTTTTTTCTTGTTGTTTTGGCAAACTTTTAGCCTTGTATTTTGTTGGAAAACATTGGCCTTTCATGTAATATTTTATAGTTGCATGCATCTTTATGGTGTGCTGGAAACCAAGTGGTTTGGTTCTCCAAACCCATTTGGTTGTCCCAAAACCGATTGCCTCAAAACCGGGTGTTACTTGATTCAATCTTTTGCGGTTTGTATGTTTACTTCGTTCTCTTGTTTTTATTGATTTGTTTTCACTAAAGACCACCCCTTCTGTTTTAATCGACGTTCGCATA
>CM039502.1:55387004-55454709 GCA_022432975.1 Begonia masoniana
CAGATCAGTGGCGAGAACCCTAGCCACGCTCTCTTTATCACCCACACCTAAACTTTATAAAATGACTCCATGATCAAACAGTTTTCTTTCTCTTGCTCTGAACTGAACTCTCGCAAATGCGCCATTCTTTTGGTGTGAAAAGCTTTTTATTTAAATGCTCTTTCTCACTCTCTCTGCATGGATTGGTGAATAGGTCATGGCGTCTATTTATCGCCGAGAATGTAGTGGAAGTAGTCGTTGATTGTCAGATGACGTGGAGGATTCAAGGGTCTAGATCTGCTTGTGTTGTGGAGTTAAATCAGGAAGGAGGCCGAGTGAGCAATGGTCTTTTGTAAGGTCAAACGATTAAGGGTGAAACCGGTCCAGATGGGAACGAAACGAGGATTATAAAATAGTACAAAATCCAATTATTAATATTTCGTATTGATTTCTGATATCTACCTCAAAAAGTTTAATGCCCCTCAATTTTATAAAACTTATTGCTAGATGGCGGCACAGATAGATGATGCATTTCAAGAGAGATAACATATTCTGCTATACAATTAGGCTAATTCTAAGAAATTCATAAAATATTTATTTTATTATCAATATAATGAATGCGTCGTATACCAAAATTTAAGGTATGCTCCTCACAAATTAAATTTAAGATGTGTTTATACCAAAATTTAAGATACGTTACATCATGTTAGTTTCTATGATATATGTGATAATTTTGCAACTTTATTTTTTTGGCATACATGATATCTTATTTCATTTGTTGGTCAGCCACTAGAGTTATCAGAAACGTAACGTGGATCATTTGTTTGTTATGCACGTACAACTAAGTGAGTAGATGTTTCAACGTTTCAAGATATTTTAGAGGCAACTCATGATGTCGTGTGTTTTGGTGAGAATCTTTTCATCTGAATGCGTGTCCTATTACATTTCGATTAGTTTCTAGACAGTCGACTTCTTTCTCTTGTACGCCAATAACATAATTATGAAAGGTCCATGGGTTGACTTTATTTTCATGGAAATCGATTTCTACAAACAAAAAAAAAGGGGTGACGCTGTTTACTTATATGCTACAATGTAGTATGTAATAATTATGTTTCGACATTCACATATCTGATTGCTCATGAAACTGGTTTTAAATATCTATGCATGCAAATATTAGTTGATAAAATCAGTTTCTAAAATATTCAGTATAGTTATATTGAGTTTATGAGTTTACCCTAAAGGACTATATTTTCTAGGAAAGAACTAAAGTGGTGCGGACCATAAGCTGCCGAGTTCGCTTGGAGTTTCCTTCTATTATTTTCTCTTTTAAGTGTTACTTTTTTTTGGGATATTTCATTTTTTCCTTTTATACTAAGGCCTACATAATTTATATCGATGTGGAGCACATTTTATCGTATACACATTATTTCCTAACAAATTTATCTATGTTTTATCATCATAAAAATTATTGCAGTTTCTAATATGGACTGGAGTCATCTCATGTGAATCGTGACATTTACATTATGTTTTTTAAGTCTTCTGTTATTAAAGGTAAATCAAACCATTGGTTGGGTTTGTCAAGGGTCGAATTGTTCTAGTTAGTGTTTCTGTCTTGGTTAGTCTCCTAGTTTGACACAATTATTTGGAGTGCATATCAAGGTACCTAGTGCATCGGTTAAAAGCAGTACGGGACAAAGAAGTAAAGATATTATTTATCGTATTCATTTGCATCTAAGTTTTCAAAAATAATATTTTGTGCGAATATAGTGAAAAAAACCTCATACCTTGACAACATTAAGCTTGCCTACCACTGGAAATGGTAAACTCGTGCATGAGCTCTAAGAATAATGGATGGCTCTTGTGTTAAACTAGGAACTCAAATCCAAAAGAACTGAAAAAGCCGCGAGCCTGTTAGACTCTAGGAATGGACTAAGAATCAGCTTGAAAATACCCAAAAATGATCTTGCGACACAGCGTTGGAAAGGAGCGTCTGCTACACAGGAGTAGCACCATAGTGCAGGCCGCGCATGCGCCAATGATTCCAATGCACCAAGACTTTACTCGAAGGAAGCCGCAATGCAACACGCAGAGGCACTCGTGGTTAACTTCATATGCATCGTGCTAAGCGCACGCTAAGCCACAATGTGGCTCAGGTTTTTTCCGATTGGGGATTTGAAACCCCGATTTTCCTCAAATTCGTGCCAAAGCGCTAAACCCATATCAACGCCTTCATAACACAAAATCCACCCACAATCATCGAAGTCTACAATAGTTTTGATAAATAAATGATCAACTTACTCTTGAATGACGTAGCTAGAACTCAAAATTTTAAATGAATCTTAAATTCTTATTGGTCGAAAGTTCAAACGTTTTCTAAAACTTTGTCTAAGGTAATTTCTATTTACTCAACAGTAATTTAAACTTTCAACCACGGGATGACTTTCAATTTTTACTGGTTTGGTCATTTGATAAAAAAATTACATGTGTGTGATGATGAATTACGAAAATTCGAGTTAACACAGAAACAATTAAGTTAAAGTCGCGGATTTTGTAATCAAGAATTAGTAACTAATCTCTTCATTTTAAAACGTGGAATTGTAGTTTATCATGAGCTTACATAATTAGTTTACTTATATGATGTATTATTTATTTGCTCATTTTGTACGTCTTTTATTATTTTAAATATTTCTGGTCTTTTATAAATATTTTACTTAGCCTACTGTAAGTTGAAGGTGTGAATCTTTTTATTCAGATCTGGCAATGTGATTTGTTAAGTTGGAAAAAAATAAACATTAAAAAACAAAAAGAAAAGAAAAGACAAGAACCTGCGTACGTGGTACATACATTAAATAGCACCAGTTGGCTCCAGCGGATTCAAATCCCCCCACGAGTTCAAGGGGATTGAACATTCTCCTAATCTCCAACCCAACCCCACCAATCTGAATTATTGAGCCTTCAATCAATCCAAAAAATGCACTACCCATTACCATTATTTCAATCATGTCGTCCACCCGTCTTGACTGTTTTTAATGATATTAGGCTTTGATTCTCGATGTCTGATACGGATTGTGTGGATAGTCGCCGTCTGAATGCTGTAATCTGTGTTAACATTTAATGGCAATCAGTGTTCATGGCCTATGCCTTTCTGCACTCCTTTTCTTCACCACAATCTCCAAGTGTTCGCCATTGATGGTCTCCTCCAATCATCAGGAGAGGGATCGTTTTCAAACTTCAATTTCTCCTTCCTATGTTCATGTCATCTTTCCGAATTCCAATATACATTTGATTGGTTGGAGCATATTTTATTGCATTTTTTTTGGTAATTAAATCACAACTTCATTGGTAGTATTCTGTTCGATACAGCATAATTCAAAAAAACCTAGATTATTAGTATTTATCAGACTTTCCCATTTTATTTTTTTGCACATTTTAGAGGCTAGAGAAGGGTTAAATTATATGTTCTTAGCAAGTGTATTTTGTTTGAGTAAGTTTGAAAGAATTGAAATTTCTGAGGGTATGGGTCTTATTAGGTTGGATGAAAGACGCAAAACAAGAACCAAGCATAGATGCATGGCCAAAAGCATGCTACACCAGACTTCATCAATTCATATATTCTGTCAGTGTCAGCTTCGTTTGCTTCTTTGACTCAGTGGGACACTCTGACTTGAACTGTGAAGGTTAGTTTTCCGATCATTAATGTCAGCGAGAGGAAAAAAAGATAGTCTAACAAGGAGGAGGGATCAGTCACTTTCAGTACAATCAGATCAGAAATATGATCAAATTTCGAGAGAGAGAGAGAGAGAGAGAGAGAGAGAGAGAGAGAGGTGATTCAAGTTCTGTGTTAGGTGCAGGGTTGCAATCCGCAACAGCTCAAAGATATCAAATTACTTCACGACGACTGCTTCGATGGAAATCTTAAATTTCTATTGGACGTGCTCTTCCCTTCTGACTCTATCAAACTAATTCTGATGCTCAGTTACTTTATAAATTAATTACCTCTAAGCTTAATTTTTTTGGTTGAATTTAATTAGATCATTTAATATTTCTTAACTTGTCTAATATTTTTTTATTAGTTCTGATGTGTACGGAAAATTCAAATTTTGAGATCTTCTCATTTTAATGTCATGATAAAGCTAATTAAAATATGTGCAATAAAAAATAAAGATTAATAAATCATAAAAATAAGTGCAAATCCAACAAATCCTTCTCCAGCTCTGCGGGAGATGATTCCAAGAAATGTTGTACTAATATTGAGGAACATTTTGCTTCCTAAGACATATACAATGAAACTCAAACTTCATCACTTAGTATGGAGCTCATATAGCCTTGTTCGCCAGTCATCCCACTTCATCCAATGACCTCCACTCCTGTATTTAATGTGTTACTTCATATGCATCTAAAATAAAACAATAGTCTTAAACATTATTCAAAGCATTTACATTCCATTGTAATAATTGTCACGAGATTTTTTTTTTTTAATTTTTTAAATATTTATATTATATTATAATTACAATGGTGGCTCATTCCACCAATTAAGGTAATGAATCCAATTGATTTGCCTTAATTGTGAGCTGTCATGCAAAAGGGGTCATCTTCTCCCTCTCAAGCCCAATAAACACTTTCCTCTCCTTTCCTTCTTTCCATAACCCTCTTACTCTCTCTCTCTCAAAATTTCATCTTGCAACCCAATTCTCTTTCTGCAAGTTTATAGCAGAGTTAAGAGGGGGGAAACGGGAAATTGAAACAAGAAGATGATGATCGAAGAACAAAATAAATCTTGTATAGGTATGAAATTGTAGCTGTCCCTTTCCGACGTTAATTTAGAAAATTCGGAATTTTTATGAGAGAAGATTTCTTTGGAGGGCCGAATCAGATCAAGGCATAGGAATTTTTTTAGAGGTAATCGTCAACGATTTTGTGGAGGTGAATCAATTTTCTGCCTGTTAATAAAGTTTTTGAAATTTGGTCACGCTTAAAAATTTTGGATGAAAAAAATTCAAACTTTTAGTTGGAGGATCATGTTTTAAGATTATTTAGAGTTGGGTTGGTGATTTGGAAGAGTTTCGGCCGATAAATATGGAAAAAGCCGGCGAAACAACGACCAACATCGGCTAACACAGCGCTGGGCCGCGGGTTAGCATTCATTTGGGTTGCGGCTCAAGGCCTGTTTCGGGCACAATTTGGCTTAGGTCATATTAGGACTTATTTTTTGGGCCAAAATTAAGATCTATTCTTGGGACATCTCTAAGCCTAAAATTTTGAGATTTAAAATATGGAATTTAAGACTTGATTTTGTGACTATATTGTGATTATGTTCCAAACTTTAGAATTTGTACTAGGATATATTCCTGGGCTTTCGAATTACTTGACCTTCATTATTGGTAGGTCATCGTGTGGTAGGAGTTTAATTTTATGTCCAACATTGTATCATTTCATAAAAAGTATTTTGACACGTGTTCTCATATAAAATGACATGTTTTATTTTGTAACATATTTGTTTTTATTGTATACGTACATTTTTCATTAGACATTTTATTGATCGTGCATAAAATTTATTGATCATTTTGATCGTGTGAACCAAGGTTAATCGACCAATGGAGTCTCATTTTCTTTACGCACATTCGACTTTTGGAGGATATGTTGATTTAACTAGAGTAATGAGACAAGTGACGGTGTCGTGTCCCTTGGTGCAAAACCCTAAACATGATCAGGGTCTTTCATTTTGTGGCTCTAATTATCGCTCAGTAACACCGTTATTAATTTTTATATTTATGACATAGTGTGCCCGGTGTCCGTGAGTGATTCTATTTTCACTAAGATTTTCATAATATATAGTTGATCCTATTTTATATATGTACTATGCTATAGCATAAATGTATTTAATGTTTGCCCTACTGTTTGTTTTATAAATTATTTTTATGAAAATGTTTTATGATTAGCATGCTCCTACATTTTCTTAACGTTATTGTTGAACGTAAAACTTAATTCCTATTGAGTTAAGTCGATTCACCTCAAATGATCCTCGTTTTCAGGTCTTAGTTTCGAAGGTTATCAGTTGTCGACACAAGACTAAGCTCGAGAACTTTTTCTTATTATTCCTTTAAATTTCTTCTTAGAGAGACTTTTTGACGTGCTACGAAATGAGGATGGAAGTTAACACAACAAAAGTTGTGTTCTCGGCAATGAATTGTTTTTGGCTGAGAGAGTAGCCACTTCCAACAAGCATAACTCGATAAATACTAAGACTTTATGGCTGGAATTTAGACAGCTTCTTGGCCAAGGTGTGGTAGGAGTGTCCTCCAAATTTAAAGGGAAAAGGATCCGTAGAGCAAAAGTTATGTTGAAAAGAGTGGTTGGTGTTGGAAAGGTAGAATATCAATCTGGCCGAGAAAATATGTCAACTTTGGAGAGGCATAACTCACTTGTATGACGTTGTATGGATTTGATTTTTAAGGCACGAGAAGTTGTATGTGTGAGGATGAGGTCTCCAAAATTAGAGTGGTGAATCATTGTGAATGAAAAGATATGGTTGGAGGAGTGCAGGTTGGTCCAGAAGTTGCCACGACTCATCTCCTTGGTGTTGTGTGGCTTTCTTGGATGAACGCCTCCAACTTGCTTGCTGCGACTTTTCTATACCTTTTCTGGGTGTTAAACCTCTTGCTTGCTGCGACTTTTATACCTTTGCTGGGAACCTCTACGGGGAGAGGAAGAGAATTAATATAGAAATAATGATTTCCAACTACACTCATAAAGAGTGGAACAAAAACACCAACACTCAACTTGGATATTACTTACTGAATTTGGGGTGGACACTTGAAAAGATTTTCAAGCTTGGGGATGAAACTTCAAAAGAGTTTTTGATATGCCACTGACCCATCACTCAAGAATAAGTCCATGAAAATTTTCTAACCGATTTTTAAGTATTTATTTTATAGTTTTTCATGGATGAACATGATTTAAGGAAATCAATATCTTCAATTCAGCATCCATTTACAATATGACATTATTCAAGGTTAGGCATAAATGGAAGATCAAGTACACGTCCAAAGATTATTGGACCTTCCAACAAAACTGCCGTTAAACGGACCTCCGAGGAGTATTTGGCATTTTCAACAGCCATGTCAATATTATTTAAACAAGTATGCTTCTTGAAAAATGTAGCTGACATCTTAAGGTTTCCAAAATAGACTGGATCGCATAATTTAAACACCGTTTGCTTATTCAACAAGGCCAATTACAGAGAGGCTCGTTCCCACAACATTTATGGAAGAAGGAATTTGTCTTCCTTTAAACAAATGATGTAACATTTTTTAGTTTTATTGTGTTGCTTAAAAATACTTTTAAATTAGGGTAAAGTGCAATTTGGGCCCTACAACTAGGTGAAATGGGCAATTTACACCGTAAACTTGGGTAAAGTGTAATTTGGCCCCTACAACTAAGTGAAATAGGCAATTTACATCGCAAACTTGAATAATAGGCAAGAACAACCTTAATGTATTGATAATGGGCAATATGGCCCCTACCGTCATATTTTCCATCAAAAAGTAATATTTTTTCACTTGTTCATTTTTTTTCCCGAAATGCCCCTCACTGGACCGAATCGAACCAGACCGGTTCGACTAATTGCACTTTGGTTTTTTATTTTTTTTAATTATATTCATCTGTCTTCTCTTTTTCGAGAAATAGGATTTAAAATAAATAAATAAATAAGAGTGGAATTAGCTGAACCGGTCTGGTCCGGTTTGGTCCAGTGAGGGGCATTTCGGAAAAAAAAATGAATAAGTGAAAAAATATTATTTTTTGATAGAAAATATGATGGTAGGGGCGATATTGCCTATTATCAATACATTAAGGTTGTTCTTGCCTATTATTCAAGTTTACGGTGTAAATTGCCCATTTCACCTAGTTGTAGGGGCCAAATTGCACTTTACCCAAGTTTACGGTGTAAATTACCCATTTCACCTAGTTGTAGGGGCCAAATTGCACTTTGCCCTTTAAATTATGTCAAAATAAGTCTTGCATGACTATATGCAAAAGGAGGGACAAATTGGACGCTACATGGCTGCATGCACATGGGAGGACAAAAGGGTCAAAACACAAGATAAGGTTGGCAAACCACCTTGTGCTCGCGCGGCTAGAGTTTGTGGCCGATTTGCTTCTCTCATCTTTTCTTAACTATTAGTTTTAACCTAGTTTTGTTTATTTAAACCATGAAAGACCCTTGTTTTAGATGGTTGATTTTGATATGAAAAATTAAAAGCTTTCTTCTTCTAAAAAGTTGAATCTTTTTCAAGGTTTCCGTGGCCACCCCTCGATCTGAGTAGGTTGTCAAAATTATCTTCATCTTGAGAGTGCAGTGAAGGTTCTTATTAGTGCATATATTTCTACCCTCTTAGTTGAAGGTAAAGCATCCCCATAAGGGTGTAAGAACTCTCAAAATTTCATTTTTTGAGCGCTTTTTCAAAAGAGAAGACAATACCTAAAATGTGCCCCCAATTTAGCACCTTCTCTAACCAACATCGGTATCTGATTTTTATTTTGTTTGTCTCAACGATTCAATCTCTGAAATTTTCAGGGATTGTCATCAACGCATCAAGTAAGATTCTCCTAAATTTTCACATCATTTGGATATTCGTATATCAAGTTAATATTTTTGGAAGTATATTGAAGATCGGGATTTCTCAGACAGATTGTGCAAGTCTGATTGTTTATTGAATATCTTTTGATCCGCTGTGAATTTTGCTACGAAAGTTTAAGGGTACTTCATAAGCGTATCGAGTAAGCTGCTGTTAAAATTTCAGTCTATTTGGTTCCGCCAATTAAAAGTTACGATTTTTGCAAGTTGAGTAATTTTCAGATCAGATTCTGTTTTATCCAAGATCCAATTTTTGTGCATATTTTGTTGCTTCGGTTTGGTCCATAACCTGAAGCGTATCATTTGGTATCAGAGCTTCGTTCATTCTTTGTCTTATTTGTTGTGTTATTGCTAAATTTTTGTTGGTAAGAATGTTGAGAAGAGGTGGTTTGACGTTTTATCAAAACCGACATGTTGTTAATAAAATTTCAGCACCATCGTATGAAAAGGCTAGTCAAAGATTTGCCAATGATATTTTTGATTTGAGGCTTTTAAATATTTCATTACCTAGTTTTAAAGATTATTAAAATGGTTTTCATTTTATGGAATAGTTGGAGAAAGTAGAGAAATTTTTTTAATGTCATAGCTATTAGGAGGAGAAGAAAATTAAAATAGCTTCTTTGAAGCTCATGGTGTAATACCCGGCTGTACGGAATATTAATATTTTAATGTAAATGACATTTTTGTTATTATGTCAAATCAAGTCTATTTTGTGAAAAGAAAGCGTTATTACGATCTTAATAATTAATGAGGATTTTGAGGAAATTTCATGAATTTTAAGAGTTTAACGCTAATTTTACGAGAATTACGTTTATCGTAACATAAAGGATACTTTGGTAAAAATAGTAAACGGGGTCCGTTTTGTAAACGGACAGTTTTAATAGAACCCTAATAATAAGTTAAAGTTATTGGTGAAATAAGGAGATTTAAAGAAAACGAATTGTTAGACAAATAACGAAACGAATGACGAAACAAATAGAGAATCAAAGGAAGGGCAAAAAGGTAATTGCCAAGTCAAATTTTTAATTAAATCTCACACTTTCTCTTCTCCTTCTCCATTTTCACGCGACTCCTCTCTATGCTCTCTCCCTCCTCTCGCGACACTTCCGACGTCGATTCTCCTCTCCGATCGTCTCGATTCTTCGCGATTTCTTCTCTAATCCCGACCCTAGGTACGATTCTAAGGTCTTAGAAAAGTTTATTTTGATTTTTACAAAGTTTAAACGATTAGGGTTCGTTTAGGGTTTCGTTAAAATCATGATTTAGGGTTCGAGATTGATAGGTTTATCGTGTTTGTGGATATAAAGAACGTATTGATCGTTGTTGGACGAAGTTAAATTGAATTGTGAGAAAAGTTAAAATTCGAGGAATTGGGGGTTTTTGGAAAAACTCTTTAATGGTGGTTTCGAGGTATCGAGCGTTAATTGTTATTAAAAATGCCTCGATTAGTTAAGTTAGAAATTTAGGAAAATTTACTTAGTTAATGTTTCGTTAAATTTGGACGTTTAACGGCTTAAACTCGTATTAACGACAATTGTGGTGAATTTGCCTTAGGTAAACGACGCTCGTGGACGGAGCTTGAAGTTCAACGCGCACGAGGTAAGTTCTTGTGACTTACTGTGGCCGATTGACCTACACTATAAGCCGGAGTTTGTTGTTGAGGATATTTTGGTGCTTTGCTTGTTTAAGTTGGTTATTGTATCGTCTAATTGTTTCGGTTGGGTAGTTTAGGTTCGGTTGTCTTCATAGGTTGAGTGTTGTGACGGTTTGATGGTATTTGTCGTGTTTGATGGTATTTGTAGTGTTTAATGTTATGCTCATTTTTTATGTTTATATTGAACTGTTCATGCACATGGTTTAAAAACGTCATGAAAAATGAATTTATGCACGGATTTCATGAAAAAAACATGCATATAAAGGCAAGTAAAGTATCACAGTAAACAACCATGACATGGAGTTATCGGGGATGGGGTTCAGACCTGGCGTTCCGTGGTGAGCGGTTTCCCTCCCTTCAGATGGTGTGGGCTATCTAACCGCTGGACGTGTCCTATCTATCTGTCGAGCGTTTCTGATAACCATAGACTGACACGTACTGATATATGAAATGACATGGACAGTTTTCATAGCATTGAGCATACATGATCATGCATTAGCATTTACGTAGAGCTTGCTGAGATTTTTATCTCATAGGTGTCTTTTTGGTGTAGGTGATCTTGACATAGGTGAGGACGAGATCCCTCCACCTGAGGAATGATGCAGTTGAAGGAGGATGGCCCGTGGGAGTGCGCTGGGCAGTCGATGCTCCTTTTGACCCGTGGGGGAAGTAAGCGTTTGTTTTGGGAACACGGTAGTTAGATAAAATTGTATAGTTGAACATATTAGGATGTTTGGATCTGATTATTTGATAGGTTTATGTTTCGATGTTTTTAAACGTTTTGAAACTATTTTATAAACCCCTTGATGATTTTGAACAGGAGGAAATATTAAGTTTTTAAACGGATCCACGCGGTTTGTGTAACGACCACAGCCCGGCCCAAAGCCCTCAGGCCCAGAAGACCAAGCCCAGAAGTCGTGCATCACTGCCACGTGTGTCCCCTCCGGGCCGTCCACGTATACTCACGATCTTCCCACCCCCTGCAGTGGGTTTTTGCCTTCCTCCCCACTCAAACCCAGGCCCTCAGGGATAAGCACCCAGGCTACGAATGAGGAGTACCACTGAGCTAGCTGAGCTCAGTAGTCTCCTCATTCGTAGCCTGGGTGCTTGTCCCTGAGGGCCTGGGTTCGAGTGGGGAGGAAGGCAAAAACCCACTGCAGGGGGTGGGAAGATCGTGAGTACACGTGGACGGCCCTGAGGGGACACACGTGGCAGTGATGCACGACTTCTGGGCTCGGTCTTCTGGGCCTGAGGGCTGTGGGCCGGGCTGTGGTCGTTACAAAAAAGGCGCCTTTTTTGTAACGACCACAGCCCGGCCCACAGCCCTCAGGCCCAGAAGACCGAGCCCAGAAGTCGTGCATCACTGCCACGTGTGTCCCTTCAGGGCCGTCCACGTGTACTCACGATCTTCCCACCCCCTGCAGTGGGTTTTTTGCCTTCCTCCCCACTCGAACCCAGGCCCTCAGGGACAAGCACCCAGGCTACGAATGAGGAGTACTACTGAGCTCAGCTAGCTCAGTGGTACTCCTCATTCGTAGCCTGGGTGCTTATCCCTGAGGGCCTGGGTTCGAGTGAGGAGGAAGGCAAAAACCCACTGCAGGGGGTGGGAAGATCGTGAGTATACGTGGACGGCCCTGAGGGGACACACGTGGCAGTGATGCACGACTTATGGGCTCGGTCTTCTGGGCCTGAGGGCTTTGGGCCGGGCTGTGGTCGTTACAGTTTGTTTTTACGAAATCGGGTTATGTTTTAATTGTGTTTTGAGTCGTTTAATTTGGGTGATTGGTGAAGTGTGAAATGGGTGAGGTTTGAGCGATGGTATGTTACGTGTTTATGGAGTAGAGTACGTTGAAGTTTTAGTGTAGGTTATATTTATATGAATGCAAGGAAAAGGAAAGAAGAAAAGAAGAAAGGAGGGAGGCAACTCCCTGGAATTTGGATTCCAGGGAGGGTGGCGATCGATCTCCTAAGGAGGGGATTGATCGTCTCTTGGTCGCCACTCTCTGGAAAAATTCCAGAGAGTGTGGCGATCGATCGCCATAATGAGGGGCGATCTGATCACCCCTTCCATTTTGATGATGGCGATTGATCGCCAGTTTTGGGCGATCGATTGCCCCTTTACATTTCGGGACAATGTCCCTTTTTGCCCTCCGCCATTGATTAAATGATTTTAATTGTTTTAAATATTTTTTTTAATTGTTTTAAGAAATTGTTTTAAGTTTTATTTAAATTGTTTTTAAGCAAATAGTTTTCGAACGGTTTTAACAATTTAGTCTACGATTTAAATTCCGCATAAATACTACAAAGTTTAAGAATAAAAGATAAAATGAAAAATTTATACGGTAAAATTAGGATACGAGTAAGGGTCGCTACAGTTTATGATATCAGAGCCCCCAGGTTTTAAAAACGGTTCTGTAGACTGCTCGACTGCAGAGCCACTACACGGACATCCTTCCTCAACTGTAAGTATGTTTATATGTTATTTTTAAGTTCGGTTTCTTAGAGTTATTTGCTTTTAACCTTTATAGGAATTATATAAATATGGTGCGTCGAGGAAATGACCGAGATGACCGAGACGATACGATAGACCACCTTAAGGATTTTATTGCCCAACAGTCCCAAAACATGGAGCGACAGGCCCAACAAATGGAGAGACAGTCTCAGCAGTTAGGTATCCTGATAGATCGCGAGGGTGCTAGAGCTAGGGAGACAGCGACTCCGGGTAATCGAGGGATGGAGAGATTTCAGAAGCTCCAACCTCCGGTGTTTAACGGATAGTCTACGGATCCCTCTTCAGTTGAGGAGTCGATTTGAACCATGGAGGACATGCTAGCCTATGCAAGCATTGAGGATGGAGAGAAGGTTGCATTGGTTAGCTACCACTTAGTGCTAGATGCCCGATTTTGGTGGGATTCGATCAAGACAACCACCGACACGACGATTATGAGTTGGGAACAGTTCAAAATGGTGTTTTATGACAAGTACTTCAGCCATACAGTACGAGAGGCAAAAATGGTTGAATTTATGCAGCTACGGCAAGTTGGTTCGATTGCCGAGTATGTGAGGAGGTTTGAGGCACTGTCACGATTCGCGCCACGTCAAGTCAGTGTCAATGAGGACAAGGTATGCCGATTTGTACAGGGACTTGGCCATGAAATTCGGAAGAGTCTTACGATATCAGGGGTGCGGAATGTATCCTATGATGAGATAGTGGCCAGAGCACTGGAGATTGAGGCTGTAGATCAGAGTTCAGTTAAACCGAGGGAGCCAGCTAGAGGGTTCTTTCGGGAGATACAGCCACGACCTCAGAATAAAGGCTGGCAACCGAGGGCACAGCCACAGCAACAACAACAACGGGGCGTTAAAAGGCCCTTATAGGAAGGCAATGATCGTGGGAAAGGCAAGCAGGTCCAAGGGGCTGCACAGAAACCTGTTTGTCCTAAGTGCCAGAAGGAACATTATGGCGCTTGTCGATTCGGCACGAATAGTTGTTACAGATGTGGAGAGGTCGGCCATTTTGCTCAGAATTGTCCGAGGGCGGCTACTGATCAAAGGAGAGTGACCCCGAGGATCTTTGTATTTATCGAGCCTGGTGATATTGATGATGAGGCTCAGCCTTCTGTGATAGCAGATACTATTATGATTTCGGGCGTAGCTGTATTTTCTTTGATAGACACGAGGGCTACGTACTCTTTTGTTTCCACTGCATGTGTGTCTAGACTGAAACTTGTGCCTGAGTTAGAAGAATGCGAATATAGTGTGATGCTACCTTCAGGAGAGCGTATGCAGTCAGGTCAGGTCGTTCAGGGCAATATTGTCTCAGTTGGGAACAGTAGCCTCTATGCTCGATTGATTGTTATGGGCATAGAGATCTATGATGTCATCTTAGGGATGGATTGGCTATTACAGCACTTCGCCACCATCGATTGTCGATCCGGGATTGTGACATTTCGACTCCTGACTAAAGTCGAGTTTTCTTATCAGGCGATGAACAGATGGAGTGGATCTCCTATTTCTTATTCCATGAAGGTCAACGAGCGGTTTAAAGGTGAGTGCTCTATTTATTTGGCCACAGTAGTTGATATTCAGTTGCTTAGCGGAGTAAAGCCGAGTGACATTCCTATAGTCAGAGAATTCTCTGAGATATTCCTTGACGATCTTCCCGGATTACCGCCGGACAGGGAGATCGAATTTGTTATTGATGTAAATCCTAGCTCCACGCCAGTGTCTAAGAATCCATACAGATTGACGCCCGCTGAATTGAGAGAGTTGAAAGCTCAGCTAGAGGAGTTACTAGATAAGGGTTTCATCCGACCCAGTTTTTCTCCCTGGGGTGCACCGGTTCTATTCGTCAAGAAGAAAGACGAGACTCTCAGGATGTGCGTAGATTACAGGGAGCTGAATAAGCTCACAGTGAAGAATAAGTACCCACTGCCCCAGATAGATGATTTGTTTGATCAACTGCAGGGTGCCCGAGTATTTTCCAGGATTGACCTACACTCGGGTTATTATCAGTTGAAGGTCCAGAAGGAAGATATTCAGAAAACAGCATTCCGAACGAGGTATGGGCATTATGAGTTCCTTGTTATGTCTTTTGGACTTACTAATGCCCCTGCAGCGTTTATGGATTTGATGAACCGAGTCTTCAAGGAGTACCTGGACAAATTCGTTGTTGTTTTTATCGACGATATTTTGATATATTCTAAGACGAAAGAGGAGCATGAAGAGCAATTGAGGATTGTTCTCGGAACTTTACAACGACACCAGCTTTATCCGAAGTTCTTTAATTGCGAGTTTTGGCTGAATAGGGTCAATTTTCTCGGCTATATTATATCAGAAGAAGGGGTTTCTGTGGATCCGAGCAAAATCTAGGTGGTCAGAGATTGGCCACAGCCTAAGAACGTGCGAGAGGTCCGGGGATTTCTTGGATTGGCTGGCTATTATCGGAAGTTCATAGAGGGATTTTCGAAGATTGCTGTTCCTCTTTCACGCTTGACTCAGAAGAACGAGAAGTTTATATGGTCGGCTGCTTGTGACAACAGTTTTATGGAGTTGAAGCAGAAGTTGACCACCGCTCCAGTTCTAACGCTACCTGTTAAAGGTAATAAATTCAGTATATACTATGATGCGTCTGGAGTTGGACTTGGTTGTGTATTGATACAGGAAGGAAAGGTTATCGCGTATGCTTCTCGGCAGTTGAAGCCGTATGAGCAGAACTATCCCACGCATGATCTGGAGTTAGCAGCAGTGGTCTTCGCACTGAAGATTTGGAGACATTATTTATATGGGCAGCAGTGCGAGATATTTTCCGACCACAAAAACTTGAAGTATTTATTTACGCAGAAGGAGCTTAATATGCGGCAGAGAAGGTGGCTAGAGTTCGTCAAAAATTATGATTTCGATATTAAATACCACCCAGGAAAGGCGAACAAGGTCGCTGATTCTTTGAGTCGAATGCCTACTGCGAGTCAGCCTTCACTTGCAGCGATGTCGGTTATGTTGGGGTCTGAGATTGACAGGTTCGATGTGGAGATTGTGGCAGAATTGTCCAGTATGCTCACCAACATTTCTCTCAGGCCGACTATTCTGGATAAGATACGCGAAGCTCAGCAGAATGATATGGAATGTGAGGAGCTTCGATTGAGTATGACATTTGGAGATGTGTCTGAATTTAATTTGTCAGATGATGGTATTCTGAAGTTCAGGCATAGATGGTACGTGCCTAACGACGAGGAGTTAAAGAAAGAGATTTTGGCTGAAGCACATTCTTCAGCTTATTCTATGCATCCAGGAAGCACAAAAATGTACAGAGATTTAAAGCAACACTTCTGGTGGCCGAACATGAAGAGGGAGGTCGCTAAGTACGTTGAAACCTGTTTAGTTTGTCAACAGGTTAAGGTGGAACACCAAAGGCCAGCCGGAACACTACAGCTACTGCCGATTCCGGAGTGGAAGTGGGAGCAGATCTCCATGGATTTTATTGTGGGGCTCCCGAGGACGACGAGAGGACATGACAGCATCTGGGTGATTTTGGACCGATTGACAAAGTCGGCTCACTTCTTAGCTGTGAAGATGGCATCTTCTATGGATCAGCTCGCCGAGCTTTATGTGCAGGAGATTGTTCGACTGCATGGAGTGCCAGTTTCTATTGTCTCAGACAGAGATCCGAGATTTACATCGAAGTTCTGGAAGAGTCTGCACAAAGCTATGGGAACTCAGCTAAATTTCAGCACGGCCTTTTATCCTCAGACTGATGGACAGACAGAGAGGACGAATCAAATTCTGGAGGATATGCTCAGAGCTTGTGTGTTGGAATTTTAGGGATCGTGGAGCAGGTATTTGCCACTGATCGAAAACTCTTACAACAACAGCTTCCGGGCTACCATTGGTATGGCTCCGTACGAAGCTTTGTATGGTCGAAAGTGTAGATCTCCACTATATTGGGACGAGGTTGGTGAAGCCAGTATTGTTGGTCCTGAGATTCTACAGCAAACGGCAGAGAAGATTGCCGTTATCAGACAGCGTATCGAGATAGCTAAGAGTCGACAGAAGAGCTATGCTGACACGAGAAGGAGAGAACTAGAATTTGAAGAAGGTGACGAGGTTTATCTGAAGGTTTCTCCATTTAAAGGTGTTATGAGATTCGGAAGGAAGGGCAAGCTAAACTCTCGATATGTGGGGCCCTTCCCTATTTTGAAGAAGATCGGGAAGATGGCATATCGACTACAGCTTCCAGCTTCAATGGAAGGCATCCACGACATGTTTCATGTGTCTATGCTTCAGAAGTGTTTGCGCGATCTATCGCATATTGTGGAGGCGAGAGACATCGAGGTACAGCCTACTTTGACTTATGTGGAGAGGCCTGTACGTATTTTGGAGTCTTCGATCAAAGTTTTGCGTAATAAGGAGATTCAGCTAGTTAAAGTCCTATGGCGGAACCACGAGGTTGAAGAAGCGTCTTGGGAGCGACAACAGGATATGATGGCTAAGTATCCTGAGTTGTTTGTATAATCAAATTTTGAGGACAAAATTAAAATAAGGTGGATGGATTGTAATACCTGGCTGTACGGAATATTAATATTTTAATTTAAATGACATTTTTGTTATTATGTCAAATCAAGTCCATTTTGTGAAAAGAAAGCGTTATTACGATCCTAATAATTAATGAGGATTTTGAGGAAATTTCAGGAATTTTAGGAGTTTAACGCTAATTTTACGAGAATTACGTTTATCGTAACATAAAGGATACTTTGGTAAAAATAGTAAACGGGGTCCGTTTTGCGAACGGATAGTTTTAATAGAACCCTAATAATAAGTTGAAGTTATTGGAGAAATAAGGAGATTTGGAGAAAATGAATTGTTAGACAATTAACGAAACGAAGGACGAAACAAATAGAAAATCAAAGGAATGGCAAAAAGGTAATTGCCAAGTCAAATTTTTAATTAAATCTCACACTTTCTCTTCTCCTTCTCCATTTTCATGCGACTCCTCTCTGTGCTCTCTCCCTCCTCTCGCGACACTTCCTCCTCCCTCACGGCGTTCTCACTTCCGACGCCGATTCTCCTCTCCGATCGTCTTGATTCTTCACGATTTCTTCTCCAATCCCGACCCTAGGTACGATTCTAAGGTCTTAGTAAAGTTTATTTCGATTTTTACAGAGTTTAAACGATTAGAGTTCGTTTAGGGTTTCGTTAAAATCGTGATTTAGGGTTCGAGATTGATAGGTTTATCGTGTTTGTGGATATAAAGAACGTATTGAACGTTGTTGGACGAAGTTAAATTGAATTGTGAGAAAAGTTAAAATTCGAGGAATTAGGGGGTTTTTGGAAAAACTCGTTAATAGTGGTTTCGAGGTATCGAGCGTTAATTGTTATTAAAAATGCCTCGATTAGTTAAGTTAGAAATTTAAGAAAATTTATTTAGTTAAGGTTTCGTTAAATTTGGATGTTTAACGGCTTAAACTCGTATTAACGACAATTGTGGTAAATTTGTCTTAGGTAAACGACGCTCGTGGATGAAGTTTGAAGTTCAACGCGCACGAGGTAAGTTCTCGTGAGTTACTGTGGCCGATTGGCCTACACAATAAGCCGGAGTTTGTTGTTGAAGATATTTTGGTGCTTTGCTTGTTTAAGTTGGTCATTGTATCGTCTAATTGTTTCGGTTGGATAGTTTCGGTTCGGTTGTCTTCATAGGTTGAGTGTTGTGACAGTTTGATGGTATTTGTCGTGTTTTGATGTTATTTGTAGTGTTTAATGTTATGCTCATTTTGTATGTTTATATTGAACTGTTCATGCATCATGGTTTAAAAACTTCATGAAAAATTGAATTTATGCACGGATTTCATGAAAAGAACATGCATGTAAAGGCAAGTAAAGTATCACAGTAAACAACCATGACATGGGGTTATCGGGGATGAGGTTCAGACTTGGCGTTCCGTGGTGAGCGGGTTTCCCTCCCTTCAGATGGTGTGGGCTGTCTAACCGCTGGACGTGCCCTATCTATCTGTCGAGCATTTCCGATAACCATAGACTGACACGTACTGATATATGAAATGACATGGACGGTTTTCATAGCATTGAGTATACATGATCATGCATTAGCATTTACGTAGAGCTTGCTGAGATTTTTATCTCATAGGTGTCTTTATGGTGTAGGTGATCTTGACATAGGTGAGGACGAGATCCCTCCACCTGAGGAATGATGCAGTTGAAAGAGGATGGCCCGTGGGAGTGCGTTGGGCAGTCGATGCTCCTTTTGACCCGTGGGAGAAGTAAGCGTATGTTTTGGGAACACGGTAGTTAGATAAAATTGTATAGTTGAACATATTAGGATGTTTGGATCTGATTAGTTGATAGGTTTACGTTTCGATGTTTTTAAACGTTTTGAAACTATTTTATTAACCGCTTGGTGATTTTGAACAGGAGGAAATGTTAAGTTTTTAAACGGATCCACGCAGTTTGTTTTTACGAAATCGGTTTATGTTTTGATTGTGCTTTGAGTCGTTTATTTTGGGTGATTGGTGAAGTGTGAAATTGTGACGACCCTAACACGGTACCCATTTTTCCCGTAATATATATATATTTTTATAACATAAGTAATCATATAACGTAAAGGCGGAAATTTAAAATGTTAATAGAATTAAAAACCAATGTAGCGGAATTTAAAACGGAAACCAAAATTTGTAAAACATTTGAATCTATTTTTGAAAACCACGAAATAAAGCTTTAAAACAATTAAAAGAAAACCTTAAAACATTAATTAAAAACAGAGGGGAAGCACTCGGCAGAGAACAGGGGCAGAAACAGGCAATCGCCCTAAAAATGAAGGGGCGATTAATCGCCCAAAACGGGCGATCGCTGGTTTTGCCAGCAATCGCCTTGGTGAAGCGATCACAGATCGCGGCGACAACACGAGGGGCGATCGATCGCCCATTTCGGGCGATCGATCGCCACTCGCTCTGGAAATTTATTTCCAGAGCGCTCGGCGGTTCGGCCAGCGATCGCCTCAACAGGCGATCGCCTAACACATGGGGCGATCGATCGCCCGTTTGGGGCGATCGATCGCCAATCGCTCTGGAAATTTCTTTCCAGAGCGCTCGGCTTCCTCCCTCTTCTTTCCTCTTTCTTTTCCTTCTACTATCTTCTCTTCTTTCTCTTCCTGCATATCAATACACTTCACAATTCCTTCAACCAAATTTTACTTACATCTCAACCATACCTTACAATATAAATTCACTCAAAATTTCATCCAAACAATGACTCAAGGCACATTTAAAAACATAGCCTATTTTTATAAAAAACAAACCGCGTGGATATGTTTAAAAACTGAACATTTTCCTAATACCAAACATTTACAAAATACATTTCCAAAACGATTTAAAAACAAACTCAAAACATAACCTATCCACTATTCAGAACCAAACACCCTAAAATGTCTCTAACTATACAGGTTTCTATCCAAAATAGCCCAAAATACCTACATACGTCCCCATGGGTCATGAACGCCTCGACTGCGCCAGCACACTCCCGCGATCATTCTTCGTCAACTGAACTCAGGCTTTTTAAGGAGGAACATCGTCATCATCTGTCTCGAAATCACCTACACCATACAGACACACTATGAGTTAAAAATCTCAGCAAATTTCGTAAATGCAATGCATGCTATGCGTATGAGTTTCAGAAATCATGTAATATTTTCTTATCATTACGTTGCAGACAGAATGTCACCGAGGTCTCAGCCTATTAGATGGAGAGGACACATCCCGCGGTCGGACTGCCCTCTTCACCTAACGGGGAGGGGGGGTACACGCTCGCACTCATAACTGCCGTGCCTGAGCCCCACCTCGCGTAACCAGATACAGATTACATTGATTCATTATGTTCATTCATTTCATTTTCATAAACACGTGTAGAAGTCCGTTTTCATGCTATTTTAAAATACGTGATGCATGAACAGTTATAAATATAAAATAAACAAACATCATACATACCATCAAGACTATAAAAGCATAACCTATAAAAGAACTAACCTTATCTACCCGACCAAAGCATATAAACAAACAACTCTGCAGAGATCCTCGACGCGACATCGACATACGGTGTAGGCCACTCGGCCAAGTAAGTCACGAGAACTTACCTCGCCACGCTGAATTTTGAGCTCAGTCCACGAGTGTCGTTTGTCTGAGGCAAAACACAATAGTTGTCTTTAAAACGAGATTTAAACCGTTATACGTCTAAATTTAACGAAACCTTAACTTAAGAAATTTTCCTAAAGTTCTAACTCAACTCTTTGATACATTTTATCGAGCAACTCGTGCTTTTGAATTTCTAAAACTCCATTAATGGAGATTTCTCAAATCTCAAATATTCGATTTTCAACCTAAACGTCGCATATACTCTAGATTTTGTCCAATAACGTTTAATACGTTCAATATACTCACTAATACGTCAAACCTATCAATTTCTAACTTTAAACTACGTTTTTTACAAAATCTAAACGAAATCCTAATCGTTAAACGCTCCGAAAACTACGAATAATCTTTCTAAAACCATAGATTCATACCTAGGGTTGAGTTTGGGGAAGAAAACGTGAAGAACGGAGGACGAACAGAGAAAGAACGATCGTCGGAGAGGAGTGATCGCCGTTGAATCGCCGAAGGAGGGAGGAGAATCGCAGGGGAGAGAAGAGAGTTTGCGTGGAGAAGAAGAAGAAGACAATTAGTTTTTAATAAATTTTAGCTTGGTAAATTACTATAATGCCATTTGCTCTTATTTCTATTTGTTTCGTCCTTTGTTTCGTTAATTGACTAACGATTTGGCTTCTCCAAATTTTTTTAATTCACCGATGACTCCAACTCATTACCAGGGTTCTTTTAAAACTGTGCGTTCGCAATACGGACCCCGTTTACTATTTTTACTAAAATATTCTTTATATTACGAGAAATGTAATTCTCGTATAATTATCGTTAAACTCCTAAAATTCCTGAAATTTTCTTAAAATCCTTATTAATTATTAGGATCGTAATAACGCTTTCTTTTTGCAAAATGGACTTGACTTGACATAATTACAAAAATACCAATATATTATTTATTTACAAAATCCCGAAAATCCGGGTGTTACATTCCATCAACCTTATTTAAAATTTTGTCCTCAAAATTTGCTTATACAAACAACTCGGGATACCTAGCCATCATATCTTGTTATCGCTCCCAAGTCGCTTCTTCAACCTCGTGGTTCCGGCATAGGACTTTAACTAGCGGAATCTCTTTGTTGCGCAAAACTTTGATGGAAGACTCCAAAATACGTACCGGCTTCTCCTCGTAAGTCAAGGTAGGCTGTACCTCGATCTCTCTTACCTCTACAATATGCAATGGATCGCGCAAACACTTCCGAAGCATAGAGACATGAAATACATTATGGATACCTTCCATTGAAGCCGGAAGCTATAGTCGATACGCCGTCTTCCCGATCTTCTTCAAAATAGGAAAGGGCCCCACATAACGAGGGTTTAACTTACCATTCCTTCCGAATCTCATAACACCTTTAAACGGAGAAACTTTCAAGTAAACCTCATCACCTTCTTTGAATTCTAGTTCCCTCCGTCTCGTGTCAGCATAGCTCTTCTGTCGACTCTGAGCTATCTCGATACGCTGTCTAATAATGGAAATCTTCTCTGCCGTTTGCTGTAGAATCTCGGGACCAACAATACTGGATTCACCAACCTCGTCTTAATACAATGGAGATCTACACTTTCGACCATATAAAGCTTCGTACGGAGCCATACTGATGGTAGCCTGGAAACTGTTATTATAAGAGAACTCGATCAGTGCCAAATACCTGCTCCACGATCCCTGAAATTCCAACACACAGACTCTGAGCATATGCTCCAGAATCTGATTCGTCCTCTCTGTCTGACCATCAGTCTGAGGATGAAATGCCGTGCTGAAATTTAGCTGAGTCCCCATAGCTTTGTGCAGACTCTTCTAGAATTTCGATGTAAACCTCGGATCTCAATCTGAGACAATCGAAACTGGCACACCGTGCAATCTAACAACCTCCTGCACATAAAGCTCGGCGAGCTGGTCCATCGAAGATGTCATCTTCACCGATAAGAAGTGAGCCTACTTTTTCAATCGGTCCACGATCACCTAGATGCCATCATGACCCTTCGTCGTCCTTGGGAGCCCCACAATAAAATCCATGGAGATCTGCTCCCACTTCCATTCCGGAATAGGCAGTGGCTGTAATGTTCCGGCCGGCCTCTGGTGTTCTGCTTTCACCTGTTGACAAAGTAAACAGGTTTTGACATATTTGGCGACCTCTCTCTTCATGTTTGGCTACCAGAAGTGTTGCTTTAAGTCCCGGTACATCTTGGTACTTCCCGGGTGCACAGAATAAGCTGAAGAATGCGCCTCAGCCAATATCTCTCTTTTTAGCTCTTCATCGTTAGACACGTACCACCTATGCCTGAATTTCAGAATACCATCCTCTGATAAATGGAAATCCGATGAATCCTAGGATGTCAAGCCCAACCGAAACTCCTCGCACTCCATATCATTCTGCTGAGCTTCACAGATTTTATCTAGAATAGTCGGCCTAAGAGAAATGTTGGTGAGCATACTGGACAACTCTGCCACCATCTCCACATCGAACCTCTCAATCTCAGACCGTAATGTAACTGACATCACTGCAAGTGAAGGCTGACTCGCAGAAGGCATTCAGTTTAAAGTATCAGCGACCTTGTTCGCCTTTCCTGGATGGTACTTGATCTCAAACTCATAATCTTTGACGAATTCGAGCCACCTTCTCTGCCGCATATTCAGTTCCTTCTGCGTAAACAAGTACTTCAAGCTCTTGTGGTCTGAAAATATTTCGCACTGCTGCCCATATAAATAATGTCTCCAAATCTTCAGTGCAAAGCGATTCCAAATGGTCATCGGATTCTTTCAATGAACGACTTTCTTCTATATGTCCAAATACATTCAAACCTCAACCTTTGCAAGCACAAGTTCATGAGGAGATCGTTGAAGAGGCCTTATATGGAAAGGAAGATGTCTTACTAGAAGAAGAAATCATCTATCCTCACGAGGGTCCTCTACTCGAGGTCGATTATCGATTGGACGAAGAAGAAGATTGCTCTGGGGAGGAAAACTCGGTAGTTAATCTCATAGAGTGTAGAGATATATGGGCAGTAACCCTTGAAGGAGGAAGTGATTATGAGGTGACTTATGCTCAAGAGGAGCCCCCATGTATACGGTGGCAAGGTTCTCCAGACCCTCCAAACCGACAAGAAGAATTCAAAGGGGAAGAAGCATCAAAACCCCTAGTGGAGGCTTACAACCGAGAACCATTCCAACCTTATGATTTTCCTCCTTTATCATTACCTTTTAAGGTTCATATTATTAGAGGTTGTGTGGATGACAATGACATGAATATTACTACATTGCACGGGTTGGAAGAGTTTCGAGGAAACACTTATGTAGATCCATTTTATAGTATCAACTTGTGGCACAATTGAAAAGATGTTTTTAAATTAAGAGAAGTTTTATAATACCCGGCTTTACGAGATATTAATATTTTAATATAAATGGTATTTTTGTAAATATGCAAATCAAGTCTGTTTTGCGACAAAAATTGTTATTAAGATCCTAATAATTAATAAGGATTTTAAGAAAATTTCGGGAATTTTAGGAGTTTAACGCTAATTTTACGAGAATTACGTTTCTCGTAATTTGATGGATGTTTTAGTAAAAATAGTAAACGAGGTCCGATTTGCGAATAAAGAGTTTTAAAAGGACCCTGACAATGAGTTGGATATATATTGGTGAAATAAGGAAATTTGGAGAAACCGAATCGTTAGATAATTAACGAAACAATAGAAAATCAAAGAAAGGGTAAAATGGTAATTTGCAAAGTAAATTTTTAATTTAAAACAAAAGCCTTCTTCTTCCTTCACCATTTTCACGCGAAGCCCTCTGCGATTTTTCTTCCAGGCGATTTCTCCCTTTCTCCTCTCGCGGTGTTCTCCATTCTGGCGACTAAAGCTCTCCGATCGACCTTCGATCGTTCATGTTTTCTCCTCTAAACCCGACCCTAGGTATGAATCTATGGTTTTAGAGTGTTATTGTTTGGTTTTTACGAAGTTACACGGTTAGGGTTCCGTTTAGGATTTTGTGAAAAACGTAGTCTAAAGTTAGAAATTAGTAGGATTACCATATTTATGAGTATATTGAATGTATTAAACGTTATTGAACGAAATCTAGAGTGTATACGGTGTTTAGGTTGAAAACCGAATATTTGGAGCTTGAGAATCTCCATCAATGGAGTTTAGAAATTTACGAGCGCGGGTTGCTCGGTAAAATGCCTCATTGAGCTAAATTAGAATTTTAGGAAAATTACCTTAGTTAAGGTTTCGTTAAATTTGGACGTTTAACGGTTTAATCTCGTTTTAACGAAAACTGTTGTGTTTTGCCCCAGACGAACAACGCTCGTGGACAGAGCTCAGTGCGCTACGGACGACAGGTAAGTTCTCGTGACTTACTAGGGCCGAATGGCCTAAACCGTACGTCGATGTCGCGTCGAGGATCATTGGTGAATTGTTTGTTTATATGCTTTGATTGGGTAGTTAAGATTAGTTCTTTTATAGGTTATGCTTTTTTATTGTCTTGATGGTATATATGTAAAATATAGATTATGCTTTTTATTGTCTTGATGGTATACATGTTGAATGTTATGTTATGCATGTGTTCATGCATCGTGGTTTTTAAAAGAGCATAGAAAATGAACTTCCGCACGATGTTTTCATGAAAAGAGATGTGGCCCGAAAGGGAACTATTGATCTATTGTGTAGGCACAAAGGGGTCTGTCACAATACCACATCGCCTGAAACTAAATGAATCTACGTAATCTGTTATCTGGTCATGCGAGGTGGGGCTCAGGCATGGCTGTTGTATATGTGAGCATGTACCCCCCTCTGCTAGATAGAAAGGGTTGTCCGACCGCGGGATGAATCCTCTCCATTTAGCGGGTTGAGATCTCGGTGACAATATGTCTGCGACGTAATGATAAGAAAATGTTGCATGATTTCTGAAACTCATACGCATAGCATGCATTGCATTTACTGTGATGACTCGAATATGCACGTATGGGTACGATGGCTGCACGAACCAGAACCCGGATGGCGGTACGTCTGCGCGGGCGAACCGGAAGGTGACAGGTCGTAAAAGGGGGGTCGTCACAATCCCACATCGCTTGGGGAAGTATGTGGAAATGAAACTTATGTAAAGAGACCCTTCCAACATAGCAAGACGCGTTTTGGAGCACAATTGACAACGGATCCCATAAGAACTCCGAAGTTAAAAGTGCTTCGGCGAGAGCAATTCCAGGTTGGGTGATCTTCCTGGAAGTTCTCGCCAAACAAAGCCGTGAGGGGAGGATATTGGGCTACGGCCCAATCCCCAGAGTGGACAATATCTTGCTGGGAAAAGGGGTCGTTACAAATGGTATCAGAGCCTGTACCCAACAAAAAATGTGGCCAACGAGGACGTTGGGCCCCCGAGGGGGGGTGATTGTGATGACCCGAATATGCACGTATGGGTACGATGGCTACACGAACCAGAACCCGGATGACAGTACGTCCGCACAGGCGAACTTGAAGGTGACAGGTCGTAAAAGGGGGGTCGTCACAATCCCACATCACTTGGGGAAGTATGTGGAAATGAAACATATGTAAAGAGACCCTTCCAACATAGCAAGACGCGTTTTGGAGCACAATTGACAACGGATCCCATAAGAACTTCGAAGTTAAAAGTGCTTCGGTGAGAGCAATTCCAGGTTGGGTGACCTTCCGGGAAGTTCTCGCCAAACAAAGCCGTGAGGGGAGGATATTAGGCTACGACCCAATCCCCAGAGCGGACAATATCTTGTTGGGAAAATGAGTCGTTACATTTACAAAATTTACTGAGTCTTTAACTCATAGATTGTCTGTATGGTGTAGGTGATCAGGATATAGGTGAGGATGAGATCCCTCCATCCGAGGAGTGATGCAGTTGATGGAGGATGGCTCGCGGGGGTGTGTTGGCGCAGTCGATGCTTAACCTGACCCGTGGGGATGTAGGTAAATGTTTTGGGGATTTAAATTGATAGAAACGTAGGAAAATTGTATAGTTGAACATATTAGGATGTTTGATTTTGGTTAGTTGATAGAATGATGTATAGATGTTTCGGTAAACTGATTTTACAAAATGTTTCGTTAAAGCTTTTATTAGAATTTTATGAAAATGCTTGGAGACGTTTTAGGTTGAGTATGGATATGCTCGGGTTTTAGAGTTATCCATATAGTTGAATTTCTTAGTTTTTGTTTCGTTATTGATTGGGATTAGGAATATGTTGAGTCGTTTATATGATGGTTATGTTGAAGTGGTTAGGATGTATGAGATATTGTGGTTGTAGGGAATAAAGACAATGAAGTGTGTGTGTGTTGTATGAAGGAAAGAAAAGGAAGAAGAGAGAGGGATGCAAGTCCTTTGGAAACTCGGATTCCAGAGGACTTGGCGATCGATCGCCTGACATGGGCGATCGATCGCCCCTTTTGGTCACGCTCTGGAAGAAATTCTAGAGCGTGTGCCGAATGATCGCTAGAGAAGGTGATCACTTGGCAAAATGTGATCGCCAATGGGCGATCGATCGCCCCTCAACTTTATGGGACATTTGTCCCTTCTACCCCTGGCTGATTGTTTATTAGTTTTAAATGGTTTTAAATAATTGTTTAGGTTTTATTTTAATTGCTTTAATAGTTGTTTTAAGTTTTGTTCAAGTGGTTTTAACAAATAGTTTTCAAACGATTTTAACGATTTAGTCTCTGATTTAAATTCTGCTCAAATGTTACGAAATTTATAAAGATAAAAAAAAAATATAATAAGAAAACTAGGATACGGGTAAGGGTCGCTACAAGTTTTGGATTTGAGGACAAATCCTTTTCAACCGGGAGATTATAATGTGCCACTGGATGACCTTAATAGATCTCGGCCAAGTCCATGGCCGAACTTTCTTTCTAATGTGTTTGTTAATTATATAGGTGATTATGTTGGAGACCAATTGAAGATAAAACCAAACATTAAGTTGCAAGTGGATTAAGGAAGACTTTGGATTTGAAGTTAAATCCTTTCCAACCTCGGGATGGTGATATGCCACCGATCCATCACTCAAGAATTAGTCCATGAAAATTTTCTAACCAATTTTCAAGTGTTTATTTTGTAGTTCCTTCAATTCACCATCCACTTACAATGTGACATTATTCAAGGTGAGACATAAATGGAAAATCAAGCACACGTCTAAAGATTATTAGACCTTCCAACAAAACTATCGTTAACAGACCGCCAAAGAGTATTTGGAATTTTCAACAACTTTGCCAACATTATTTTAGCAAGTATGCTTTATGTAACGACCCCGTTTCCCAGCAAGATATTGTCCGCTCTGGGGATTGGGCCGTAACCCAATATCCTCCCCTCACGGCTTTGTTTGGCGAGAACTTCCCGGAAGGTCACCCAACCTGGAATTTCTCTCGCCGAAGCACTCTTAACTTCGGAGTTCTTATGGGATCCGTTGTCAATTGTGCTCTAAAACGCGTCTTGCTATGTTGGGAGGATCTCTTTACATATGTTTCATTTCCACATACTTCCCCAAGCGCTGTGGGATTGTGACGACTCCCTTTTTACGACCCGTCACCTTCCGGTTCGCCCGCGCGGACGTATCGCCATCCGGGTTCCGGTTCGTGCAGCCATCGTACCATACTTACAGATCCGGGTCATCACAATCACCCCCCCTCGGGGGCCCAACGTCCTCGTTGGCCACAATTCCGGTTGGGTACAGGCTCTGATACCATTTTCAATTCGGCCAAGGGCAAAACTAGAAGACAGAGGCAAAAGAAACAGAGACTGATCGCTGGCCTCAACAGCGATCAGTCGCTGAGGCCATGAGCCTCAGCAGAGATCGATCGCTGAGGCCATGCGCCTCAGCAGAGATCGATCGCTGAGGCCATGCGCCTCAGCAGCGCCCAGTCGCCACTTCACTCCCCTTCTCTGTTTTCTTTTTCTATACAAGTGCTCTCTGGAATTTCCAGAGAGCAAACACATAAAACTTCAAACCTTAACCTCTCTGGAATCCGATTCGAGAGAGCAACCATTTCTCAATTTTCTACCCAATTCCTCATTCTTCCACCATTTTTCATCAATTACCATAATCACTTGTAAACTAAACTTAATCGACTTACAGCGGACTTTGCGAAATCCAACCGCGTGGATAGTTCTAAAAACCGAGCATATCCGTAACAACCTAAAAACATTTCAAAACATTTTCATAACGTTTAACTAACAGATTAAACCAAACAATTCAATATACCGTTTATAAAATAGATTTCCAAAACATTCAGTAAACAGTTTAAACCAAAAAGTTTTACATACAATTACTAAAACCTTTTTAACTCCTATCCAGATCCAAACAACCTAAAATACTCTATACGATTATCAGTTCAAAACATCTCAAAATAACCCCAAACCCTCAAAACACGTATATACTTACCCCACGGGTCGGTAAATCATCGACTGCGCAACACACCACCGCAACCCATCTTCCGTCAACTGCCTCATGCCTCAGGAGGAGGAATGTCCTCACCTGTTTCCTTGTAAACACCTACACCATACAGACATCTATGAGATAATTAAATCTCAGTAAGCTCTAGTAAATGCAGATGCATGCGTGCGTATGCCATTCAGAAAACATGCTCAGATTTAGATACAGATACAGATTCATTTATTTCTTTGCTTTGCTTTGCTTTGCTTTGCTATAAACTGTATACCGATTGCTTTACTTTGCTTTGCTATAAACTATATATCGATTTCTTTATTTTACTTTGCTATAAACTGTATACCGATGGGCCATTTAAACTATATACCGAAGGGTCATTTAAACTGTATATCGATTGCTTTACTTTGCTTTGCTATAAACTATATACCGATTTCTTTACTTTACTTTGCTATAAACTGTATACCGATGGGCCATTTAAACTATATACCGAAGGGTCATTTAAACTGTATATCGATTGCTTTACTTTGCTTTGCTATAAACTATATACCGATTTCTTTACTTTACTTTGCTATAAACTGTATACCAATGGGCCATTTAAACTGTATACCGAAGGGTCATTCTTTCTTTGCATTTACTTTAAAACGTCGTGCGGAAATTCGTTTTCATGACATTTAAAACACGTGATGCATGAACAGATATGAACATAAAATAAACAAGCAACATATGTACCATCAATACCGAAATAGAATAACCTATAACAATTGTAAACCTATCTACCCGACCCAAAGCAATTTAAAACAATCAATCCTCTAAAATCCTCGACGCGACATCGAAGTACGGTGTAGGCCAATCAACCAGAGAAGGTCACGAGAACTTACCTCGCGTCCGTTGCAGCTCAAACTCCGTCCATGAGCGTTGTTCGTCTGAGGCAAATTTACAATATTATCAATATGACGCATCTGAACTCCCAATTGTCCAATTTAATAAAATTCTTAACTAAGGAACTTTCCTAAAGTTCTAACTTAATTAATCTAGACGTTTAAACGACCAATTCACGCTCGATGGTTCAAAATCACAATTCACGAACCTTTCTCGAAAATCCCTAATTTCTCGAATTTAACATTTTTCCACAATTCAATTTAACTTCGTCCAATAACGTCAAATACGTTCAATATATACTCAATCACGGCTAACCTATTAATTACGAGCCCTAATTTGCGTTTTTAACGAAAAATACCAAAACCCTAATTTGAAACCCTAACTCTAAATCGAACTGAGAACTCGAAATAAACGTTCAGAGATTGTAGGTACATACCGAGGGTAGCGAGAGGAGAAGAAATGACGAGGAACGGAAGAGAAACGGAGGAGATCGGAGGTCGGAGAGGTTGAATCGCCGCGGCTGGAGGATGAAGAAATCGCCTCTGGAAATCACGGAGGAAGAGAAATGAAGAAGAAAGAGGGTTTGTGTAATTTTTATAAAATTTGGTTTGCCAAATTACCATTTTGCCCTTACATTGTTTTTATATTCGTTTCGTCCTTCGGTTCGTTAATCGTCCGACTATTCAGGTTCACCAAATTTCCATATTTTACCAATAAGTCCAACTTATTATTAGAGATTTATTAAGACTGTCCGTTCGCAATTCGGACCTCGTTTACTATTCTTATTAAAACGTCCTTTACATTACGATAAACGTATTTACTCGGAATATAGCGTTTAATCTCCGAAAATTCCCAGAATTTCCTTAAAATTCTTATTAATCGTTAGGATCATAATGACGCTTTCCAACGAGGACGTTGGGCCCCCGAGGGGGGGTGATTGTGATGACCCGGATGTCTAAGTATGGTACGATGGCTGCACGAACCGGAACCCGGATGGCGGTACGTCCGCGCGGGCGAACCGGAAGGTGACGGGTCGTAAAAAGGGGGTCGTCACAATCCCACATCGCTTGGGGAAGTATGTGGAAATGAAACATATGTAAAGAGACCCTCCCAACATAGCAAGGCGCGTTTTGGAGCACGATTGGCAACGGATCTCATAAGAACTCCGAAGTTAAAAGTGCTTCGGCGAGAGCAATCCCAGGTTGGGTGACCTTCCGGGAAGTTCTCGCCAAACAAAGCCGTGAGGGGAGGATATTGGGCTACGACCCAATCCCCAGAGCGGACAATATCTTGCTGGGAAAAGGGGTCGTTACACTTTATGAAGAATATAGCTGACATCTTAAGGTTTCCAGAATAGGCTAGATCACATAATGTGGACACCGTTTGCTTGGTCAACAAGACCAATTACAAAGAGGCTTGTTCCCACAACATTTATGGAAGAAGGAATTTGTCTTCCTTAAACCAATGATGTTACATTTCTTAGTTTTATTGTTTTTCTTAAAAATACTTTTAAATTACGTTAAAATAAGACTTGCATGTCTACATGCAAAAGGAAGGACAAATTGGACAGTACGTGGCTGCATGCACATGGGAGGGTAAAATGGTCAAAACACAAGATAAGTTTGGCAACCACCTTGTGCGCACGCGGCTAGAGTTTATGGCTGATTTGCTTCTTTCATCTTTTCTTAACTATTAGTTTTAACCTAGTTTTGTTTATTTAAACCATGAAGGACCATTGTTTTAGATGGTTGATTTTGATATGAAAAATTAGAAGTTTTATTCTTCCAAAAATCTTAATCATTTTATAGGTTTCCGCAACCACTATCGATTTGTTAAAATTATCTTCATCTTGTGAGTGCAGTGAAGGTTCTTATTAGTGCATACATTTCTACCCTCTTAGTTGAAGGTAGAGCATCCCCATAAGAGTATACGAACTCTCAAAATTTCCATGTTGGAGCGCATTTTCAAAAGAGAAGACAAGACCCGAAAGGTACCCCCAACTTAGCTCCTTCTCGAACCAACATTGGTGTCTGATTTTTATTTTATTCATCTCAACGATTCAACCTCTGAAATTTTCAGGGATTGTCATCCACGCATCAAGTAAGAACTTTCTAAATTTTCACGATATTTAGATATTTAGATATTTATAGATCAAGTTACGATTTTTGAAAGTATATTGAAGATCGGGATTTCTCAGATAGATTGTGCAAATCTGATTGTTTATTGAATATCTTTTGATCCGCTGCGAATTTTGCTACGAAATTTTAAGGGTATTTCATAAGCGTACAAAGTAAACTGCTGTTAATATTTCAGTACCAACTAAATTTCAGACCTGTCAAGCCCGCCTGCCTTCCCTCACCCCCTGAGACTCAATCCGTGTACCAATAATTCTAAAATGACAGGTTGGTTCAGGGCCCGCTTAATAGCCCGACGATCAAGACTTGAAGAACCCAATGAATTTACACCCACATTTACCCACCCCACCATTTATTGAAAAATAAAGGTGTCGTACACCTTCATATTTTCTATGTGGGACAATTGACAATCTTCCTAGTGTCAAGCCCCACACCTCTCTCCCTTTTTGTAAAAATGGGTAGTTTTATAATTATTAAATTCCACATTAATTTTTCACGATTTTAATGGTAAATGAGTTATGGGTAAAATCAATCATTTGAGAAATTATCGTGTGTTCAATTTGAAGAAAACTAATGTTGGGTAATTTGAAAATTTACCTTGAGTAAAAAATTTGAATAACGTTCGAAGTTGTCGAATAAGAATATAAATGATTTTTATTTAATTTAAAGAGTATTTATTTAAATTAAATAAATGGAGAAAAATTAAATGAAAAGGGAAGTGCTTTTTATAAGGGGAAACCCTTATTTATTCATCCTCACGCTTTGCCGCCAAAGAAAGAAAGGGAGAGAAGGGTGGTGATTTCCATTTATGCAACTCGTCGATTTCTGAGGTGAAAATCGTGTTCCCTATATTTCAAGCATCGTCTTTCGTAAAGAAATTTTGAACGTTGATAAGTATTTAATCTCTTATTTTTGAGTTCAAAGTTAAGGGTTTTTGGTTGGTTTCGGATTCTTGCTTGGAAACTCGAATCTGCAGTGGATCTCTTGTTTATTTAATTCTATTTGAAGTGTAGATAGGTTGTTTGGTCGAATTGTGATGAGAAACGGCGAAAGGAGGCAACTTTTACGACCCACCGTTGCTAGAAATCACCAAGTGTCAACCGCTGTAGATGGCCGGTCGATTCTTCGAACCCTTGTCGCTAAAAATAGAGAGTTCAAGGAGTCAATTTCTTTGAGGAGTCTGTTGACACTTGAAGTGTCAACTTCAGGAGAAAGTATTAATTGTTAACGTATTTTTGGCTGAAACTCGAGAGGTGTCAAGTATCGTCACCTTTTGATGAAGTGTCGACTACAGGCAACTTGATAGGTATGAAGTGTCGACCGCGAGGTGAAAGTTTCGACCACAAGTCAAACTCGAGAATTCCAAGTGTCGACTGGTGGGTCGACCCTTACCTATAATTGTTGATCAATATTCCTCTAAAGTGCTGACCACACAATTTTTAATTACATAATTTTTTTACGAATGTTTATAGTGTGCATTTTGGATTCCTAGTCTCAATATAAGACCCATTCTTGTGTCTCGCTTAGTGGTTGAGAGAGATTTCTTTACTTTGGTTTGCTAGTACATATGTTTTTACGTATATGTATATATGATTTGACACATTTAACATTGATGCATGATTTTATATAGTTATAATATATATCTTGTGATGATGAATTCTCATGATACTTTGGATAACTTTAGTGTCAAAATATCAGGAGGATATCTCATTATATCTTTTTTTGCGCGAAGGTTTTCTTGTTTGCAAGTTTTGAAAATAGGTAATAGGGCAATGATGACGTGCTTCTTGGGTTTCGAATCCCTAAATCTGATCAAGGTATGTTTGAGTTTTACAATTTGTGTGGGTGATGTCGCTGCTTGATTTTTGGATCGCTGGTCACCCTTGTGACGTGGTTGGACCTACGGGTCGCTGTCACCTTTAGTATTCTTTCAGACTCACGAGGTGCTGCAGAGTTTTCGGATCGCCACATTTTTGTGTTAGTGTGCCAGATGGGTAAGTCGGACTGTCCTTTTTTACTGAGGTGACTTTATTATAAAACATACAATGATGGCGTATTTTTGTATAGTCGTCTATGTATACGATAATGTTTGATTTATTGTCTCATCGATGACTTGTGGAGTCTGTTTTTATAAAATGATGGAAAATTAGATTTCATATAACGATGTTTGAAAACTATTTCTTATTTGATCATGTTTTGAAAAGAAAGATAAAAGAGGTTTTACATGTATTTTACATTTATAATAATATGTCTACTGAGTTAATCACTCATACCACTGATCCCCTCCATTTTCAAGAAAGAACAAGAACAGTGAGTAGTTTAAGTTCAGAAGTACTTTCTTTTATTTTTTGGTGAAAACTTACCATACTTTGACTCTGTATAAGATTAGCTGTTTGAATTTGGATGATTAGATCATATCGAATTGTTATTTAATTATCACACTATTATATCTGTAATCACTATGTAGATATTTGGGCTTTGATTTATATTCAAGTTTTCTGCTGCAAACTAAACCTTAGACTAAGCGATTGGGTTTTTTTCGAGAATCAGGTCGTTCGACCCAACATTCTATTAAGTCCGTCTCCAGGTCGTGACACACACACAAACACACCCACCCACACACACACTCTCTGTCTCTCTCTCCATCAATACTCTTATTTTATATAAATATAGCATGACAAAGTGAGTTTTATAAGCTAAAATCCATGACAATGTGAGTTTAATAGGCTAAAATAAAAAGATACATGTAGTATTATTATTTGTTCATATAATTTTGTTTTTTTAATAATTTTACATATACACTTTAATTTTATTTTAGGGAAATTACCAAAAACAACCACAAACTACGCACGTTTTCCAAAAACAACCACAAACAAAAAATTTTCCCGATTCAAACCATCAACTATTCGAAAACTGCCAATTATGACCACTCCGGACTGACGGACGTCGTTTGCGTCCGTCCGGGCATTTTTTGGACCCGACCCGGACGGACGATAAATTATTCCGTCCGTCCCCAATTGTTGGTTCAATCAACATCTGCCACGTGTCGCCACGTTGCCCGTTCGGACGCATTAATTACCCGTCCGTCCGGGTTAACTTAAAAAATACCCCGGACGGACGGGATAAGTTCCCATCCGTCCGGGCGATCGATTATAATCCAGCGAAGCCGGGTTTTTGGATTTTTCACTGGAGAAAAAAATCTCGAGGCGACGAAATTACTTTTCACTCGAAGCTTTGAAATTTTTCGTAGATTAGCGAAAAAAAAGCGTCTGTGGTAATTTCTTTATCAATTCTGATTTATTTACTTCAAGTTTTAATCTAAATAACGAAAAAAACCGAGCCCTAATTTCAAAGGGGAAAATTGTGAAACGAGGACGGACGGGCAAATGTAGAGTCCGTCCGGGTTTGACCCACGGACGGACGCGTAAAAAGGCGTCCGTCTGGGGGACGACATTTAATTAAACCCGGACGGAAGGGTATAAAGGCGTCCTTCCGGGGGACTTCATTTAATGAAACCCGGACGGACGCGTAATAGTGCGTCCGTCCGGCCGAGACCAAATATTCTAAAATTTGATTTTTTTTTTTTGTCTTTTCAATTTTTCTGTTCGTTTAATGGGTGTATGTGAAATTATATTAATGTCAAAACTATTTTGTATTCAATTTATAGGATATTGTGTCAATTGAATAACATTTTGATTTTTTTTAGATAATTGTCGCAAATGGCTGAGAGATTGGATGATGTAACTGAGTCTGCGAACATAGACTGGTATATGGAGGAGGACGCTCCCATGTACGGTGATATTCAAGCATTTGACCACTTAGAGGGTGATGGAGAAATACAAGTGTGTTCAATTTCAAAAACCTTAGACGATGAGCTACGAACACCATTCAATTCTGAGGATGACGAGGTGCAAAGCAGACAAACAAGGGCTGCAGATTCTGGTGATTTTGCTTTGAGTAGAAAATATGTATCTTTGCAGGCCATTAGAAATGAAATACGAGACTATTCTTTGAAAAAAGGATATGATATCAAGATCGTTAAAAGTGGGAGGAACAGATTGATGGCAAAATGTAAAGGAGTAGATTGTCAATGGCATCTGCATGCGTCGACCATGCAAAATGAGGCCACCTTCTAAATAAAGTCATACTGTGATGATCACAATTGCGTAAGGGTATTTGATAATAGGCACGCTACAGCAAAGTGGTTGGCAACAACTTATTCAGATAGGTTCAAAAGTCAACCTGACTGGCTCATTAATGATATTATCGAGACAGTGAGGCGGGAACACAAAGTTAACATTAAGCCAAGCCTTGCGAGAAGAGGAAGAACCCAAGCAAAAGAAGCTAATTTCGGGAGGAACGAAGAACAACTGAAGATACTTCGTTCCTATGAAGCTGAAATATTAAGATCAAATCCAGGTAGCACACTGGTAATAGATGGTGACCTGGTCGTTCAGGATAGAAATGAGAAGATGATGTTTAAAAGAATGTACATGTGTATGGCTGCATGCAAAGCAGCTTTGTTGGATATGGGCAGACCTCTTATTTGTTTAGATGGATGTCATCTGAAGGGAGCCTGCCCCGGCCAATTACTCACGGCCGTGAGTATTGATGGCAACAATGGTATATATCCCATAGCTGTTGCCAACGTGGAATCAGAATCTCAAGTCTCGTGGACGTGGTTTTTGGAGATATTGCGAAACGACTTAGGCATTCACGAAGGCCGAGGATGGACATTTGTGTCGGATCGACAGAAGGTATATATTGTTATTACTCTTATTATTTGGATCGGCAGAAGTTATTGTTTTAATCTGAGCCTGTTTTTCTTTAAAATTGCAGGGATTGTTGAATGCAGTGGACGAGATATTTAATTTAGCCGAACACCGTTTCTGCCAGAGGCATATGTATTCAAACTACAAAGGAAAATTTTCAGGCCTAGCGTATAAAGATGTGATGTGGAATGCAGCAAGGGCAACCACAAGGGAATATTTTGAGCTAGCAATGAGGAAAGTATATGAGCTCAATAAGGATGCCCATGCATGGCTTCGACGAACACCACCTAGATTTTGGGCCAGTCATGCATTTTCGACAATTCCCAAGTGTGACTTGGGCTTGAATAATTTATGTGAGTCTTTCAATGCAGTTCTTTTGCCTGCCCGGAACATGCCGATTTTGACGATGTTTGAGATGATTCGAAAGACCCTGATGACACGCATTGTCAAAAAACACGAGGAGATGCTCAAGGTAGAAGATGTTCTGTGTCCTAAGATTAGGAAGAAGCTAGAGAGGCTGAAAGGGACAGCTTACGATTGGAGGGCTGAGTTAGCGGGAAATGCACTGTTTCAGGTTTGTTCAACTTGTTCATACTGATATGTTCATCTTAGTTTGTTCTACTTGTTCATACTGAGTTTGTTTATGCACTGTTTCAGGTTAGCAACGGAGACGAACAATATATCGTTGACCTCAATGAAGGCCAGTGCGCATGTCGAGGGTGGGAGATTTCTGGCATCCCTTGTGTTCACGCCGTTGCATGCATCAATTTGATGAGAAAGCCGATGGAAGATTATGTTCATATATATTATCATCGGGACACATATCTGGAGATGTATTCGCACTTCATTCGTCCCATTAATGGGCAAAAAATGTGGCCAGAACCAGAGAATAGGACCCCAATCATTCCGGGTCAGAGAAGGCCTCAACCTGGTAGGCCAAAGAAGAAACGAATTCGCGATGTCGATGAGCCTTCTACCACTTCTCGTGGTCCGCGTGGTCTGACTTCTAAGAAGAAGTCTACGATGACGTGTCGTAAATGTGGACGTCAGGGGCATAACAGTCGCACATGTTCTGAGAGGGGATCCACTTCACGTGCTTCTGCTTCGCGTGACACATTTATGGGTTTCCAAATCGTTGGCGGGACGCAGGTACATTTTTATTATTATTCTCGTAAACAAAATTTCGCTATTATGTTCTAATATAACTATCAATACGTGCAGGAATCTACTACAGGCAATCAGGAAAGCGGCCATGAGAGAGAATGATGGATATCTTTGTCCGAAACTTCCACGAGAAAATGATTCGCTCGGACAACTATCTTTTTGCCAACGGTACCATATCCCGGTCTTCTTGGAAGGCTCAGAGCCTTTTGAAGAAACACGCACATGTTCTGAGAGGGGATACACACTTCGCGTGCTTCTGCTTCGCGTGACACATTTATGGGTTTCTGAACCGTTGGCGGGACGCAGGTACATTTTTACTATTATTCTCGTAAACAAAAGTTCGCTATTATGTTCTAATATAACTCTCAATACGTGCAGGAATCTGAGAGAGACTGATGGATATCTTTGTCCGAAACTTCCACGAGAAAATGATTCGCTCGGACAACTATCTTTTTGCCCACGGTACCATATCCCGGTCTTCTTGGAAGGCTCAGAGCCTTTTGAAGAAACACGCACATGTTCTGAGAGGAGATACACACTTCGCGTGCTTCTGCTCATAGCTTTTGGAGAAACACGCACATGAGAGAGAATGATGGAAGACGATGACATACAGATGGTGGAGAGCGGATCATCTTCATTTTATGCATATTTGATGTATCTTATAGTTTGTACAGCAAATTGTATTTTATAATGAGAAATTATACCGTTCCTACGTTGAAGTTATCAAACCAGTATGAGTAACAAAATTTAAAACCATTTCTATGAAGCATCTAACAGAAAAGAAACTTCCACAGATTGAGAAGGTCGTTTCACGTCACTCCCACCATTACTGCCTGAAGTTTTTTCAACGCTGCTTCCAATTACGACAGAAGAAAGAGAAATGCAGAGTGAAATAAGAGGGAAAATCGCAGAATTTGTAATGTCCCTTTGATAATTAAAGTGGGAAAAAAATTAGAAATTTTGGCAGAGTTTCCTTTGTTTTTAGTCTCCCCCAAAGCTAGTATCATCCTGCATATTTGAATATCCAAACAGTTCCAGTATTTTGCCTCAAACATCAATTGCATCCAACAAAAATAAATATAACTAATGAACATCAAATTAATGAATATCCAACTACAAGTACTACAAATTTTCATCATCCAAATACAGTACATCATCAAAGTTTACAAAAAAAAACTCTCGGTCTCTGTGCATCGCCCTCGGTCGTCCCCTCTCTGCACGTAATAAAAGAAAGTTAGATTATAATGAGTTGAAATGTAATTAATAATGAGAAAAATATGTTCAAATATACCTAAGCTTGGGCAGCGTCGTCATCTCCAGTCCCCGGCAGCACACCCTCGTCGTCACCATCCCCCGGCAGCACCCCCTCGTCATTTCCATCCCTCGGCAGCACAACCTCGTCATCTCCATCACCGGTCAGGAGTACCTCATCATCGTCACCATCGTCACCATCGGCACTAACAGCACCAGCTCTCCCAAGATCGTCGGGATCAAAGGAATGGGCATCTATCCAATCCTGGCAGATCCGTCTAGTCTCCTTGTGGTACTCCATCATATCTCTGAGGTACTGCATCATGTTTGCTTGACTAGATTGAACAGTCTGCACCTCCGTTCGAACGGACGCCACCTCCATTCGAACATTCTCTATCAGCGCCGTAATAGAAGCCATATCTGTGGGAGGCACGATCTGAGGGGGGAGTTGCCCTCGACGAGGGTGTTGCAGCACAGGAGGGGGCCGAACATCATTCCCCTCCGTCCACTGTCCGTCGACCTCACGCAGCCCCATCTTCACCAAATGCAGCCTGCCGAACGCATCCGCGGGCCGCTGTGGTATAGTCTGTGCCACTCGCAGTAACTGAATCTGAAAATGCTCAATAATCTTCTGAATCAAGACAGTGTACGCGAGGTTCTTGGTCCGTGTGCGTGAGATCTCACTAATGTGACTCAGAATCACATAGCCGGGGTCGAAAAAGTTACCGCTATACAATTTCTCCATGACATAGAGACACATGTAGCTAACATGATCTCTATGTTCAACGCGCGGTAGAATGGTGTGTGCTATAAGGTTATGGATGACACGAGCTTTCACATTCAAATCTTTTGCTCCTGGCTTCACGATGTCCACAAGATCAGCGTTCCGATGAATCTGTCTAATGAACGCTGTTCCCTCCGCTGTGGCAAGCATGGGCAATTTTTTCTGGGAATGGTAGTACTTTTCTGCCCCTTTTGCGTGAAAGCCAAGCACCTCATTCACAACCTGTGGCGTCACTTCATACTCCTCACCCAGTATGTAGGTCTTTATAACTCCCGACCTCCCTGAAAATCTCATGTTAGCATAGAATAGGCGAACTATTTTTTCACAGCTGACTCCCGAATGGTGTAGAGTCCTTGAAGTCCGATCCTGTCAAACATTTCTTTTATCTCCAAGGACTCCCATCCTGAAAATTTTTAATAACAAATACATGAGACTAGTTCAACTAAATATTGTCGAAACAATTTGTAAGAATAATTGACTCAACCTGTAAAGTCCACCATCTTCGTCAATGACACCTTTCGGTGTACTATATCCAGCCGATATTGCTCTCGACAATGTTCACTGCGAAATTCCTTCGATTGTGAGGTCGATGAAGCTGGCTGTGAGGAGCTGGGAGCCGAGGAGCTGGGCGGTGGCTGTGAGGCCCTTGGAGGTGCCTGTGGAGCACGTGGATGTGGCTCTGAGACCCGTGAAACTGACTGTGGGGCCGGTGGACGTGGCTGTAAGGCCCGTGGAGTTGGAGGTGGCTGTGAGGGCAGTGGAGATGGCTGTGACATCGTTGGCCGCTTTGAAGGTCCACCTTGTGACGTCGAATCCTTCTTTCGTTTATAAGCAAGTTTATCTGCCATTTTCGTAAAGTCTGCAAATTGGAAAGTCTCCAATATTAGCAACAATAACTCAAACCGTGGCGAAAATCAGAGCCCGGTCAAACTCGGCCTTCACAGCCATAACCCGGACGGATGCAATCATTTTCCGTCCGTCCGGGGTATTGCTATGATCCCCCGGACGGACGGATTAAAATCGCGTCCGTCCGGGTTATTGAAAAAAAGGCGATTTTGACCTAGGGCTCGGATTTTTGCGTTCTAAACGTAAAAATTTAAACTAATCCACTACAAAAGGAGTAAGATATTACCTGATGCGTTTTTCGCTTGAGAATCGCACAAGAAATTTGGAGAGCGTCGAGAGAAAACGAATTCCGGCCACTGTTGAGTTCCCGGCGATTTTCCCTTTCTAAAACGATTATAATCGATCACCTGGACGGACGGGAACTTATCCCGTCCGTCCGGGGTATTTTTTAAGTTAACCCGGACGGACGGGTAATTAACGCGTCCGAACGGGCAACGTGGCGACACGTGGCAGATGTTGATTGAACCAACAATTGGGGACGGACGGAATAATTTATCGTCCGTCCGGGTCGGGTCCAAAAAACGCCCGGACGGACGCAAACGACGTCCGTCCGTCCGGAGTGGTCATAATTGGCAGTTTTCGAATAGTTGATGGTTTGAATCGGGAAAATTTTTTGTTTGTGGTTGTTTTTGGAAAACGTGCGTAGTTTGTGGTTGTTTTTGGTAATTTCCCTTTATTTTATATCTTAAGAGATATTAAATAGGTGGGTTGACTAGGCTCGTTAGACTCGCCTAGTTAAGGTTCGTTTAGTCGGTTCGGTTTTGTTCTTTTAACTTGTGGCTCGTGAGTCGACTCAAGTTGAACTTATTTTTTGGGCGAGCTTGTTAGGCTCAACTTATTGCGCTCCTTAGGCTCATTAGACTTGACTTATTTAACTCACTAGGTTCATTGCGCTAGACATTTTCCAGCTTGACTTGACTTGGCTCGGCTCATTCGTTTGTCACTGACTAGAACTGAAACAAATACATGTGATTCTCCATTGGACCTAATTTTTTATTTTAGACAAAAGGGGTTGACTATTGATAAAGAGAATAAGATTTGAAGACGAAGTTCAATAATTTTGATCATGAATATTCTAAGGGTGAAATGGTAACAATCATTGAACATAAAACGATAATAGGTTTTATTTATCATCTATTTGATTGCAAATTTTGAAATCTAAAGTTTTTCTTCCGTTTGGAATATAATCTCAATATTCTAACAAAGAAATGTTAGATTAGTATTGCAAGAATGCTAATGTACGATGAGAATTGAAGAACCTTTTAGTGGTAAGCCAGTTTTAGTCTATTTTTGAAGTTTTGTGCAAAATTTTGACTTTCAACCTAAAGACATGATTTGAATTGCAACGTTGAAATTGATAAATGAAAGTTAAAAATTTATGTACAAATATGTTAAAGGATTAGTCTGCATTTAATCTAAAATCAAAATTGACTAATGGTCAGAGAAAAATCTTGTTTTCTAGAAAAACCATATCTGAAACACGCCCAGCGCCAAGGAATTAAAGAACATGATATCGCAGAGCTTGTGCCCAAGAATTCAACACATATTATAATGGAACATCGACATGAACACTTGTCTTGGCACCATAATGCTTGGCACCAAGGCATTTGGGTGTTGCGACGCTAGACTCTTTTTAAGCCATTTTTGGGGGATTTTTCCTGCTTGTTCCCAAGTTGGTTCCAATCCTGATTATCTGAAAATCATTTTTTTCCTTCCTTACACCTATGACAACAATGTTTGCAGTTCGTAAGTGGGTCTTTTTCCACTGATTTTTTTTTTTATGTATTTGATACAATAATGACGCTACTTTTTATTATTTACTTCAATATGGTGTTGTAAAACTCAGCGTAAAATTATTCTTTTTTAAACTTTTTTATAAAATACCTTTGGAAAACAATTTGCATAGCGAAAGACTTTTCTTTTCTTTTTAAAACGTTATAAAATTTTATCCTTTAAAAACCTTAGTGTACCAGAGGACTTTTCATAAATTAGTCAACATCCATTCAAAAGAATAAATATAGGGATCATAACCAAACTACATAAACTTAAATAAAATATTCTTTCTTTCAAAATACATCTTGTGAGCCATATTCCACATGTCTAAATTCCTAGCAACGCCAAACGCTCATTATGGACTTACTTCTTCCACCACATCGTGATTAAGCTCTATACATGAGTCTCGTTATCATCTTCTTTACCTACATTATAAGATTCATCTATGAGCCTAATTCTTAGTAAATAATGGTAAATAACATAACATGTTATGCATTTTTATAAAAATGTTTTTTTTTTTTTTTTTTTACTTTTATGTTTCTCACTAGGAGCTATCAAACTCGAAAAAGTTATTTTCATCATTTATCATTAGGAGCCATCCAACTCATCAAATTCGTTTTCATCATTGGGAACCATCAAACTCACTGAAGTCATTTTCTTCATTGGGAATCATCAAATTCACCAATGCCATTTTCATCATTGGGAACCATCAAACTCGCTAAAGCTTTCTTACATATATTCATTTTGTTTTAATTTTTCTTAATGAAAACACATACATGAAAATATTTTTCGATTTTTCTATAAAACATGATGCATGATCAATAAAACAATATAACGTAAACATATTATCGATCAATGTCATGACCTATAACTATATCTTGTTATTTCCTAAATCAATATTATCACATATAACTATCAATTAACACAAGCCTACCATCTTGTGACATAGACCAAATGACCAAACACATGCATGCTATATTTACTTCTGTATCACAACATATCCTTGATCATTGCAAGTATATCTATATTTTTTACTAAATCCATAACATCATGTATATGATCCAACAAAAAATTCCTATCATCTTGTAATGTAGGGCGTTAGGCAAATCGTTTGGGTTCTTAGAAAAATTCACAACAAATTACTTGGTTATCCTTTTGATAAGATCAACCTAAAAGTAACCAAATTCCATGTTAGCATTCATTATACCCATATAACTTAAACATACATAACTTTTACTATACTTGTCCAATTCGAGTGATTCTTGAACCCATGGTTCCTTAAAAGAGTTTATATTAGTATATATAATCCATTCAGAGTAAGTCATCTTTCACGTCAATGATAAACACATCAATTAATTCCATCATGCATTGATATCCTGTTTGTCCTTCACTTGCTTCTTCCAACTTTAACAATTCATAAATTTCAAATATTAATCCAATTATCATAATTACAATGTCCAAAGTTCCATTAACATGTCTATTAACTTTCACGAAAATTGTTTAAGTATTAAAAATTGTTAAGATTGGTCGGTGTTACAAAAACCAAACCATGTGCAGATTCGTGTTCACAATTTTTGTCCAACTTAAACAATTTATAACTTGCAATCCTTTTGACCCATTCCCTTGTTTCTAGAGTCAATAGTTCCATTAAGATTTCAAATATAACATACTAAAATATCGTAAATTTAAAACTTTATTTAATGGGTCATCGGTTTCACAAACCAAAGCTGCACAGTTTTTCCAAGATTTTAACCAATCTCATAATAATTGCGTAACATGAATTCTTATGGCAAGTTCTTTACATGCACGAATACCATCATGCATTTCAAAATATTTTAATACTTTCCAAAGCATAAAAGGATGAATCAAATTGTAAATCTTGAAGTTCAATACAACTCTCTTGAAAACCATTTCACAACACCTTTATTTCATAACTTTTGATGCATAGATTATGATGTATTATGAGCTAAACCTCAAGAATTTTCAAATAAGGCTTACCTTACCTTCAAAATGGATGATGGGAAGATGCAAATTTCGTGACTTCTAAGTTTGCAACATGTGAAGAAGAATAGCAAGCAAACAACTCTATTTATTAAGAGGAAAGGAGAAGGAGGTGTTGGCAACTAAACCCATGAGTCACCTTAATGCCTTGGCCATCACGGAATAGGTTTATTAAGTTAATCATCATCATTTAACACCTAATTTAAGTCTAATTCGATGGATTTTTATACTTTCCAGTCAAGACTTTTAAAGTTCCAGTCGACACTTCAAGTATTTTCTCTTCAATTTTACCTAAAATTTCAACATTTTCAAGAGAAATGTCGACCCTTTCTAATCAGGTAGATCACTTGAAGAATATTCTCTTTGATTATCGTAATATTTAAACATTTCCAGTAGAAGGGTCGGCCCCTATTTTTCATAGGTTAACACCTTGAGCTTGCTATCCATAGGTCGACACTTCAAGTTTGTTGATTTGAATTTTCCCTTTTGAAATGATCTCACCTTACCAAGGTTAAAAACCCTCAATTAAACTTACTAACTTCTAGAAATCCATCAACTTCTCCTCATCGAAATTATTAATATCATCATCTTAACACTAAAACATAACCAAACTATAACATTTCTTCAAATGTAACATACCACAATGCGTTGAAATTTTTTGGGTATGACAAATGTATTGTTTTCACTTGGCTCCATTGATGGTTCTTGAAACTTATCTTTGGTTTTTATCCCTTCTACATGCACACTTACTATTTTAAACCATCGAATATAACATTTGAAATTACTATTGAGTTAAGTTAATTCACTATAATTGCCTTCTCATTTTAGGTCATAGTTATGGAGTTTGAAGCAGCCAACGCAAGATTGAGATATAGTAATTTACTTAGTTTATTTCTTCATTTGAGCATTATATTTTAGGGAGATATTGTAGTACTCCGGTTTAGTTTCCTTTATTTTTAGCTTTTTATACTTCATATCATGGTTCTTGTAAGTCTTTTTTTATCTTTGGAGTATTATTGTGAGCAGATAATCCAAATATGATCAAGCTGCGTAAGTCCAAATCCTGATCGAGTGAAAGGTGGAAACGACCCACGCTACATCTTCTCTGTTTCCTGTTATCTTTCTGTTGTAACGTGCGGGATACACGTAAATGGTTTCCTATTTTTATGTTTTTGTTAAGCTATTTATTTAGTATAAAAGCTCTATAAATAGGTAGAATAAAAGTACGACGAATAGAACTCTCTTTTGTGTCTTTCAAGTTCAACTGTGAATCCTTCTGGGTGTACGTTTCCTGGGTTTGAAGTTAACATTTGGTATCAGAGCTTCCAGTGTTGAACGTCCAAGTATTCACGGTTTCACTAAAATGTCGATTATCCACTAGCATACAGCGAAAGAGAACGGCAGGGTGTTGTTTCACTATCCAATGATGAGCCCCCACAATTACGCGGTATGGGCGATAAAAACAAAGGCAATTCTTGATGCTCAAGGAGTTTGGGAGGCGGTGGAGCCAACAGAAGGAGCACGAGTGGATGGAAAAAAGGATAAGGCAGCGCGGGCATACATCTTGCAGTGTGTTCCAGAAGACATCCTTCTCCAGATCGCAAAGAAGAAGACAACAAAGGATACCTGGGATAGCCTCAAGATGAGGTACCTGGGTGGTGATCGAGTCAAGAAGGTGCGTGTACAGACACTAAAGAGAAAATTTGATGCCCTTCGGATGAGGAGACCGAGACGATTGATGAATTCGCCGGAAAACTCAGTGCAATAACCAGCAAGTTTTCCACCCTTGGTGATACACTTGAAGATTCCTCTCTGGTTAAGAAGCTGCTCGACTCTGTTCTTGAGAAATTCTTCCCCGTCGTCGCCGAGATCGAACAGTTCTACGACCTTGAGACCATCCCATTTGAGGAAGCTATAGGGCGATTAAAGGCGTATGAGGAACGAACAATGCGATTACGTGGCAACACCAACGGTACTGAGGGTCAACTTTTATTTATTCATGCCGAGTGGCAAGAGCGACAAAAGGGGAGTAACGGTGACACCTCGTGTAACACCCGAGATACGACTAGGTAATTTTCCTAACTATATTAACGGTCATGAATATTTAATCTTCGCAGTTTAGAATTTTATGACAAGTTTAATTATTTACATGTGGGTTTTAAACTAGGTTGAGTGGTAATATTGTAATATTGGAAGTTGAGATCAGTATATAAAGAAGAAGGAAAAGTTTTAAATTTCACTCAAGCCACTGTAGCCGACACACTCCCTTCCACGATTTCTTCACTCTCCAGAGCTCTCTCTCAGCCGGCGACTTCTTCACCAACGAATGATTTCTCCAGTATTCACTCCGAAAACCCACGTTCGAGGTAAGGTTCAGACAATGTAGTTGTTGAGTAGTTATTTAGAGTCCTGTTTTTAGCTAGAAACCCGAAGTCCCGATTCTGTATTAACAGAGTAATAATAGGAACATTGTTGATCTTAGTTTGATAATAGTATTACCGATTCGAATCTGAACTTTGACAACCGACTGTAAGTAGCTGCTAGGTTGAATCTGAATGTCCGGAGTTTCGGAGCTTAAACCGCGCACACAAGGTGCTTGGCGGAAAGGACTAAGAAATACAGATTTTAGGATGACATTTAGTTAGGATCTTATTAGTTTTGAGTTTTAAGTTATTTAGGATTTTATTCTAACTACGAATATGAAATGTCATAGGCGAGGAAAGCTCAAGTGAAGGTGCTGCTCAGCTAAGGAATCCAAGTAAGTGGATGTATTAGGATTTCTAGCCACTAGGGCCCTACACCATAAGGATACTAGGAAAAATTGTTGAAATGTTTATCTGATGATTATGACTAGTTTGCCATGATATGAAGTAATTGGGTAGGAAGATGTTAAGTTACATGGTGTTTTTACTCGTTCATACTGTATGACATTCCTCTGTGAAAATTCGTGTCCATGCATTATGTGCTCGTTTATGATTAAGTAAAGAACATGAAAAGAAAAACAAATGTAAGCATGATTAAGCGCGGAACGGGGGAAATGACTATGATATGTTCACAAGGCTTAAGTATGGCTCGCGAATTCTCCCACTGGTGGAGGCCGAGTTGATGATAAGTATGGCTCGCGAATTCTCCCACTGGTGGAGGCCGAGTTGATGATAAGTATGGCTCGCAAATTCTTCCACTGGTGGAGGCCGAGATGATGATAAGTATGGCTCGCGAATTCTCCCACTGGTGGAGGCCGAGCCAGTCGTTACTATGATTGCCCGATTGGCAATGATCATGTGACCTGTCTTTCTCCCTCATTTCCTCCCTTAATACATGCTATGTAAATGATGAAAATGAGCATGAATGAAGAAAGATTTAAGAACTTATGTTTCTTTAATTTGTACACTCATGTATGTCTGTCAGCATGCATTCCTTACTAAGCATTAGGCTTATAGTTAAACCTTATGTTGTAGGCGAAGAGACTACAGGTGAAGATACTAATTTCAAAGATGATATTTAAAGCTGGTTGCTGGAGGATGCTCAATGTGACAGTGCGGGACTGGAGAGGCGATTATGACCCCTGGTTATTTCTTCCTTATGTCAGTAAGAATACAAGAACTGGAATTATGTAGGATAGTGTTAGTATTGTCTGAGTTAACTTCTGAGTCTGGAATTAATTTTAAGGGTTATCGAACGGTCTGTTTTGCTTAAGTCTTCTGCTACGTGTATTCTGAACGAGTCCCTGATTTTCTATATGTATGAATGTTAAGTCATTGAAATTTGAAGTCTGTGAAGATTATGTCTATCGGATGATGTCGAGTGTTTTAGTCATCCAGTGATGTCGAGTGTTTTGCTCGCCGGATGATAAGGGTTAAGTCGTTTGTCGTATAGTTACCGGATGATGCGGGTATTTACAATACCGGGCGATGTGAGTGTTATTTTGTCGTTAGTGCTCGGGTGATGTGAGAGTTGAAGTGTGTTTAGTTGCCGGATGATGAAAGTATGGTTTGTCGTCTAGTGACCGGATGATGTAGAGTATCTCTTCGCCGGAAGATGAAAAATGTTATTTTGTCATCTAGTGACCGGTGGAGGAAGTATAATTATTCACCGGATGATGTAGACGATGTTTGTCGTTAGTGGCCGAGTGTGATTTTAATAAGTCATGAGCGATGCACGTGCTCACCGGATGATGTTTCTTATCTAGTGAGATTTTAAAGAGTCACGTGTTTGACTCGTGTTCACCGGTGGATGTCCACTACTGGGCGATGTATAATTGAACATGTGAAACCCACGTGCCCACCGGAAGATATCTTCTATTAGGTGACGATAAGTGAGTCACGTAGAGTACACGTGAAAAATCGGATGGGGCACACCCTGCCAGCCGATGCATGCAAATCCATGCAAACTCGAGTAGAATCATGTTAAGTGATTTGAGGGCATTTCTTCCCTATCCGATTATATTTTGGAACTGACGATCGAGCTTAATCGACTGATCCTGTCGATGAATGAGTTATTAGAAACATGAAGGAGTCAAGTTCAAGTTCTAAGTTTAAAAAAAAAAAGAAGAGAGAAATACTAATAATGAACAGGGTGTAGAAATTAAGAAGTAAATGATCACGATTGTCATGTTTACGTGGCGATCCCATCGGGGTAGTTACACCTCGTTAGAAGGAAAGGGGCGTGGGTCCAACGGCCCTGATCGTGGCAAATGGCGTGGATGAGGGCGCGGTCGTGGTCGTGGTGGGCAGCGCAAAGACAATACAGGAGGTACTAGCAGCACCAGCAGTGGTACTCGTGACAAGAGTCACATAAAGTGTTTCAATTGTGAGAAAATGGGACATTACGCGTCTAATTGCTGCAGCAAGAGTCGTGACGATGAAGCTCATCTCACTCGCGCCACCGATGAAGAGCCATCACTGTTGATGGCCGTGTCCCAGGAGGTGACGCATACTAAGCGTGAGCAGCAGGATGCTATACTACTCAGCGAAGAGAGGTTATTGCCAGAAATGTACCGTGGCAACAAGAAGGGACAAAATGAAGACGTCTGGTACCTTGACAATGGTGCAAGCAATCACATGACTAGGCATCGCGAGAAGTTCCAAGAATTGGATGAAGCTGTCACCGGGAGGGTGAAGTTCGGCGATGGATCAACTATCCAGATCATGGGAAAGGGGATAGTTGTGTTTGATTGCTAGAACGGCGATCAGAAAGTTCTCCAAGAGGTATACTACATTCCCAAACTTTGTAGTAACATTATAAGCCTTGGACAAATGATAGAAGACGGGAATGAGGTACACATGGGAGGAGATACCATGAAGGTGTTTGACAGGAGTGGGAAGCTCTTGATGTTGGTGAAGCGAACACAAAATCGCTTGTACAAGATAAAGTTGAAGACATTCAAGCAGGTTTGTCTCCTAGCAAGCCTAGATGACCCAGCATGGTTATGGCATGCGAGACTCGGCCATGTCAACTTCCATGACTTGAAGCTCTTGGGGGAGAAGAAAATGGCAGTTGGTGTGCCATTGTTACCCCAGTCAAACAAGTTATGTGAGGCGTGTGTGATAGCCAAGCATCCAAGGTTGACGTTCCCGTACCATACAAAATACAGAGCAGAGAAGCCATTGGAACTCCTCCATGCTGATATTTGTGGGCCAATCTCACCATGTACACTCGGTGGTAATAAGTATTTTCTTTTAATTGTTGATGTTTTCACTAGGTGGATGTGGGTGTATGTATTGGCCGCAAAGAATGATGCTTTCATGACATTCAAGAAGTTCAAGTCTCTGACAGAGAACAAGACTGAGTACAAGATCAAAACACTCAGGACGGATCGCGGTGGCGAGTTCCTATCCACTGAGTTCACCCATTTGTGTGAAGACGAAGGGATTGAGAGGCACCTCACAGCTCCTTACACACCGCAACGGAATGGTGTTGTGGAACGCCGTAACCGCACAGTGATGGCCATGACAAGATCTCTACTCAAAAGCATGCATGTGCCTGCAAGATTCTGGGGAGAGGCGGTTAGACATGCAGTCTATCCGCTGAATTGTCTCCCAACTAAGGCACTAGGAGAGCGCACCCCATTTGAAGCTTGGATGGGAAGAAAGCCACACCTCGCACACTTAAGAGTGTTCAGCTGTGTGGCATATGCGAAAAACACAGTTCCTCATCTCAAGAAACTTGACGACAGAAGCTCGCCCATGGTATATTTGGGTGTAGAGGAAGGTTGCAAAGCTCATCGCCTATTTGACCCAAGCCATAGCAAGTTACAAGTAAGTAGAGATGTCATTTTTCAAGAAAATCTCAAATGGTCATGGAATGCAGGTGCTAGTAATGAAGGGCCGTCGTCGAAGTTCATCATGTTGGATGCATTCTATTTTGATGAATCAATTGATGATGCAGACGCTGAAGATGTCACATCACCAGCGGCAGAAATGTTATGTTCACCTATACTTCCGTCAAACGCTTATGAGGCTACACCGCCCCTGGTGACAATTACCCCTGAGTCCCAAGACAGACCTATTCGTTTTAGGTCAATCGATGAGATTTATGCCAATACTGAGGAAGTGGTTGCTATCGATGAAGAAGAGAGTGAGGTGATGATGGTGGTGTCTGAAGAACCAACCTGTTACCAAGAAGCTGTAATTAAAACCTGCTGGTACGAAGCAATGAAGGAGGAGTTGAAATCCATTGAAAAAAACAACACCTGGACCCTAACTGAGCTCCCATCAGGCCACAAACCCATCAGCCTAAAGTGGGTGTTCAAACTAAAGAAAGATTCAGATGGGCAGGTCGTTAAGCACAAAGCAAGATTGGTGGCTAAAGGTTACGTACAAAAGCAAGGCATCGATCGATGTTTGCACCTGTAGCTAGACTTGACACTGTTCGAGTCATTCTTGCACTTGTTGCAAATCAAAGCTAGGAGGTACACCATCTAGATGTGAAGTCAGCATTTCTTAATGGGGAGTTAGAAGAAGAAGTATATGTCACCCAACCAGAATGGTTTGAGGTACAAAACCAGAAGCATAAGGTGTATAGGCTGTCAAAGGCCCTCTATGGATTACGGCAAGCTCCACGAGCTTGGAACATTCGATTGGATAAGAGTCTAAAAGAGCTAGGCTTCAGAAAATGTACTCAAGAACAGGCAGTGTACATAAGAAGTAAAGGAGAAGCAAGAGTGATTGTTGGAGGATGACCTAATTGTAACAGGAAGAAGCGTCAAAGAAGTCAACAAGTTCAAGCAGCAAATGATGACAGAATTTGAAATGAGTGACTTGAGTCTTCTCTCCTATTACTTAGGGTTTAAGGTGGAACAACAGAAGGGTCAAATATTACTTAAACAATCAGCCTATGCTAAGAAAATCTTGTCTCAGTTCAAGATGGTAGATTGCAATGCCACAAAGTATCCGATGGAGCCCAAGACGCGACTACACAAAGACTTGGAAGGGACTCCAGTTGATGCCACAGAGTTTAGACATATCATTGGTTGTCTCAGATACTTGTTGCACACACGACTAGACATCTCATATGCAATAGGAATGACAAGCAGATACATGGACAGGCCTACAATAATGCATCACAAGGTGGTTAAGCAGATTCTCAGATATTTGAGAGGCACAATCCATTTTGGACTTGCTTATGTGAAGGGACCCCAGGTATTTGGTATATTCGGCTATTCGGACAGTGACTTAGCTAGTGATCACGATGGGAGAAAAAGCACAAGTGGAATGGCTTTCTACTTTAATGAAAAATTGGTGTCCTGGAACTCACAGAAGCAGAAGACAGTGGCACTTTCATCTTGTGAGGCTAAGTTCATGGCAGCAATAGATGCGGCTTGCCAAGCTCTGTGGTTAAGGAGTCTTGTTGGTGAGTTAACCGATATAGAGCCAAAGCCGGTAACTTTATTTGTTGATAACAAATCTGCCATAGCCCTTATGAAGAATCCAGTATTTCATGGTCGTAGTAAGCACATAGATACAAGGTTTCATTTTATCAGAGAATGTGTTGAGAAGAGACAGATTGTGGTGGAGTTTGTCAACACTAAAGAACAGCGGGCTGATTCATTGACAAAAGCATTGTCAGGAGTGAAGTTAGCTGTCATTTGTCAGCTACTCGGAGTCCGTGATTTGGAGCCAAGTTAGGATTAGGGGGAGTAATGTGAGCAGATAATCCAGATATGATCAAGTTGCGTAAGTCCAAATCCTGATCGAGTGAAAGGCGGAAACGACCCATGCTACATCTTCTCTCTTTCTTGTTATCTTTCTGTTGTAACGTGCGGGATACACGTAAATGGTTTCCTATTTTTATGTTTTTGTTAAGCTATTTATTTAGTATAAAAGCTCTGTAAATAGGTAGAATAAAAGTGCGACGAATAGAACTCTCTTTTGTGTCTTTCAAGTTAAACTGTGAATCCTTCTGGGTGTACGTTTCTTGGGTTTGAAGTTAACAATTATTGTTATATTGTCTCACTTCATTGTTGAACCTTTACTTTATCCCAACATTTTCAGGCCCTGACTTCCCTAATATTAATTATTAGTTTTAAGTCTTTCACTACGAGTCAATGAATTTTATTGAAGGGCAGGTGATTATTTCCTCTCGAGGTTCAGATCACTCATTTCTATCTTTATCCATTTTTTTTGTCGTAACATAAATTTATGGTATGCGAGTGAGGATGAACGTCTTGAAAGTGATATTAATAAGATATATAGTGTGATAATATATAAAAGATTTATAGATTTCTATGCAGGACATTGTACTAAGATCTCGTATAAATTTCCAGATCTATTTGATAAGTGTGTATTTTACACACTTATTTATACTTTTTACACTTAATTTGATAAATTTATCTCAAGTGTTTGAACGAATTTGATGTATTTTGTGTAAGTGTGCAGAAAATTTAATTAAAACAGGAAAGATCTACAAATTTGGATCGATATCTACATGCCAGCCAGCAAATATAAGAGATCGCCTATCAATCTACAAAGTTGGAAAGATCTTCATATTTGGAAAGATCAATTAATTTAATCTCCGCCGTTTACCTGAAGAAGGAACGAATCAAGCCGTTGATTTAAAGAGAGATAAAGAATTAAATAAAAAAAAAAAGACAAAAGGCAGCAGAGAATGTTTAGAAAGAAATTAAAGCCGTGGATCGACTGAAAGAAAAGAAAACATTAAATAACCTAAAACAGAGCAGCGAGCAGTGAGCAATTTTGGAAAGATTCTGATTCGGCAAAGGAAGCTTTCAACGCAGAGATTCGGATTCGGCTATATTTCCAGAGAGGAGCGGATTCTGGGCATCGAGCGATTGGGCATTCTCTGGCGGCGATCTACAGAGCAGAGATCGATTCTGCAATTTTTCATCGGAGGTGCGGCGACTTTGAGAGAAGTCTGCGATTTTGGGAACGCGGCAGAGAGGAGGCTTCGGCGATTCTGGCGAGCGGCGATTTTGGCGCGCAACAGATTCGGCGATTGAGGGCTTTCTGTCTCCGGCGTTGGGCGATTCTGGCGAGAGGGAAGTCGGCGATTTGGCGAGCAGTGTTGAGCGATTTGGACAGCATTCTCTGAGGCGATCTTCGACGAAGAGAAGAAATTTCTTACAAAATACTTTTTCTTTTATTTTTATTTCTATTAATTGATTATACAATATTATATTATTTTTATTTTTAATTTATTTAGCATGAACTAACTCTTCTACTAGGGCTACGATGTAGCCGGACGATATTTATTTTTATGTTCTTCATTTAATTATATTTGTTGAATATTTCTTTCAACATTGTTGACGCATTTAATTTCTGCTCTTAATGCCTATAAATTTCAGGCCAATCTTTACATGAATTTTGGGGTGTTTTGAGACCGAGAGGTGATAAATACTCGAGCACTGAAATTAATGTCATGAATATACGTAGGCTAGAGATAGTTACGGTATTTGTGTGATCACTGTGATTTCTTGATTTATTTGTATTTGATTAATGTAGGATTTGAGACTGAGAAGTGATAACCCATTAATCAGATAAACTACGCAATGCTCGAGAGAGATTGTGTTAGAATTTAGTGAAATCGATCATCAACATAGGAAGAATATTTATGAATATAATTGCGAAGGACAGAAATAAATATTGTCTTGGTGAAATCGTAGTACCTAGGCTTTTATTAATTTGATTTAATCTCAGTTTATTTGTTTTGCTATTTTAATTTAGTTTATTTTTATTGTTTTAATTATTTAGTTTAATTGCAATTATTAAAAATCATAAAAACGTGTGTTCAATTTAGAATTAAAATTAGTTATTTCGATTATTAATTACAAGTCCTCGTGGGTTCGACACTCTATTTATCATTATATTACTTGTTGCGACTCGTACACTTGCGAAATATTTTGCACAACAAGTTTTTTGGCGCCGTTGCCGGGGACTTAATTATTGATATCGAATTAATTATTTTTAGTTTTATTTTGAATTCTATTTATTTTTTTTGTTTATTTTTGTATTACTCTCAGGTGTATGCGTAAGGAAGGAGACGCCAATCTTCTCCCGCTTAATCTTGAAATCGAACGTACGTGTCGACAAAATCGTAAAGCGAGAAGAAAAGTTATTCAACAAGAGCGCGTCATCATGGGAGATAACGGGGAAAATAATAACAAGGAAAATAATGTCGGGGACAATAATGTCGAGCACCGTACCTTACTTGATTATGTTATACCTACTGTCTCCGGTGTACATTCAGCTATTCGCAGACCGACCATCAATGCTAATTTTGAAATTAAACCGGGCACCCTGCATATGATTCAACAATCTCAATTCAGTGGATTACCTTCAGAAGACCCCAAGGATCATATTGCAAATTTCTTAGAGGTATGCGACACTTTCAAATTTCACAATGTGGGGGATGATGCATTGAGACTACGGCTATTCCCATTTTCATTACGAGATCGTGCGAAGAACTGGCTTAACTCTCTGCCCGCTAATTCTATTACTACTTGGGAAGATTTATGCCAGAAATTCCTTTCCAAGTTCTTTCCATTCGAGAAGACAGCTAGACTTCGCAATGATATAATTAATTTTACTCAGTTCGATGGGGAGACATTATATGAGGCATGGGCTCGTTTTAAGGAGATGTTGAGAAAGTGTCCCAATCATGGTCTACCGATGTGGATGCATATTCAGACTTTTTATATGGGATTATCAGCTTCTACTAAGACTCTGGTTAATGCAGCAGCATGTGGAGCTTTAATGAGAAAAACGGAAGACGCCGCTTATGAATTATTAGAGGAATTAGCACTTAACAATGACCAGTGTCCAGTGGAGCGATCGATTATGAGGCGCACATCGGGTACTCCAGAACTCGAAGCTATGAAAGCTCTGACTCTACAAGTGGCCTCATTAACCAAGCAACTACAAGAATCTCATATGGCAGCAAGTGTTGGGAAATCGATGAAGGTTACTTGTCAGTGGTGTCATGGGCCGCATTTGAGTGAAGAATGTCAAGAGGGAAATCCTATGGCCAAAGAACATGCGGAGCAAGCTAATTATATGGGTAATTTTAATCGTCAAGGCAATCCCAATTCAAATACTTACAATCCTGGATGGCGGAATCACCCAAATTTTTCATGGAGGAATTCTCAGAACGCTATGCAGCCACCTCAAGCATCTTAACCCGGTCCATCTCAACAAGTTGACAAGAAAAATGATCTTGAATCAGTCCTTATGCAGTTTATGACCGAGACTCGGACTACAATGCAAAATCAATCTACCCAAATTCGCAGTCTTGAAAATCAACTTGGTCAATTCGTGAGCATTATTAATAGCAGGCCCCAAGGCTCACTACCAAGTAACACTGAAGTAAATCCGATAGAGCATTGTAATGCAATTACCACTCGATTGGGAACTGTGATTGAACCAGTGCAAAAAGAGAAAAACGTGCCAAAAGTTGATAATGAGGAGTCCACTGCCGATGGAGTTCAAAAGTCATCACCAATTCATGCCAACCCAACTCTGGTACCGTTTCCACAAAGATTGAAAAATGTGAAGCTTGACAAACAATTCTCTCAATTCCTTGAAGTCTTCAAGAAGCTCCACATTAATATTCCGTTTGCCGAAGCTTTGGAACAGATGCCACGTTATACTAAATTTTTGAAAGATATTCTTTCCCACAAGCACAAAATAGAGGAGTGTGGTTTTATAGCTCTTACAGAAGAATGCAGTGCTATTATTCAGAAAAAGCTACCTCAAAAATTAAAAGATCCAGGAAGTTTTACTATACCGTGCGAGATTGGCAGTTCTGTATCTACCAGGGCACTATGCGATTTGGGGGCGAGCATTAATTTGATGCATTTGTCTATATTCCGGAAACTCAAATTAGGTGAAGCAAAGCCGACAGAGGTTACATTATTGATGGCTGATCGTTCTATTAAACACCCGAGGGGAATCATTGAAGATGTGCTCGTAAAGGTCGACAAATTTATATTCCCTGCCGATTTTATTGTGCTTGACATGGAAGAAGATCAAAATGTGCCGATTATATTAGGGCGACCATTCTTAGCTACAGGTGGTGCTGTCATTGATCTTAGAAAGGGGGAGCTCAAATTGAAAGTACAGGATGAAGATGTGACATTCCAGGTGTATAAGTCAATGGAGTACCCAATATCTAGCGCTGACATATTTCGGGTGGAACTCCCTAACACTGTTACAATGAAAGCCTCACGTCAACTAAGCGACTCTCTTGAGCTGAATGAGATGCAATACGTTGAAAATCTGGGAGAATCGACATTACGGGTCATACCACCCATTAAGAAACCACCTGACCACAAAAAGATTCTGGCGAATGATAAGTTGGTAAATGAGGAACAAGGGTTACCATATTGGGGCGGTACAGTTAAAAAAGCAAATTTCATTATATATCTTGACCCAACATGACGCAGCATATCGTCAAGCTGACGACGTTAAAACACGCACTCGGTGGGAGGTAACCCATTAGTTATTTATTTTCCTTTATTTATTTTTCTTTATTTTTATTTCTATTTAATGTTGTTTTTGTTATTTTCATTTTCGTTTTACTTAGTTGTAGTTTCGTTTTCCTTTTTATTTCGTTTTCTGTTTTATTTCGTTTTCGTTTTCATTGTATTTTCATTTGTTTTTATGTTTAGTTTCTTATTTCATTTTATTTTCTCTTTTTACTTTATTTCACTTCTTTATTTTATTTTTCTTTTTTAAATAGGTTTCGATTAAGTCATTTTATTTCCTTGTTATCAATTTATTTATTTCATGTTAAAATAATAATAATAATAATTTCTTCATTTATTCTTATTTTATTTGTATTTTACTTTACTTTATTTTATTTTATTTATTTTTTCTCTTACGTTAGTTTAGTTTCTTATTTTATTTTTATTTATTTCTTTATTTTTTTCTTCTTTTAAATAGGGTCCGATTCAGTTATCTTAAATTCTTTTTATCATTTTATTTTATTTTATTTAATATATATAAAAAAAAGAAAAAAAAAAAACTCTTCTACTCGATTACTCGTTCGACTAACACTCCACGGCCAGCTCAAGACATTATGAGGTACGCGACTTTTACCCTATATTTTTTATACATTGAGGACAATGTCTATTTTAAATTTGGGGGTGATTTTAGCGTATCTTAGCACTTTGATATATTTTGGTATTGCAATCTGAAATCTTGGTTGAGGTGTCGATGATGATTTAAATGATTGATTCATGCTTTAATTCCTTGAGAAATGCTGAGTGAAAGAGTGATTTGTTTTAGTTTGCATTGATTAGACCTTACAGAGTTATCTTCAAAAATCTGAACACGTTTTATTCTTATTTGATTCTATTTGTTGGTAATATTTGTGTAGTCTACTAAGAGTGAAACCCAGATACTGTAAGAGAGTGAACGAGAATAAACATGGTAAGGGAGTGTAACTCCAGTCAAATGTGTGAGAATGAGAATACTGTGAAGACAAATCTTTCTTGGTTTTTCTCATTATCCTCGAATGCAAATTGAATTTTTTCTAAAACAAAAGAATGATTTAGGCCATCTTTGAACCGTTTGAGCTTTCTGAGCCTACCTTGTTGTGTCATTTAATGACACCCATAGTCACCCTTTTGAGCCTATTATTTACAATTCATTTGTCACCCGAACTCAGACCAGCCTTATATATTTTTCCTGCCCTATTAAATTAGCACAGGGATATTGATTTAATTAGGGGAAAGTTGAAAAAAAAAGAGCTGGTGAAATTCAATAGCAGCTCCTTTGTCATTTGTTTCTTTTTGCAACATTAAGTCGTTGTGTTTATGTTTTGTGTCGAAAAAAAAAAAAGAAAAAAAAAAAGAAAAAGCAAGTTTGAACAATTCAGCTTTCAATATTATTTTATTTTATGCAATTATTAGGTTTTGTATTGATATTGTGTTGTAACAATGACAAAGGAGTTAAAGTGGGTGATATTGAGTGAAGTAAGTTTGGGGGTGAGCGATTAGAAGAAAGTTTGAGTGAGTTCAACAAGTGAGTAAGTGAATGGAAGAAATTTTTGATTGGATGAAATAAGGAGGAAGGAGTGGTGCTCTAAATATTCGCTTGAATTCATATAATTTCTACCTTACAACCCGGCCTTTCATTACAAGCTTGTAAAGACCTATTGACTTTTGTTTTGATTTATGGATGTTTGTTATTAGTTGGATAGTGAGCAAAGCTGGTGAACGATTCGAGTGAATGAAGTGATTCCCGAGTGAAATAAGAATACTGTCCTTACCTGTAGCTACATGAGTTGAACCAACAATTAGAAGAGAATGAGAATGAACGCACACACACACGGAGATTTCTAAGTAAGTTATTGTCAATGCGCTAATATGAATTATTTCTCTTGCAAAGTATTTAACTTGGTGGTTTAGTATGAATTTTTCAAGTTGAGATGATTTACCCAAAAGTCTTGATTCAGATTGTTTTACCATTATATTACATTGAGCATTTTATATTTGATCGAGATTATCTCTGTGTTAACTGAGTTATATTTTGTTCGCTTGAGGACAAACTTTCATTCAAGTTTGGGGGTGCACTATTAATATGCCTCCTAAAAGTGACATTCATGCACCTACAACTTAGACAACATAGCTTGCTGAGTCGAAGCCTACAACCTTGAGAGATGTTCTACATAGCTTTCCTAGAGATGGCGGGGTGCACGATCTAGAGGCCCGTCATATGAATTTCTTTAACGAAATTTGGGCATATGAATCCACCAATTTTTTTAGGGTGGACCAGAACCACATGCAGTAAGTAATTGGTTTCATATAATGCTTAAGAATCTAAATTATATGGGCATTCTGGCATATTAGAGAGTTAGCTTCGCCCCATTTATTTTGAGACTATAGCAGAGATATGGTGAAAATCGTTAAGGTTGGACTACTCGGTTGAGGACATGAGATGCTCATTGTTTGAGGGCATTTTTCAAGACAATTACTGCAATGTTGGGCATATGCAGAATATGATCAATGTCTATCACGACTTACCTTTAGAGAAGCTCATAGTCTTGGAGCATCATGCAAAGTTTGTGAAAATGTCTCAATATATTAAGGATATAAATAGTGGGACAAATTCCATTAATGAAGAATCAAAGACCTAATATTCTTTCCTGATTGTCTATTATGTTTAGCTTGACACTAGCTACAAAAGGTTTTGTCACGTGACAAAAAAGAAGTATCTTTTACCGATGATTGATAAACTATTCGATAGGTTGAGTGGACAAAGGTACTTTCTAAAATCAATTCAAGATAAGGTTATCATTAATTGAAGACACATGAAAAGAATATTCCCATGACAACCTTTTAGACACGTCATAAGTATTTTGAGTTTATGATTCTACCATTTGGATTAACCAATGGCTCAACCACTTTTTATAGATATGATGAATCAAGTTTTCAACTGTATGTGGATCATTTTGCTTGTGTTCATCGACTATGTACTGGTATACTCTAGGACTTGTGATGAGCATACGAGAATATGAGGATTGTGTTGTAGACATCAGCTGAAGGATAAAATAGAGAAGTACAGATAGAGCTAAAATTTATAGGCCATCTTATTTCTCAAGATGGTATTTAAGTGGATCTAGCTAAGATCAAGATTGTATTTGGTTGAAAGCCACCAAAATATGTGACCTAGGTTTGAAGTTTCTTGAGACTAGCTTGTTATTTCAATCACTTTGTAGGAAATTTTTCATATATTGCCTTTTCATTGACACAACTGACCGATAATGATGTAAAGTTTTCCTGAAATGGAAAGTGAGTAAGTGTTTTGAGGAGTTAAAGAATATATTGACTTTTGCGCCGATTTTGACAGTGCTAGTAATAAATTACAGTACACGATTTATACTGTCATCTCAAGAGTTTGACTTGAATGTGTATTAATGCAACAGGATATGACCCCACTCATGACCTGGAGTTGGTGACAATTATTTTTTCTTTGAAAATTTGAAAGAAATAACTGTATTACATGAATTTGAAATTTGTCAGATCATTAAAGTTTAAAGTATTTTTTGCACAACGAGATATAAATATCAGATAACGGAGATAAATGGAATGTGTACATGGAAGACTATTACACTAGAATACCACCTAGTTAAACCCAACGTTGTAGCTGTTGTATTTAGTCAATGCCCTCAAAGTTTAGTTTCTTGTTTACTATTAGAGAATTGCAAAAAAAAATTGGTGGGAATTTTAACCTGCAATATTATGATGAGAATGGTCAAACAATTTGCATATATGTAAAGGAAGTCCAATTGCAAGATTATGACGTTAAAGAAGAATTTGATTAGCTGCAGAATGGTGAATATACTTGATGGTTGAAAAATCATTGTTGATGGAACTGTGCTTTTTAATGAAAGAGTTGTGGTGCCTTATGAGGTAGATTTGAGATAGATTGTTTTAGCTGAGAGTCATAAGTTGAGGTTTGTTGTTCATCTTTGTAAGCAGAAAGATGTACCATTAATTGAAATGCCAGTATTGGTGGACTTTCATTAAGTGTGATATGACAAAATACGGCTAGATGATTGACCCATCAGTAGATTAAGACTAAATATCAAGACCGATTTAGTTATTATAGCCTTTACTTACTACAACGTGGAGGTGGCATGAGATTAATGTGGATTTGGTGACCAAGTTGTCAAGGATTGTGTAGAGAAATAATGTGGTTTGGGCGATTGTTCATCGATTGACGAAATCTGCATATTTTATTTTAGTTAGAACGGATTTCTCTCTATCGAAGTTGATTGAGCTTCATTTGGAGAACATCATTCGTCTAAGTGGCATTTCTTCTAGTATTTTTTTTTTCGAATAGAGATTTAAGATTTTTGTTGAAGCTTTAGAGAGATTTGCAGAGAGATTCAGGTACTGAGTTAAATTTGAGCACTACCATCATCCTTAGACATATAGACAGTCTAGGAGGACAATCCAAATTTTTTGGAAGACATGTTGAGATCTAATATCTAAGTTTCTTGTGATAATTGGATGAATCATTTACCATTAGTTGAATTTATTTGTAACAACAGTTACCATACTAGATTGTTGTACTACCATATGAGGCCCTATATGAGAGACAATGGAAATTACCCTTATGTTGGGCTAAGCACTACCATATGAGGCCCTATATGAGAGACAATGGAAATTACCCTTATGTTGGGCTAAGTCAGAGGAGAGAGTGACAATTTGACCATATTTAATTTAGTAGACGAATGTGAAGGTTCATTTAGTTAGGATGGACTAAAGAAAGTCTAGGCATAAGAGTTATACAGACTTTTTGAAGAAAGAGGTTGAGTTTGAAATTGAGGACTTCATTTCTTTAAATGTTAGACCAAGACTGGGAGTTGGTCATTTTGTTGTCTAGGGAAAGTTGGCTGGCAGATATATTAGATTGTTTGAGATTATTTAGCAGGCTAGGTGTTGTGGCCTATAGATTGAATTTTCCTCCAAGCTACACACATAATCTCCTACTTGTAGCTGGGATTGAGGAAGTACACCACAGATTTATTATATCTAATACCCTGGATAGATGTGTCTTTTTAGGAAGGTGTATCTTATAAGGAGGAACCTGAGAGAAAATTAGGTTGTGAATCAGCTACGTATTCAAGACATTGCACTTGTTTGGTGGTAATTTTGAAGTTTTCTTAAATTTTTAAGACAAATTTTCCTAAGTAGGAGAGACCGCAAGAATGAAACTTTGATTACGTTTACTGTAGAATTAGTTAGTGCTCGACTAGTGTTGCAATACTACTCATCTATGATGGGAATTGAAGAATCTTTGATGGGTAAGCCGAATTTATTTGATGCTTGGAGTTTTGAGTAAAATTTTGTATTTTTGACCTAGAGATACGATTTCAATTGCAAAGGTAAAATTGATACTTGGAAATTTGAAATTTATGTGTGAAAACATTGTAGGATTGGTCTTTTTTAGTTTAAAATCAAATTTGATGAAAGATCGAATATGACGCTGTAACACTTGAATGTTCTTCTATAATGCCTAGGAATTCAACACGTGTCATGCTGGGGAATTTGTGAAGCTTGGTGTCGTGATGTTCAAAGTTAGAAGACATAGCATTTAAGGCAATATGGGCACTGCAACGCACTAATTAGAGATTTTTAGAGCCTTTTGTTGGTTATTTTCATAGTGTATCCAATTTAGTTCATATCCCAATTATCAGTTCTTACATGCATTCTGACTGTCATAAAAGGGAAATGCCATGAGTATGACCATAGGTACTGAGTTTCGACGGACTATTTTGACATCTCAAATATCAGATTGTTTGAATGTTAGTGTACAAACTAATTATGAGGTAGAGATTTTGTTTCTCATGTTCAGCCGTACACTACATAGTTGCAAAACTTATAATTTGAGTTATAGCCTAGGCTCAAGATGATATACTCTTATCTTACAGCATGTTGGTTTTATCGAACATCTATGTTTTGTATACATATTACTTTGTGCATGCATTTATTATTATTATTCATATTTAGTGTGCGTACTTACTTTGTTTGACTCCAGAGAGGATTGTTGTTTGTTATGCACCTTCAATCTTGCGAGAAGGTGTTTTTACAGTACTAGGACAAATATTCTTGTGCTCTTAGGTAAAAATCTTTAAATTTGACCAAGGTGGTTGTTTTACGTTGCAATTATCTAAAAATCATTTTCTTCTCCCTGACCACTATGACATTGATGCTTAGAGTTCAAGAGTGATTTTTTTCACTAATAGTCCAATATATGAGTTACTTTTTACTACTTACCACAATATGGTGAACTATTTTCACTTGATCCAACTGATAGTTCTTCAAACCTATTTTTTGGACACATTTTAATACTTATTGCATCCAAACATGCTATTTAAAACACTAAACATAACGCTTATAATCTCTATTATATTTATTCAATACACTTTAAATTGACTCTTCCTTTTAGGGTCGTCCTTAGAGAGATTTGGAGTAGCCAGAGTAAGATTAGCTTATTTGTTTACTTTATTTCTATATTTGAGCATTAATTTTTGTGAGACATTGTGGTACTATTGTTTAGTTTCTTTTCTTTTAGGCTTGGAAACTTCGTATTATGGTGGTTCCACAAACTCATTTTATCTTGGATTTTTATTGTTATTATTATGTGATTGTGGCTGACGCGGCTTCCCTAATATTAATTGTTAGGTTCTATGTCTCTTTTGTAGCACCCGGTTTCAATAAATCAAAATAAGTTATTAAACGGTGGGTATATAATTTTTATGGTTAAAATTTAGTGAAATGTTGATTAGGTTGTAAATGACTAGGCAGGGCAAGATGGTAATTGCGAATTTATATTGTGGATAAGGTATTTAAGGAAAGGTTTAGTGAGGTTTAGCCGCCACTGTTTATTTACTCTTACCTCTCCAGCTCAAGCAGACTACCTCTGGGCGATTTCCCTCCGGTTTTCCCCAACCAATGTGAGTTTGAATCAACTACTTGCCGTTCTAGTGCTAGGGTAGCTGAAGGATTGCAATGTATGTATCTTCGATAAGCTTGCGGGTGTGAGAGATTTGGGTTTTGGGGTTTAGTGATGTATCAGGAATGCTTAATCAGTAGAGCCCCAAACTGCTTCCTTAGACTTCAGTAGTTAGATAAAGTTTAGTGGAGATCTAATCCATAATCTGTCAATGGTTTTAGGTGGAGCAGATTTTTGGAGTAGCATATAGCCGAGCGATTTCCAGGAGCCAGGTAAGTAAAGTAATGTGTGAGCCTTCGGGCCTACATCACAAAACAGTAGGTTTTATGCATGTTTGAGTGTTTCTTTTCTTTATGTCATGCCATTAAGTTTTGAAGAATTACGAAAATGAATTTATGTGCAAGGTTATGACGAGTATGAATTGAATGAAACAGAGTATCTGTTAAGGGAAGTAATCCGCTCCTTAACTGAGTAGAAGGATTTATTACATTGGGAGAACCGATCCCACTCCAAGGGAATAAGGATCTGTATTAGCTGTTAAGGGAAGTAATCCGCCCCTTAACTGAGTAGAGGATTTATTACATTGGGAGAACCGATCCCACTCCCAGGGAACATAGGGATCAGACCAGTTTATGAACGATGCACAACTGAGTTGAGAAAATTAGAAACTGCATGATCAGGGTTATGTTTCAGCATACATTTCATTAATGTTTTACTTGCTTAGCATTAGGCTAATAGATGAGTTTGTGATGTAGTGTTGAGGATACAGCAGGTGATTTCCCTGAGAGCATAACCGAGTAGATGAGGTTGGTGGAGCACGGCTGTGCAACGGTCAGGCATCTGATGGGGCGGTTTGACTGGTGTCATTGACTAATAAAGATTAATTGACAGTATTTCAAATTTATTATACTGAGCTTTCATGACAGTAGAAATTTTAATGTTTTGGAATTCGCTTTTGAGTTTCTTTTCTGATAACGATATCTGTTGAGATTTCAAGATAGTACTTATGAGTTTCTAGTGACACAAAGGTTTGGATTAGCTCAAGTGGTACTCCTCACTTGTAGCCCAGGTACTTAACCCTGAGGTCCTGGGTTCGAGTGGGGAGGAAGGCAAAAATAACCTACAGGGAGGGGAAAGTTCTGTGAGTTGGGCCACCCAGTGTAACTGTGAAAAGGGCTGGGTTAAAACCGGTGTCACTATGAAAAGGGCGGGGGCTTGACAATAAAAGGCGCCTTTTATTGTCAAGCCCCGGCCCTTTCATCGTGACACCGGTTTTAACCCAGCCCTTTTCACAGTTACACTGGGTGGCCCAACTCACAGTACTTCCCTCTCCCTGCAGAGGATTTGTGCCTTCCTCCCCACTCGAACCCAAGACCTCAGGGTAAGTACTTGGGCTACAAGAGAGGAGTACCACTTGAGCTAGTAGCTCAAGTGGTACTCCTCTCTTGTAGCCCAAGTACTTACCCTGAGGTCTTGGGTTCGAGTGGGGAGGAAGGCACAAATCCTCTGCAGGGAGAGGGAAGTACTGTGAGTTGGGCCACCCAGTGTAACTGTGAAAAGGGCTGGGTTAAAACCGGTGTCACGATGAAAAGGGCCGGGGCTTGACTGTCACGACCCTAATACTGTACCCTTATTTACCCTTAAATTACCGTACAAATTTTTCATTTTAAACTTAAAACCTAACTTTAAGCGGAAATTAAGTTAGAATTGAATCTATATTTTAAACCATTTAAAATAACTTAAAACAAATTAATAAAACTTTAAAACATTTGATAAGGTAATTAATATTAAATCAGAAAAAGGAACATACACCTCACATTATCATTTAACTTCGAACCCTCGATATCCATACGCCTGCGAAATACCACGCCACGCTGTCTAAAAAAAAAAAAAAAAAAAAAAAAAAAAAATATCTCATCCAGATTAGTAAATCTTTGTGTGTTAGTCCTTCTGTTGTGTGGAAATAATGTGTAAGTCAAATTAGTAAAACGTTGGTTAAAAATCAGTGAAATTCATGAAATTTCGTTGTTAAAAACACATTTTAACCCTGGAACTATGATTTCTAAATTAACATTTTAACAAACTAAACTTTAATCGTTTAAAAGGTAACAAAATCAAACACTATCGGCAAAGCCGATCATGGGCCTCCGAGGCACCTCCATTTACGAGTGCGTTTACATAGAAACGGCTACCGATGGCTAAAGAGACTGGTCCTCTTCTCTATTACGCGGTTCGTTTAGGGTATAGTAAATTAATTTTAAAAAAATCAAACGAATTTGTTTAGGTTTTGAACGAATTTGGTAATAGCACATGTTCGAAAATCATGGGAAGGACATATGGGAGGAGAAAATTTCGTAATTTGTCTTAACACTTGTACAATTTGATTAAATAGATAATTTTAGGAACTGTATGCTAAGGAGATAAAAAAATTATTTATAAAGACGGCAAAATAAAATAGGCGGTTAGAAGAAAAATCATAAAAGCCAATGAAAGTAAATAAAAGACACAGTGAACATTTTTATATTATCTTCGTATGATAACATTGTTTCACTAGTAATCTAACAGCGGGTTGTGTGGGGTGTTTTTTGTAAAGTATGAGAGCAAAGTTGTGAGCAAATTAGAGGTACCGTAGAGGACGGGTGGGGGCTGTCGGTCCCCGTGAAAGTAAGGCCCTCTAGAGCCGCCCGCAAGGGATCTATATGGGGGGACAAAAAGTGGAGAGGGAGGAGAGAGAAAATGCTAAACGTGGGGGGTGGACAGGAAGAA
>CM039502.1:55454809-55483136 GCA_022432975.1 Begonia masoniana
TCGAAAAGGTCGGTTAAATGTTTTTAAAAAAAATTTTAATTAAAAAAAAAAAAAAAAAAACAAAAAAAAAAAAAAAAATAAAAAAAAAACAATTGTTTTTAAAAATTTTTTTTTTTTTTTAAAAAAAAAAATTTGTTTTTAAAACCATGTGAAAACAAAAAATTTAAACAAATTCAAGTTGGCATCGGTTGGGCGCCGGGCGCTCTCATCGCGCGCACCAGCTGAGCGCACTGCGCGAGCTACCCTGTGTGCACGTGTGCCGATCGATCGCCGCCAAGCGGTGATCGATCGGCACCCTCTCGTGTGCGCGATCTAGCTACAGGGACGCTGTCTATCGATTGGCGCTGGGTGCTGGTGCGCCTGACGCCGCGTCCCGCCGCGCGTTCCTCTAGCTCCCCTTGCATCGGACACCAGCGACTTCCACTCACTTTTCCCATTTTTCTTCAAGCACACACACTCAAATCACCCAAAATTTTTTACCAACAATCCCGACATCCCCGGACTTTGTGACACGTAAAAATCTCAAAAAATCGACTCCAAAACCTCATAGAAAACGTAAAAATAAATGAACTCGACGTTGTTTGTTATACGAGAAAAACGAGCAACATAACGACTGAATATTTTCGAAACCAAACCTGAAACCAAATAGTTTTAAACCACTATCATTTACATATAGACAATCCAACAAACGACCCACTATCCACAACCACACCAAAATAGTTATTTAAAAAAATTTCAAGTTGGCTAGGAGATGACTCACGTGATGAAGAGAAAAAAGGTGTTGAAAGTCAAAGGACTAAGGAAAGATTAAAAAGTAAGTTGAAAAGTCAAATTACTAAAGAATGTTTGAAAAGTCAAAAAAAAAAGAAGGAAAAGTGGGAGAGGGGATGGCATCCATGTTGGAATGATAACAATTGATAGTGGGGTGATTTTATAAAATAAGAGAATTTGGTGGGATAAATTAAAAGTAGAAAATTGTGTTTATAAATTTGGTACAGTGAGTGTAAAAATAGCAAATTCCCTTCTTATTTTTCCTCTTCTTCACGACAGCAATTGGCAGCCATTGTAGTGCTTGTTCCTCTCATTCCTTCAAGATTTCTTCAAGGTTTAAGGTGAGAATTAATTGGGTTTTTGGTTAGATACTAATCTTGGATAGTTTGTTAGTGTTTTGTTGAGTTTTGTGGAGTTCTTGGAAACCCTAAATTGAAGGTCCGAAAATTTCTATTCCTTTCTTATTTTCTTGCAAATTTGGTTGTTTAAATCTTGGATAGAATGATTTAGGTTATTTTTAGGGATAGATTAGAGTTTTGGTGTGAATTGGTGAAAAAATCGGTTTTGAAAACTATGAGGGCCGAATCTGTTGTTGTGTTTTCGAAATTGTTAAGTTGTTTGTTTGTTGAATTTGAGTGTTTCAATGGATAGTAGACATGTAGAGGGTTACGGAATGGGGTTGGCACGTCAAAATCCGTTGAAAAATGAATAAGTTATGACCGTTCGAAGTTGGACACCAAAATTTGTTGGAAAATCGGTTTAGGGTTTTCAATTGTAGATTTGTTGTTCCTAGTTGCTAGTTTTGGTTGTAGTTTTGGTTAGATAATTTTGTAGAATGTTCTTAGAATGTTTCTAAGTTATTTCCTTATATTGGCTAGGTTAACAAGCCTTTGGCGTAAACGAAGAGAGTAAGTACGTGCCGAAGAAACCAAGTAAGTAGTGAATGTGTGACTTTTGCCTTCGGGCCTACACCACGGAACGGTAGGGATGTTTGGCTATTTGTTTGAATGTTGTGTTTGTTTTGTTTTGAGCATTGTGTGACATGCATCATGATTTTGAATTAAGAAAATACGAGTTTTAGCATGATTTGAAATGTGAGTATGGAATGTAAATAGATAAGAAAATATGTAAGGTAATGGGGGAGTTGCCTTGTCGCGAATTAGTGCATGAAATATGGCAACAATTCGGGAGGTTTCCACAAAAGATGTGTGGTGGGTCTTTTATGGTGTAGCCTCGTCGCGAAATAGTGCCTGAAATATGGCAATTTGGGAGGTTACAACAAAAGATGCACGGGGGTATCTTGTGGAGTAGCCTCGTCGCGAATTAGTGCCTGAAAGATGGCAATTCCGGAGGTGTCTACAAAAGATGCACGGGTGAAAATACGTAAGTTGTCGTGATTGTGAACGTGGTTCTATGATCGACGTGGTAGAAGATCGTGTATGGCCGTCCCATGTGAACACGATGTGTGCCTCTGATCTAGCTCTGCTGGGTCAACGCGTGACATCCTGAAAGGATAGGTATCCACTTGACCCATTTGTGAAAGTGAAAGATTAACGAAGTGAGAATGAGGTGAACACAATCGAGAGTTAGAAACCGCATGTGTTAGGGTTGTGTGTTCATTGTGCATTGCATTGTTCCCTACTTACTAAGCATTAGGCTTATGTTTTGTGTTTTGTGGTGTAGGTGTCGACGTCTTACAGGTGAGAGCTATGAGGAAAGCTAGGATTGGGACGCAGTCAGTGATGTACGCGGTATGTCGGTGCGGGCAGTTGTCGGGGCGTCTCGACTATGGTCTTCGGGAAGATGTGTGTGTGAAACGATATTTTTGGATTGTATATAGTTTTTAACTATTTTTTGGATATTTGTGGATTTTGGAGGGTTGGATTTGTTTGGGTGTAAATGTTAGTGTTTTATAAATCTTGGAAATACTGTTTTGAGAATGTTGTTTTGAATTGTTATATAAGATGCTTGATTTTCAGGTTTTGGTTTTAGAAAATTTAGTCGTTATACTGCTCGATTTTTCGTAGAGTAAACGACGTCGGTTTTCAACTGTCTTCTCGTTTTCACTGATAATTTGGAGTCAGATTTCGGGATTTTTACGTGTCAAGGTGTAACGATCCCAAAATTTAATTTTCCTTGAAATTAGCAAAAATTCATTTATTAAACAGAAGCTTTAAATTACTATCAATAAATGTTTACAAAATTAAATGTTAAACAAAACATTAAATAAAATCTCATTCATAAATTTAAAATAACATCCTTCCTAAAAATCCAGTAAATGATGAAATAAATTATTCAAATTGAAAACTAAAATTTAATGCAATTAAATATGAAATATTATTTTAAAACGATATAAAATCATGACTTTAAATTTTTATTCAGAACCAACGACAACATCCTCCTCTGTATGCTCGCCCGCCTCTGGCAAATCCTCGATCAGCGTCATTTCTTCGTCAGACAAAAATTCATATACATCACAAAACTAATGCGTGAGAAAACTCAGTAAGTAAAAACACGTGCATATGACTTTAATTTCATACATTACCCAATTTCATGCTTTGAAAGTTACATACTGGATGGAACTCATTTTCCAATGCTTACCATGCGTTCAGGCTTTCAGAAAACTAGCGATTTCTTACCCTCATAAAGTTCATCAACCATCTCAATAACTATGCGTTCAGGCTCTCATTAGCCATCTCATGCGTTCCATCAATTCCATTCGTTTCCATGCATTTCATACACTCATGCATCATGACTGATCATTTTTATCTTTCTATATTCTTATGTCAATGCCTATACATGCGTGTCCAAATAATAATATAATTAACAAAATAAATGGTTTAAAGAAAATAATTTAATAGATGTTTTGTGATGTAGGGCCTACGGCCAAAAAATTTAAAACCTAGTGTTTTACTTACCTGGATTCGAGAGAGATAGAGAATAGAGTTTTAGGTATATTTCCCTAAGTGTTGGATTACACTTCCTTGCCTAAAAATTGGGGAAGTTTAAATTTCTTATTTACCCAAAATAATCACTGAAATTAATAAGGGTAAAATTTTCCTTACCAATAGCGTCGAATCGTTGAAATTTTGGTTCGATTAAGCGTTCTTTAATGATCCTAAAAATTCAGGTTTGGGTCGGTTCGGTTCACTGTTCCGATCTGATTGCTGTTCTGGTCCGGTTCAACTAAAGAATATATTGATGGTTTGGTTTGGCTTGTGGTTCGGTTCAGTTTAACTTTGAACCAACCCCTTATCCTTTCTCCACCTTCTTCACACGATCGACTGAGAAAGAGAGAGAGAGAGAGAGAGAGAGAGAGCAAGTGAGTGAGAAACAGAGAGCGAGAGAAGAGTATCGCGAAGAACACTACCTCCTGCGTTGCGATGTGCGTCGTCGTCGGGAGGTGCCTCGGTTGACAGAGATTGGGCTACGGCCGGGAGGGGAGATTTGTTGAAGGAAACGCCCAGCCGAGAGACGGAGAGGTTTCTCTCGAGTCTGCAGTGGTCGGAGGTCGCGCACGATGATTTCAACGAGGTGAGAATTTCGCTGGTTGCTCTCTGATTTACAGAACGCGAGAGAGATTTTCGTTTGTGATTTTTCTATTACAGAACCCTAAATTTTTAAGGAAGCTCCTCCGATTCTTTCCATAGAAGGAGGAGTACAAATCTGCTATTTCCAAATGACAGATTTGATAACAAAAGGAAGGGAAATATTTCCTTTTCTTAGATTAGAAATAAATCGTTAATTAGGTGTTAATTTCTTTTGTTAGGTATTTTAGATTTGGGCTGAATTGGGTAACGATTTTGCATTGAAATTAGAGATTTTGATTAATTGAATTCTGATTTAGGGTTTGATGGAATTAGGAAACTAATTGACTCTTTTAATTTGGAGCTAACTTTTGGTGTGTTACAATCTACCCTCCTTAAAAGAAATTTCGTCCTCGAAATTTAAAGAATTACCTAAAAAGCTCTCGATATAATCTTCTCATTTCTTCTTCCTTTTCCAAGGTTGCTTCCTCAACATTTCGATTCTTCCATAGAACTCTTACAAGCGAGATCTTCTTATTTCGTAGTTCTCTTTCTTCTGATTCCAGAATTTGAATCGGTATCTCTTCGTAAGTTAGATTAGGATTGAGCACAATTTCTTCGGAACTCATTGGCAAAATATGTGAGGGATCTAGAACATATTTCTTCAGCATCAAGACATGAAACTGTAGCACCCGGTTCCATTGAGTCAAAATTTAAATTATTATTAATGATGTACTTTTATAGAAGGGTTGGGAGAGTTATTGATTAGGTTAATAAATGACTAGGCAAGGGCAGAAAGGTAATTAGAGATTTAAAAATGGATAATGTATTTAAGGTTAGTGATTTGGGGTTTAGTGCTCGGTAGCCGCCACCAATTCCCTTATTTCTCTCCCAGCCTTCAGCTCTTTAGAAAACCTTCGAGCGATTTCTTCCTCACTCGATTCTCTTTCAACCTAGGTAAGCTCTCTTAGTCTGTCTGTGATTTTAACAATTAGATAGCTGAGGGAGTACAATGTGTGAAGTTTCGAGGAATACTGTGAGAGAGTTGAGCTCGGGTGTAGTGTTGAATCGGAAATGCACCATGAACTAAGCTTCCAAGCTAGTTTCCCATGATTTCCTGAATAGATTAGAATAAGGCTTAGAAGAAATCTAATTGATATCCTTTCTATGACCTAGGTGAGCAGACTTCTGAAGTAGTTTGAAACCGAGCATTTCCAGGAGAGCCAGGTAAGTAAAGTTTGCTTGTGCCTTTGGGCCTACATCACAAAACGTTAGGATTGTGTTTACTGAGATGTGTCTGTGTGTTATGCATCATGTTTTAAAAGTATACGAAAATAAATTTGAATGCATGTTGGCATGGTAAGGATTGAACATATTGAAACAGTTATGTGAATCAGTTTTACTGTTAAGGGAAATAATCCGCCCCTTAATGAGACAGTGGATATTTATACTTTGGGAGAGTTGATCCAACTCCCAATTTCACAGGGGGATCTGAACAGTGAATCAGCCTTACTGTTAAGGGAGCTAATCCAACCCTTAATGAGACAGTGGATATTTATACTTTGGGAGAGTTGATCCAACTCCCAAATTCACAGGGGGATCTGAACAGAAACAACGCATGAACAACTGAGAGGAGAAAGTAGAAATTGCATGTTTAGGAATTCATGTTTCGGCATTTCATTCTTTTCTTTCTATCATTGCTTTGCTTACTTAGCATTAGGCTAATAGATGAGTTTTGTGATGTAGGTGAAGAAGTGACAGCAGGTGAATCCTCTGAGTTTATTGAGGGATAGACTGGTTGGGGGAGCACACTCATGCTACGGATCTGGTGAACTGATGAGGCGATTTAACTGATGTTTGTTGGTGAGAAGGTTTAGTTGACAGTGTTTGAAATTTAGAAATATTAAGTTTCCATAACAGTAGTGGTTTCAGTACTTTGAACACGTTTTTTTGAGATTTTTCTGATAACAGTGATATGTTGAGTTTTAAATGTTATTTTTACTGGATTTGATTAATGTAATGGTTTGAGTTGTTTCTGAATGGTCTTGGAAAAGTAAGCAAATTCTTTTCTGTAATTGGTGTTGTGTATGTATAGTGAGGAGTAGTCGAAATGTATTCTGTTTTCTACCGGTAGATGATGTCTATCGGTAAATGTTGAGTTATGTTGTCCATCGGAAGATGTCTTCAGAAAAGCCATCGGATGATGTCTCAGTAAACTCATCGGCAGATGCGTAATGACGTCATCGGAAGGTGTAGGTTTAAGTCTATCGGATGTTGTCTCAGTAAATTCACCGGATGATGTAGGGAGTTTTTGTCGTTAGTCACCGGTGGATGTCATGTGTAAATTCACCGGATGATGTAGGGAGTTTTTGTCGTTAGTCACCGGTGGATGTCGTGTGTAAATTCACTGGATGATGTAGGGAGTCTTTTGTCGTTTAGTCACCGGTGGATGTCGTGTGTAAATTCACCGGATGATGTAGGGAGTCTATTGTCGTTTAGCGACCGGTGGATGTCGTGAGTAAAGCCATCGGAAGGTGTAGAGAATATTTTGTCGCTTTGTGACTGGATGATGTCTTCTGTTTTCTGTTTTCAGCCTCTTCCGTTGACTCGGTTCAGCGGCGGATGCGTTTGACCTTCGTCACTTTTAAAGAAATTCGTGATTTAACTCTTATTTTCTCTTGGACGAATATTTCTAACATTTCGCCCGATCATCCAAACACTTTTTATGATTTTGTTTAGCTTTCAGTTTGTTCAAATGATTTCCGCTACAAGTTTATTTTTTTTAAAAAAAATAATATGGTAGAAATTTTAGTCATGTACAGAGTTTGTGTGACAAACCGGGTTCAGATAACTTGGGGCGTTACAGTGGGGTATCAGAGAACATTCAGTTAAACCGTTCAAAAGATTACTCATCAGTGCCAGTCGTTGCATGGGAGTACTCCAACAACTGTAAGTGTTTACGTTAGCTTTAGTAATTAGATGTTTATGAAAATAGTTAACCCTGCGCAGGAATATAGCAAAAATGTCTAGACGACCGGGAAGGCCAAGAGTGCAGAGAGAGACACCAACTCCGGGAAGCGCAGAAGATTCTAGTGTAATCGGACAGTTGACAGATCTAGTGCGATAGCAGGCAGAAGTAATGCGCCAGCAATCCGATCAACTAGGAGTACTGCTGAACCGGGAGGTACAAGGAAGTGCCAACTTGGGTTCTAGCAATGAGCATTCCGGGGATAGATTCCGGAGACTAAGACCACCCACGTTTGATGGTCAGTCATCTGATCCTGTTGTGGCTGAAGGGTGGCTTAGGAAGATAGAGAGCATGTTTAAGTGCGCCAGCATAGGAGAAGGAGATAAGGTCACGTTAGCAACATTTCACTTGGCTGGCGAAGCACAACTCTGGTGGGAGACAATGGAGACCACCACCGACGTTTTAGCAATGCCCTGGTCCCGATTCAAGGACATTTTCTATGAGAAGTATTTCAACAGCACAGTCCAGACCGCGAAGAAGTTAGAATTTCTGAACCTGAAGCAGACCGGGTCTGTGGCCAAATATAGTAGGCAGTTCGAGTCTCTGTCTAGGTTTGCTGGGCATTTTGCTCACAAGGACGAGGATAAGGTGTTCAAGTTTATGCATGGACTGAAGCTAGAAATTTACCGTGGGGTTAAATTCTGTGGAATCAAGGGCTTGACCTTCAGCGAGGTTGTGTCCACTGCCTTGGAAGTGGAAGAAGCTGAAGGAAAGTGTGCAAGACCAAAGGAGGTCCCACAAAGGTTTAACCAGCCACACCAACAAAGAGGAACGAAGAGGCCAAGTGAAGGCCAAAATAGCCAAGGAGTAGGGGGAAAGGTACAGAATGTCAGGAAATTTCCCCAGTGTCCTAAGTGTTTGAAGAACCATCCGGGGGAATGTAGACTGGGCCTTGGAAAGTGTTTCAACTGTGAGAAGGTTGGACACACGTTCAAGGAGTGCTCGAAGCCTAGAATCACCAGATGCTACAATTGTAACAAGGTCGGCCACATTAGCAGAGATTGTCCGGTTCCTAAGAGTGGCCCTACTATGATCAAACCAAGAATATTCTCCATGACGGAGTCGGGTGAGGAACAGCCTGCTGTGGTGTCAGGTACTATATTGATCAACTCTGTGCTTGCTTTTACTTTAATAGATTCTGGTGCCACACATTCATTTATAGCATCTGCTTTTGCTGATAAGTTAGACGTACAGTTCACCCCTTCCATGCATGTGTATAATGTTGCATTGCCTTCTGGTGAACGCATGCACTCCAACCAAGTGATGCTTGGCAGTGAAGTGTTAGTAGGAAGTGTAAGCCTATCTGCTGATCTTATAATTATGGATATATTAGGATTTGATGTAATCCTAGGAATGGACTGGTTGTTTAAGCATCATGCCACAATAGATTGTAGGACTGGAATAGTTAGCTTCCAACCCCCTGGTAGTTTGAAACACACCTTTCAAGCCTCAAGGAAAAGTAAGGAAATGTCTGTAATGACTTCTATTAACACAAGACCCTCCCCTTGCAGAGAATATTTGTGCTTTTTGGCCAGTGTTTTAGACACGTAAACTGTAGAAAAATCGAACCCCAAGGATGTTTTAGTTGTCCAAGATTTTCCAGAAGTATTTCTAGATGATCTTCCTGGTTTGCCACCGGATAGGGAAATTGAATTCGTGGTAGATGTTTACCCCGACGCTGAGCCAGTATCTAAGAATCCATATAGACTAGCACCAACAGAACTTAAAGAGTTGAAGAAATAGTTAGAGGACTTGTTGGAAAAGGGGTTCATACGCCCTAGCTTTTCACCATGGGGCGCACCTGTCCTTTTTGTCAAAAAGAAGGATGGATCAATGCGTATGTGCATAGACTATAGAGAATTGAATAAGCTAACTGTCAAGAACAAATACCCTTTGCCGAGAATTGATGACTTATTTGACCAGCTTAGGGGTGCAAGAGTTTTCTCTAAGATTGACCTTAGGTCCGGTTACTACCAGCTGAAGGTAAAATCCGAAGATATCCCAAAGACTGCCTTTCGCACAAGGTATGGACATTATGAGTTTTTGGTTATGTCTTTTGGTTTGACAAATGCTCCAGCAGCCTTCATGGATCTCATGAATAGGGTGTTTCACGAGTTTTTGGACAAATTTGTCATAGTATTCATAGATGACATTCTAATCTATTCTAGAACTAAGGAAGAGCATGCAGGACACTTAAGCTTGGTGTTAGGATTACTGAGGCAGCACCAACTTTATGCCAAATTTTCTAAGTGTGAGTTTTAGTTGGACAAGGTTCATTTTCTTGGTCATGTGATCTCTGGAGATGGGATATCTGTTGACCCAACCAAGGTTCAAGCAGTTAAGGCATGGCCTCAACCGAAGAATGCCACTGATATCCGAAGTTTCCTTGGATTAGCAAGATATTATAGAAAATTCATCGAGGGATTTTCAAAGATTGCCACACCCCTTACTATGTTAACAAGGAAGAATGTGAAGTATAATTGGACTGATAAATGTGAATCCAGTTTCCAGACCTTGAAACATAAACTGACCAATGCTCCAATTTTGACACTTCCTGTAGAAAATGGTAAGTTTAGCATTTACTGTGACGCATCCAAGGTTGGACTTGGCTGTGTCTTGATGCAAGAGGGAAGAGTAATAGCTTATGCCTCAAGACAATTAAAGACACATGAGAAGAATTATCCTACACATGACTTAGAACTAGCTGCCGTGGTCTTTGCATTAAAGATTTGGAGGCACTACCTGTATGGACAAACCTGTGAGGTATTTTCGGATCATAAAAGTCTGAAATATATTTTCACGCAAAAGGAACTGAATATGAGGCAACGTAGGTGGTTAGAGTTTGTCAAAGACTATGATTTTGAGATTAAGTACCACCCTGGCAAGGCGAATGTAGTAGCTGATACTTTGAGTAGAGTGACCCCTTTAGTTTCTGCTTTGACTCTAGACATACAGACGGCTTTAGAGATAGAATTTCAAAGATTTAACCTGGAAGCTGTGTCTAGTGTGTCAGCCATGCTTTCAGCCATATCTTTGAGGCCAACTATTTTGGAGAAAATAAATGAAGTTCAAATGAATGACACTGAGTGTAATAAGTATAAGTTGTGCATAGATTCTACTGACAAGTCGGATTTCAACTGCTCAGCTGATGGAATTCTCAAGTTTCGAAATAGATGGTTTGTTCCGGCTGATACTGAGCTTAGGAAGGACATCCTATCTGAGGCTCATTCCTCCAGACTTTCTGTTCATCCTGGAAGTACGAAATTGTACAGGGATCTCAAGCAGCATTATTGGTGGCCAAGTATGAAGAGAAGTATGGCGGAGTATGTGGAGTCATGTCTGGTCTGCCAGCAAGTCAAAGCTGAACATCAGAGACCCTCAGGAACATTACAACCCTTACCAGTTCCCGAATGGAAATGGGAACAAATAACTATGGATTTTGTTATAGGATTACCTAAAACAGTAAAAGGTCACGATGCAATCTGGGTAGTAGTTGATCGTTTAACCAAATCAGCTCACTTTCTGCCAATGAAGATAACATACTCGATGGATCAATTGGCTGAGTTGTATGTGCACGAAGTTGTTAGACTGCATGGTGTTCCAAACACCATAGTTTCAGACCGAGACTCCAGATTTACATCTAAGTTTTGTAAAAGTTTGCACAAGGCTATGGGGACACAGCTTAGTTTTAGCACAGCCTTTCATCCTCAAACCGATGGACAATCCGAGAGAACTATCCAAACGTTGGAGGATATGCTTCGGGCTTGTGTGCTGGAATTTCAAGATTCTTGGAGTAAGTATTTACCATTGGTTGAGTTCTCTTATAATAACAGTTTTCAGGTAACAATAGGCATGGCACCATACGAGGCATTGTATGGACGGAAGTGCAGATCTCCATTGTATTGGGATGAAGTTGGAGAGGCACAGTTGATTGGTCCTGACATTGTGCAACAGACAGTGGAGAAGATTGCTCTTATCCAACAAAGGATCTTAATAGCTCAAAGCCGGCAGAAAAGCTATGCAGACAAAAGACGAAGAGAATTAGAATTTGATGTTGGTAATGAAGTTTTCCTTAAGGTGTCACCTTTCAAAGGAGTTGTGAGATTTGGGAAAAGAGGCAAGTTAAACCCCAGATATATTGGGCCTTTCCAAATCGTGAAGAGAATTGGGAAGTCAGCATATCAACTTCAGTTACCAGCCTCTCTAGGGGGAATTCATAATGTGTTTCACGTTTCTATGCTAAGGAAATGTGTTAGAGATCCTTCACAGATTATAGAACAACAGAACATTGAAGTCCTTCCTACTCTTACTTATGAGGAGAAACCAGTAAGGATCTTAGATTATGCAGCAAAGGTATTACGCAACAAGGAGGTTCCACTGGTAAAGGTCTTATGGCACAACCAGAATGTTGAGGAGACAACTTGGGAGCGCCAGCAGGACATGATGGACCAATATCCGGAACTATTCAGGTACTGAATTTTGAGGACAAAATTCTTTTAAGGAGGGTAGATTGTAGCACCCGGTTCCATTGAGTCAAAATTTAAATTATTATTAATGATATACTTTTATAGAAGGGTTTGGAGAGTTATTGATTAGGTTAATAAATGACTAGGCAAGGGCAGAAAGGTAATTAGAGATTTAAAAATGGATAATGTATTTAAGGTTAGTGATTTGGGATTTAGTGCTCGGTAGCCGCCACCAATTCCCTTATTTCTCTCCCAGCCTTCAGCTCTTCAGAAAACCTTCGAGCGATTTCTTCCTCACTCGATTCTCTTTCAACCTAGGTAAGCTCTCTTAGTCTGTCTGTGATTTTAACAAATAGATAGCTGAGGGAGTACAATGTGTGAAGTTTCGAGGAATACTGTGAGAGAGTTGAGCTCGGGTGTAGTGTTGAATCGAAAATGCACCATGAACTAAGCTTCCAAGCTAGTTTCCCATGATTTCCTGAATAGATTAGAATGAGGCTTAGAAGAAATCTAATTGATATCCTTTCTATGACCTAGGTGAGCAGACTTCTGAAGTAGTTTGAAACCGAGCATTTCCAGGAGAGCCAGGTAAGTAAAGTTTGCTTGTGCCTTCGGGCCTACATCACAAAACGTTAGGATTGTGTTTACTGGGATGTGTCTGTGTGTTATGCATCATGTTTTAAAAGTATACGAAAATGAATTTGAATGCATGTTGGCATGGTAAGGATTGAACATATTGAAACAGTTATGTGAATCAGTTTTACTGTTAAGGGAAATAATTTGCCCCTTAATGAGACAATGGATATTTATACTTTGGGAGAGTTGATCCAACTCCCAATTTCACAGGGGGATCTGAACAGTGAATCAGCCTTACTGTTAAGGGAGCTAATCCAACCCTTAATGAGACAGTGGATATTTATACTTTGGGAGAGTTGATCCAACTCCCAATTTCACAAGGGGATCTGAACAGAAACAACGCATGAACAACTGAGAGGAGAAAGTAGAAATTGCATGTTTAGGAATTCATGTTTCGGCATTTCATTCTTTTCTTTCTATCATTGCTTTGCTTACTTAGCATTAGGCTAATAGATGAGTTTTGTGATGTAGGTGAAGAAGTGACAGCAGGTGAATCCTCTGAGTTTATTGAGGGATAGACTGGTTGGGGGAGCACACTCATGCTACGGATCTGGTGAACTGATGAGGCGATTTAACTGATGTTTGTTGGTGAGAAGGTTTAGTTGACAGTGTTTGAAATTTAGAAATGTTAAGTTTCCATAACAGTAGTGGTTTCAGTACTTTGAACACGTTTTTTTGAGATTTTTCTGATAACAGTGATATGTTGAGTTTAAATGTTATTTTTACTGGATTTGATTAATGTAATGGTTTGAGTTGTTTCTGAATGGTCTTGGAAAAGTAAGCAAATTCTTTTCTGTAATTGGTGTTGTGTATGTATAGTGAGGAGTAGTCGAAATGTATTCTGTTTTCTACCGGTAGATGATGTCTATCGGTAAATGTTGAGTTATGTTGTCCATCGGAAGATGTCTTCAGAAAAGCCATTGGATGATGTCTCAATAAACTCATCGGCAGATGCGTGCTGACGTCATCGGAAGGTGTAGGTTTAAGTCTATCGGATGTTGTCTCAGTAAATTCACCGGATGATGTAGGGAGTTTTTGTCGTTAGTCACCGGTGGATGTCGTGTGTAAATTCACCAGATGATGTAGGGAGTTTTTGTCGTTAGTCACCGGTGGATGTCGTGTGTAAATTCACCGGATGATGTAGGGAGTCTTTTGTCGTTTAGTCACCGGTGGATGTCGTGTGTAAATTCACCGGATGATGTAGGGAGTCCTTTTTCGTTTAGCGACCGGTGGATGTCGTGAGTAAAACCATCGGAAGGTGTAGAGAATATTTTGTCGCTTTGTGACCGGATGATGTCTTCTGTTTTCTGTTTTCAGCCTCTTCCGTTGACTAGGTTCAGCGGCGGATGCGTTTGACCTTCGTCACTTTTAAAGAAATTCGTGATTTAACTCTTATTTTCTCTTGGACGAATATTTCTAACATTTCGCCCGATCATCAAAACACTTTTTATGATTTTGTTTAGCTTTCAGTTTGTTCAAATGATTTCCGCTGCAAGTTTATTTTTAAAAAAAAAAATATGGTAGAAATTTTAGTCATGTACAGAGTTTGTGTGACAAACCGGGTTCAGATAACTCGGGGCGTTACAGAAACACGTTGTGAACCTGCTTGAGGTACTCTGGTAAATTCAGCTCATAAGCAACTTCTCCGATTCTTGCTGAGATTGTAAATGGACCAATGTATCTTGGACTTAATTTGTCTTTCTTTCCAAATCGCATCACACCTCTCATTGGAGAAACTTTCAAAAATACTTGATCACCTTCAGCAAATTCTAATTTTCTCCTTCTTCGATCTGCATAGCTTTTCTGTCTATTCTGGGCTGCAAGAATCCTCTTTCTAATTAAAGTAACAATCTCGGCAGTTTGTCTCAAAATATCAGGTCCAACAAGAATGCCTTCACCAACCTCATCCCAATATACTGGGGACCTACATTTTCTTCCATAAAGTGCTTCACAAGGATCCATTTCAATTGAAGCCTGGTAACTATTGTTATAAGAAAATTTTACCAGTGGTAAATTTTTACACCAATTCCCTTGAAAATCGATAGCACAAGCTCTTAACATGTCCTCCAAGGTTTGAATCGTTCTTTCTGACTGTCCATCCGTTTGAGGGTGGAAAGCTGTACTGAAATTTAACTGAGTGCCCATTGCTTTTTGCAAGCTCTTCCAGAACTTTGACGTGAAACGGGTATCTCGATCCGAAACTATAGAGATAGGCGTACCGTGTAATCTGATGATGTCCTTAATATATATTTGAGCATATTGATCCATATTATAAGTAGTCCGTACAGGAATAAAATGTATCGATTTTGTCAGTCTGTCAACTATCACCCAAATAGAGTCATAATTTTTAATTGATCTTGGAAGTCCAATAACGAAATCCATCGTGATATGTTCCCATTTCCACTGGGGTATAAATAACAGTTGTAAAGTGCCAGTAGGTCTTTGATGTTCCGTTTTGACTTGTTGACATGTAAGATATCTTTCAACAAATTTGGCTACATTCAATTTCAATCCTCGCCACCAATAATGTTGCTTCAAATCTTGATACATTTTGGTTGCACCAAGATGTACCGAGTATGGAGTTGAATGTGCTTCTTTTAATATAACTCCTTTCAGTTCAGTATCGTCAGGTATACACCATCTTTTCTTAAACTTAATAACTCCATCTTCCGACATATAAAATTCTGATACCTTCCCACCTTTCAATTAATCTCTTATCTTATTTAAGAAAATATCGTCATGTTGTTTGTCCTTAATTTGTTCGATCAAGTTTGGTTGTAGCGTCATTGCAGATAATCTCTCAATCAGTCCGGAAGGTACAATCTCAATGTCAAATTTCTGCATCTCTTCCATTAACTTTTCCGGAATCAGAGTTAATGCTGAAACACTTGGAGAAGCTCTTCTACTTAATGCGTCAGCCACCACGTTCGCTTTTCTAGGATGATATATAATTTCGCAATCATAATCCTTTACTAATTCCAACCATCTGCGCTGTCTCATATTCAAGTCTTTTTGCGTTAGAAAATACTTCAAGCTCTTATGATCAATATAAATCTCACATCTTTCTCCATATAGATAGTGTCTCCAAATTTTGAGCGCATATATAACTGCTGCAAGTTTCAAATCATGAGTCGGGTAATTCTTCTCATGATCTTTTAATTGTCTAGAGGCATAGGCTACAACTTTTCCTTCTTGCATAAGTACATATCCAAGTCCGAACTTTGAGGCATCACAATAGACTACAAATTTCCCTGTTTCAGATGGTATAGTGAGTATTGGTGCCGAAATCAATCTTTCCTTCAATTTTTGGAAGCTTTGTTCGCATTCTTCAGTCAACAAATATTTAGTACCCTTCATGGTGAGTCTGGTGAGCGGTGTGGCTAGTTTTGAGAATCCCTCTACAAATCTCCTGTAATAGCCCGCAAGACTAAGGAAGCTTCATATTTCTGCTACATTTTTGGGTTATGGCCATTTACTAACTGCTTCGATCTTTCCTGGGTCTACCAATATACCCTCCTTTGAAATCACGTGACCGAGAAAAGCTACTTCTTTCATCCAGAATTCGCATTTTGAAAACTTAGCATACAACTTTTCGTGTCTCAGGGTCGATAAAACAATTCATAATTGTTCTTCATGCTCTTTCACACTCTTTGAATAGATGAGAATATCGTCGATAAAAACAATTACAAATTCATCTAAGAATTTCTTGAATACTCGATTCATTAAATCCATGAAGGCGGTCGGGGCATTACTCAATCTGAATGACATAACTCGAAATTCGTGGTGGCCATATCTTGTTCGAAATGTCGTCTTGGGTACATCATCATCCTTTATTCTTAGCTAATGGTAGCCAGATCTGAGATCTATTTTCGAGAAAACTCCAGCTCCCTTTAATTGATCAAACAAGTCGTCGATTCTTGGGAGTGGGTACTTATTCTTTATGGTGACTTTGTTCAGTTCTCGATAATCGATGCACATTCTCATAGTTCCATCTTTCTTCTTCACGAATAATACTGGTGCTCCTCACGGTGAAAAGCTTGGTCGAATGAATCCTTTTTCTAATAACTCATCAAGTTGAATCTTCAATTCTTTTAATTCAATTGGCGCCATCCTGTATGGGCTTTTAGAGATTGGTGTCGTTCCAGGTAGAACATCAATGCCGAATTCTATGTCTCTAGCTGGTGGCAAACTCGTTAAATCATCTGGGAAGACATCTGGATATTCACAAACTATCAGCACCTTATCTAAGGCTGTTGCTTCATCGGTTTGAGTACACACAACGCTTGCCAAGAATCCAAAACATCCAGTGTTCAATAATCGCTGTGCTCGTAATGACGATATAACTGGAATTCTCGAACCTTTCTTATCGCCATGAAATAAAAATGATTCCTCTTCAGGCAGATGAAATCTTACGACCTTCTTGCGACAATCAATAGTTGCATAGTGTCTGGTGAGCCAATCCATACCGAGAATTACGTCATAATCTTGCATTGCCAAAATAGTTAAGTCTACTTCCAATTCTCTGTCTGCAATACGATCTTTGCATCCTCGAATAATAGAGTCGGCGGCATTACTATACCCGAGGGTGTAGCTACTCCCAACTTATGTTCTAAAGGTTCTATTGCTTTATTTAATTTTATTGAATGCATAAAAGATATAAAAGAATGAGTTGCCCCAGAATCAATTAATATAAAGAAGGTACTCTAGAAATTAGAAGCACACCTGTTACTACAGTTGCATTTTCTTCAGCTTCCTCCTTTGTCATGGTGTAAACCCGAGCAACTACTGTTGGCTTATTCTGGCCATTTTTAGGGCAATCCTTGATAAAATGTCCAGCTTGACCGCACTGAAAACATGTCATAACTCTAGCTCGGCATTCTCCAATATGTGCCTTCTTACAAGTAGGACACATTGGCATGGTAGGTATAGCTGTCTGATTCACTGGTTCCCTTTTTATAAACTTGGAGGCTCCACTAACAGTATCATTGGTCATTGGCCGTTTTGATCCAGCCCATTGCGGTGGTAGCAATTTATTTTTTGTCGACTGTGTTGCATGGTTGAACCTTCTTCGATACTCTTGAGCTTTGGAGATCTTTTGTTCCCTAATCTCCGTTTTAAGGGCTTTTTCAACTACTGCAGCAAATGGGGTATCCCGTGAAGTATGGAAGTTGACATCCTTAAATATATCCGCCTTTAATCCTTGAACAAAACGCTTTACTTTCAAAGTCTCATTGCTGACCATATGCGAGGCAAAGTGAGAGAGTTGATCGAACTTGTGCACGTATTCAATGACACTTCCGGTCTGTTTCAGGGACATGAATTCTTCCATCTTTGCATCCTTCATAGCATCGACAAAGTATTTCTCATAGAAGAGTTCCTTAAATCGCTGCCACGTAATACTAGTATCTTGATGCATTACCTTCACTGAGTCCCACCAATATCGTGCGTCCCTTCTGAACATTGTAGGCGCACATGACAACTTCTCTGTCTCCACAATCTTGGCATGCTCGAATATTTCCTCAATTACTTTGATCCAATCCTCAGCTGCTGCCATATCAGTCAAGTTACCATCAAAAGTTGGAGGATCCAATCTTCGAAACCTCTCGAGGTCGATGTCTATGTGTCGTGGTCTATTCATATTCTGGGCCTGTGCGCTCGCTATCTGTGCGTTAGCTGCTTGGGCTGTGGCAGTAGTTGCTTGGGCCGTGACAGTCGCTGTCTGCATTAACTGTTCAATTTGTCTAGCTTGCCTCTCAATCACGTCAATCATTCGATCGAGCATAGCATCGCGCTCGGTACCATTTCTTCTACGGTTGGCCATAGGTCTACATCATGAGGATTTATTTATTTTTCTTTAGAATATTTTCTAATTTGGTTAGTAATTAAATATAAATGTACTAAAAATTATATCACGAATTTCATAAAATAAATTTCTATCACAATAAATTAAAATAAATTTCTATCAATAAAATAAAATAAAATGATGATAAAATAAAATACTTACTTGCTGATCGACAATTTTCCAGATGCATGATGAGCATACAGAGTAGTCTACAGAACTGTTTTAAAAACCTAATGCTTTGATACCAACTGTAACGACCCCAAAATTTAATTTTCCCTAATTTAAAACCCTAAAATTTTTCCCAAATCGATTTGTAAATTAGGTTAAATTGGATCGTTATAAAACCCTAATTTTCTTAATTCAGAATTGAAATTAGCAAAAATCATTTATTAAGCAGAAGCTTTAAATTACTATCAATAAATGTTTAGAAAATTAAATGCTAAACAAAACATTAAATAAAACTTCATTCATAAATTTAAAATAACATCCTTACTAAAAATCCAGCAGATAATGAAATAAATTATTCAAATTGAAAACTAAAATTTAATGCAGTTAAATATGAAATATTATTTTAAAACGATATAAAATCATGACTTTAAATTTTTATTCAGAACCAACGACAACATCCTCCTCTGTATGCTCGCCCGCGTCTGGCAAATCCTCGATCAACGCCATTTCTTCCTCGGACAAAAATTCACATACATCACAAAACTAATGCGTGAGAAAACTCAGTAAGTAAAAACATGTGCATATGACTTTAATTTCATACATTACCCAATTTCATGCTTTAAAAGCTACATACTGGATGGAACTCATTTTCCAATCCTTACAATGCGTTCAGGCTTTCAGAAAAGTAGCGGTTTCATACCCTCATAAAGTTTCATCAGCCATCTCAATAACCATGTGTTCAGGCTCTCATTAGCCATCTCATGCGTTCCGTTAATTCCATTCGTTTCCATGCATTTCATACACTCATGCATCATGACTTATCATTTTTATCTTTCTACATTCCTATGTCAATGCCTATACATGCGTGTCCAAATAATAATATAATTAACAAAATAAAATGCTTGAAAGAAAGTAATTTAATATATGTTTCGTGATGTAAGGCCTACGGCCAAAACATTTAAAACCTAGTATTTTACTTACCTGGATTTCGAGAGAGATAGGGAATAGAGTTTTAGGTATATTTCCCCAAGTGTTGGATTACTCTTCCTTGCCTAAAAATTGGGGAAGTTTAAATTTCTTATTATACCCAAAAATAATCATTGAAATTAATAAGGGTAAAATTTTCCTTACCAATAGCGTCGAATCGTTGAAATTTTGGTTCGATTGAGCGTCCTTTAATGATCATAAAAATTTAGGTTTTGGTCGATTCGGTTCACTGTTCCGATCTGATTACTGTTCTGGTCCGGTTCAACTAAAGAATAGATTGGTGGTTTGGTTTAGCTTGTGGTTTGGTTCAGTTTAACTTTGAACCAACCCCTTATCCTTTCTCCACCTTCTTCGCGCGAACGACTGAGAGAGAGAGAGAGAGAGAGCGAGTGAGCGAGAAACAGAGAGCGAGAGATCGAGCGAGAGAAGAGAATCGCGAAAAACACTACCTCCTGCGTTGCGATGTGCGTCGTCGTCGGGAGGTGCCTCGGTTGACAGAGATTGGGCTACGGCCGGGAGGGGAGATTTGTTGAAGGAAACACCCGACCGAGAGACGAAGATGTTTCGCCCGAGTCTGCGGTGGTCGGAGGTCGCGCAAGGCGATTTCGGCGAGGTGAGAATTTCACTGGTTGCTCTCTGGTTTACAGAACGCGAGAGAGATTTTCGTTTGTGATTTTTCTATTACAGAACCCTAAATTTGTAGGGAAGCTCCTTCGATTCTTTCCATAGAAGGAGGAGCACAAATCTGCTATTTCTAAATGGCAGATTTGATAACAAAAGGAAAGGGAAATATTTCCTTTTCTTAGATTAGAAATAAATCTTTAATTAGGTGTTAATTTTCTTTTGTTAGGTATTTGAGATTTGGGCTGAATTAGGTAACGATTTTATGTTGAAATTAGGGATTTTGATTAATTGAATTCTGATTTAGGGTTTGATAGAATTAGGAAACTAATTGACTCTTTTAATTTGGGGCTAAATTTTGCTGTGTTACACAAGGAGTCGGGAGTGTCGGGAACGTGTGGGGTAAATTTTGGGTGGTTTGGAGGTGAGTGGTTTGAAGAAAAATAGGAAAAAGAGGAAGAAGGCGCTGGTGGCCGAGCATGTGGCACGCAGGCCAAATCTGGCGCCCAAGGAGCTGGGCGGGGCGCGCGCAGTGCGCGCTGCTGGGCGCCCATCGCCGATCGATCGGCAAAGTCTAGTCGGGCACCTGAGAGGGTGTCAATCGATCGGCGCCTAGCGCTGATCGATCGGCACCAGCGTGCGCGCTACGATGCGCTGCTGCACGGGTGGTGCACGCAGCAGGCGCGCGCAGCGACCATTTGGTGCCCACTCGATTTTTTTTTTAAATTTGTTTTTCCAAATTTTTTTCACCTGATCTTTTTCGATGTATTTTGCACGTATTTTATACACGTTTTCTAACCATTTTCGAGGGTTCGAAAAACCTAAAAAATCTAGTCAAATTTTTATCAAAAATTGTTTTAAATTACGTTTTAAACGTGGGGTTGTTGTGAAAGTAGCGCACTGAGCCGGGGCGGGTTCGGGAACGTTGCATGTAACACCCGGATTTACGGAATTTTTTGTAATATACATGAATAATGACATTTTTTGTAATTATGTCGAATTAAGTCGATTTTGTGAAAAGAAAGCGTCATTACGATCGTAATAATTAATATAGATTTTAAGAAAATTTTGGAAATTTTAGGAATTGTAACGCTAATTTTACGAGAATTACGTTTATCGTAATATAAAGGATACTTTGGTAAAAATAGTAAACGAGGTCCGAATTGCGAACGGACAGTTTTAATAAAGCCCTGATAATAAGTTGGAGTTATTGGCGAAATAAGAAAATTTGGAGAAAACGAATCATCGGTTAAATAACGAAACGAAGGATGAAACAAATAGAAAATCAAAGGAAAGGCGGTATGGTAATTTGACAAGCCAAAATTATATTAAAAACCTTTACTTCTTGTAATACCCGGTTCTATCAAACCGTTTCTCTATTCCTTTTAAACTAATGGCACAATTTATATGGCAATATTAAATGTAGGGTTAGTGGATGACTAGGCAAGGGCATAAGGGTAATTAGAAATTCAAAGGTGGATAACGTATTTAAGGAAACTATTAATGAAGTAGCCGCCACTGTTTATTTCATTTCCTCTCCATTTTCAGCTCCTCAGCTTAGCAGAGCGCGATAGGAGACCCCCTTCGACTTCCTCCAGCGATTTCCTCCGAACTTGGTGAGTTTTGCTTCTATTTCTTGTTACATTGTATCTATCGTTGGTAGGAGGGATGATAAATGAGGTTTTGAGAAGGCGCTAAGCGAGTGGTGGTTTCGGTTTAAGTTGAAATCGGGAATGCACAATGACTAGAGTTCCCAAAACAGTTTCCCTTAGATTTCTAGTGGTTTAGAATGAAGATTAGAGGAAATTTAATGTATGCTCTGTCTATGGTTTTAGGTTTGAGTAATACCCGAAGTAGCTTGCAACCAAGTTTTTCCAGGAGACCAGGTAAGTAGAGTTTGCATGTGTCTTCGGGCCTACATCACAAAACAGTAGGATTTGTGTGTGCATGAATGAATGTTTCTTTTCAGTTTCCATGCATCATATTTTGAAAGAAAACGAAAATGAATTTACATGAAGTAGCATGGTGAGATGTGAACAGATTGTAACAGTATACTTTTAAGGGAATTAATCCGCCCCTTAATCGAACATACGGATTCATACCCTGGAAAAATTAATCCACCTCCCATTGTATCAGGGATCAAATCAGCTGTTAAGGGAATTAATCCGCCCCTTAATTGAATATATGGATTCATACCCTGGGAAAACTGATCCACCTCCCATTGTATCAGGGATCATCAGACCAGTGAACGAATGCAACATAACTGAGGAATGAAAGTAGAAACTGCATATTTAGGATTTACATTTCAGTACACATTTCATTTCTTGCTTTACTTGCTTAGCATTAGGCTAATAGATAAGTTTTGTGATGTAGGTGAAGAGGTTACTGCAGGTGAATTTCCTGTGTGCACAGATGAGTAGATGTGGTTGGAGGGGTACATTCATGCTCTGGTCTGGTAAACTGATGAGGCGAGTTAACTGATGTCAGCAGTTGTGAAGGTCTAGTTGATAATGATTCAATCTGAGTACATTGAGTTTTCATGACAGTAGTGGTTGCAACCTTTTGAATTAGTTTTGAGAATTCCTGACATTAGTGTTCTGTTGGATTTTAAAATGTTGTTTTTACTGAATTTGAGTAATGCAATGATTTAAATTGTCTCTAAATGGTTTTTGGTAAAATGCTTAAGTCCTTCTGATAGTCGGAACTTTCTCGGTTTACAGTAAAGTTTACTGCCATGTTGTTTAGTCCATCAACAGGAGTCAAGTAATTTACCTATCGGTAGATGTTTTAAGGAGTCATGTGAGGTGCACGTGTCCACCGGTAGATATTCTCTATCGGTAGATGTTTTAAGTGACCACGTGAGAAGTACGTATCGGTAGATCTGAGGCGCAAGACTTGTCATTTTGTGAACGGTAGATGTTGGATAACTGAATTATCCAGCTGACGTCATCGGTAGAAGCCTCCTACTTCCTGTTTCTGCTTCTTCCGTTGACTTTGTCCATCAGCAGATGCGTTTGACTTCTGCGACCCCTCAAGTATTCCACGGTTTAAATTTTTATCTCCCATTTGCCTACTGTTTCTTAACATTCCCAACGATTATTTCAACAATGTTTATTTCACAGTTTTGTTTAACTCCATTGTTGTTCAAATGATTTCCGCTGCAAATTTTTAAATGTTTTGAGTTTTTAGAAAAATGTCAAATTTTGACTGTCGAGTGAAGATTTAAATTAATCAAAAAATTTCTTAGTCATGTTCGAGCATTGAGTAGCGAACCGGGTTCAGAAAACTCGGGGCATTACACTTCTCTTCTTCTCCAGCATGTCACAATTTTCCCTCTCTCTCCCTCTGCGTTCTCGGGCGACTCATCTCCTCTCATCGGCGTTTCTCCTCTCCAACGACGATCCGTCCTCCGATTGTCTCGTTTTCTTTACGTTTTCTTCTCCAATCCCGACCTTAGGTATGATTTCTAAGGTTTTAGAATGGTTTATTTCGATTTTTACGAAGTTTAAATGATTAGGGTTTCATTTAGGGTTTTACAAAAAACGTGATTTAGGGTTGGAAATCGATAGGGTTACCGTAGTTATGAATATAATGGACATATTGGGCGTATTGGACGAAGGTTGATCTATTAGTAGTGGAATATTAAGGTTTGATGAATTTTCGAGATTTGGAAAAACTCCGTTAATGGAGGTTTTGAGGTGTCGAGCGTGAATCGCTCGATAAAAATGCCTCAATGAGTTAAATTAGAGTTTTAGGAAATTTCATTAGTTAAGAGTTTCGTAAGTTTAGACGTTTATTGGTTTAGACTCGTTTTAATGACAAATATTGTGAAATTACCGTAGGTAAACGACGCTCGTGGACAGAGCTAGAAGTTCAACGCGCACGAGGTAAGTTCTCGTGACTTACTCTAGCCGATAGGCCTACACCATATATCGAAGTCGCGTCGAGGGTTATTGTGGAATTTATTGTTTAAATGCTTTGGTTGGGTAGTTAGGATTAGTTCTTTTATAGGATATGCTTTTAATTGTTTTTATTGTCTCGATGGTACATATGCTGTATGTTTACTTTAAGCACGTAATTGTTCATGCATCACAGTTTTCAATTATGCATAGAAAATGAATTTCCGCACTATGTTTTAAAGAAAATGGCGATGTGACCTGAAAGGGGCTATTGATCTATTGTGAAGGTTGAGAAGGGTCGGTCACAATACCGCATCAAATAAGAACCATGTATGTATATGGTCATGCAAGGTGGGGCTCAGGCATGGCTGTGCATGTTGCAAGCATGTACCCCCTCCGCTAGGTAGAAAGGGTTGTCCAACCGCAGGATGTGCCCTCTCCATTTAGCGGGTTGAGATCTCGGTGACAACCTATGTAAAGATAAGAAAATGTTGCATGATTTCTGAAACTCATTGGCACAACATGCATTTACATTTACGAAACTTACTGAGCCTTTAGCTCATAGATTGTCTGTATGGTGTAGGTGATCTTGACATAGGTGAGGACGAGATCCCTCCACCCGAGGAATGACACAGTTGAAGGAGGATGGCCCGTGGGAGTGTGCTGGGCAGTCGAGGCGCCTTTTGACCCGTGAGAAAGTAAAATGTAAGTATTTTGGGGATACGATAGTTAGATCGTAGGAGAAATTGTATAGATTGAACATATTAGGATGCTTGAAATCTGGTTAGTTGATAGGTTTATGTTTTATGTTTTGGAAACCTGTTTATAAACTTCTTTCGGAAAGGTTTTTATTGAAAATGTATTAGAAACTGTTGGTTATTTAAAATAGGGTGATTTGTTTAGTTTTTAAAACGGATCCACGCAGTTGGATTTCGTTGAGTTTATCTCGAGTTAATTGGGTTTAAAGATACGTTGTGAGTCGTTATTTTGGGTGATTGATGAAATGAGAAATGGATGAGATTATGAGTGAGTTTATGTTGAAATGTGTGGTTGTGATGTAGGTGGAATTGTGTTGATGAAATTGTGAAGTGTGTGTTAGGTGTATAGGTATGCAAGGAAAAGAAAGAAAGAAGTGGAAGAAAAGAAAAAGAAGAGGAGGCAGAGAACCTGCCGATCGATCGCCATCGATCCGCAATGTGATTGCCGCTCTCTGGATTTTGCAGAGAGCGGGGATATCGATCGCCCATGTGTGGGGCAATTGATCGCCCCCCATTTGTAAATGGGCGATCGATCGCCACAATGAGGGGCGATCGATCGCCCCTCCCTTTTTAATATCAGCGATCGATCGGCCAATTTGGCCGATCGATCGGCCATGAATATTCGGGGAGAATTCCCCTTTTTGCCCTCCAGCTTGATGTTTTGTTGTTTTATTTATTTGGCCGATTGTTTTAATGTTTTATTTCAATTGATTTGTAATTTGTTTTAAGTTTTGTTTAAATAGTTTAACAACTTAGATTGAAATGATTTTTTTTTCAAACAATGTTAACGCTTTCGATTTTAGTTTTAGTTCTGCTTAAACTGTAGGATAAAAAAAAAAATACGATAAAATAATGGTATAGTGTTAGGTTCGCTACATTACACAACCTCACCAGACTCACAACATACCTCTAACAACGACTGCACATACACATCACATACAGACTACTCACGACATGCACACGACTCACAACATGTAAACAACTGTGGTGTAGGCCCTTCTGGGCGACTCTCAATCATTTACACCCACACTACTACTTACCTGGCGACTGAGCTCAATGAGGATGCTCAGTTCCCTATCCACCTACAGCTCGACCTACGACAAATATTCAAATTTCATTAAAATCAAGGTTACATTCACCAATTTACTCTCAAACTACCATTTCTAGCCTAACCCAACTAAAACCTAACTAAACGGGCCACTAATTTGAGTTTGGTAAAAACCAATCCGAAACTTTGGACGTGCGTAACTTTCGCGTCGGTTAACGGAATTGAGCGATTCCAACGGCCATGTACTCCTCTAATAACCTAGTTTAACCTGCCAAAAGAAAATTTAAAACAAACGGCTACAACTAGGTCAAAAATAGAAAAACCCGATTCTGCCCTTAACCAGAAATTTCTCCCATCTCGATTTTCTATCAATTCTCGCCTGTTTTCTCACCAATCAACCACATTTACCCTCAATTAACCTAATCTAACCAAAATTCCTGAAGCTACACACAGCAAAACTCGAAATGCAAAAACAGGGCTTGCTGATTTTTGCCCAAACAGGGCTCTTCACGGCCAAGCAACCATAGCTGATCCAAGGGTCGGCAAACCCACGCTGGAAGCAACCAATTTCGGCCGGTGATTGAAGCTCAAACCAACTCGTCACCCTCGGCAACGAACCGAGCAAGAACAGGGAAAAAACTCGTGCTTACCAGTCAATTTGTGTGCGGAGGCGGCTGGAATCTACTCGCCGGAGGCTTCTGGTCGGAGAGCGTCGAGTCGCCGGTGGATCGTCGCTTGGCCGATCGTCGCTCTTCACCCCCTCTGCTCTGCCCTGTTCTGCCCGCGAGAAACGATCGAATGGCTTCTTCGTGAAGCCATTCGATTGTTTTAAAAGAAAACTTAAATGTTTTCTTTTAAAAAATAATAATAATAAATGCCGATTATCGTTTTGCCCTCCCTCGCATTCGGCCCTTTCGAATTTCGTTTAATCCCAACTCTCGGGAATAATTTAATTAACCCAATAGCTAACCTAACTTAAATTAATTAAATTAACCCAAAAAAATCTGGGGTATTACACCTGAACCAAACTCGTTGGTTGAACCTAAGCTATCAAGTTTGATCTTGTCAAGAATACACTTGAAGAAGATCAAGTTCTAATCCAAGAACTTAAGAAGAGAATTATAAGGATCTTACCTCAAAGCAAAAGCTTCGTTAAAAAAATCAATTCATTCAAAAGTTCCAAACTCTATTACAAGCCTCCCCTAAATAGGCAAAGGTATAAATTTAAAAAGGTAATAACATAATTAGAACTAATAAAATATCCTAATTAGACAATAGGAAAATTTCTAAAAATCAAGAAAATGAAAATTGTGATTTGGAAAATGGTGCAAGTGGATGGTGACCGTGGAAATTAGGTTTAAGTAATATTAGCCCCGAGTTTAATTAAGATTATGGGTCTAACTCAATGGTGTGACACTTGTAAGAACTTTGAATTTAAAAAACTTGGGCTAGAGTAGTGCCATATTGGATGACAATGTGAGAAATCTTTATTTTTGAGACATCTCTTACATTTTAGACTTCGTTCTGGGCTTCTTTTCCAATCCTTGCTTCTTCATCAACACTTAGTAATATTATGGATCGTTGCGCATCTTGTGATGATTCCTTTTCTTGGATGTCTTTGATTACAATTTTTAGTCTTTTGTTTATTTTCTTTGTTCTTGATCTTGACATTGGTCCTCCTATGTTCATCGATGGATCTTGGCTCCTTATTGCTTCTTGATTGTTCTTGGTTGCTCCTTTGACTACATCATTCCCTCCCTCTTTGAAAAGATATTTCCTCGAATCTGCATCAAACAAAGATAAGTCACTAACATTAAAAGTATCGCTTACATTACCATATTCGCTCGGTAAGTCAATCTTGTAAGCATTGTCGTTGATGTGTTCCAACAATTCGTACGGTTTTGGGTCGTTTGGTTTTCAAATTTAACTTTTGGACCAATAACGCACTAGCCACATTTGTGTAACTTCCGCTATAGATGATCATGCTACATACTTGTTGTTGACATAACACCTAGTATGAGAGATGTTTTCCCTTTGGGCTTTATCATCATCCTCCTTAATTTGTACACTTAAGGCTCTCCTGGTTACTAATAAATCTCTTTTGACCGGCTCCTCCACGTCTACATCACTACAATCTTTGAGTGATGACATCTCGTTATCGCTTGAACTCACACTTTCTATATCTCCATTCTCTAAAAAGACCATCGCAGGCTTATTGGGACAATTCGATGTGATGTGCCCAATTCCTGCATGCACCGCGCGCTACCCTACACGCGCATGTGCTGATCGATCGCCGCCAGGCAGTGATCGATCGGCACCCTCTTGGGTTCGCGATCCAACTACAGGGAACGCTGCCGATATATCGGCGCTGCACGCTTTTAACTCGGCTACAAAAATCCTAAACGTAATTAGGACATATTACTAAAACGTAATTAGGAAACTTTTCCAAACATACTTATGAAAACTTTCTAAATCTAATGATTAGAAGCTTTCTAAAATTAATTAAAAAACTTCTAAAACATAATAAAGAAACTTTTCTATAATTTCGCGATCCAGCCTTATTATAGAAATCTTGA
>CM039502.1:55483236-55563236 GCA_022432975.1 Begonia masoniana
GCGATCCCAATTTTATAAGGTTAGCTCTACCAAATTTTTCATGTTTCTCCCTCTGTCGCTTGTCATTTCGGCGGCCATTTTTTTCAAAATTCATCAGCTGGAAGAAAATCCTTCCATCCTTTGTCAAAACGTCGACTTCACGTTTGGATATGTTACAGAGTGTCCCTATCTATGCAATGCACGTGTATATATTATTAGGGTAAAAGTGAAATATCTATTACCGTTTGAGCTATTTACAAATTAGAGACAACTTTCTTTTCCGAACATAATTTTTTTTTTTTTTTTTTTTTTTTTTTTTTTTTTTTTTTTTTTTTTTTTTTTAATTACCTTTCTGCCCTTGCCTAGTCATTTATTAACCTAATCAATAACTCTCCCAACCCTTCTATAAAGTACATCATTAATAATAATTTAAATTTTGACTCAATGGAACCGGGTGCTACAGTTTCATGTCTTGATGCTGAAGAAATATGTTCTAGATCCCTCACATATTTTGCCAATGAGTTCCGAAGAAATTGTGCTCAATCCTAATCTAACTTACGAAGAGATACCGATTCAAATTCTGGAATCAGAAGAAAGAGAACTACGAAATAAGAAGATCTCGCTTGTAAGAGTTCTATGGAAGAATCGAAATGTTGAGGAAGCAACCTTGGAAAAGGAAGAAGAAATGAGAAGATTATATCGAGAGCTTTTTAGGTAATTCTTTAAATTTCGAGGACGAAATTTCTTTTAAGGAGGGTAGATTGTAACACACCAAAAGTTAGCTCCAAATTAAAAGAGTCAATTAGTTTCCTAATTCCATCAAACCCTAAATCAGAATTCAATTAATCAAAATCTCTAATTTCAATGCAAAATCGTTACCCAATTCAGCCCAAATCTAAAATACCTAACAAAAGAAAATTAACACCTAATTAACGATTTATTTCTAATCTAAGAAAAGGAAATATTTCCCTTTCCTTTTGTTATCAAATCTGTCATTTGGAAATAGCAGATTTGTACTCCTCCTTCTATGGAAAGAATCGGAGGAGCTTCCTTAAAAATTTAGGGTTCTGTAATAGAAAAATCACAAACGAAAATCTCTCTCGCGTTCTGTAAATCAGAGAGCAACCAGCGAAATTCTCACCTCGTTGAAATCATCGTGCGCGACCTCCGACCACTGCAGACTCGAGAGAAACCTCTCCGTCTCTCGGCTGGGCGTTTCCTTCAACAAATCTCCCCTCCCGGCCGTAGCCCAATCTCTGTCAACCGAGGCACCTCCCGACGACGACGCACATCGCAACGCAGGAGGTAGTGTTCTTCGCGATACTCTTCTCTCGCTCTCTGTTTCTCACTCACTTGCTCTCTCTCTCTCTCTCTCTCTCTCTCTTTCTCAGTCGATCGTGTGAAGAAGGTGGAGAAAGGATAAGGGGTTGGTTCAAAGTTAAACTGAACCGAACCACAAGCCAAACCAAACCATCAATATATTCTTTAGTTGAACCGGACCAGAACAGCAATCAGATCGGAACAGTGAACCGAACCGACCCAAACCTGAATTTTTAGGATCATTAAAGAACGCTTAATCGAACCAAAATTTCAACGATTCGACGCTATTGGTAAGGAAAATTTTACCCTTATTAATTTCAGTGATTATTTTTGGGTAAAATAAGAAATTTAAACTTCCCCAATTTTTAGGCAAGGAAGTGTAATCCAACACTTAGGGAAATATACCTAAAACTCTATTCTCTATCTCTCTCGAAATCCAGGTAAGTAAAACACTAGGTTTTAAATTTTTTGGCCGTAGGCCCTACATCACAAAACATCTATTAAATTATTTTCTTTAAACCATTTTATTTTGTTAATTATATTATTATTTGGACACGCATGTATAGGCATTGACATAAGAATATAGAAAGATAAAAATGATCAGTCATGATGCATGAGTGTATGAAATGCATGGAAACGAATGGAATTGATGGAACGCATGAGATGGCTAATGAGAGCCTGAACGCATAGTTATTGAGATGGTTGATGAAACTTTATGAGGGTAAGAAATCGCTAGTTTTCTGAAAGCCTGAACGCATGGTAAGCATTGGAAAATGAGTTCCATCCAGTATGTAACTTTCAAAGCATGAAATTGGGTAATGTATGAAATTAAAGTCATATGCACGTGTTTTTACTTACTGAGTTTTCTCACGCATTAGTTTTGTGATGTATATGAATTTTTGTCTGACGAAGAAATGACGCTGATCGAGGATTTGCCAGAGGCGGGCGAGCATACAGAGGAGGATGTTGTCGTTGGTTCTGAATAAAAATTTAAAGTCATGATTTTATATCGTTTTAAAATAATATTTCATATTTAATTGCATTAAATTTTAGTTTTCAATTTGAATAATTTATTTCATCATTTACTGGATTTTTAGGAAGGATGTTATTTTAAATTTATGAATGAGATTTTATTTAATGTTTTGTTTAACATTTAATTTTGTAAACATTTATTGATAGTAATTTAAAGCTTCTGTTTAATAAATGAATTTTTGCTAATTTCAAGGAAAATTAAATTTTGGGATCGTTACACCTTGACACGTAAAAATCCCGAAAATCTGACTCCAAATTATCAGTGAAAACGAGAAGACAGTTGAAAACCGACGTCGTTTACTCTACGAAAAATCGAGCAGTATAACGACTAAATTTTCTAAAAACCAAAACCTGAAAATCAAGCATCTTATATAACAATTCAAAACAACATTCTCAAAACAGTATTTCCAAGATTTATAAAACACTAACATTTACACCCAAACAAATCCAACCCTCCAAAATCCACAAATATCCAAAAAATAGTTAAAAACTATATACAATCCAAAAATATCGTTTCACACACACATCTTCCCGAAGACCATAGTCGAGACGCCCCGACAACTGCCCGCACCGACATACCGCGTACATCACTGACTGCGTCCCAATCCTAGCTTTCCTCATAGCTCTCACCTGTAAGAACGTCGACACCTACACCACAAAACACAAAACATAAGCCTAATGCTTAGTAAGTAGGGAACAATGCAATGCACAATGAACACACAACCCTAACACATGCGGTTTCTAACTCTCGATTGTGTTCACCTCATTCTCACTTCGTTAATCTTTCACTTTCACAAATGGGTCAAGTGGATACCTATCCTTTCAGGATGGTCACGCGTTGACCCAGCAGAGCTAGATCAGAGGCACACATCGTGTTCACATGGGACGGCCATACACGATCTTCTACCACGTCGATCATAGAACCACGTTCACAATCACGACAACTTACGTATTTTCACCCGTGCATCTTTTGTAGACACCTCCGGAATTGCCATCTTTCAGGCACTAATTCGCGACGAGGCTACTCCACAAGATACCCCCGTGCATCTTTTGTTGTAACCTCCCAAATTGCCATATTTCAGGCACTATTTCGCGACGAGGCTACACCATAAAAGACCACCACACATCTTTTGTGGAAACCTCCCGAATTGTTGCCATATTTCATGCACTAATTCGCGACAAGGCAACTCCCCCATTACCTTACATATTTTCTTATCTATTTACATTCCATACTCACATTTCAAATCATGCTAAAACTCGTATTTTCTTAATTCAAAATCATGATGCATGTCACACAATGCTCAAAACAAAACAAAACACAACATTCAAACAAATAGCCAAACATCCCTACCGTTCCGTGGTGTAGGCCCGAAGGCAAAAGTCACACATTCACTACTTACTTGGTTTCTCGGCACGTACTTACTCTCTTCGTTTACGCCAAAGGCTTGTTAACCTAGCCAATATAAGGAAATAACTTAGAAACATTCTAAGAACATTCTACAAAATTATCTAACCAAAACTACAACCAAAACTAGCAACTAGGAACAACAAATCTACAATTGAAACCCTAAAACCGATTTTCCAACAAATTTTGGTGTCCAACTTCGAACGGTCATAACTTATTCATTTTTCAACGGATTTTGACGTGCCACCCCATTCCGTAACCCTCTACATGTCTACTATCCATTGAAACACTCAAATTCAACAAACAAACAACTTAACAATTTCGAAAACACAACAACAGATTCGGCCCTCATAGTTTTCAAAACCGATTTTTCACCAATTCACACCAAAACTCTAATCTATCCCTAAAAATAACCTAAATCATTCTATCCAAGATTTAAACAACCAAATTTGCAAGAAAATAAGAAAAGGAATAGAAATTTTCGGACCTTCAATTTAGGGTTTCCAAGAACTCCACAAAACTCAACAAAACACTAACAAACTATCCAAGATTAGTATCTAACCAAAAACCCAATTAATTCTCACCTTAAACCTTGAAGAAATCTTGAAGGAATGAGAGGAACAAGCACTACAATGGCTGCCAATTGCTGTCGTGAAGAAGAGGAAAAATAAGAAGGGAATTTGCTATTTTTACACTCACTTTACCAAATTTATAAACACAATTTTCTACTTTTAATTTATCCCACCAAATTCTCTTATTTTATAAAATCACCCCACTATCAATTGTTATCAATTCCAACATGGATGCCATCCCCTCTCCCACTTTTCCTTCTTTTTTTTTTGACTTTTCAAACATTCTTTAGTAATTTGACTTTTCAACTTTACTTTTTAATCTTTCCTTAGTCCTTTGACTTTCAACACCTTTTTTCTCTTCATCACGTGAGTCATCTCCTAGCCAACTTGAAATTTTTTTAAATAACTATTTTGGTGTGGTTGTGGATAGTGGTCGTTTGTTGGATTGTCTATATGTAAATGATAGTGGTTTAAAACTATTTGGTTTCAGGTTTGGTTTCGAAAATATTCAGTCGTTATGTTGCTCGTTTTTCTCGTATAACAAACAACGTCGAGTTCATTTATTTTTACGTTTTCTATGAGGTTTTGGAGTCGATTTTTTGAGATTTTTACGTGTCACAAAGTCGGGGATGTCGGGATTGTTTGGTAAAAATTTTGGGTGATTTGAGTGTGTGTGGCTTGAAGAAAAATGGAGAAAAGTGAGTGGAAGTCGCTGGTGTCCGAGGCAGGGGAGCTAGAGGAACGCGCGCGGGACGCGGGCTTCAGGCGCACGCAGCACCCAGCGCCAATCGATAGACAGCGTTCCCTGTAGCTAGATCGCGCACACGAGAGGGTGCCGATCGATCACCGCTTGGCGGCGATCGATCGGCACACGTGCACACAGGGTAGCTCGCGCAGTGCGCGCAGCTGGTGCGCGCGATGAGAGCGCCCGGCGCCCAACCGAGCCAACTTGAAATTTTTTAAAATTTTTTGTTTTCACATATGTTTTAACCCGACATTTTTCGATACATTTGGCACGTATTTCACACATGTTTTCCAACCATTTTTTAGGGTTCGAAAAACCTAAAAATCGAGTCGAAGTATTATCAAAAATTATTTTAAATTACGTTTTGTAGCACTCGGTTTCAATAAATCAAAATAAGTTATTAAACGGTGGAATATAATTTTTATGGTTAAAATTTAGTGAAATGTTGATTAGGTTGTAAATGACTAGGCAGGGACAAAGTGGTAATTGCGAATTTATATTGTGGATAAAGTATTTAAGGAAAGGTTTAGTGAGGTTTAGCCGCCACTGTATTATTACTCTTACCTCTCAGCTCAAGCAGACTACCTCTGGGCGATTTCCCCTCCGGTTTTCCCCAACCAAGGTGAGTTTTGAATCAACTACTTGCCGTTCTAGTGCTAGGGTAGCTGAAGGATTGCAATGTATGTATCTTCGATAAGCTGCGGGTGAGAGATTTGGGTTTTGAGGTTTAGTGATGTATCGGGAATGCTTAATCAGTAGAGCCCCAAACTGGCTTCCTTAGACTTCAGTAGTTAGATAAAGTTTAGTGGAGATCTAATCCATAATCTGTCAATGGTTTTAGGTGAGCAGATTTTTGGAGTAGCATATAGCCGAGCGATTTCCAGGAGCCAGGTAAGTAAAGTAATGTGTGAGCCTTCGGGCCTACATCACAAAACAGTAGGTTTATGCATGTTTGAGTGTTTCTTTTCTTTATGTCATGCATTAAGTTTTTGAAGAATTACGAAAATGAATTTATGTGCAAGGTTATGATGAGTATGAATTGAATGAAACAGAGTAGCTGTTAAGGGAAGTAATCCGCCCCTTAACTGAGTAGAGGATTTATTACATTGGGAGAACCGATCCCACTCCCAAGGCAAGGGAATTAAGGGATCTGTATTAGCTGTTAAGGGAAGTAATCCGCCCCTTAACTGAGTAGAGGATTTATTACATTGGGAGAACCGATCCCACTCCCAAGGGAACTTAGGGATCAGACCAGTTTATGAACGATGCACAACTGAGTTGAGAAAATTAGAAACTGCATGATCAGGGTTATGTTTCAGCATACATTTCATTAATGCTTTACTTGCTTAGCATTAGGCTAATAGGTGAGTTTGTGATGTAGGTGTTGAGGATACAGCAGGTGATTTCCCTGAGAGCATAATCGAGTAGATGAGGTTGGTGGAGCACGGCTGTGCAACAGTCAGGCATCTGATGGGGCGGTTTGACTGGTGTCATTGACTAACAAAGATTAATTGACAGTATTTCAAATTTATTATACTAAGCTTTCATGACAGTAGAAATTTTAAATGTTTTGGAATTCGCTTTTGAGTTTCTTTTCTGATAACGATATTCTGTTGGGATTTCAAGTTAGTACTTATGAGTTTCTAGTGACACAAAGGTTTGGATTGTCTCTGGTTAGTTTTTAGCAAGAATGAGTTACTTGAAGTTTTCAAAAGTATTCTTAGTTTTCTCTGAATTTAGTATTCTGCTGATTTATTACTGGATCTGCAAGTGAAGCGATTAGAGTTGTTGTTTTGCTCTCTATCGACAGATGATATCTGTCGGTAGATGGTGAGTAAATTTTAAATTCTATCGGAAGATGTCTTCAGAAAAGCCATCGGAAGATGTAAATTTTAAAGTCTATCAGTAGATGCTTTAAGGAGTTACGTGAGTAGCACGTGTCGGCAGATGTAGTCCATTCCATCGGAAGAGGGAGAAACCCGTTTGTCGTTTAGCGAATCGGAAGGCGTGGAGTCATATTGTTGTTATCGGAAGATGACGTGTGTTTGTCTATTGAGAGATGAAATTACGCTGACTTCATCGGCAGATGAAGTTATGTTAACTTCATCGGCAGATGAAGTGGTGTGTGTGTGTAGTTACCATGATTTCATCGGCAGATGAAGTTGTGGGTGAAGTTGTGTAGACGTCATCGGCAGAAGCCTTTGGTTTTCTGCTTCTGCTCCTTCCGTTGACTAGTCGTCGGCAGACGAGTTCAACTCGTGACGTCATCGGCAGGAACCTCGTTCCGTTTCCTTCCGTTGACTAGTCGTCGGCAGACGAGTTCAACTCGTGACGTCATCGGCAGGAACCTCGTTCCGTTTCCTTCCGTTGACTTTGTCGTCGGCAGATGAATTCGACTTTTGTAATTCCTTGAGTAGTCCATCATTTAAAACCTTGTTTTCTCTTGACCGAATACTTTAAACATTTCCATTAATCTTTCCAACAATATTTTCACAGCTAGTTAAATCCCCATTGTAGTTTTAAATAATTTTCCGCTGCAAAGTTTTCAAATGTTTTGGACGTTTAGAAAATGTCAAATTTTGAATGTCGAATGAAGTTTTAAATTTATTCGAAATTTCTTAGTTATGATCAAGTAATGAGTAGCAAACCGGGTTCAGATAACTCGGGGCGTTACATTATGGTATCAGAGACATTCAATTAAACCGTTCAAAAGATTACTCATCAGTGCCAATCGTTGCATGGAAGTACTCCAACAACTGTAAGTGTTTATGTTAGCTTTAGTTATAAAATGTTTATGAGAGTAGTTAACCCTGTGCAGGAAATTAGTAAAATGGCTAGGCGCCCAGGAAGACCAAGAATACCAAGTCCTAGACGTGAGGAGGACTCTAGTGTAATTAGGCAGCTGACAGAATTAATGCGTCAGCAGACTGATATTGTGCGTCAACAATCTGATCAATTAGGAGTGCTGTTGAATCGGGAAGCACAAGGAAGTGCTAACTCAGGTTCTAACAGTGAACATTCTGGAGATAGATTCCGGAGACTGAGACCACCCACATTTGATGGACATTCCTCCGATCCAGTCATTGCTGAGGGATGGCTTAGGAAGATTGAAAGTATGTTCAGGTGTGCCAACATAGGAGAAGAAGAGAAAGTCACATTGGCAACCTTTCATTTGGCTGGAGAAGCTCAGCTCTGGTGGGAGACAATAGAGACCACCACAGATGTTTTGACAATGCAATGGTCACGATTCAAAGACATTTTCTATGGGAAGTATTTCAATAGCACCGTCCAAACTGCAAAGAAGTTGGAGTTTCTGAACTTGAAGCAGACAGGGTCTGTGGCCGAGTATAGTAGGCAGTTTGAGTCCCTGTCCAGGTTTGCTGGACACTTTGCTCACAAAGACGAGGATAAGGTGTTCAAGTTTGTGCATGGACTGAAACCAGAAATTTACCGAGGAGTTAAATTTTGCGGTATTAAAGGTTTGGCGTTAAGTGAAGTAGTGTCCACTGCTCTGGAAGTGGAAGAGGCTGAAAGGATGTGTGCTGGAACAAAGGAAGTCCCACAAAGGTTTGTTCAACCACAACAACAGAGAGGGATGAAGAGGCCGAATGAAGGCCAGAATAGCCAAAGATCAAGGAGGAAAGTACCGGATAGTCAGAAGTATCCCCAGTGTCCGAAGTGTATGAAAAGTCATTTGGGTGAATGCAGGTTTGGATCGGGAAAGTGTTTCAATTGCGATGAAGTTGGGCATGCTTTCAGAGATTGCCCGAGACCCAGAGTCACTCGGTGTTTCAACTGCGGCAAGGTTGGTCACTTTAACAGAGACTGTCCGGCCTTGAAGAATGGCCCTGCTGTGATTAAGCCAAGAATATTCTCCATGGTTGAGCCAGGCGATGATGAGCAGCCTGCTGTGGTGTCAGGTACTATACTGGTCAATTCCCTACCCGCTTTTACATTGATAGATTCTGGTGCAACACATTCATTCGTAGCATTGACATTTGCTGATAAGTTAGATGTAAAGCTTACCTCTACTGTGCATGTATTTGATGTTGCCTTACCCTCTGGTGAACATATGCACTCTAACCAAGTAATTCCTGATAGCAATGTATTGGTAGGGAACATGAATTTACCTGCCGATCTCATTATTATGGACATAATGGGATTTGATGTAATCCTAGGAATGGATTGGTTGTTTAAACATTATGCCACAATTGATTGTAGGACTGGAATAGTTAGTTTCCAACCCCCTGGTAATTTGAAACATACCTTTCAGGCCTCAAGGAAGAGTGAGGTGATGTCTGTGATGACTTCCATGAACACTAGACCTTCCCTGTGTAGAGGGTATTTGTGCTTCTTAGCTAGCGTTTTAGACGCACGGCTTGTAGGAAAGGCAAATCCTCAGAATGTCCTAACTGTCCGAGACTTTCCTGAAGTGTTTTTAGATGACCTTCCTGGTTTACCACCCGATAGAGAAATCGAATTTGTTGTAGATGTTTACCCCGGAGCCGAGCCTGTGTCTAAAAATCCATATAGACTAGCACCAACAGAACTTAAAGAGTTAAAGAAACAGTTGGAGGACTTGTTGGAGAAGGGATTCATACGCCCAAGCTTCTCACCGTGGGGTGCACCTGTCCTCTTTGTCAAGAAGAAGGATGGATCAATGCGTATGTGCATTGATTATAGAGAATTGAATAAGTTAACTGTCAAGAATAAGTACCCTCTACCGAGGATTGACGACTTATTTGACCAACTTAAGGGTGCGAGAGTTTTCTCTAAGATTGACTTAAGGTCCGGTTATTACCAATTGAAGGTTAAATCCGAAGACATCCCAAAGACTGCTTTTCGTACAAGGTATGGACACTATGAGTTTTTGGTTATGTCTTTTGGTTTGACAAATGCACCAGCAGCCTTCATGGATCTCATGAATAGGGTGTTTCGTGAGTATTTAGATAAGTTTGTTATTGTATTCATTGATGACATCCTAATCTACTCTAAAACTGAGGACGAGCATGTAAGGCATTTGGGTTTGGTGTTGGAGTTACTAAGACAGCACCGACTTTATGCTAAGTTTTCCAAGTGTGAATTTTGGTTGGACAGAGTTCACTTTCTTGGTCACGTGATCTCTGGTGATGGAATATCTGTCGATCCAGCTAAAGTTCAAGCAGTTAAGGAATGGCCCCAACCGAAGAATGCTACAGATATCAGGAGCTTTCTTGGACTAGCAGGGTACTACAGAAAGTTCATTGAGGGGTTTTCAAAGATTGCCACACCCCTCACTATGTTAACAAGGAAAAATGTAAAGTATATTTGGACTGATAAGTGTGAGTTCAGTTTCCAAACCTTAAAGCAGAAATTGACCAATGCACCTATACTAACCCTTCCTGTTGAAAATGGTAAGTTTAGTATTTATTGCGATGCTTCCAAAATTGGACTTGGCTGTGTTTTGATGCAAGACGGAAAAGTTATAGCTTATGCATCTAGGCAATTAAAAGTGCACGAGAAGAATTATCCTACTCATGACTTAGAATTAGCTGCAGTGGTTTTTGCATTAAAGATTTGGAGGCACTACCTGTATGGACAAACTTGCGAAATATTTTCAGATCATAAGAGTCTGAAGTACATTTTCACACAGAAGGAGCTAAACATGAGGCAACGTAGATGGTTGGAATTTGTAAAAGACTATGACTTTGAGATTAAGTATCATCCCGGCAAAGCGAATGTAGTGGCAGACGCTTTGAGCAGGGTGACTCCATCGGTTTCTACGTTGATTCTAGACATACCGATAGCCTTAGAGACTGAATTCCTAAGGTTTAACCTTGAAGCAGTATCTAGCGTGTCAGCCATGCTTTCGGCCATATCTTTGAGGCCTACTATTTTGGGGAGAATAAAGGAAGTTCAAATGAATGACGCTGAATGCAATAAGTATAAGCTGTACATAGATTCTACTGTCAAGACAGATTTCAACTGCTCGGCTGATGGAATCCTTAAGTTTAGAAACAGATGGTTTGTTCCAGCTAATGTCGAGCTTCGAAAGGAAATTCTATCCGAGGCTCATTCTTCTAGACTCTCTATTCATCCTGGAAGTACTAAGATGTACAGAGATCTCAAGCAGCATTTTTGGTGGCCAAGTATGAAAAGATGTGTGGCGGAGTACGTGGAGTCATGTTTGGTCTGCCAGCAGGTCAAAGCTGAACATCAGAGGCCTGCAGGAACATTGCAACCCCTACCGGTTCCGGAATGGAAGTGGGAACAAGTGACAATGGATTTTGTTACAGGATTGCCTAGAACAGCAAAAGGACACGATGCAATTTGGGTAATAGTTGATCGTTTGACCAAATCCGCCCATTTTCTGCCTATCAAGATAACATATTCGATGGATCAACTAGCAGAGTTGTATGTGCAAGAGATCATTAGATTGCATGGAGTTCCAAGCACTATAGTTTCAGACCGAGACTCTAGATTTACATCTAAGTTTTGGAAAAGTTTGCATAAGGCTATGGGAACACAACTTAACTTTAGCACAGCCTTTCACCCTCAAACAGATGGACAATCCGAGAGAACTATTCAGACCTTAGAGGATATGCTCCGAGCGTGCATATTAGATTTTCAAGGATCTTGGAGTAAGTATTTACCATTGGTAGAGTTCTCTTACAACAACAGTTTTCAGGCGACAATAGGAATGGCACCGTATGAGGCATTATATGGACGAAAATGCAGATCACCTTTGTACTGGGATGAAGTTGGTGAAGCACAACTACTAGGTCCTGATATCGTGCAGCAAACAGTGGAGAAGATTGCCCTCATCCGACAGAGAATTTTGACAGCTCAAAGCCGACAGAAAAGCTATGCAGACCAGAGGAGAAGAGAACTGGAATTTGAAGTAGAGGATGAAGTTTTCCTTAAGGTGTCACCTTTCAAAGGAGTCGTGAGATTTGGAAAAAGAGGAAAGTTGAACCCCAGATTTATTGGACCGTTCACTATCCTGAAGAGAGTTGGGAAAGCAGCCTATCAATTACAACTACCAGCTTCTATGGAAGGAATACATGATGTGTTCCATGTCTCTATGCTAAAGAAGTGTATACGGGATCCAACTCATGTCGTTGAACAGCAGAACATTGAGATTCAACCTACACTCACCTATGAAGAAAAGCCAGTAAAGATTCTAGATTATGCAGTAAAGGTATTGCGCAACAAAGAAGTGCCACTAGTGAAAGTCTTATGGCACAACCAGAACTTGGAGGAGACAACTTGGGAACGCCAGCAAGACATGATGGATCAACATCCGGAGTTATTCAGGTACTGAATTTTGAGGACAAAATTCTTTTAAGGAGGGTAGATTGTAGCACTCGGTTTCAATAAATCAAAATAAGTTATTAAACGGTGGAATATAATTTTTATGGTTAAAATTTAGTGAAATGTTGATTAGGTTGTAAATGACTAGGCAGGGACAAAGTGGTAATTGCGAATTTATATTGTGGATAAAGTATTTAAGGAAAGGTTTAGTGAGGTTTAGCCGCCACTGTATTATTACTCTTACCTCTCAGCTCAAGCAGACTACCTCTGGGCGATTTCCCCTCCGGTTTTCCCCAACCAAGGTGAGTTTTGAATCAACTACTTGCCGTTCTAGTGCTAGGGTAGCTGAAGGATTGCAATGTATGTATCTTCGATAAGCTGCGGGTGAGAGATTTGGGTTTTGGGGTTTAGTGATGTATCGGGAATGCTTAATCAGTAGAGCCCCAAACTGGCTTCCTTAGACTTCAGTAGTTAGATAAAGTTTAGTGGAGATCTAATCCATAATCTGTCAATGGTTTTAGGTGAGCAGATTTTTGGAGTAGCATATAGCCGAGCGATTTCCAGGAGCCAGGTAAGTAAAGTAATGTGTGAGCCTTCGGGCCTACATCACAAAACAGTAGGTTTATGCATGTTTGAGTGTTTCTTTTCTTTATGTCATGCATTAAGTTTTTGAAGAATTACGAAAATGAATTTATGTGCAAGGTTATGATGAGTATGAATTGAATGAAACAGAGTAGCTGTTAAGGGAAGTAATCCGCCCCTTAACTGAGTAGAGGATTTATTACATTGGGAGAACCGATCCCACTCCCAAGGGAATTAAGGGATCTGTATTAGCTGTTAAGGGAAGTAATCCGCCCCTTAACTGAGTAGAGGATTTATTACATTGGGAGAACCGATCCCACTCCCAAGGGAACTTAGGGATCAGACCAGTTTATGAACGATGCACAACTGAGTTGAGAAAATTAGAAACTGCATGATCAGGGTTTATGTTTCAGCATACATTTCATTAATGCTTTACTTGCTTAGCATTAGGCTAATAGGTGAGTTTTGTGATGTAGGTGTTGAGGATACAGCAGGTGATTTCCCTGAGAGCATAATCGAGTAGATGAGGTTGGTGGAGCACGGCTGTGCAACAGTCAGGCATCTGATGGGGCGGTTTGACTGGTGTCATTGACTAACAAAGATTAATTGACAGTATTTCAAATTTATTATACTGAGCTTTCATGACAGTAGAAATTTTAAATGTTTTGGAATTCGCTTTTGAGTTTCTTTTCTGATAACGATATTCTGTTGGGATTTCAAGTTAGTACTTATGAGTTTCTAGTGACACAAAGGTTTGGATTGTCTCTGGTTAGTTTTTAGCAAGAATGAGTTACTTGAAGTTTTCAAAAGTATTCTTAGTTTTCTCTGAATTTAGTATTCTGCTGATTTATTACTGGATCTGCAAGTGAAGCGATTAGAGTTGTTGTTTTGCTCTCTATCGACAGATGATATCTGTCGGTAGATGGTGAGTAAATTTTAAATTCTATCGGAAGATGTCTTCAGAAAAGCCATCGGAAGATGTAAATTTTAAAGTCTATCAGTAGATGCTTTAAGGAGTTACGTGAGTAGCACGTGTCGGCAGATGTAGTCCATTCCATCGGAAGAGGGAGAAACCCGTTTGTCGTTTAGCGAATCGGAAGGCGTGGAGTCATATTGTTGTTATCGGAAGATGACGTGTGTTTGTCTATTGAGAGATGAAATTACGCTGACTTCATCGGCAGATGAAGTTATGTTAACTTCATCGGCAGATGAAGTGGTGTGTGTAGTTACCATGATTTCATCGGCAGATGAAGTTGTGGGTGAAGTTGTGTAGACGTCATCGGCAGAAGCCTTTGGTTTTCTGCTTCTGCTCCTTCCGTTGACTAGTCGTCGGCAGACGAGTTCAACTCGTGACGTCATCGGCAGGAACCTCGTTCCGTTTCCTTCCGTTGACTAGTCGTCGGCAGACGAGTTCAACTCGTGACGTCATCGGCAGGAACCTCGTTCCGTTTCCTTCCGTTGACTTTGTCGTCGGCAGATGAATTCGACTTTTGTAATTCCTTGAGTAGTCCATCATTTAAAACCTTGTTTTCTCTTGACCGAATACTTTAAACATTTCCATTAATCTTTCCAACAATATTTTCACAGCTAGTTAAATCCCCATTGTAGTTTTAAATAATTTTCCGCTGCAAAGTTTTCAAATGTTTTGGACGTTTAGAAAATGTCAAATTTTGAATGTCGAATGAAGTTTTAAATTTATTCGAAATTTCTTAGTTATGATCAAGTAATGAGTAGCAAACCGGGTTCAGATAACTCGGGGCGTTACACGTTTTAAACACGGGGTTAGGGAGCAATGTAGTTCACCGAGCCGGGGTGGATTCGGGGGCATTACAAGTTGGTATCAGAGTAAAAGTGGTCGCGTCGTTCAAAGGATTAACCGACAATGATGGCCGTCATGCAACGTGCTTCACCGATTGTAAGTATTTCTTTCCTTTAGTTAGTTTATATCTAAGATTAGATTGTTTTAACCCTGTACAGGAATGGAATGAAAAAAATATCGAGACCTCCTAGACAATCTAGAGGAGAACAGCCAAGAGAGCAACCTGAGGATCCTAACAGGTAACTCCGGGATTTACTTAATATACAATCTAAACTGTTGGGAGTTTTCATGAACCAAGGTATACCGGGAAACCTTGGAGTGGGGTCCATCACAGGAGCGGGTTCTAGCGGGGAAAGATTTAGAAGATTAAAACCTCCAGCGTTTGAAGGCAGTTTGACAGATCCTACAGTTGCGGAAAGGTGGATTTACACAATAGAGAACATGTTTAAGCTCGCTGACGTAGAGGAGGAAAACAAAGTGAAGTGTGCCACTTTTCATCTGGCAAGTGATGCCCAAAGCTGGTGAGAGATGGTAGAGGCTACAGCCAGTCCTCTGGGTCTAACATGGAAAGAATGTAAGGATTTATTCTTCGACAAATATTACAACCGGACAGTTCAGACGACCAAGAGGTTGGAGTTCCTACAGTTGAAGCAAACGAGTTCAGTTGGGCAGTATATCAAATAGTTCGAATCACTTTCTCGGTTTGCTAGCCACATGATGAGCTAAGAGAAAGATAAGGTACTTCAGTTTGTGCAGGGCCTGAAACCAAAAATATATATGTTGGTGAAAACCTTCGAGATTGATGGAATATCGTTTACAAGAGTGGTGGCTAAAGCATTAGAGGTGGAGGAGGCTGCTAGCAAATTTATTAAACCAGCTGAAGCCCCGAAAAGAATGTTTAAGGATATTACAGCCTAGTTTATCCGAGGCGGATCGTCTTCTCAGTCTCAGGGCACCAAGCGGCCTGGAGGCAATTTAAATGATCAGCATGGAGGCAAGAAGCCGCAGCAACAACAGAAGAAAAGGTTTCCGCAGTGTCCAAAGTGCTTGAAGTCCCATCCCAGAGAGTATGGGCAATATGATGGTAAATGTTACAACTGTTTTGAAGCCGGTCATCTTTCCCGTGATTCTCCAAAGCTGAAAGTCTCCCGATGCTTTAAATGCAACTAGCCTGGTCATGTAGCTAACGATTGCCCCACAGCAAAGAAAGGTCCAGTCAAAGCTACACCTAGAATCTTTGCTATGATCGAGCCTGATGGCGAGGACCGTTCTGCTGTTATCTCAGGTACTGTACTTGTTAATTCAGTGTCTGCCTTTACATTGATAGATTCGGGTGCATCCCATTTGTTTGTAGCAACAGCTTTTGTGGTGAAATTGAACTTAAAAGTGAAGCCCACTGGGTGTATGTTCGATGTGACTCTACCATTTGGCAAGTGCCTACATTCTGATCAGGTTGTGCAGGATGGTCTGATATTAGTCAGAAGAAAGCAACTGCCAACTACTTTGATTGTAATGGGGATAACCGGGTATGATGTGATACTCGGTATGGACTAGTTATTTCGACATCATGCGATGATTGACTGCAGAGCCGGGACTGTCAATTTCTATCCTCCGAACGGTGAGAAGCTTTCGCTACAATCTTTGAGGAGTGTACAGAAGCTCTCAGTTATGGCACCGATGGAGGCTTGGGGGTCTATTATGGGTGAGTTTGTCTGTTTTCTTGCAGCTATAGTAGATTCCCAGTCTTTGGTAGAAGTTAAACCTCAGGATGTACTAGTTGTTCGTCAGTTTCCCGAGGTGTTTCTGGATGATTTTCCTGGTCTACCTCCGGACCGGGAAATCGAGTTTTCAATTGACACATATCCTGGAGCTGAACCTGTGTCGAAGAACCCTTACAGGTTGGCTCCTCCTGAATTAAAAGAATTGAAGAAGCAACTGGAAGAATTGGTGGATAAGGGGTTTATATGCCCTAGTTTTTCACCGTTGGGAGGAATTTGGTTGGACGAATTGATCAATCAAATGTCGAGCAATCAAGTAAGCAGTGGTTTGCCATCGTTTTGCCTTCAAGCCTACACCATGGAACGATAGGGTTAATGATTGTTTGTTTCACGTTGTGTGGTATTGCATATTTTTTTAACATGCATCATTGTTTTAAATTACGCAAAATACGAGTTTTCTTGCATTATTTTGAATTGCGAGAATGAAATGTAATCAGATAAAAAGAATTACAAACTTAGTCTTGATTAGAGTTGCCTTGTCGGGAACAAGTGCTGGAGTGTAGCACTCCGAGGGGACCTCTATGAAAGATGCCCAGCTAAAATACGTAATGGTCGTGAGTATGAACTCCTAGACGGTTATAGGGTTCTACGATCTACGTGGAGGGAGATTTTGGATAGCCATCATAGACGGTCATGGAATGATTGCTATCTGGTCTTGCTCTGGTGGTTCTGAGTGTGGCCGTCCTAGATGGTTATAGGGTGTGAGCCTACTCGATCCACACGGCTTATGAAATGATTAAAGAAACGAACGTGAAATGAGCACAACTGAGTGTTAGAAATTGCATGTAATAGGATTGGTTGCATTGTGTTTTGCTGCATTCGTTATTCCCTACTTACTAAGCATTAAGCTTACCTTTTGTGTTCTATGGTGTAGGTGACGATATATTCACAGGTGAGGTTGATGAGGGAGAGCAGGCTTAGGAGCAGTCGGAGAGGCTCGGGGCATGCAGGTGCGGGCAGTTGTCAGGGCGTCTCGACTATGATCTTCACCCTCACCTCCATTTCTCCCCTCATCTTCACGTGGAAATCCCTCACATACACTCTTTCTTTTAATCTTTCCTTATTTGCTTCCTATGAATTCATAAAATCCTTTGAATTTTCAATACATTAACTCTTCATTTTGCCCCAACCTTAAAACCCTCATCATTTAACATTATGCTATCCTATCTCATCAAAATCTAATGTCACGCACGTTATGGGAAAAATTCCGAGTGTTACATGTCTTGGTCAGTAATAGGCCTAATAAAGTGTGAGTACATCATCATATACGTCTTTTTGGAGATAGTAAGGATGAACGTAATATTCAACTGATCTTCTCAAAAAATGGAGACATGGACATGCACGCATGACATGCCAGTCAGCTCCCACTTGTAACAATTGCACACACGTGCATCTAAATCGACAATGTATTGCTTCCGACCGTTACTAACCTCAAACCTAGCAGCTCTTGCAAATATCGGGCTTCAAATTTAAGCTGCAAGTTGTAATTTTTCAAGGTTCTCCTTTATTTGAGGACATAATAATTTTGTCGACTCAACCATCTTTTCATGTTTCTTTACAATTCTAGAAATCGTATTCTTTCTGATCATTTCAAATATAGTCAGAATCGGTTTGTCCTTAACTGGTAAGATGCATGCGTTGAAAGACTCACTCAAGTTATTTGAACTTATGTCGTACTTTGGGATCAAACTAAAAGCATGTGCCACCCAATGTTTGGGATTGATGCGTTGTAAATAATTGTATGTTGCCTCTTCAACCAAAAATAATTTCTTCAGTTCACTCTCAAAGTGCACTTACGTGGTAGCTTTTGAGGCATTCCACATTGCGTCTTTCTACAATTTACTCTTAAACTTTTTTTTAAAAAAATTGACATATAAATGTCTAAGCAGAAACGATGTTTGGCTGATTCTGCAAAGTCCTCCATAGCAGGTAGAAACTCCTATAAAAAGACAGTGCATGATAAGAAAGAGGTTCAAATAAAACACATAATATAAATAGACAGTGCATAAATCGTACCTGTTCTTGGTCTGAAATAAATGTCCATCCACGACCCGAATCACTCTGTATATCTTCCAGCAATAACTTTAGAAGCCACGTCCGTGAGTCTTTGCATTCTACTTCCACCACTGCTATAGCAGCTGGGTAAATTCTATTATTGTCATCAATGCTGACAGTTGAAAGCAGTTGACCCAGACACCATCCCTTCTAATGTGAACCACGGTGCCACCAAGTTCAAGCCCAAGGATCACGACCCATTACAAAACAAACAATGTCCAATAACAAGCTTGCAAAGCAAGGAAATGTCTAAAAAGAAGCATAAAAACCACCATAGTTTGCTCAAAGAAAGCCAAGAGAAAAAACCATAAAAAAAAGAGCAAAGACATGCAAAAGACCTAGTAAAAGAGTGCAAAAGGAAGCTCCAAAGTGGAAATGATTAGCTACTCCCTAGTGTGCCCACGCCCAGCCAGGCATAGTGCGTGCGCACCCTGGCCAACCCATCGCGCCCACCACCCAAGCAAACGTGTAGACAATAAGGCATTGCGTGCACCCTGCGCGACAGCACACCTTCACCATATGACAGCGCACACAATATATACAGATGACAAAGCATCCCGCGAGCGCGAGGGTGCTCCCTGCACTTCCAGCTCTTGCGCGCGCACCGCTTTTAGTCCCCGCGCGCGCCCTGCTTCTGAGATTTGCACTTGTGTCTGAGATCCACATGCCCACGTTTGTCGATACGCACACCCCACACCTACAGGCAATGCGCGTGCCCAACGCGCTTCCTCCTTGCCCAACTGTGCCTTGTGCGCGCTAACAAGCCTATCCACGACTTAGTTTTTTTTTAGTTTTTTTTTTTATTTTTCGTAATTTTTATTTTATTTTTTGTATTTATATTTTGCCTATTTAAACACGTGATTTAGACTTTGTTTGGGGGATTTTGAGATTAATAAAATTTGAGTTTTTTTATATAGATTCTTCTCTTGGGTTTTTCTGTGAAGAACTTGATTTTCATCATGAATTGACTTGATAAATCATCTTTGATAACTTTGGTTTAGCCAACATGATGAGAACCACGGGTATATGAAACCCGAGACCCTTCAACAACGTGGAATTAGAAACTCAAGAACGCCTGTGAAATCAAGTATAAGGAACTTGACCCCAATCGAACCTTGCCGACGGAACCAAAGTTATCAACCAAGGAGCTTGACCCGTAACCGAACTTGTGGTTAGAACCAAAGCTATCAAGTTGATCTTTCAAGTTTTGACTTGAAGAAGATCTAGTTCTGTGATGACCCGGATGTGTAAGTATGGTACGATGGCTGCACGAACCGGAACCCGGATGGCGATACGTCCGCGCAGGCGAACCGGAAGGTGACAGGTCGTAATGAGGGGGTCGTCACAATCCCACATCGCTTGGGGAAGTATGTGGAAATGAAACATATGTAAAGAGACCCTCACAACATAGCAAGACGCGTTTTGGAGCACCATTGGCAACGGATCCCATAAGAACTCCGAAGTTAAAAGTGCTTCGGCGAGAGCAATTCTAGGTTGGGTGACCTTCCGGGAAGTTCTCGCCAAACAAAGCCGTGAGGGGGGGATATTGGGCTGCGGCCCAATCCCCAGAGCGGACAATATCTTGCTGGGAAGGGTCGTTACAAAATGGTATCAGAGACTGTTACCCAACCGGAAATGTGGCCAACGAGGACGTTGGGCCCCCGAGGGGGGGTGATTGTGATGACTCGGATGTGTAAGTATGGTATGATGGCTGCATGAACCGGAACCCGGATGGCGGTATGTCCGCGCGGGCGAACCGGAAGGTGACAGGTCGTAATGAGGGGGTCGTCACAATCCCACATCGCTTGGGGAAGTATGTGGAAAATGAAAATATATGGAAAGAGACCCTCCCACATAGCAGACTCTTTTGGAGCACATTGGCACGGATCCCATAAGAACTCCGAAGTTAAAGTGCTTCGCGAGAGCAATTCCAGGTTGGGTGACCTTCCGGAAGTTCTCGCCAAACAAAGCCGTGAGGGGAGATAGTGGGCTGCGGCCCAATCCCCAGAGCGGACAATATCTTGCTGGGAAATGGGGTCACAAAGAGTAACTCAAATCATGTATATTGCTTAATATGGTTGAAGCGCCTATGCCTTTAAATAGACTACAAAATATCCTAAAAGTAATTAGGAAATATTACTAAAATGATAATTAGGAAACTTTCTAAAACAATACTTAGGAAAACTTTCTAAATCTATGATTAGGAAAGCTTTCTAAAACTATAATTAAGAAACTTTCTAAAACTATAATTAAGAAACTTTCTAAAACTATAATTAGGAAATAATTGCTTGCCAAATTTGTTTTGTTGTTGTGCTTCCATCTCTCTTGCCACTAATCTTTGGGTAGTCTTCAAGTATCTTCGGCCTTCTTTTCTTTCCAAGCATCCTCTTCAATACTTAACAAATTTATTAATTTCAGCTCTTTTTGGAAAGAATCTTTCTCTTGGATTTCCATAATCAATCCATTTAAGGCTTCTTGCATTTTCTTGATTCTTGATCTTGTCATTGGACCTCCAATACCTTGACATGGATCTTTAACTTTGGGCTTGAAGTTGGTTGCACTCTGATTCACATCACAACAAGTATGACTCGGGTCAAGCTCCTATTTTGATAACTACGGTTCCATCGACAATGCTCGATTGAGGTCTAGTTCCTTTATTTTCTTGAATCACACGGCAATTTTATCGTTTATTTTGCATTATTGATGGGTCCCGAATTTTTTAACATCTGAGGTTCTATTCAATTGGTATCAATGCTTTGGCTCGGTCAATTTATTTAATTTTTATTGTCAATTTCTACTTCATCTTAGTCATTTCGTTCTACTAGTCCAAAAGCACAAAAAAAAATTCATTTTTTTCCATATTTATCATCAAGTTTCGATATTTAGCATCAAATTTATTCTTCATAGACTTTTTTTCTTCTTGCATTTGAAAAGTACAAAAAAAAATCTATTATTTGTTCAACTTCTTCAAAATTCGCAAAATTTACAAAAAAAAGTTGTCAAAAATAAAAAACAAAATTTGTGAAAAGTAAAAAAAAAAAAATTCAAAATCAAATTTTTATCGAAGCAAACTTGAGTTTGTGAAAAATTGACAACTCAATTCTTGTTCTACTTGATATCAATTTTTCGATTATTCAATTATTGATCTATTTATGCAAGTGTTGAAATTTTGTCGAAAGAAGGATTTTGATTCAAAATTTTCGTGAATACCTTCATTTTTTTCGAGGCATCTTCATTGAATCCTTCATTGTTTATCTCTAGAAATTTAGAAAATTCTATCTTTGAATTTCAAAAGTTCGTTCTTCAAATTCATAGATAATTCTTTGAATATTCAAATCGTTGTTCAATCTTCATTTGAAATATTGTCTTTATTCAAATTTTGTCATATTTCAAATCTACCCTTGCTTTGACTATTTTTGAATATTTAAATTTTAAGCTTTAAAGTTTGATCTTAATAGTTTTTATTTGTTGAATATTTTCTCTAGATTGAGTCTGATATAAAGAACCAAATGGGAAGATTGAGTGGTAAAAGGGAAGAGATTAGCGTATTATAGAAAAAGTCTTAATTGTTGAGTGAAACACGAGTGAAGTGACATCCATCAAGTGTAAACACGTGAGGGAGAGGTAAGGCTCATCAAATTGATTATTATTTTTCTATTATTTCTAATTATTTTCGTGTGTTTTATTATTGTGGTCGAAAATCATGAGTAGTGAAGGAGAACAATATAACTTTGATCCTAAAATGTTCATGAGGACCATACAAGATCAATTTAGAGCATTAAATATGAGGTTGGATGGAATGAAGTCCCCAACAACAAGCCATGCACGAAAATGTAAAGCTCAAATGACATATGAACATAAGGAATCGTTGCAGATGATAATTACAAAAGAGGAAGAGGGTTTGAAGCAAATTGAGAAGATAACGACTTAAGAAAAATTAAGGTAAATATATCTCATTTCCAAAGAAAGAGCGATCCCGAGGCTTATTTGGAATGGGAAAGAAAATTGAATCTAGCGTTTGAATGCCAAAATTACATGGAGAATAAAAAGCTTAAGATGGTCACAATGGAGTTTACAAACTACGTTAGTATTTGGTGGGATCAATTAGTAAAGAACCAGAGAAGATATGGTGAGCAACCTATTCGCACATGGGACAACATGAAAGCACACATGAAAAAAAGATTTGTTTCATCACAGTATTATAGAGACTTGTGTCGAAAACTCCAAAATTTGACTCAAAGTTATAAAAGCATGGAGAAATATTATAAAGAGATAGAAATAACTATGATAAAGGCCAATGTTGAGGAAGACGTTGAAGCAACTATTGCACGATTTACTGGAGTAAATCGGGAAATCGCAGATGTAATGGACTTACAACATTATGTCAACATGGAGAAGTTGCTTCACAAATCAATCAAAATCAAACAACAACTAAAAGTAAAAGGGAATTCTAAGATGAGATCAATTTTGAATTCGTCTTGGAAATCAAATTGGGAGGATGAAACGCCAAAACTGAGAGAGGAACATAAGAGCAAAACTGCGGCCACCAATGATTTTCCTCACAAAGTCAAGACTGAAACTTTACAACAACTAGAACCTGCAAAATTAAATGTTTCCAATGTCAATGGTTCGGACATATCACTACAAATTGTCCGAATAAAAGAACCATGTTGTTATTGGATAGTGACGATGTGGAAAGTGAAAGTGCAAGCGACAATGAGATGCCACCACTAGAGGATTGTAGTTATGTGAATGTAGAGGAACCAGTGAAAGGCGAGTTATTAGTCTCGAGGCGATCATTAAATATACAACCTAAAAAGGATGAAGACAGAGTGCAACGAGAGCACATATTTCATACTAGATGTCATGTGAATAACAAGGTATGTAGTTTGATCATTGATAACAGAAGTTGCAATAATGTGGCTAGCACGTTATTGGTACAAAAGTTGAACTTGAAGACTAAAAGACATTCAAAGCCTTACAAGTTACAATGGCTAAGTGAAGGTGGTGAACTCGAAGTGACTAAACAAGTGGAGGTTACATTATCAATCGGAAGGTACAAAAACAAAATTCTATGTGATGTAGTGCCGATTCAAGCTACACATATACTTTTAGGAAGACATTGACAATTTGATAGAAAAGTCAAGTACAATGGATCTAAGAACGAGTACTCTTTGGATCAAGATAGAAGGATGGTGGTTCTAACACCATTGAAGCCATGGGAAGCTAGTGAAGACCAAGAGAAAATTGCAAAAGAGTTCTAAAAGATTGGGGCCAAAAAAGAGAAAGAAAAATGAGAAAAGAAATTAGTTAAAAAGAGGTCGAAAAAAAAAAAAAAGTGGTGAAAACAAATTAGTCGAAAAAGAGACAAAAAAAGAGAAAGACAAAGGACAAAAGAAATTGGTTAAAAAGAATAGAAAGAAAGAGAGAAGAACCGAGGAAGAGAGAAAACAAGAGATAAGTGAAAAAAAAGTGGAATAATAAGGAAAAGTGAGATGAAAAGTGAATTGATTTTATTTCTATATAAAGATATTTATTTTTCATCTAACAAGCTAACAATTTCTCTTTCAAGTATTGTTACCTCTCTTTCAAGTGGTACTCCTCACTTGTACCCCAAGTACTAGTCCCTGAGATTTTGGGTTCGAGTGGGGAGAGAGGCAAACACTCCCTTCAGGGAGGAGAAGATCGTGAGTACACGTGGTGGGCCTGTGTGGCTGCCACGTGGCAGTGACTTGCTTGGCCCAATGGTGGACTTGCCTGGCCCACAATGGTGGGGGAGGTCACTGCACGACTTGCCTGGCCCACAATGGTGGGGGAGGTCACTGCACGACTTGCCTGGCCCACAATGGTGGGGGAGGTCACTGCACGACTTGCCTGGCCCACAATGGTGGGGGAGGTCACTGCACGACTTGCCTGGCCCACAATGGTGGGGGAGGTCACTGCACGACTTGCCTGGCCCACAATGGTGGGGGAGGTCACTGCACGACTTGCCTGGCCCACAATGGTGGGGGAGGTCACTGCACGACTTGCCTGGCCCACAATGGTGGGGGAGGTCACTGCACGACTTGCCTGGCCCACAATGGTGGGGGAGGTCACTGCACGACTTGCCTGGCCCACAATGGTGGGGGAGGTCACTGCACGACTTGCCTGGCCCACAATGGTGGGGGAGGTCACTGCACGACTTGCCTGGCCCACAATGGTGGGGGAGGTCACTGCACGACTTGCCTGGCCCACAATGGTGGGGGAGGTCACTGCACGACTTGCCTGGCCCACAATGGTGGGGGAGGTCACTGCACGACTTGCCTGGCCCACAATGGTGGGGGAGGTCACTGCACGACTTGCCTGGCCCACAATGGTGGGGGAGGTCACTGCACGACTTGCCTGGCCCACAATGGTGGGGGAGGTCACTGCACGACTTGCCTGGCCCACAATGGTGGGGGAGGTCACTGCACGACTTGCCTGGCCCACAATGGTGGGGGAGGTCACTGCACGACTTGCCTGGCCCACAATGGTGGGGGAGGTCACTGCACGACTTGCCTGGCCCACAATGGTGGGGGAGGTCACTGCACGACTTGCCTGGCCCACAATGGTGGGGGAGGTCACTGCACGACTTGCCTGGCCCACAATGGTGGGGGAGGTCACTGCACGACTTGCCTGGCCCACAATGGTGGGGGAGGTCACTGCACGACTTGCCTGGCCCACAATGGTGGGGGAGGTCACTGCACGACTTGCCTGGCCCACAATGGTGGGGGAGGTCGTTACATTTAATCCACTAATTCCATTGAATATTTTAACTTTATTTATTAATAAGTTTGCTAGTGTGCAAAGAAGAAAAAATAATGAAGTTGTTAGGAAATTTCATGTCATGGTAAGATTTATTTTTTAACTCGGATATTAGGTTTGGCTACATCTTCGAAAAGAAAAGTTTCTTAATCAATGAAAAAGCAATTTACATCGTGAGGAGATGATCCTTTTCAAATTCTCGAGCGCATAAAAGACGATATGTCAACACCCGCACCCTGATTACTTGGATTCCCGACGTGAGAATATTAAATAAACTATCAATGTAGCGGAATAAACATAATTATACATAGTTTGGCCCCAATAAATAACTAAATTCAACCCACGCTTATGTAAAAGTCTCATTAGAGACAAGACTTTATCCAAATTTAATTTGCATACATATGTTATACTATCATGTATTCTATACAAAGTGTAACAAAATAATTCTACTCCTATGCTGTGCGGAACTCATCAACCATTGAACTTCACATTTTGTCTTTATCTGCAAAGCTGCGTGGTCCCAACTTGAAAATAGGAAGGGTCTACATAATAAGCTTTTATAAAACCCAGTAAGTTAAACCCTACTCTAACCATTTACAAATATATATATTAATGTTGAATTATCAAGGTTATATCTTTCTTAACCTTATAGTTCACTAAAAAGATGTATTATTGATATTTTATTATCACATTTCTCAAGTCTATATATGATTTGTTATTTATTTTATAATTACTCTTTATTCACACAAGTACGATGATTAGTACTCACTTGCACCTATACCCATAAGACATTTTATTTAATGTCTTGTATTTTATATATACTGTCTAACCATTTATTTCACCTTACATGATTATTTTTCGCAACCGATACTTCAAATATTCATACTCCTATCAACTCTCAGTCACACCACACATGTATTAAGTGTTAACCATAAGTTCTAAACGTTTCTTATTAATGTTTTATTAAGTCTCACACCTCTCTATGTAAAAAGTGTATTGAAGATATATGTGAATACCTAGGCATGACTTAGATAATCATAGTCTATTGAATTCCTTTATCATTTTCTTGTGCAATTAATCTTTATGCACCTCTTAACTTCACGTGCAATCTTCATTTTGCGCCTAATTCCATTATTTATATTTATCAAATGTTTATATTTATCCAAACTACTGAAACATATTTTATTAATGTCTAAACTCTATTACATAATGTTTACACAACTCACTAGACATCTATGATGAATGTCTAATTCTATGTACTTTATGAATTCACTAGACATATCTAATTAACGTCTATTTTATACTTTCTTCATAAAATTCACTAGACATTTATGATTAATGTCTAATTCAATTCATGTTTATCATATTCATGTATGTGCAAGAATTAATCAATGCATATATGAATTTGCCTAGACATACGACAATGTAAATCATTGCCTAGATGTATGACTCACCCATTTCTTAATCTTATACTCAACTACATGTAATGAGTATGAAATGAAACTCTCTCACACTCTCACATACACCTTATGCCATGATAATTGAATTAATGTGAGTGTGTGTGCGCATCATATTATTTACTTGATCTCATCTTTATCAAATATCATATTAACATATTATATAATGTCAATATGCGTAATTTATATCGACATATAATGTGAATGTCAATACGCATAATCAATAATCTCAATGTGTAAAGCCTCACACATACATACTCTTACTGACTATTTTACAGTAGCGTCTACACGTCACAATATACCTTTAGAGGGCTATGGAGCTATGGATTTGCAACCCAAGGGGAACTCAAAGTCACTCTCCTTTTATTTTATGATTTTACACACGTCACACAATACATAGCCGGCGAGATATATATTAGGTTCGAGTGTGACCAATCACACCTCCCGTAATAATGTTTGTACATATAAATAGTTCATGATACATTGTTTTAAAATCTTTACTATGCATACATTGAGTGCATATAAATACTAATCATGCATGTAAAATGAACATGCAAATCTTGTTTATATGACAAGTAAAATGATGTATAAATAATGGTTATGCAACTATCTAGACACCCTATAATGATGTCCTAAAACTTGTGAAAACCTGACACTTTAATCACTTAAAATTTCATTTTAGTTATACATTTTAAACACTTTGCGGGCTCCTACCCTGCAACTTATATGGTATTGCATAATATATACCAATATCTTTATTTATATATTATTTTATAACTTTTATTCATTTTTATCTATTTTAAATTTAATATTTTATAAATCAAATTAGACCACTTCCACATCTCTAATTAATTGTCCATTTCCAATAGTTCCAATTGCCATAATATAATAATTAAACTACCATAAATATTTCTATATCAATTAATTCATGAATTATAACGAATTTCTTAAGTTTTTCGTATATATTCATAAATCAATAGGGTAACAAATAACTTACCAAAAACTTGAATTTCACTTCTAGATTTTTACACCAAAACATTCCTCTCGGTTATATGAACACTTTTCATGTTGAAAGTTTTCATCAAAACCAGATGGATCGTTGGATTTTTACATTTCTCTTTTCTTTTTTTCTCTCTCCTCCCTCTCTCTTTTCTCTCTCTCTCGAGTTCACCCTTTTTCATACTACTTTCCCAAAAGCAAAATGAGATATCTATCTCATTTTAATATTATTCAATAATTATTATATTATAAATAGTAATTTACACTTCTGACTTGTTTATCCATTCTAAATTACTATTTTATCTTTTGATTAATACATATTTACAATTAAACCATGGTTATTATCCCTTAATCATGTTTATCTTAAACTTATTAATATAAATTAGTTCTAAGTTAATTACTATGATTAACTTAATTAATGTTATATAGTTAATCTTAATTATCCATTAATTTCACCTTAATAACATAATTAGTCACTAATTCAATTGTGACACATGGCATCACCTCATTAGTTGTCTAATTTATTACATTGCCACATACTTTAAGATATTAGAAACAATTCTTCTTCAATAATTGTCTACAAATTCTAACTCTAAAATCCAATTTAGAATGATTTACCAAAAGAGTGCAATTTTTCGATAAAACTGACTCAATCACTTTCAAACATGCATAACTTTCATTATATATCTCTAATTGCTTCCATTAAAAAGTCATTCTTTTTCTTTATGTGTCTACTTTATTGCTATAACTATTCCGAATTATCCAAGCACCATAGCATTTGTTATAAAAAAAATTTACAATAACACGTGGTCCAACAAAATAATATTCCCTTTTATCATAGGAAGTGTTTTACATTACTTTTAATCAGGTCATCACACGATGCCTATAAGATTGACCTACCTAGTGAATACAATAATGTTATTGAATCTTTTAATGTTAGTAACTTGTCTTTATATGATGCAAAAGATTCGAGGACGAATCTTTTCGAAGAGGGAGGGAATGATGTGAACCAATGTGCCACCAAGCTCAAGCCCAAGCCCAAGGATCACGACCCAATACAAAACATAGGAGGCCCAATGATAATCTTGAGAAATAAGAAAAGTCCCCAAAAGAAGCATAAAAACCACTATAATTTGCTCGAAGAAAACCAAAAGAAAGAGCCATAAAAAAAGAGCAAAGACACAAAAATATGACAAGCATGGATGAGGAAATAGATCAAGTAAAGAAAGAGTGCAAAAGGAAGTTCGAAAGTGGAAATGATTGGCTGGCCTTGGTGCACGCACGCCCAACTAGGCATGGTATGCCCCTGCCCATTTCAACACAGCATGTGCGTGTATCGCGCACACCACCCAAGTGCGCATCTAGATGACGAGGCTACGAGCTTACCCCGCATGACAACATGCCCGCAACATACGACAGCGTGTGCACCACATCTAGACAACAAAGCGTACAATGCATGACAACGCGCCCTGCATTTCTAGCTCCCACGCATGCACAACGTTCAATCCCAGCGTTTGAGTTTTCTGCTCCTGCATCCAAGATCCGTGCGCCCACGTCCGACAATATGCACGCCCCATGCCTAAAGGCAGCGCGCGCGTCCTCTTGGCCTAGCGTGTGCATTACGCTCGCCAAAAAGCTCATTCGCGACCAAATTTTTTAGTTTTTAATTTTATTTTCGTAATGTTTCTTTTGTTTTTGTAGTTTTATATTTTGCTTATTTAAACACATGAGTTGGACTTTATTTGCAGAGATTTTGAGATTAATATAAATTTGAGTTTTTTTAGAGATTATTCTCTTGGGTTCTTTGTGAAGAACTTGATTTTCATAAAGTATTGACATGATAGCTTTGGTTCAGCCAGCAAGTGCGCCTCGGGTGAAACTCCTCTTTTGATAACTACGGTTCCATCAGCAATGCTCGATCGACATCTGGTTCCTTTGTTTTCTTGAATCACACGACAATACTATCGTTTATTCCATGTTGTTGACGAGTTCTGAATTTTCTAACATCTGACAACATCTTCAAATCATAGTCATCCAAAAAATGACGGGTCTACCACACTCAAGCAGACATCTCTTGCATGCTGCCAGACACATGTACATTATCTGAAAAAATGAATACTCTGAAGAATCATTTCTATTTACGTGCATAACCAAAGTGCTGATACGATTGGATCTATAAATCTGTTCTTTGTAGGACCGCAATTGCTTATATTGTTCTTCGCCATTCCCTTCATTATGTTTTTTGTCTTCATTTCTTGCCCTTCTAGCAAGACTTGGTCTAATATTGACATTGAAATCACTTTTGACTGTCTCTATTATGGAAGGAACATTCTAGCTCGCTTGACTTTTGAACTTATCCAAGTGCTGGTTTGTCATCACTTAATAGAAGCATGTCGGCTGTCCATCTTTCGAGAACAAGTGTGAACATCATTATAACTCTTTATTTTAAAGGTAAATTCAAATTGCATATTTGATGCATGGACTCGCCATTTGGATCCCTTATGACACACAACCATCGACTGATGCTTCACTTTTCGCAAACTTTATACCACATCTATTCTTCAAAGCATAATTTGATACTTCTTCTCGAATTTCTATCACTGAACCATACTTCTTTCCGAAAAAAAAATTATGGAGCAATACACGGGTTGAGGTATACTCTCACCCTCATCATCTTCGGAGTCGCATATTGAATGAAGTTCATCGTCTAAAGTTGCCAAAATGGAGTGCACCTCTTGTGGAAGGGTTAGAACTTCATAATCGAATGCATGAAGCTCTTTGTTAACAAATATGGAGATTGGATCCACCACTATTTCTTGATTAACAGAGTCAAGATCACCAGTTTTTCCCATTGACGCCATTGACCAATGTTTATAATCAAACAATTTCTATATTCGACCGATATCTAAAAATTAGAGTATTTGGGCAAAATCCCCAAATTCAAAAATTTGAGAAAAAATTCCCCACAAAATGCAAATACCCGGTAAAAAATTGTCGGAGTTGCACGAGGAATAACGCTTTGAGGTTGAAAATCAACTTACAATGACCAGTGATTGATGATGGATCGAACAGCTTCGAGATAAAGTCGCCGGAGCTATTGATGTCGCATGCAGTTGTAACCGATGGCGACCTCGTTTATATAAAATTGACACACGATCACCCTAACTTAAACCTAGGGCGACCGCGCTAGCGTTAAAGAAATAATTAAAGTGCGATCGCTATAACTCAACATGCGGGTGCCCACACTTTAAATAAACACTTACAAGGGCGCTCGAACTCAAACTGCGGGTGTCCGCATATTATTGGAAGAAAAATCTTGCTCGGGGACGAACACAAAGGCTTACATGCTATCGTTCATTCGGTAATTCTCATAAGAAAGTGCAGGCGACCGCATGTTCATTACCGGGAGAGAACGCTGAAGGATCCGCACAGTCGTGCATGTGGGCGACCGCATGTAGGTTTTCGACTTTGGAGATTTATTTTGTTAAGAGTGGATAGTTTAAGGTTTGTTATGTTAGTCAACATAGTTTAAGGTTTAAATTGTCACTGACCATGGATTTTTTTCTCGTTTTTGTTCGAACTACATAAAAGTAAATAATCTCAATTATTAAATTAATTTGTTAAAAAAGTTAATAAATAAGGGTAATTAATAATTTGAACTTTAAAGGACAACTCATATCTTAATTTTTTTATGATGATTTTAGAACTTAATATTCAATATGTTAGCAAACAAGACCTTGCCATTAAAAATTCTTTTAAAACTAGCATGTGCACTAGATGTTATCTCTTTAACACGAAGCCACAACCTAGATTTTTCCTTAATTTTCATCTTTAAATTTCACCTCCACTTATGTCTCTCTAGATTTTGGTTGGTAGTAATTTGTAGATAGTATGTTTGCAACTCGCGCTTGTTTCCAAGCAGGCGGGAGGATAACGGGTAAGGCTGCACATTTCTGGCAACAAAACTAAGTGTCAAGTATCATTAGCATATTGAGATGTCAAACAGTGTAGCACCGGGTCCTATTAAACCAAATTTAATTTATCAAACTATGGTGTGCTAATTTTATGAAGAATTAGGAGAAAAAGGTGATTAGGTTAGTTAAAATCTATTCAAGGGCAAAAGGGTAAATAGAAATTTAAAAGTGGATAACGTATTTAAGGAAAGAGAATTTGGGGTTAAATGCACTGTAGCCGCCACCATTCTGATTATCTTTTTCTCGGCCAACAGCTCTTCAGCAGACTCCCTCTAGGCGATTTCCCCTCCGATTTCATCCAACCAAGGTGAGTTTTGATTTAACCGCTTACTGTTTTAGTGTCTAGGTAGCTAAAGGATTTCAATGTATGCATTTTTGGAAATGCTGTGAATGCAAGATTTCGTTTGGGGTATAGTATGGAATCGGGAATGCTAGATAAACGAAAATGCCGAACTAGCTCCTTAGATTTCTAGATAGTTTGGAAATGAAGTTTAATGCTCTGTTTGTGATTTAGGTGAACAGAATCCCGAAGTAGCTCATAACCAGGAACTCTCGGGGAATCTAGGTAAGTGAAGTAATGTGTGTGCTTTCGGGCCTACATCATAAAACAGTAGGTTTATGCATGTTTGAGTGTTTTCTTTATGTCATGCATCATGTTTTTGAATAAATACGAAAATGAATTTACATGAAATGTTATGGCAAGGCATGAACAGAACGTGTTGTGATAGCTATTAAGGGAATTAATCCGCCCCTTAACTGATGTAGTGGATATATTACATTGGGAGAATTGATCCCACTCCCAAGGGAACTGAGGGATTAGATCAGCTATTAAGGGAATTCATCTGCCCCTTAATCGAGTAGAGGATGTATAACATTGGGAGGAGTGATCCCACTCCCAAGGGAAATAAGGGATCAGATCAGTTATGAATGAACGTAAATGCAACTGAGACGAGAAAGTAGAAACTGCATATTTAGGAATTTATGTTTTAGCGTTTCAGCATTTCATTTCATAATGCTTCACTTATTTAGCATTAGGCTAATAGATGAGTTTTGTGAAGTAGGTGTTGAGGTAACCACTGGAAAGTTCACTGAATTTACTAAAGAATAGGTGAAGCTGTTGAAGCACATTCATGCCGCGCCTTGGTGTCCTGATGAGGCGGTTTAACATTTGTCTGTAGGTGAAGTTTCAGTGGTTAAGTGGTTATTTGATCAGTATTCAGGATTTAATGACAGTAGCTATTTGATGTTTTATATCCTAGGGATTTTCTTCTCTGTCAAGGGAAACGTGATTTTAATGTTGTCAGTGTCTAACCTTTCTGAAGGGTCTAGAATGTCTGAGTTGTCCCCTGTTATGAAAAATCCGACTTGATTTTATTACAATCTGTTCGTTTGGGATTTTATAGGTTCAATATACAAATGTTGGTTTCAAATGGTCACTTGTTGGAATTCAGATGTTATTTAGGGTCAGGTTATTTCGGATGTTTTGAGTGAAATCTGTAAGTTCAACCATCGGCGAAGGAAGTTAACAGGTGGATGTATGTTAAAGTCGATCGGATGAATGAATCATCCGGCTGACGTCACCGGTGGATGTATGTTAAAGTCGATTGGATGATGGCTGACGTCACCGGTGGATGTATGTTAAAGTCAATCGGATGAATGAATCATCCGGCTGACGTCACTGGTGGATGTATGTTAAAGTCGATCGGATGATGGCTGACGTCACTGGTGGATGTATGTTAAAGTCGATCGGATGATGCCTGACGTCACCGGTGGATGTAGGAAGTGTTTTGTCGTTTTGTGACCGGTTGATGGCTGACGTCACCGGTGGATGTAGGAAGCGTTTGTTGTTTAGTGACCGGATGATGAAGCCAAAGTTTTGTCGCTTTGTCACCAGGGAAGCCTTCTGGTTCCTGTTTCGGCCTCTTCCGATGACTTTGCTCGGCGGTAGATATGTTTGACTTCTGTAACTTTTCAAGTATTACACGGTTTAAACCCTTACTTCCTTTAGCCGACTGTTTCTTAATATTCCAACCGATTGTTCAAACATTTCTTTTTATATAGTTTTGTTTAACTCTATTGTGCTTAAATGATTTCCGCTGCTAGCTTTTTAAAATATTACGAGGTTTTAGAAAATGTCAAATTTTAACTTTCGAGCGAAATTTTAAATTTGGTCCAAAGTTTCTTAATTATATTCGGGTTATGAGTAGCGAACTGGGTTCAGAAAACCCGGGGCGTTACATTATGGTATCAGAGACATTTTGTTAAACCGTTCAAAAGATTACTCATCAGTGCCAACCGACGCATGGAAGTACTTCAACAACTGTAAGTGTTTATGTTAGCCTTAGTTATTAGATATTTATGAGAGTATTTAACCTTGTCTAGGAATATAGCAAAATGGCTAGACGACCAGGAAGACCAAGACTACCAAGAGAGATACCAACTCCGAGACAGGAGGAGGACTCTAGTGTAATTAGGCAGTTGACGGAATTGGTGTGTCAGCAGACTGACATAGTGCGACAACAGTCTGACCAGTTAGGAGTGTTTTTGAACCGACAAGCACAAGGAAGTGCCAACTCGGGCTATGGCAATGAGCATACGGGGGACAGATTACGCAGACTGCAACCACCCACATTCGATGGAAAGTCGCCCAACCCAATAATTGCTGAGGAATGGCTGAGGAAGGTTTAGAGTATATTTAGGTGTGCCAATTTTGATGAAGGGGAAAAGGTCACGTTGGCAACATTTCATCTGGCTGGTGATGTAAAACTTTTATGGGAGACAATTGAGACCACCACCGACGTTTTGGCGATGACTTGGTCGCAATTTAAGGACATTTTCTATGATAAATATTTTAGTAGCACTGTTCAAACCGCAAAGAAAATAGAGTTCATGCAGCTGAAGCAAACGGGGTCGGTGGCAGAGTACAGCAAACAATTCGAATCATTGTCAAGATTTGCTGGACATCTTGTACATAGGAATGAAGATAAAGTGTTTCAGTTTATGCAAGGATTGAAGCCAGAGATGTACAGAGGAGTTAAGTTTACAAGTATTAAAGGCTTGTCCTTCAGCGAGGTTGTGTCCACAGCCTTGGAGGTGGAGGAAGCTGAAATGAAATGTTTGGGACAGAAGGAAGCCCCGCGAAAGTTCGTCCAACCCCAACAACAGAGAGGAATGAAGAGGCCAAATGAAGGCCAGAGTAGCCAAGGATCAGGGAGGAAGGTACCGGAAAACAAGAAGTATCCCCAGTGCCCGAAGTGTCTAAAAAGTCACCTGGGTGAATGCAGGTTGGGTTCGGGAAAGTGTTTCAATTGCGAAGAAGTTGGACACGCCTTCAGGGATTGCCCGAGGCCCAGGATCACACGGTGTTTCAACTGTGGCAAGGATGGTCACCTCAACAGAGACTGCCCGATCTTAAAGAGTAGCCCTGCTAAGATAAAGCCCAGGATATTCTCCATGGTGGAGTCGGGCGAAGATGAACAGCCTGCTGTTGTGTCAGGTACTATACTGGTCAAGTATTTACCCGCTTTTACATTGATAGACTCTGGTGCAACACATTCATTCATAGCATCGGCATTTGCCGATAAGTTAGATGTAAAGCTTACCTCTACTGAACATGTGTTTAATGTTGCTTTACCCTCTGGTGAATGCCTGCACTCTAACCAAGTGATGCCTGATAGTGTTGTATTAGTAGGAAATATGAATTTGCTCGCCGATCTCATTATTATGGACATAATGGGATTTGATGTAATCCTAGGAATGGATTGGTTGTTTAAGCATTATGCCACAATAGATTGTAGGACTGGAATTGTTAGTTTTCAATTTCCTGGTGGTTTAAACCATACCTTCCAAGCTCTGAAGAAGAGTAAGGAAATGACTGTGATGACTTCTGTCGATTGTAGACCCTCCTCATGCAGAGAGTATTTGTGCTTTTTGGCTAATGTCTTAGATACACAACTGGTAGAAAAATCAAGCCCCAAAAATGTTTTAGTTGTCCAAAATTTTCCAGAAGTATTTCTAGATGACCTTCCTGGCTTGCCACCAGATAGAGAAATTGAATTTGTCATAGATGTTTACCCCGGCGCCGAACCTGTGTCTAAAAATCCATATAGACTAGCACCAACAGAACTTAAGGAATTGAAGGAGCAGTTAGAGGATTTGTTGGAGAAAGGGTTCATACGCCCTATCTTTTCACCATGGGGTGCACCTGTCCTTTTTGTCAAAAAGAAAGATGGATTAATGCGTATGTGCATAGACTATAGAGAATTGAATAAGCTAACTGTCAAGAACAAGTATCTACTGCCGAGGATTGATGATTTATTTGATCAGCTCAAGGGTGCACAGGTTTACTCTAAGATTGACCTGAGGTCAGGTTACTACCAACTGAGAGTAAAGTCTGAAGATATTCCTAAGACAGTCTTTCGTACAAGATATGGACATTATGAGTTTTTGGTTATGTCATTTGGATTGACGAATGCACCAGCAGCCTTTATAGATCTCATGAATAGAGTGTTTCATGAATATTTGGATAAGTTTGTCATAGTGTTTATTGATGATATTCTGATCTATTCACGTACTAAGGATGAGCATGCAAGGCACTTGAGTTTGGTGTTAGGAGTACTTAGACAACACCAACTTTATGCTAAGTTTTCCAAGTGTGAGTTTTGGTTGGACAGAGTTCACTTTCTTGGTCACGTGATCTCTGGAGATGAAATATCTGTCGATCCAGCCAAGGTTCAGGCAGTTAAGGAGCGGCCCCAACCAAAGAATGCTACTGATATTAGGAGTTTCCTTGGGTTAGCAGGATATTATAGGAAATTCATTGAAGGATTCTCAAAGATTGTAACACCCCTTACTAGGTTAACAAGGAAAAATGTGAAGTATATATGGACTGATGAATGTGAGCATAGTTTCCAGACCTTGAAACAGAAACTGATCAATGCTCCAACTTTAACCCTTCCAGTTGAGGATGATAAATTTAGTATTTATTGTGATGCTTCCAAAACTAGTCTTAGTTGTGTGTTAATGCAGAATGTTAAAGTAATCGCTTATGCCTCTAGACAGTTGAAAGCACATGAGAAGAATTACCCTACACATGACTTAGAATTAGCTGTTGTGGTATTTGCACTTAAGATTTGGAGGCATTACTTGTATGGACAAACTTGTGAGATATTTTCAGATCATAAAAGTCTGAAGTATATCTTCACACAGAAAGAGCTAAATATGAGACAACGTAGATGGTTAGAGTTTGTCAAAGACTACAATTTTGAGATTAAGTACCACCTTGGCAAGGCGAACGTAGTGGCAGATGCTTTGAGTAGAGTGACGACTTCAGTCTCTACATTGATTCTAGACATACCGATAGCTTTAGAGACAGAATTCCAAAGATTTAACTTGAAAGCTGTATCTAGTGTGTCCGCCATGATTTCAGCCTTGGAGAAAATAAAGGAAGCCCAAAAGATCGACACTGAATGCAATAAGTATAAGTTGTGCATGGACTCTACAGAAAAGTCGGATTTCAATTGTTCTGTTGATGGAATTCTCAAGTTTCGGAATAGATGGTTTGTTCCGGCTGATACCAAACTTAGAAGGGAAATCCTATCTAAGGCACATACCTCTAGATTCTCTGTTCATCCAGGAAGCACGAAAATGTACAAAGATCTCAAGCAACATTATTGGTGGCCGAGTATGAAAAGAAGTGTGGCCGAGTATGTTGGATCGTGCTTGATATGTCAACAGATTAAAGCTGAACATCAAAGGCCTGCAGGAACATTACAACCCTTATCAATTCCCGAATGGAAATGGGAACAAATAACGATGGATTTTGTTATAGGATTACCTAGAACAGCAAAGGGTCACGATGCAATTTGGGTAATAGTTGATCGTTTAACCAAATCCGCTCACTTTCTGCCAATGAAGATAACATACTCGATGGATCAACTGGCTGAGTTGTATGTGCATGAAGTTGTTAGACTGCATGGAGTTCCAAACACCATAGTATCAGACCGAGACTCTAAATTTACTTCTAAGTTTTGGAAAAGTTTGCACAAGGCTATGGGAACACAGCTTAGTTTTAGCACAGCTTTTCACCCTCAAACTGATGGACAGTCCGAAAGAACCATCCAAACATTAGAGGATATGCTCCGTGCATGTGTGCTAGACTTTCAAGGTTCATGGAGCAAATACTTGCCCTTAGTTGAATTTTCTTATAACAACAGTTTCCAGGCAACAATAGGCATGGCACCATACGAGGCATTATGTGGACGAAGGTGCAGATCTCCATTATATTGGGATGACGTTGGGGAAGCACAATTGATTGGTCCTGACATTGTGCAGCAGACAGTGGAGAAGATTGCTCTTATCCGACAAAGAATCTGGACAGCTCAGAGCTGGCAGAAAAGCTATGGGGACAAGAGATGAAGAGAACTAGAATTTGATGTTGGTAATGAAGTTTTCCTTAAGGTGTCACCTTTCAAAGGAGTTGTGAGATTTGGTAAGAGGGGTAAGTTGAACCCCAGATATATTGGACCTTTCTCAATCTTGAGGAGAATTGGGAAGTCAGCTTATCAATTACTGTTACCAGCCTCTTTAGAGGGAGTCCATAATGTGTTTCATGTTTCCATGCTGAAGAAGTGTGTTAGAGATCCATCTCAGATTGTAGAACAATAGAGTATTGAAGTTCATCCTACCCTTACCTATGAGGAGAAACCAGTAAGGATCTTGGACTATGCAGTGAAGGTATTGCGTAACAAAGAGGTCCCACTGGTAAAAGTCTTATGGCATAACCAGAACATAGAGGAGACAACATGGGAGCGCCAGCAAGACATGATGGATCAATATCCAGAATTATTCAAGTACTGAATTTTGAGGACAAAATTCTTTTAAGGAGGGTAGATTGTAGCACCCGGTCCTATTAAACCAAATTTAATTTATCAAACTATGGTGTGCTAATTTTATGAAGAATTAGGAGAAAAAGGTGATTAGGTTAGTTAAAGTCTATTCAAGGGCAAAAGGGTAAATAGAAATTTAAAAGTGGATAACGTATTTAAGGAAAGAGAATTTGGGGTTAAATGCACTGTAGCCGCCACCATTCTGATTATCTTTTTCTCGGCCAACAGCTCTTCAGCAGACTCCCTCTAGGCGATTTCCCCTCCGATTTCATCCAACCAAGGTGAGTTTTGATTTAACTGCTTGCTGTTTTAGTGCCTAGGTAGCTAAAGGATTTCAATGTATGCATTTTTGGAAATGCTGTGAATGCGAGATTTCGTTTGGGGTATAGTATGGAATCGGGAATGCTAGATAAACGAAAATGTCGAACTAGCTCCTTAGATTTCTAGATAGTTTGGAAATGAAATTTAATGCACTGTTTATGATTTAGGTGAACAGAATCCCGAAGTAGCTCATAACCAGGAACTCTCGGGGAATCTAGGTAAGTGAAGTAATGTGTGTGCCTTCGGGCCTACATCACAAAACAGTAGGTTTATGCATGTTTGAGTGTTTTCTTTATGTCATGCATCATGTTTTTGAAGAAATACGAAAATGAATTTACATGAAATGTTATGGCAAGGCATGAACAGAACGTGTTGTGATAGCTATTAAGGGAATTAATCCGCCCCTTAACTGATGTAGTGGATTTATTACATTGGGGGAATTGATCCCACTCCCAAGGGAACTGAGAGATTAGATCAGCTATTAAGGGAATTCATTCGCCCCTTAATCGAGTAGAGGATGTATAACATTGGGAGGATTGATCCTACTCCCAAGGGAAACAAGGGATCAGATCAGTTATGAATGAACTTGAATGCAACTGAGACGAGAAAGTAGAAACTGCATATTTAGGAATTTATGTTTTAGCATTTCAGCATTTCATTTCATAATGCTTCACTTATTTAGCATTAGGCTAATAGATGAGTTTTGTGATGTAGGTGCTGAGGTAACCACTGGAAAGTTCACTGAATTTACTAAAGAATAGGTGAAGCTGTTGAAGCACATTCATGTCGCGCCTTGTTGTCCTGATGAGGCGGTTTAACATTTGTCTGTAGGTGAAGTTTCAGTGGTTATTTGATCAGTATTCAGAATTTAATGACAGTAGCTATTTGATGTTTTATATCCTTGGGATTTTCTTCTCTGTCAAGGAAAACGTGATTTTAATGTTGTCAGTGTCTAACCTTTCTGAAGGGTCTAGAATGTCTGAGTTGTCCCCTGTTATGAAAAATCCGACTTGATTTTATTACAATCTGTTCGTTTGGAATTTTATAGGTTCATAATACAAATGTTGGTTTCAAATGGTCACTTGTTGGAATTCAGATGTTATTTAGGGTCAGGTTATTTCGGATGTTTTGAGTGAAATCTGTAAGTTCAACCATCGGCGAAGGAAGTTAACCGGTGGATGTATGTTAAAGTCGATCGGATGAATGAATCATCCGGCTGACGTCACCTGTGGATGTATGTTAAAGTCGATCGGATGATGCCTGACGTCACCGGTGGATGTAGGAAGTGTTTTTTCGTTTTGTGACCGGTTGATGGCTGACGTCACCGGTGGATGTAGGAAGCGTTTGTCGTTTAGTGACCGGATGATGAAGCCAAAGTTTTGTCGCTTTGTCACTAGGGAAGCCTTCTGGTTCCTGTTTCGACCTCTTCTGTTGACTTTGCTCGGCACTAGATATGTTTGACTTCTGTAACTTTTCAAGTATTATACGGTTTAAACCCTTACTTCCTTTGGCCGACTGGTTCTTAATATTCCAACCGATTGTTTAAACATTTCTTTTTATATAGTTTTGTTTAACTCTATTGTGCTTAAATGATTTCCGCTGCTAGCTTTTTAAAATATTACGAGGTTTTAGAAAATGTCAAATTTTAACTTTCGAGCGAAATTTTAAATTTGGTCCAAAGTTTCTTAGTTATATTCGGGTTATGAGTAGCGAACTGGGTTCAGAAAACCCGGGGCGTTACAAACAGGCAGGTGGGCTCTCCCGCTCAGTCTATTACTGTAGCGAGTCGAGTACAATTCAACCTGCTACAGTACCGAGCTAAGCCTGGCTTGGTCCAAGATGACAGGCCTAGCCAAGCCCCATGTTTTGGGCTCATGAGCTAGTCTAGGATCGAACCAAACGTGCCGACTACCGAGCCAGCTTGCGAGATAGACAGGCCCGGCTCGTCGAGCCCGCCTGCCACCACCCCAATATAATTCTAATAGGCTGGTTGTCAGGGCCCGACCCGGCCCCCAGCCGGATCTCGATTGATAGGATTCCCAAGGTGAGAATTTTTCAACGCAAGACCAACGACCATTCAACGCAACGACTTTCTTCTAACAATTCCTACGTGGTATCCTAAAATAGGAACTATTATATAAACAAATCAATGAAAAATTGATATTTATACTCGTCTAACAATTTACATCAAACATCGGAATACAGCGGAAACAATAAAATAAAAATGAGTCACGACGTGTGACTTCTCAACTCTAACATTAAACCATAATTCCGGATCGATCCTATGTTTCGTTGTACATTCTTTACCTTTGACTCGCTCTAGCCTTCTCGTTGAACGTATCCAATATCTGAAAAATATAGTTAATCCACGAATGAGCTTTACGCCCAGCAATTAAATCTAGCAGTTAGAATGGCTAACTCTCAGACTCTATCACACTCACTAGGACCAAACACCGTCCTTCACCAAATCATGATTTTTATGAAATCAGTTTGCTTTAAATTCATTTCGAAAACCCATGCAATTATTATAAAATGTACATGTTTGAAATCAACATCTTGAAAACCAATCTCACCTAATGATCAAATGCAATTGTAATAAAATTATGTATTTAAAACCACAATTTTCACCATCACATAATTCAATGCAAATAAAATAACTTTGCATTAAAATCAATAAGTCAAATAAAATCCATTGCATAATTTAACAATCAATGAATATATTTGCAATCCATGTCAACCAAATATACATAACTATAACAAATCCTTATAGATTCGCGGGCTTTCACCGGCTAGACTGTAACACCCCGAGCCTACTACCCTCGCAAGGTTTAGGGACTTTCAACTCAAAGAGGACGATAATTCGTAAAGTCCCTACTCTTTCCCACCATGGTTATACATATTGTGCATATAACCATAAGCAAGTTAAATCAACATATGATTTCTATTATTATTTTATTTTTTCTATTTCTCAATGCATGCTAAAAAATGATGGTAAAACCCATGCAATAATCATTAAAAATGGTAAAACCCATGCAATAATCATTAAAAAAAAAACAACCCATCATGTGACTTAATCAAAATAGAGCTCGAGAAATTCAATTAAATATAGTTATTTGATGAAATACTTTTAAACAACCTTTTCTACGCATAAAATCACAAGTGAATAAAACATCTTGTTTTTCATAAATATCTTTCTTCCCAAATTCAAACACCTTCATCGAAGCCACCACTCAATCCACTATTCATAAAACTTAATTTCACCAAAATATCTCCAAGTTCTCCTCATTTTCTCTGAATCTAACTAGAACCAAACATCAATAACAATCTATTTCCACCTAGAAATGTAATAAAGTGTAAACTAACTATTTTAACCGTTAGATTTATTTACGTGGTTGTCGGTTCCACCTCTTTAACCGAAAACTTCCACTGAACTTAACGATTCTTACGTCAAAACGATCCTCTTGACGCACTGATCATTTTACTCTAAAGGACGGATTGACGAATCTTAACTCTCCCCTCTCTTTCTCCTCTTTTCCCACGGTCTCTCTCGTTCTTTTTTCGTCGCTAGCTCTCTAGAATTCCTCCCTCGGATTTCATTTTTTTTATTTTTGAAAAGCAGCATACCCATGCCACATTTCCTCTTCTCTCTCTTCTTTAAAATTTCTCCCCCTTTCTTCTTTAAATTTTCTTTAGCTTTTCTCTCTCTCTCTCTTAAATTTCTTCAACCTTGTCACGTAGAACCACCATACATATGCCACCAATCCACTTATCAATAATGGTTTTTAATGGTTAATTACCATTAAACCATTATTATTTATTAAAAATACTATTTCACCCTCTCAATTATAATTATTTACCAAATAATCAATTTTAATTAATCACTAATCACAGTTAGTTTTTAATCTAATCCAAATTAATTTAATCTTAACTAAATTTTCGTACATTTTTATTCTAAATTTTTCAAACCATTACACTAACCTAATAACGAGTCTGCACCTTAATGTTTCAAGAATTCTAAAAAATCTATTTTAAGGGGTTTGTGGCCCCTTCACTGGTCCTTAAGGGGAGTTTCAATGAGCTAAATAATTTAACTTTCGACCGTCCATTATTTATAGGCAAAAGAAGGTGTTCAAAATTTTGATGTGGGAAAAGATCACAAGGAAAATTGACAATTCTATTGGCAGGCCCCACACCTCATCTCTCTTCCTAGTGGCACGCCCCACAGTCACTCTCTCTCTTAAATGCAAAACATAGAAGGACTTCACCAGATTCAATATCATTCTCGAGAAGGAACCCGATCACCTAACCTAAGGCTAGATTTGACAATGAAAGTCTTTATGATAAATACTTAGTCAAACTCACATAATGAAATCTCAAACAGATAGTACAATATAAAATAATACGTAACAATATTCAACCTTGCTAGCTAAAAAAGAAATCCAATCCACTAGTTAAGTTTACATATCCAAATTAAACAACTCGATCCTTACTAGGGATATCAAACAGAGTTTTAAAAGAAAATAAAATACTAGCAATCTCTCTAAGGTCTCCACCGAAGCTAGCCGCTCTTCGCTTTACCTGGATTGGGAGGGAAGTTGTTGGGATAAGTAACTAGCTCAATAGAAAAATTATGCCCGATGCATCTCAATTTAAAAATGGGGTTTTAGCTTTCTTTCAAAACATGATTGCATTTCAAAACTATGCATGAGTATACAAAACTGCTACGAAAATCTCTTTCCTTGTTTTTATCAAATACGACTCCACAAGCCCTTAATGAGGTAGTTATAAAATCTGCCACGTACATAGGGGGCTATACAACGAAAATAAACTTCATCGTTTTCTATAAGAAAAAACGTCTTCAGTGAAAATGGAAGGTCACACAATGACTTCTCCAGCACAAACCACAGAAAGGCGGTGATCGGAAGACCTAATAGCGTCTCATGAGGTTGGAGAAAACCATAATGGCGATCTGAAGAACCATCTCATCACTCATGTGACTGGCGACTGATAGTCAGCTACGACATCAACTCAAATCATCAATATCGTTATCAATTTTAGGGATTCGACAAGGGACACGTCATCACCACCCTACTACCAGTTTTTCGTACATACAAACAATACCATCTTCATGTAATAAAAGGTGTATCGGGATAACCTCCTGATACTTTGATGTCAAGACTGCTCAAAGTATCAAGAGGGCATCCTCTCAACATACCACCACAAAACTATAAACATTTAATGCTAAAATTGAAAGTGAGAAAACTGTACGTACATATACATATAAAATCGACAAGATGGCGACCCGACCCCATCATTCTTTTATAGGTGGCAACCCACCAAAATACTAATTTTTGAATGCAAAAAGTATAAAATCTCTACCTTGACGATGACTACTCTTCTTCCTTACAAGAGCGACAACTTCTGCTATTGGCTTGAAATCTGCAAACTCGTCTGAGCCTATAAGAAAAACCAATGTTAGAAAATCCCTCTCATTTACTAAGGGAGACATGTGGATGGGTCTTATACCGAGACTACTAAGGGAGACACGTGGATGGGTCCTTTACCAAAAACTAAGGTAGTGCGGTCGACACTTTTAAGTCACCGGTAGACACTTATAAGATCCATCGGTCGATACTTAGAACACTCGGGTTGGCCCACGGTTGATACTTCCATTACACGGCCAACACTTCATACCTCTCGGGTTGCAACCCAAAAGCCTAGCGGTTGGCCCTTCCTCTTGAGGTGTTGACACTTGCTCGGCAGTCAACACTTCCTCTAAAGTGATGACACTTCAAACTCTCGCATTTCCTGACTGATCAAAACTTCCCTTGAAGTGTCGACCTATGAGTCGATTCCAACAAAAGTGAGTTCGTGAAACTAGCCCTTCCCTAACATTTTTCCCCTCCAAACACCGATTAAACCATCATACACTCTAAATACACCAACAATCACCCAAGGGATTCGAGCTCCTTTGCTCAAATCTGACCACAAGTTAAAACTTCTAATTCAAAAACAGAGGGAAGAAATCGACTTACCCTCGATGTTCCTTCACAAAGGTTGCTCCAAGCATCGCGAATGCAATTCTGGCCTCCTTTTGCGACGGTTTCGTACCTCCTTCTCCCCCTCTCTCTTTCTTCTTCTCTCTTTCTCTTCGGCCGCTACACAAGAATGAGGGAGAAAAATAGAGTTCTCAACCCTTTTATCAAACTTTTCTCTATTTGCACTTTAACATCACTATTTCATAAATTTCTTTAATATACTATTACCTTATATTAAATAAAATCTTTTAAGTTCCATTCTTCTCAACCCTGAAAATACTCTAAACTTAATAAGGAAACTTATACCAAATTCTTACTCATGGAAAAATCTGACACGTGAAATTTAATTTCTTACAAAAATAACAAGTTTTACAAAAGACAAAGTCAATATTTAGGCATCTAAGTATATTAGATGATATGAGTTAGATCTAATGGACTGAGTATGTTTAAATACTAGTTTATAATTATTCTATTTTGTGATTAACATATACTAATTACACACTTAATTATTGAAAGGATATGGTCTCCAATTCATAAGTTACTATGACATTTTCTCATGACTTCCATCATCAAAGAAAACAAGACTCCAATTTAAAGAGAAAACTTAATGAAATGTCGCATCTCGTAAACCCGAACACTACGAGTGTGAATTCCTTCAATGGATCCAAGTATCTATATACTCTGTTTTGAAAATCTTAACATTTAATAAAGACGGAAAAGTAAAGTGTAAGGAATTAAAATAATTAAGAGAAGTTGGTTTGTGGGATCACATAATGAGAAGCCATGAATGTGAAAGTTCTCATGTATTTTACAATAACTCATTGTATATTTTGCCTATACATAGAGTTGGGATGTCTAGGAGCATAACAGTTTCTTTGAAGAGAACGAATGGTGGGTCTGAGGAGGGAGATAGGAACCCACTTCCACCTCTCCAGAAAAAGAGGGAGGTGAGTCTTTCACTACCAAAAAAGGAAGAGAAAGCAGAGCCAAATCTTTCAATACTTGTCTTCTGAGAGGGAGTCTAGAGCTTTTCGAAAAAAATGTAGAAAATTCGAAGCCTTTGATTCGTTATTCCGTCCGATTCGTGATTCTTATGTCATGATCTACAACTTTTGTGAAGATTCTTCAAAGGTAAGTCGATTTCTAACCTTTATTTTCGTTAATTTTTCTTGTTCAATTGAAATTTTGAGCTTGAAAAATCGAAATCATTATTATTATTTTTTTGAATTATTCTACTTGGTTTGTGCTTTGTTCGAGTTTTTAGGCTGATTGGGTGTAAAAATTGACAAAATAAACAACATTTCTTGCGAAAAATGTTAGTGGAAACATCGTCCCTGGTCGACCAATATTCAAGTTCAGCCGATCGCGGTTGGAGCAAGTCTAGTCAACCCTAGCTGTTGGGCTGCAAGTCTAGTCGACCTCACCCGCTCAACTGGTCAACTGCACCAAAAGGTAGATCGATTGCTGCAATGCCTGGTTGACTGCTGAAGAGTTCTGGTCAACATTACAATGAATTTCATGCCTTGTGGGAATTTGACGTGCAAAGGTCTGTGGTGACCTTCTTTTCAGCAGGACTGCTCTCTTTCTTTCCCTTTCTCCTTCCATTTCAGCAGCAGGAGGGGTCCTCCCTTCTTTTAAAATAAAAAATAAAATAAAAGTTATATATATATATCCTAAATTTTAATTCATAAAAAATTCAAATATAATTAAAATTTCTCCAAAAATATATCCGAGAAAAATTTTAATTTACCCAACACTATTTCAAATTTTTACCTTGCTATAAGTTTCAAAATCTATCACTTTGATTATTTGTTGAAAATTACACGTGTCCAATATGAACGAGTTATGAAAATTCGAGTCAATACGAAACAAGTAGATCTCGAATAACTTGAAAATTAACTTGAGAATTATTTAACATAGAACTTATAGATTTCATCGTTAGCCTTCGAACCAGGATATTATAATATTTGTCACCAACAATTGCAACAAATTGATTGATTTTAGATGTTGATAAGGATGGAGGCTATGCTGGGGAATTCAATTTCAATGGTGGATGATGAACATTCTGAAAGGCCATGTTTTCAATTCCTTGATATTCAACTTAATACTTTGTCTATACTTTTAGCTTGATTTAACGATAGTAGTTATTAAGCACATACCTCTTGCTTGATATCACATCTCAATCTTCAATCAGAGAAACTTTCTAAAATCAAAGATGAAATTTCTACGATTTGGTTGGCCAAACCTTCAGAGCAATTTTGAAACTCCATAAGCTCTTGTAAGTCAATCCGTAAATCTCGATATTCAGTCTTGTCTATTTGTTTCCCTTTGCTCGTGGATGCTTTTGCTTCTGTCTGTTGTCGATTAAATTCTTTCTTCCATGGAGTTTTGCTTTCGGTAAATCTCTTTTACAACTGTCCTAAGTTCTCAAAATTTTCATATCCCTTCTTAATTACATCTATTGGTAGTTGTTGTGTTAAGCGTACTCATCAAAGCATTTGGGTTTATTAACCTCTCTCCTACGCGTAGCCGTATCTAGAACATCCTTTCTTATGCACACTATCTATTTTACCCAACAAAATGTATGAAAAATGTAATTAACTTGGAAAATAAAATTAACGTTTGAAACTTAATAGAATAATACATGTTTATATGTATATAACTGAATATTATTTTGCAAGTAATTTGTTAATATTAGTCTTAACTTTTGTTTTGTTTGCTTTCTAGTATTTAAGGGTTTGTATGCAAAATGATAAAAGTTTCAAGTTGCTTTCTTTTAATCCTGAAATCAAGAAAAGTTGTCACATAATAAAAAGGAAAGACATGTTCGACAAAGTGCAATGGCAGAAATACTGGACAGAACAATTTAAATCATTGAGAGATTATGTCTGTCGTACTATTTAGACAAGCACTATAAGACCACCAAAACTAGCTATTAGCTTTAATTTGCAACCGGGTATCCAGATGTTTAAGATTTCTGTGCAATTTGAAGGGTTAGCCAATGACAACTCGAATGCACATCTTTCAAATTCTTTAGGAAATAATTGATACCTTGAGTAATATGGAGTTTTTCTGGGCTATTTGGCTCTCGCTCTTCTCCATTTCACTCTGGGACAATGCTAAAGGCGGGTTATATTGACTTTGTCTTGACTCTGTCCCTATTTGGGAAGATTTAGCTAAAAAATTTAAATCTAAATACTTTCCTCTAGATAAGTTTGCACGAACGAGGATAGAATAACATCTTATGTGCGGTATGATTAGAAATCTCAATATGAAACTATATAGAGATTCAAGGACTTGCTTCATAGATGCCCCCATCAAAGATTGCCCAAATAATTATGCGTGAAAACATTTCAGTTGGGCTTTGGTTATTAAACAATAGAATAGATAGAAATGTAAGTCTAATAATGATAAAGATGCAAGAGGAGCTATTATGGCTAAATGCGAGAATCCTAAAATTTATTCCCAATTTAATCTTTAAATTAAATTTGATTAGTTCTCAATCAATATCTTAGTTTAATACAGTCACAAGTTGTAACACCCGGCATTTTTGCCATGTAATTGTTTTCCCGAATCATTTATGCGGGATTAACATTATATTTATACAACGTATGTTTTGGTTGAATTGTTGGAAATGTTTAGTGAAACTAAACTAATGTGTAACCAAAACAAAGCAAATTAGTTAAAAACCAATGGAGGGGTAAATAGGGAAGCAATTAAGGTGGTTGGGAAAGATCAAGTGGATGAGTGACACTTGGCAAAGACTTGCTGAAGGAGCCAATGCCTTTTCTCTTCCATCCTTCCTCTTTTCTCTTCACTCTACGTGAAGCACTCTCTGTTTTCTCTCTTCCAGGCGATTAAGACGAAACTTCCACGCCTTGTTTCTCTAGCATTTCTCCGTTTTCTTCAGCAAAGGTAAGCATCTACTCACACTAATAAATTTGGACAAGTTTAAGGTGAGTTTTTACCGAAGTTTAGGGTTTCGGTTTTCGGTGAAAACTCACTGTTTTTGGATGAAAACACGTTGGTGTGTTTTCTAAAGAGTTGAAATGTGTTTGCTGCATTTCCTACAAGATATTAGTTAGCATTTGTAGCGTGTTTAAACTCTGAACATTCATGCTACAGGTCCGAGCTTTCCAGAGACGTTCGAGCATACTACTTGGCTGCACACAGGTAAGTTCATGCATCTACGTTGGCCCTTAAGGCCCTACAACTCGGAGGTACTAGGTTCGGGTAGATAGTTTTAGGTTATGTTTAAGTTAAACGTGTTTCCGTGATATTCTGTTTCCTGTTGTATTCATTCTGTCATCTGTGAATGTTAAGTTTAAGCATTTCACTTATTCATGCATACACGTTTCCTGTAAAATCATGCAAATGTTTTCAGCACCGGTTTGAAGTAACGTAAGATAAAATCCTGTAAAGAAAATGTATGGTTATGTGTGGACGAGGACTGGCATCCTGTCAAGTACTCCTGTTATGTCCTGAAAGTGGCAATGTACATCCTGTTGCGCCAGCTCCTCCTCCCATTTATACCTTTTCCTGTCCAGTGAAACGCATGTTAAGTAATGTAATGTTCACGTATTTCAAAAGTCCATGCATCACTGCATTGCATTCATGTTCTTATTGAGCTCTAGGCTCATAGTTGAACTCCTGTTGTAGGGTACAATTTGGTCATCCGGTTACTGTTCACACATTTGGTCATCCGGTTACTGTTCACAATTTGGTCATCCGGTTACTGTTCACAATTTGGTCATCCGGTTACTGTTCACACATTTGGTCATCCGGTTACTGTTCACACATTTGGTCATCCGGTTACTGTTCACACATTTGGTCATCCGGTTACTGTTCACACATTTGGTCATCCGGTTACTGTTCACAATTTGGTCATCCGGTTACTGTTCACAATTTGGTCATCCGGTTACTGTTCACACATTTGGTCATCCGGTTACTGTTCACACATTTGGTCATCCGGTTACTGTTCACACATTTGGTCATCCGGTTACTGTTCACAATTTGGTCATCCGGTTACTGTTCACAATTTGGTCATCCGGTTACTGTTCACACATTTGGTCATCCGGTTACTGTTCACACATTTGGTCATCCGGTTACTGTTCACACATTTGGTCATCCGGTTACTGTTCACACATTTGGTCATCCGGTTACTGTTCACACATTTGGTCATCCGGTTACTGTTCACACATTTGGTCATCCGGTTACTGTTCACACATTTGGTCATCCGGTTACTGTTCACAATTTGGTCATCCGGTTACTGTTCACACATTTGGTCATCCGGTTACTGTTCACACATTTGGTCATCCGGTTACTGTTCACAATTTGGTCATCCGGTTACTGTTCACAATTTGGTCATCCGGTTACTGTTCACACATTTGGTCATCCGGTTACTGTTCACAATTTGGTCATCCGGTTACTGTTCACACATTTGGTCATCCGGTTACTGTTCACACATTTGGTCATCCGGTTACTGTTCACACATTTGGTCATCCGGTTACTGTTCACAATTTGGTCATCCGGTTACTGTTCACACATTTGGTCTTGACAATTTGGTCATCCGGTTACTGTTCACACATTTGGTCATCCGGTTACTGTTCACACATTTGGTCATCCGGTTACTGTTCACACATTTGGTCATCCGGTTACTGTTCGGTTACGTTCACACATTTGGTCATCCGGTTACTGTTCACACATTTGTACATCCGGTTACTGTTCACATTTACCATCCGTCACTGTTATGTTTTCATCCGTCACTGTTCACATTTTTAACCAATCCGGTCACTGTCACACTTTAGTCATCCGGTCACTGTTAACTTTTTGTCTTATTCTCATGATCCATTATTCACATCCAGCTTAAATGTGTTTTCCAGTTTCACTTCCAGAGAAGGTTATACTCTCTGTTAAGGTTTTAAAAGTATAAAGTTTAAAAAAAAAAAAATATATGTGCCCGTTTTCTGCAAATGTCCCGGAGTGACGGCTCGGTTCTCGGATCCCGATCGGGTCCGGTTTTGGGTCGTCACAGTTATGGTATCAGAGAGATAAGGTTTTAAAACCGATTCTGTGAAATGTCTGGTTGCGCAACCCGCCACGTGAGATCGCTCCACCAACTGTAAGTGTTTAAATTCCTGTAAAAGTTTTGTTTATTAAATTAGGTTATTCTGTTATTCTTATAGGACTATCTTAGAAATGGTGAGAGGACATCAGGAAGAATTCAGTGAGAGCTCTCGGGCCATAGATCGATTGACAGAGCTGGTGGGAGTACAATCCCGCATGGTTGATCGAATGATGGCCAGAGAAGACGACAGAAACAATAACCATGGAAATAACAATCGTGATAATGCACCGCGAGACAATAGTGGAGACAGATTCCGGCGACTTCAGCCACCCTCATTTGATGGGTTGTCTACAGACCCGACCCGTGCTGAAACCTGGATTCGAACTATGGAGAAGATGTTCAGTTATGCAGAAGTAGAAGACAACAAGAAGGTTACTTGTGCCACGTTCCATCTCACTGAAATGTGCTGGATTCTGGTGGGATGCAGTACAGTCGTCTACAGTGGCATTGAGCTGGGAAGGGTTCAAGGGGATTTTCTACGATAAGTACTTTGACCGAGGAGTGAGAAAGGAGAAGTTACTTGAGTTTTCTCGGCTGCGACAGTATGGATCTGTGGCCGAGTATGTTCAGAAATTTGAGTCGCTATCCCGATATGCAACACACATGGTGGCCACTGATGAGAACAAGGTGCACCAGTTTATTCAAGGTTTAAAGATGGACCTTCTGTGAGGAATCACGACTGGAGGTTTTGATGAGGCACCATATGTGAAAGTGGTGGCCAAGGCTTATCAACTGGAGGCCTTAGAAATAAAGTCCCAGAGACAGAGAGAACCACCGAGAGGAATTATGAGAAATACTCCTCAACAACAACAACAAAAGATTCAGAATGTACATCCTCAACAGCAACAGAACAGGGGCATTAAAAGGCCCAATGAGACCCTTGCTTACCAGGACAAAGGGAAGAGACCTATGAGAGCTCCTCAGCCTCCTGTCTGCCCACGTTGCCAGAAGAATCATACAGGAGACTGCAGGCTCTTTACTGGTCAATGTTTCCGGTGTGGTAAAGAAGGCCATCAAGTCCGGAATTGTCCGGTGCCTGACACAAGGCCGGTTGGTGCTATGCCTAGAGTGTTTGCAATGATGGAGGACGTCGATAATGCTGATCAGCACACAGCAATTACAGGTACAATATTAGTATGTAATGTGCCTGCTTATACCTTGTGGGACACGGGGGCCACACATTCGTTTGTGGCCATGGACTTTGTAGTTAGACAAAAATTTTGTAGTACGTCGTCAGATCAGCCTTACAGCGTTATGCTACCGTCCGGAGAGTTTATGCACTCCGAGCAGGTTGTAAGGGGTGATATAGTGTCAGTGGGAGACCAGAAGTTACATGCCAATCTCATCGTCATTGGGATGAAGGGATACGATGTTATTCTGGGGATGGACTGGCTGTTTAAACATTATGCCACCATCAACTGTAGGTCCGGGCTTGTGTCATTTAAGCGCCCAAATGAAGTAGAATTCTCTTATCAGGTAGTACCGAAGAAACACCGTATGCCTGTGATATCTTCCTTGAAAGCTCAACGACTGATGAAGTCAGGATGCATCAGATTTCTTGCCCACGTTGTGGATGTTCAAAGGCAAAATGAGGTGGAACTTCAAAACATTCCGGTGGTCCGGGACTTCTCAGAGGTTTTCTTAGATGACTTACCGGGATTGCCACCTGATCGTGACATCGAGTTTGAAATCGAGTTTGAAATCGATGTGTATCCTGGTGCGGAACCAGTATCGAAGAATCCGTACCGTATGGCACCAATTGAACTGAAGGAGTTGAAGGCTCAGTTGAAAGAATTAATGGACAAGGGTTTTGTGCGCCCTAGTTTCTCTCCGTGGGGTGCTCCCGTCTTGTTTGTCAAGAAGAAGGATGGGTCCCTACGGATGTGTATTGACTACCGTGAGCTGAACAAGTTGACTATCAAGAATAAGTACCCGTTGCCAAGAATTGACGATTTGTTTGATCAGCTACAGGGGGCTCGGGTATTTTCTAAGATTGACTTACGCTCCGGCTATTACCAGTTGAAGGTCAGAGCTGAGGATATTCCAAAGACTGCCTTCAGAACCCGGTACGGGCACTACGAGTTCTTGGTGATGTCGTTCGGGTTGACTAATGCTCCGGCAGCATTTATGGACCTAATGAACAGGATATTCCATGATGTCTTGGATAAATTTGTGATCGTTTTCATCGACGACATTCTGGTTTATTCCAGGAGTGTGGCTGAGCATGAGAAACACTTGGCTATGGTACTGTCAATCCTAAAGCAACATCAATTATATGCCAAGCTGTCAAAGTGTGAGTTCTGGCTAAACAAGATTAATTTCTTGGGCCACGTGGTGTCTGCTGAAGGAGTATCTGTGGACCCAGCCAAGATTCAGGCTGTGAGGGATTGGCCCAGACCGAAAAATGCAAGTGAAGTACGAAGCTTTATCGGACTAGCTGGTTATTACAGGAAATTCATCAAGGGGTTTTTTGTGATCGCGAAGCCTATGACCAGCTTAACAAGGAAGGAAATCAAGTTCAAGTGGTCTGAAGCATGTGAGGAGAGCTTTCAGACACTTAAGCAGAAATTAACCACTGCTCCTCTGTTAGTATTGCCAGTTGAAGATGGCAAATTCAGCGTATACTGTGATGCGTCAAAGATTGGCCTGGGATGCGTATTGATGCAAGAGGGTAAAGTGGTAGCATACGCATCAAGACAGTTGAAGAACCATGAACAAAATTACCCTACTCACGACCTTGAGTTAGCGGCAGTGGTATTTGCACTGAAAGTATGGAGACACCACCTATATGGACAGTCATGTGAGGTATTTTCTGACCACAAGAGTTTGAAGTACCTCTTTACTCAGAAAGAGTTGAATATGAGACAAAGGCGGTGGTTAGAATTTGTGAAAGATTACGATGTTGAGATCAAATACCATCCTGGTAAAGCTAATGTGGTAGCTGATGCACTGAGCAGGATGCCAACTACTATGCAACCAGTTGTGTCGGCCGTGTCAATGCCTTTGAGGACAGAGATACAGAAGTTCGATATGGAGATAGTTTCTGGGCTATCGGCCATACTAGCAGACTTGACACTACGACCCACCGTCCTGGACCAAATTAAGGAGGCCCAGAAGACCAATTCAAAGGAGATGGCTGATATTGTGAGCAAGCTACCTATGGCCTCTTCCGATTTCAGTTACTCGGGAGATGGTATTCTGAAGTTCAAAAACAGGTGGTATGTTCCGAAAGACGAAGAGCTACGGAAGCGTATCTTATCGGAAGCCCATTCATCTTCTTTCTCTGTGCATCCTGGAAGCACAAAAATGTATCAAGACTTGAAACTTCACTTCTGGTGGCCGAATATGAAGAATGAAGTGGCCAAGTACGTGGAGTCTTGCATGATATGTCAACAGGTTAAAGCTGAACATCAACGACCAAGTGGAATGCTTCAACCTCTTCCGATTCCCGAATGGAAATGGGAGAACATTACAATGGACTTCGTTGTTGGTTTGCCAAGAACAGTTAAAGGCCACAATAGCATATGGGTCATAGTGGACAGATTGACGAAGTCGGCCCATTTTCTACCTGTGAAGACGACATTCTCCATGGATCAGTATGCTGAGCTTTATATTAGTGAGATTGTCAAGCTGCATGGTATTCCGGTGTCGATTGTCTCAGACCGTGATCCCAGATTCACTTCCAGGTTTTGGAAAAGTTTGCAAAGCTCCTTGGGCACTAGATTGGACTTCAGCACGGCATTTCACCCACAGACGGATGGACAATCTGAGAGAACGATTCAGACATTGGAGGATATGCTAAGATCGTGCGTGCTGGAATTTCATGCTCCTTGGAGTAGATACCTGCCACTTGTGGAGTTTTCTTATAACAATAGCTACCAGGCTACGATCGGTATGGCTCCATATGAAGCACTTTATGGCAGGAAGTGTAGATCCCCATTATGTTGGGACGAAGTCGGAGAAACCAAGCTTATCGGCCCCGAAATACTGCAACAGATGTCTGGGGTAATAACGGCGATCAAGCAAAGAATCCAGGCTGCACAAAGTCGACAGAAGAGCTATGCAGACCATCAGAGAAGAGATTTAGAGTTTGCTGAAGGTGATGAAGTATTCTTGAAGGTGTCACCTTTCAAGGGCGTGATGAGGTTTGGAAAGAAAGGGAAGCTAAGCCCAAGGTTCATTGGCCCTTTTCCCATCTTGAAGCGTGTGGGAAGCGTGGCGTACAGACTACAGTTACCTGCGTCTATGGAAGGAGTACACAATGTTTTTCATGTGTCGATGCTGAGGAAATGTGTACGAGATCCAACTCAGATCGTGGAACATGTGGACTTTGATATAATGCCGACGCTGACATATGAAGAAAGGCCCATACAGATTCTGGATACCTCAGTCAAAGTATTGCGCAACAAGGTGGTCCCATTAGTGAAAGTTTTGTGGCGCAATCATAACGTGGAGGAGGCTACATGGGAAAGACAAGCGGATGTTAGAGCACAGTATCCAGATCTCTTTGCTTAGGCAAATTTTGGGGACAAAATTTCTATTAAGGTGGGTGGAATGTAACACCCGGCATTTTTTCCATGTAATTGTTTTTCCGAATCATTTATGCGGGATTAACATTATATTTATACAACGTATGTTTTGGTTGAATTGTTGGAAATGTTTAGTGAAACTAAACTAATGTGTAACCAAAACAAAGCAAATTAGTTAAAAACCAATGGAGGGGTAAATAGGGAAGCAATTAAGGTGGTTGGGAAAGATCAAGTGGATGAGTGACACTTGGCAAAGACTTGCTGAAGGAGCCAATGCCTTTTCTCTTCCATCCTTCCTCTTTTCTCTTCACTCTACGTGAAGCACTCTCTGTTTTCTCTCTTCCAGGCGATTAAGACGAAACTTCCACGCCTTGTTTCTCTAGCATTTCTCCGTTTTCTTCAGCAAAGGTAAGCATCTACTCACACTAACAAATTTGGACAAGTTTAAGGTGAGTTTTTACCGAAGTTTAGGGTTTCGGTTTTCGGTGAAAACTCACTGTTTTTGGATGAAAACACGTTGGTGTGTTTTCTAAAGAGTTGAAATGTGTTTGCTGCATTTCCTACGAGATATTAGTTAGCATTTGTAGCGTGTTTAAACTCTGAACATTCATGCTACAGGTCCGAGCTTTCCAGAGACGTTCGAGCATACTACTTGGCTGCACACAGGTAAGTTCATGCATCTACGTTGGCCCTTAAGGCCCTACAACTCGGAGGTACTAGGTCTGGTTCGGGTAGATAGGTTTTAGGTTATGTTTTAAGTTAAACGTGTTTCCGTTATATTCTGTTTCCTGTTGTATTCATTCTGTCATATGTGAATGTTAAGTTTAAGCATTTCACTTATTCATGCATACACGTTTCCTGTAAAATCATGCAAATGTTTTCAGCACCGGTTTTGAAGTAAGTAAGATAAAATCCTGTAAAGAAAATGTATGGTTAAGTGTGGACGAGGACTGGCATCCTGTCAAGTACTCCTGTTATGTCCTGAAAGTGGCATGTACATCCTGTTGCGCCAGCTCCTCCTCCCATTTATACCTTTCCTGTCCAGTGAAACGCAATGTTAAGTAATGTAATGTTCACGTATTTCAAAAGTCCATGCATCACTGCATTGCATTTCATGTTCTTATTGAGCTCTAGGCTCATAGTTGAACTCCTGTTGTAGGTATGGATTTTCCAGATGAGGAGCTTGATCCTCAAACTGACGAGTTAATGTAGTTGGCGGGAGGAGCTCATGGGATGGTTGCTGCAGTCAGACAAATGTCATTCCTGTGAGAATGTGTTTTATGTAAAGTTATGTCAAGTTTTGTACAAGTTGTTTTGGGGTTTTAAAACGTTTGAAGTGTATGTCAAGTTCTGTAAAACTTTTGGGATCCTCAAATACGATGTATGGAACCTGTATTGATGTTTTAAACCTCTGTATTTGACAGTTGAATTATGTTTCGAAGTATTCTGAAATTTGTTTGGAATATTTTCTGTTAGTCTGTGCATGGATAGTTTCTGGTTTTAGAGCTATCCATGTAGTGCGATTTTTTTTTTTAGTTCCTGTTATGCCTCTTGTCGTGTTCGAGAACCATGTTTTGAATCGGTTCGACAATCTGAGATTTTATGTTTTCTGTCTTTTTACTCTCTGTTGGTACGTCTTTCTGTTAAAGAGTTGTCAAATTCTGCCCTCACACATTTGGTCTTGACAATTTGGTCATCCGGTTACTGTTCACAATTTGGTCATCCGGTTACTAATCACAATTTGGTCATCCGGTTACTGTTCACACATTTGGTCATCCGGTTACTGTTCACATTTTTAACCAATCCGGTCACTGTTCACATTTTTAGTCATCCGGTCACTGTTCACATTTTTAACCAATCCGGTCACTGTTCACACTTTTAGTCATCCGGTCACTGTTCACTTTTTGTCTTATTCTCATTATCCATTATTCACATCCAGCTTAAATGTGTTTTCCAGTTTCACTTCCAGAGAAGGTTTATACTCTCTGTTAAGGTTTTAAAAGTATAAAGTTTAAAAAAAAAAATATATATGTGCCCGTTTTCTGCAAATGTCCCGGAGTGACGGCTCGGTTCTCGGATCCCGATCGGGTCCGGTTTTGGGTCGTCACACAAGTCCTCAATCAATATTTATGCAGAAAGTTTTAAATTTATTTAAACACTCTAACTATATTTATTTTGATTGAACTAGAAAATTAGGATCAATAAGTCCTCATTTATTTATTTAAATATTCAAAACCTATTTAATATCAAGATTATGTTTATTAGGATTCAACATATTTCATTATACCTTGTAAATCAAAGAAATTAGATGTAATACCCTAATACCTAATTACGTCTACAAATACTTTTAATTAAATAAAATATCAAATTAAACATCAAATGCAATACTTAGTAAACCTTAGATAATGATTAAATTCTTAAAATACACAAGTAAATTTCACTATCTACTCTTACTAAAATCATGAGATCCCTTAAATAAATAATTATGTCAATTCTTTCTTTTTATACTATTTGATTGTTAGTCACGTTGTATGTATGTTCGCTGCAACTAAAAGATCCAAGATCAACGCTAATTCATCCTTAGTTAAAAATTCACCATCACAAACATAGTAGAGAGAAAATAATCTCAGTGAAAAAAACATGTGCGTATATGAATTAATTGCATACTGATAAGTGTGTATTTTATACACTTATTAGTACTATTTTATACTTGATTTGATGAGTTATTCTCAAGTATTTAAAGGAATTTGACGTATTATGTGTAAGTGTGCTGACAAATTACATAAATTAGGTAGGAGGTTGAATACAAAGAATTGAAGAAGATAAAAAGGACGAAAATAAGAAAATGCGAAGTTGGAGAAAACAGAGAAGTAGCCGATCGATCGGCCATTTGCAGGCGATCGATCGGCTGAAGAGAAAACAAAAGAAATAAGTTGCACGAGATAGAACAAAAGCCGATCGATCGACCAAATATGGCGATCGATCGACTGAAGAAACGATTGCGTTACGTTACAAGGGCAGAAACATTGCCGATCGATCGGTCATTTCAGGCGATCGATCGGCTACCGCTGAAAAGTCTTTACGCAAGTTTGGAAATTTTAAGTTATCTAATCTCAGCCGTTGATCTGACGAGGAAAAAGAAGCAAAACCTAAAAAAAAAGACAGAAGACGAAAGGGGAGATTATTATTCAGAGAAGGAGGATGGAATTCACATTGGAGAATTGACAACGAAAGCTGGGAACTCGCTTAGATATCAGCATAGTTTTTCTCCTCTCATTCGATAATTACTTATAAACACCTTTATTATTATTGTTTCTTTTTCTTCTAGCATGAACTAAATTTCTCTTCTAGGGCTACGATGTAGCCAGACAATGTTTATTTTATATTTCTTCGTTTAATTATATTATATAAGTATTTCTTCCAATATTGTTGGTGCATTTAATTTCTGTTCTTAAAGAATGTAAATTTCTAGCCAATCTTTACTTGATTTTTGGGGTGTTTTGAGACTGAGAGGTGATAAACACCCGAGCAATGGAATTAATGTCATAAATATGCGTATGCTAGAGATAGTTACGATATTGATGTGATCATTGTGATTTCTCAATTTAATTGTATTTGATTAATGCTAGGATTTGAGACTGAGAAGTGATAGCCCATTAATCAGATAAACTAAGCAATGTTCGAGAGAGATTGTATTAGAATTTAGTGAAATCGATCATCAATATAGGAAGAATATTTATGAATATAATTATGAAAGACTGAAATAAATGTTGTCTTGGTGAAATCGTAGTACCTAGGCTTTTATTAATCTAATTTAATCTCATTCTATCTGTTTTATTATTTTACATAAGTTTACTTTACTTGTTTTGGTCATTCAATTTAATTTTAATTCTTGAAACCATAAAACTTGTGTTCAATTTAGAATTAAGATTAATAAATTCAATTATTGATTAACAAGTCCTTGTGGGTTCGACACTTTATTTATCACTTGTTGTGACTCGTACACTTGCGAAATATTTTTCACAACAAGTTTTTAGCGCCGTTGCCGGGGACTTTATTATTAATATCGAATTAATTATTTTTGGTTTTATTTTGAATTCTTTTTATTTTATTTCTTTATTTTCGTGTTATTTTCAGGTGCATGCGTAAAGAAGGAACGCTAATATTCTCTCACTTAATCTTGAGATTGAGCGTACGTGTCGACAACATCGTAAAGAGAGAAGAGAAGTTATTCAACTAGCACGTGCCATTATGGGAGATAACGGGGAAGATAATACTGAGAACCGGATCTTGCTGGATTATGTTATATCTACTGTATCTGGAGTGCATTCAACTATTCAAAAACTGACCATTGCTGCGAATTTTGAAATTAAGTCAAGTACCTTGCACATGATTCAACAATCCCAGTTTAATGGATTACCTTCTGAGAACCCCAAAGATCATATTGCAAATTTTTTAGAAGTTGCGACACTTTCAGATATCACAATGTGGGGGATGATGCAGTGAGGTTACGTCTATTTCCATTATCATTAAGGGATCGTGCAAAGAATTGGCTTAACTCTCTGTCAGCTAATTCTATTAATACTTGGGAAAAGTTATGCCAGAAATTTCTTTCCAAGTTCTTTCCTTTCGAGAAGACTGCTAAACTTCGCAATCAACTTCAGTCAATTCAATGGAGAAACATTATATGAGGCATGGACACGCTTCAAGGATATGTTAAGAAAGTGTACAAACCATGGTCTACCGAAGTGGATGCATATTCAAACTTTCTATGTAGGATTGTCTGCATCTACTAAAACTCTGGTCAATGTAGCTGCAAGTGGTGCTTTATTGAGAAAAACTGAAGAAGCCGCATATGATCTATTAGAGGAATTAGCGCTTAACAATGACCAATGTCAAGTGGAGCGATCAATTATAAAGCGCACAACGGGTACTCTAGAACTCGAGTTTATGAAAGCTTTTACTTTACAAGTTGCCTCATTAGCTAAACAACTACAAGAGTCTCATATGGCAGCGAGTGTAGGGAAAACGTCAAAAGTTAACTGTCAATGGTGTCAAGGACCGCATTTGAGTGAAGAATGTCAAAAGGGCAATCCCATGTCAAGTGAAACCGCAAAGCAAGCTAACTATATGGGTAATTTTAATCGGCAAGATAATCCCAATTCCAACACCTATAATTCAGGATGGTGACAACACCCGAATTTTTCATGGTGGAATTCTCAAAATGCGATGCAAATGCCTCAAGCAGCTCAACCCGTCCTGCTCAACAAGTTGAAAAGAAAAATGATCTTGAAACAGCCCTTATGCAGTTTATGACCGAAACTCGTACTGCGATGCAAAATCAATCCGCCGAAATTTAAAGTCTTGAAAATCAACTTGGTCAATTTGCGAGCGTCATAAATGGAAGGCTTCAAGGCTCACTATCAAGTAACACAGTGGTGAACCCCAAAGGTCATTGTAATACAATCACCACTCGCAAGGGAACCGTAATTGAACCAGTGCAAAAAGAGACACAAGTGCCTAAAGTTGTTAATGAGGAGTCAAATACAGATGAAGTTCAAAAGTCATCACCATCTCATCATTCTCCAACTCAAGCAAACTCACCTCCAGTGCCATTTCCGCAAAGATTGAAAAATGTGAAGCTTGATAAACATTTTTCTCAATTCCTGGATGTATTCAAGAAGCTCCACATTAATATTCCATTTGCCGACGCGTTGGAACAAATGCCGAGTTATGCCAAATTTATGACAGATATTCTATCCCACAAGCGGAAGTTAGAGGAGTGTGGTTTGCTCTTTCAGAAGAATGCAGTGCTATTATTCAGAAGAAGCTTCCTCAAAAACTAAAATATCTGGGAAGTTTTACTGTGCCTTGCGAGATTGGAAATTCTGTATTTACCAGGGAACTATGCGACTTGGGGGCGAGCATTAATTTAATGCCTCTATCTATATTCCAGAAACTCAATCTAGGCGAAGCAAAGCCGACAAGGGTTACATTACTAATGGCAGATCGTTCTATTAAACACCCGAGGGGAATCATTGAAGACGTGCTTGTAAAGGTAGATAAATTCATATTCCCTGCTGATTTTATTGTGCTTGATATGGAAGAAGACAGAAATGTGCCGATTATTTTGGGTAGATCATTCCTTGCTACGGGTCGTGCTCTTATTGATGTACAAAAAGGTGAGTTTAGCTTGAGAGTTTAGGATGAAGAAGTCACCTTTAACGTGTTCAGAGCCATGAAATATCTGGGGGAGGATAATGATGATTTACGCGTTAAAGTTACCGAGTCCACGGCAGATGAAGTTGCACGTCGACCAGACGACCCTTTAGAAGCATGTCTGTTTGAGCAGAATTATTCTCTGGAAGAGGACAAGGAAGTACGTGGTTATGCGATGTGGATGGACTCTTATGAGCCAAATATGAGGAAATACTATGAAAATTTGGGGGAAGGCCCGTCACGCACATTGCCATCCATTAAGCAACAACCTGTGCAGAATTGAAGACACTGCCTTCACATTTAAAATATGCATATTTACAAGCTCCATCTTCTTTACCGGTAATTATTTCTGCTGACCTATCTATAGAGGAAGAAGATAAGTTACTCAGAGTTCTTCGACAACTCAAATCGGCAATTGGTTGGACTTTGACAGATTTAAAGGGGATAAGCTCATCATTTTGTATGCATAGAATACTTATGGAGGAAGATCACAAGCCATTAGTGGAACATCAACGACGTCTCAACCCCACCATGAAAGAAGTGGTACGCAAAGAAATCTTAAAGTGGTTAGATACGGGGGTGATATACCCAATTTCTGACAGTTCATGGGTTAACCCCGTCCAAGTTGTACCAAAAAAAAGAGGAATGATAGTTGTGCAAAACAAAAATAATGAGCTCATTCCAACTCGCATTGTCACCGGTTGGCATATATGTATGGACTATAGGAAGTTAAACAAGGCTACAAGGAAAGATCACTTCCCACTTCCGTTCATTGATCAGATGCTTGACAGGTTATCAGGACACTAATTTTATTGTTTTCTTGATAGATACTCTGGGTACAATCAAATAGCTATCGCACCTGAAGACCACATTTACTTGCCCTTGCAGCACCTTTGCATTTCAACGAATGTCATTTGATCTTTGTAACGCTTCTGTCACTTTTCAAAGATGCATGATAGCTATATTTTCTGACATGGTCGAACGCATTATTGAGGTATTCATGGATGATTTTTCTGTTTTTGAATCTTCTTTTGCTTGTTGTCTGGAGAATTTTAATAGGGTGATTCAACGATGTGTAAAGACAAATTTGGTATTTAATTGGGAAAAATGTCATTTCATGGTACATGAAGGTATTGTGTTAGGCCATCGGATATCATCCAAAGGGATAGAAGTGGATCGTGCCAAGATTGATACGATTGAGAAGCTACCACCACCTATCTCAGTTAAGGGCGTGAGGAGTTTTTCTGGACACGTAGAATTTTATCCCAGATTCATCCAAGACTTTAGCAGGATCATCAAGCCACTATGTAAGCTACTGGAAAAGGATGTGGAGTTTAAGTTTGATACTGATTGTTTAAATGCATTTAATTTATTGAAAGAAAAGCTCACTTCAGCACCCATTATAGTAGCACCAGACTCGAACCATCTATTCAAAATTATGAACGATGCTAGTGATTTTGCAATTGGAGCAGTGTTAGGGAAATGCAAAGATAAGACCTTCCGCACTATCTATTATGCGAGTCGAGTCCTCAATGAAGCTCAGTTGAACTGTGCTACAACAGAAAAAGAACTACTTGCAGTGGTATTCGCCTTCGAAAAATTTCGTCCTTATCTTATTGGCAATAAGGTAATCATTTTTACTGATCATTCAACCATTAAATCTACTCCAAGTGTTCGATCTGGAAATTAGAGATAAAAAGGGCACGAAAATTCTAGTGGCAGATCACCTGTCCAGACTACAATCTCAAGAACATGTGAAAGAGGATGGAGTACCAATTGTTGATACCTTCCCGGATGAATAACTTTTTAGTGTCAGCACTACACCATGGTACGCAGATATCGTTAATTTCCTTGCTAGTGGTGTTCTGCCCATAGAGCCTTCAGCTTATAAAAGAAAGAAATTTTTTGCTGATGTTAAGCAATATTATTGGGATGATCCCTTTCTTTACAAGCACTGTGCGGATCAGGTAATAAGGCGGTGTATTCCGGAAGACGAGATGGAAAATATATTAAAGCATTGTCATTCACTAGAGTGTGGGGGCCATTTTGGTGGCAAGAGAACGGCTGCAAAGGTATTACCATGCGGTTTTTTTGGTCTACCCTTTTCAAAGACGCTCATTTATTTGCTATGTCATGTGACCACTGCCAATGTACCGGCAATATTTCACGCCGGGATGAGAAGCCATTGACCAATATTCTAGAAATAGAATTATTTGATGTTTGGGGGATCGATTTCATGGGTCCGTTTCCTACTTCTTTCAATCATAAATATATTCTCCTGGCAGTCGATTATGTGTCAAAATAGGTGGATGCATCTGCTACCCCAACCAATGACGGTAAAGTGGTGCTAAATTTACTTCGTAAAAATATTTTCACTCGATTCGGTACTCCTTGGGCTATTATCAGTGATGAAGGTACGTATTTTTGTAATAAGCAATTTGAAGCTTTATTGTTGAAATATGGTGTAAAGCATCGCAAGGCTCTCGGGTATTATTCGCAATCTAATAGTCAAACCGAGGTTTTGAATAGAGAGATCAAGAAAATTTTGGAAAAGATGGTAAGCTCATCTCGCAATGATTGGTCACGAAAGCTAGATGATTCTCTTTGGGCATATCGAACAACATTCAAAACACCTTTAGGAATGTCACCATACCGTTTGGTTTTTGGTAAAGCATGTTATCTTCCAGTGGAATTAGAGCATCAAGCTTTATGGGCCATAAAAAAAATAAATATGGAGTCACACGCAGCTGGCGAAGTGAGAATATTACAATTAAACGAGCTTGATGAATTTCGGAGAGACGCTTATGAAAATTCCATAATTTATAAAGAAAAGACGAAAACATGGCATGATAAACATATAGTGCCGAAGGAATTTGCACCAGGACAGAAAGTCTTATTATTTAATTCTCGACTTCGGTTATTTCCCAAAAAACTCAAGTCACGATGGTCAGGTCCGTTCACGGTAATTAAAGTGTTCCCTCATGGGGTTGTTGAAATTCAAGATGAAGATCAATCTAAATTCAAGATTAACGGTCAAAGATTGAAACCGTATTGGGCCGATACATTCGAAATTGCAAAATCAGTTCTCCTTTTAAAAAAAATGTGAAGCAGCACAGTGTTAAGCTAATGACGTTCAAACGCGTACTTGGTGGGAGGTAACCCATTTATCATTTATCTTTTTTTTTTTACTTTATTTTTATTGTTTTTGTTTTCAGTTCTAATTTAGTGATTTCATTTTGATATGACTCGTTTTATTATTACGTAAATAGTTTTATAGTTTTCGGTGTTTTATGTAAAAAAAACAAAAAAAAAATCCACCTTCTCTGAAACAGAGAAGTCGCCGATCGATCGGCTCATTTAGTTATCGATCGACGACTTACATTATTTTTGGACCCTTGAAGTCGCCGATCGATCAGCTCATTTGGCGATCGATCGGCGACACACATTATTTTGTTGGACAGAAGAGGTGCCGATCGATCGGCGACACACATTATTTTGTTGGACAGAAGAGGTGTCGATCGATTGGCGAAGCATAACTATTTTATTTAAAAAACAGAAGAGTCGCCGATTGATCAGCTAAATGTGGCGATCAATCGGCGCTTCTGATTTTAATACCAGGCGATCGATCGGTGATTCACTTTCAACTTTTGCCCTACCCTTTTAGACACATACCCTTTCTTCTTTCCGATTTCACTCTTCCACCAAACTCACACCCGATTGATCTGCGCCCGCCTACTTTATTGTCTAACGCCGTCTTCAGCGACACACCACCGGGTTCTCTCACGACCAAAGGTACACTTATCTTGCTGAGCCCTTTCTCTTTCTTGCACTTGGAAGGTTCTGAATTTTAGCACTTTCTCTTCCCTGCTCTAGTTTTGGTCATACTTTGAAAGTCTTTGGCATAGGTTAAACTTCTTCATGCTGTAATCGTCAATTTGCCAGTGATTTTGTTTTTGTTTAATTTTGAGGGCGGGTAAGCTTCAAGTCCAGTTGTGGAACAAAGTTAGGAACAAATTCATCGACTTCTTTGCTACAGCTATCAACACCCTGTAGGATCGAGATTGTCTAAGAGGGGGGTGAATTAGACATTTTTAAAATTTTACTTAAAACTAATAGCAAGTGAATCAACAGCAGATATAAAAGAGAGAGTAAGAGAAAAAAAATGACACCAGTGATTTTTACGTGGTTCGGCTCAACCCAGCCTACATCCACGCTTCAAGGTTCACCCCTTGAAGATCCTTAACCTTCTCCTCGAGAATAAACAGATCGGAATTCCGGGCTCCGATCAACTGCCTTTACAAATCTGGATTGAACTCGACGGGGGTCAATCCACTGCCTTTACAAATTTTGAATGTGTAATAATATATCACAATCTAAACTCTCCCAAAGAATAATTCTCAAGTTTGGGTTCGAGAGGAGTAGATGAAATACAGAGTATGATATTTTCGCAAGTTAGGCTCAATAATAAAATTCGTAAAAGTTATTCCTTCGTGCTCTAACCTTGGTTTAAATACTCTGTGAGTTAATCGGCTCTTGCCTTCAATGCTCCTTATCCAATAATGGAAGCTTTGTTACCGTTGGAGCAACTTTCGTACAATTTCAGGTAGCCGTTGCCGCTTGTAGTTGCAAATCGCCATCGCCTTTAATGTTCTGTAGTTAAGGCTTGAAAACAACGTCACTGTAGCTTCGCGGTATATTTGAATTCTGGCGGAAGACAATGTTGTTTTAGTTTTGAACCGCTAGTGGATGATGAGTCTTTAAAACGCTGAACCGGTATCGGATGATGAAGCTTTAGTATATTGAACCGGCATCGGATGAGAAAAACTTTAGACGTCTTCCGGCTTTGTCGTTTAGTGAGCGTAGGATGTCTTCGTGAAGTCTTCTTTGAATCTCATCCGGCTTTGTCGTCTAGCGAGCGGTGGAGTTCTTCTTTGAAGTCATCCGCCTTGTCGTTTAGTGACCGGTGGACTTAGGCATTTCACTCATCCGCCTTTGTCGTTTAGTAACCGGTGGGCTTAGGCATTTTACTCATCCGCCTTTGTCGTTTAGTGACCGGTGGACTTAGGCATTTCACTCATCCGCCTTTGTCGTCTTCCCATCGGATGATGCAGTGTTAAACACCATCGGATGATGCAGCATTAAACACCATCGGATGATGTAGTACTTTGTTTATCAATTTACATTTTACAGCCCTGTTTTCATATTAAGAACCTGTACACTTAACATATTCATTAGATAACTAAAATATCCTTTTTCACGGATATTTCCAACAGATAAATCTCATATTCATAAATCATTAGTTTCAAACGTAATAAACATAATCAAATTACTTTAACATATAAAACACATCATCAAAAACATATTTAGACTTAAACACCATTTAAGTCAACACACCCACCTCAGCCTCAACAATTTAGTGGCTAACGAATATCAAACCATGATGGATGTCGGGCCGGATTACAACATGATTTTAGGAGAGATGGGACTCCGGGGTTCAACATGGATTTATTCTTCAGTCAACCCCGCCCAACCGTTAAACCTCATCTTAAGCTGCCTCAATCGCTACGCTCAAGCATGGTGCAAATTCATTAGAGGTAATTTGATGCCCACATCTCAGAAATCTGAGCTGACCAAGGAGCGAGCGGTGTTGCTCTACTGCATTCTCACAGGGCGCTCTATAAATGTCGGACAGATTATCCACCAAAACATTCTCACCTATCGGCAAGGGTCCACAGTCAGCCACATCCATCCAGTGCTAAACACCCACCTATGTGCTGTCGCTAATGTCCCTATGAGCTCCACAGATGAGCCATGGATCCAGCAGAGGGTGTACAGCTCGCCGAATATTGAAAAAATAGCAAATTGGCCCTCTGAGGAAGCTCGCGATACTGGATTAAGGTTCGATGAACATGATGTAAATGCGGTCATCCCTCCCCAGCCAGTACCTCTACCTCACGTACGGCGTATTAATAATTCTCGATGCTTCACTTTTGCACAAGCTGCCCTGGCACAAGAACGAGAGGCTCACAGAGAGGCTCGCCTTAAGCAGCGTTATGAAAGTCAGTCGGCTACACCACTCACTCTGGGCGCATCTTCTTCATCCATGCCCCCTAGCTCTTATACCATTGATAATGTAGGACATATGGTTTCGCATCTGACTATTCAACAAGAGCAGATAAACACTTGGCAAGCCCGTATGGAACAGAGATTGATGGAACATTCACAATTTATGGCCCAATATATCGAAGCTTTCAATGCCCACCACGGTTACTCGATCCAATCTAACCCCTTTTTCCTACCTATCCTGAGCATCTATTGCGGCCATTTGATTATTCACGCGACAATAAGGATGACGACATGCCGGGCTCAACATGAGGTACGCTACTCTCTTTTATGTTTTTCTTGTTTACTTTGTTTACATGAGGACAATGTTTGTTTTCAATTTGAGGGTGATTTTCTCGCGTGACATACTTCTCTGCTATGCTACTCTATTATATACTATATGGCTATGCATTCTGATCTTGGTTGAGGTGTCAATGATGATCTAAATAGGAATAAATTAATTTTTTAACTCCTTGAGAAATACTGAGTAGAAGATTGATTTGTTAGCTTGCATTGATTAGAACTTACATAGTCATCTTCAAAAATCTGAACACGTTTTATTCTTGTTTGAACCTATTTGTTGGTGATATATTTTTGTAGTCTACTGAGAGTGAAACCCAAACACTGTAAGGGAGTGAACGAGAATAAACATGGTAAGGGAGTGTAACTCCAGTCAAATGCATTGATAATCAGGACATTGTGAAAAAGAAAATCCTTCTTGGTTTTGCCCAATATTCACGAATGCAAATTGAAGTTTTTCACAAATAAAAGAATGATTTAGGCCATCATTGAACCGTTTGAGCCTTCTTAGCTTACCATTTTGTGTCATCTAATGACACCCATAGTCACCCTTTTGAGCCTATTATTTACCATTCGATTGTACATATTTTACCTTAGCCACATATGTAACACCCAGTTTTACGAGATTTTATTATTTCAATAAATAATGGCATTTTTGTAAACATGTCAAATTAAGTCCGTTTTGTGAACGGAAAGTTTTAATGGAGCCTTAATAATAAATTAGAATTTATGATGAAATAAGGAAATTTGGAGAAACCAAATCGTTAACTAAATAACGAGATAAGTAAAGAAACAAATAGAAATCAAATGGAGGGGCGATATGGTAATTTGACAAGCCAAATTTTAATAAAAATCACATTTCTCTTCCTCCCTCATCACTTGGCGATTCCTTCTCTACAAAAATCACCTCCAACGGCGATTTCCCCTTTCCCCGGCAACCGAAGCTTCTTCTTCGGCGATCGCTTCTTCACGTTTTCTCCTCCAATCACGATCCTAGGTAAAATTCTATAGTTTTCGGACGATAGATTTCGATTTCTAGAGTTTAAACAATTAGGGTTCGTTTAGGGTTTTATTAAAAATGTGAAATAATGTTTGAAATCGATAAGCTTACCGTGATTATGGCTCAAATGGGCATATTTATGGTCGTTGGTAAGAGTTAGTTGAATTAATGAGAGTTGTTGAGGTTTTGGGTTGTTGGAAGTTTGGAGAACTCCATTAATGGAGGTTTAGAAATTCACGAGCACGAATTGCTCAATAAAATGCCTCAACGAGTTAAATTAGAGTTTTAGGAAATTTCCTTTAGCTAGGAGTTTTATAGTTTTCGAAACTCAATGGTTTAGACTAGATTTTAATGACTAATGTTGTGAATTGCCATAGGTGAACAACGCTCGTGGACGGAGCTTATATTGTAACGGACGCGAGGTACGTCTTCGTGACTTGTTTGGCCGATTGACCTACACCGTAAGAGTAGTTGTTGATCGAGGTTTTTTGGTGAATTCAATTGATTCGGGTAGATAGGATGGGTAGTTTAGATTGATTGTGTATTAGAATGCTTTCCTAGGTTCTCTTATGCATTGTTCTATGTTTTTACTCGTATTGCACGATCCATTTTCATGCACCATGTTTTCGAAAAACATAGAAAATGAACTTCCTGCATTATGTTTTCATGAAAAGAAACGGCTAATGAAAAGATATGAAATGCATGTAATCCCGGTCACGTCTGGGTGGGGTTAAAATATGGCTATCCTGAGAGGAGGAGCATGTTTTTCCCCTGCAGATGGAAAGAGCTATCTAACCGCGAAATGTGCCATCTCTATCTGGTGAGTCAACCCCCGATGACACCTCCCGCTATGTAACTAAATAATGAAAAAGAAATGCATGTTTTTACAAACTTCGCACGCATAGCATGCATTTACATTTACATAGATTTACTGAGCCTTTAGCTCATAGGTTATCTCTATGGTGTAGGTGAACTTGACATAGGTGAGGAGGATATTCCTCCACCCGATGCATGAGTGTGCTGATGGAGGATGGCCCGTGGGAGTGTGCTGAGCAGTCGACGTTATTTTGACCCGTGGGGACGTACGTAAGTATTTTGAGTTAAAAATGGATTGACGGGTGAATAGATATGAGAATTGTATAGTTAAACCATTTTAGGATGCTTGGTTTCTGGATAGTAGACATACAAATGTTTTGATGTTTTGGGAAAGCTCGTTTTATGAACTATTTACTGGAACTGCTTGGTGACTTAAATTTCATAGGGAAATGCTTAGTTTTTTAAACAGATCCACGCGATTTGTTTTCACGAAATTTTACTACATTTTTATATACGTCTCGAGTCGGTTTTTGAGTAAGATTATGAAGGATGTACTAGTGTCGGGTGACTTTATGTTGAAATGGGTTGTTGTAACGCCCCCAAACCCACCCTGGCTTGGTGCGCTACTTGGCTCACTTTAACCCCAATAATTTAAAAAAACGGATACAGCAGAATTTAAAACTAAATCTCCCGAAGCTTTCTTATGTCATACCTAGCTGCCTAGACTCACTAATTTCCCTTAATCCTAACCTTTAAGTACCACGGCGTTCTTCCCGAAAATTTCGGCAAAGTAACGCCTGAAAATGGCGCCTCTAAAATGCTAAATACCTGCAAATGAATCAATCCCCAACCAGATCTAGAATACTCTTACCCAACTATCCAACATACGAAATCTCCAAATAGCAGTAAAGAGGAAAACTAAAATACAAACATCCCTAAGTGAAGAAGGTCCACAGTATAGGGCGACACATCACCCTTAACTATGACTATATACAACAAATACAAATAGCTATACCATAACTGTCAAAAACCTCAACCATAAAGAATTACGCATTCCCATCATTTCCACAAACAGACATCTACAATAATCTACCAAAATACCAAAATACAAAGTCCCACATTTCCCGAAGACCATGGTCGAGGCACCCCGACAACTGCCCGCACCGGCGTTCCCCGTGAGCCACCGACTGCCGCCTAATCCTGGCTCCCTCGTCTAGCTCACCTGTATATACCTCGTCACCTACACCATAGAACACAAAACGTAAGCCTAATACTTAGCAAGAAGGGAATAACAAATACAACAACACAATGCAATCAACCTAACACATGCAGTTTCTACCACTCAGTTGTGCTTATTTGCTGTTCGTTGCTGTTCGTTACTTTAATCGTTTCATAAGCCGTGTGATTTGAGTAGGCACACGTCCCATAACCATCTAGGACGGCCAAACTCAGAATCACCAGAGCAAGACCAGACAGCTCTCATCCCATAACCGTCTGGGATGGCCATATATAATCTCCCTCGTCGATCGTAGAATCCTATAACCGTCTAGGAATTCATACTCACGACATTTACGTGTTTTAGCCAATCATCCTTCATAAAGTTCCCTTCGGGGTGCTACACACCAGCACCGTATCCCGACAAGGCACACTATTCCAGATTGCGTATTTTAGCCGGTCTCTCATAGAGTTCCCTTCGGGGTGCTACATACCAGCACCGTATCCCGACAAGGCACACTATTCGAGATGCATTTATCAATTTACTTTATCTGATTACCGTTCACACTCACAATGCCAAACAATGCAACCACTCATGCAACCACTCATCTCTAGCGTAGCGTACTATAACTCACGATGCATGTTTCAAAGATATGCAATACAACACGAAACAAAAAAACACAACGCAACACGAAACAAAACAACCAACAAGCAACCAAACAAATAATTCCCTACTGTTCCATGGTGTAGGCCCGAAGGCAAAACACAAGCAATCCACTACTTACCTGGCGTCCAAGCCCACTGAGGATACTCGTTTCCCTGTCCACCTATGGCTCGACCTACGATAAATATTCAAACTTCATTAAAATCAAGCCTACATTCACCAATTAGTCTCAAACTACTATTTCTAGCTTAATCCAACTAAAACCTAACTAAATAGCCACTAATTTGGGTTCGGTAAAAACCGACCCGAAACTTCAAACATGCATAACTTTCGCGTCGGATATCAGAATCAAACGATTCCAGCGGCCACGTACTCTTCTAATAACCTATTTTAACCTGCCAAAAGGAATTTTAACACAAATGATCGTAGCTAGGTCAAATATCAGAAAACTCGAATCTTCCCTAAACCAGGAATTTCATCCCTCTCAGTTTTCCATCAATTTTCACCAAATTCCTCACCAATCGACCACCCACACCCTCAATTAGCATAAACAACCAAAATCCCGAGGCTACACATCACAAAACTCGAAATGCCCAATCGGGCTTGCTGAATTTTGCCCAAATAGGGCTCCTCACGGCCAGGCGACTAAAGCCGGCCTAATGTCCGACAATCTCGAGCCAAGACCGCCCAAAAATGGCCGGTGATCGGAGCTCAAACCAGCTCGTCACTCACAGCCTCAAACGAACCTAAAACAGGGGAACAGGAAAACTTACCGTTCGGTTTGTGCGCGGAGACGGGCCAGAAATGGCAGCCCTAGAAGCGCCGCCGTCATCTGGCCTGAAAACGGCGAGGAATCGCCGTCGTTCATTGCCCCTCTCCCTCCTTCTCCGATCGCGAGCGCCGAACCCGAACAACAGAATGGCTCCTTCGAGCCATTCTGTTGTTTTAAGTAGTAATAATAATAATAATAATAATAATAATAATAATAATAATAATAATAATAATAATAATAATAATAATAATAATAATAATAATAATAATAATAATAATAATAATAATCTTATTAAACATTAATAAATCCTCATTTACCGTTTTTCCCTTCCGTGTTTCCGACCATTTCGAATTTCGTTAAATCTCGTTCTTAAATTATAACCCACAGCTTAATTTCACTGGAAATACCTGAACCTAAATTAAGAAACTATTTAGTTCCACCAAATTTATTCACTTTTCTTTTAAAATAATTAAATCTAAATTCGCGGGTGTTACAGTTGTTGTGATGTATGTAGTGTTTAGAGGTAAATTAATGAAGAAAAAGTGTGAAGTGTATGTGTAGTGAGTTGAAGGAAAGAGAGGAGAAGGATAGGAGGATGAGGAGCAGCTCTCTGGATTCCAAAATCCAAAGAGTCTGCCGATCGATCGCCAGGAGGGGCGATCGATTGGCAGAAGAGGGGTGACTCTTTGGAATTCCAGAGAGTCTGCTGATCGTTCGCCAAAGAAGAGGCGAACGATCGGCCCTCTTTGGCCACGCTCTGGAAGAAATTCCAGAGCTTGTGCCAATCGATCGCCTGGTAAGGGCGATCGATCGGCTAAGATTGATCGCCAAAGGGCGATCGATCACCTGGTATGGGGGCAATCGATCGCCCCCCTTATTTTTACACAGCCGATCGATCGATTGTCCAAGGGCCGATCGATCGGCTATGCATTTTAGGCGTAATGCCCTGTTTGCCCTCGGTTCAATTGGCTGGCTGTACTTCTTTTATTTTAATGTGTTTTCTTTGATTGGTTTTCAAGATTTTTAAAACGATTTCCAATAATTTAGACTTTGACTAATGTTATAAAAAGAAAAAAATTTATACGGGAATTTCGAGGGTACGGATAACGGTTGCTACAATATATATGTTTTTTTTGCCTTTTTTAGAGAGAACGGGATTTATTGATATATTTGAAGGAGAGTAGAAGAATGTAGTGGTGAGGATGAATACAAACTTCTTGGTCATCTGCTAATTTATTTCTGCGATGTTTTGTTATTATTAGTCTGAGTTGTATAAAAAAAGGGAAAGTTCGAAGGTTTAGTTGTATATTCAAGATTGTTGTATTTATTTTACTCTGCAATAATGACAAAGGAGTTTATCTGAATGATATTGGATGAAGTAATTTTGGGGGTGAGAGATCAAAAGAAAGCTTGAACAAGTTCAATGAGTGAACAAATACTGAGAAGAAAATATTAAGTGGGGGAAATAAGGAAGGATGGGGTGTTCTCTGATTACTCGTTTGTTTCCATAAAATTCCTACCCTTTTAACCTAGCCTTACATTACAAGCTTTTAAAGACCTATCGACTTTTATTTTGGTTAATGGATAATTGCTATTAGCTGGATAGTGGGCAAAGCTGGTGAATGATTAGAGTGAATGAAGTGATCCCGAGTGAAATGAGAATGCAGTTCTTACCTGTAGCTACATTAGTTGAACCAAAAATTAGAAGAAAATAAGAATAAACACACACACGAAGATTTCTAAGTAAGCTATGGTCAATATGCTAATATGAGGTATTTCTTTTGCAAAGTGTTAAACTTGGTGGTTATAGTATGAGTTTTTCAAGCTGAGACGAATTACCAAAAACCTTGATTGAGATTGTTTTACCATTGTATTGTGTTGAGCATTTTAAATGTGATTGAGATTATATATTTGTTTTAACTGAGCTGCATTTTGTTTGCTTGAGGACAAGCTTTCATTCAAGTTTGGGAGTGTGATAAGTGTGTATTTTATACACTTATTAGTACTCTTTTATACTTGATTTGATGAGTTATTCTCAAGTGTTTGAAGGAATTTGACGTATTTTGTGTAAGTGTGCAGACAAATTACATAAATCAGGTAGGAGGTTGAATACAAGGAATTCAAGAAGATAAAAAGGACGAAAAGAAGAAAAGGCGAAGTTGGAGAAAACAGAGAAGTAGTCGATCGATCGGCCATTTGCAGGCAATCCATCGGCTGAAGAGAAAACAAAATAAATAAGTTGCACGAGATAGAACAAAAGCCGATCGATCGGCCAAATGTGGCGATCGATCGGTTGAAGAAACGATTGCGTTACGTTACAAGGGCAGAAACATTGCCGATCGATCGTCCATTTCAGGCGATCGATCGGCGACCGCTGAAAAGTCTTTACGCAAAGTTGGAAATTTTAAGTTATCTAATCTCAACCGTTAATCTGATGAGGAAAAAGAAGCAAAACCTAAAAAAAAAAAAGACAGAAGACGAAAGGGGAGATTATTATTCAGAGAAGGAGGACGGAATTCACACTGGAGAATTGACGACGAAAGCTAGGAACTCGCTTAGATATCAGCATAGTTTGTCTCCTCTCCTTCGATAATTATTTATGAACACCTTTATTATTGTTGTTTATTTTTCTTCTAGCATGAACAAAATTTCTCATCTAGGGCTACGATGTAGCCAGACAATGTTTGTTTTCTGTTTCTTCATTTAATTATATTCTTTAAGTATTTCTTCCAATATTGTTGGTGCATTTAATTTCTGTTCTTAAAGTATGTAAATTTCTGGCCAATCTTTACTTGATTTTTGGGGTGGTTTGAGACTGAGAGGTGATAAACACCCGAGCAATGGAATTAATGTTATAAATATGCGTAGGCTAGAGATAGTTATTATATTGATGTGATCATTGTGATTTCTCAAATTATTTGTAGCTGATTAATACTAGGATTTGAGATTAAGAAGTGATAACCCATTAATCAGATAAACTAAGCAATGCTCGAGAGAGATTGTATTAGAATTTAGTGAAATCGATGATCAAAATTGGAAGAATATTTATGAATATAATTATGAAAGACTGAAATAAATATTGTCTTGGTGAAATCCTAGTACCTATGTAACACCCGGTTTCATTGAACCAATTTACTTAACCAACTTGTAGTGTACGTTTTATGGATAAAATTGAGAGAATTAGTGATTAGGTTAATAAATGACTAAGTAATGGCATAATGGTAAATAGAGAATTATAGTGATAACCTATTTAAGGAAAGAGGTTTTGTGATTAATGCACTGTAGCCGCCACTATTTTCCATATTTCTCTCTCGGTATTCAGCTCAAGCTCAGCAGAGCTCTCCAGGCGATTCCCTCTCTAATTTTTCTCCAAACTAGGTGAGTCTATTTTGATTTCGTGTTACATTGTAACTAGTGATGGTAGAGAGGAGTATAGATGTGAGCTTTGGTGAATGCTGTAGGTGGGAGTTAGTTTCGGTTGTGTGGTGAATCAGGAATGCACTATGTATAGAACTCCCGAACTAGATTCCTTAGATTTCTAGATAGATTAGAATGAGGTTTAGTAAAAATCTAATTGATATTCTGTTTATGACTTAGGTGAGCAAAACTTCCGAAGTAGTTTGAAACCGAGCATTTCCAAGAAGCCAGGTAAGTGGAGTATGCATTTGCCTTCGGGCCTACATCACAAAACAGTAGGATTATGTATGTTTGAAATTGTCCGTATGTCATGCATCATATTTTGAAAGAATACGAAAATGAATTTACATATATTGGCATGGAAAGAAATGAACAGATTGCAAAAGATAAACTATTAAGGGAACTAATCCGCCCCTTAACTTATGAAGGGATTTATAACTTTGGGAAGATTGATCCAATTCCCAATGGAATAGAAGGATCAGATAAACTATTAAGGGAACTAATCCGCTCCTTAACTTATGAAGGGATGTATGACTTTGGGAAAATTGATCCAACTCCCAATGGAACCGAGGGATCAGATCAGTGAAAGAATATAAATGCAACTGAGATGTGGAAGTAGAAACTGCATGATCAAGATTTATGTTTCAGCATTTCATTTCGTTAATTGCTTCACTTATTTAGCATTAGGCTAATAGATGAGTTTTGTGATGTAGGTGAAAAAGCCTCAGAAGGTGTGTTCTCTTAACATGTTGAGGAATAGGGTGGTTAGGGGAGCACATTCATGTCTCGACCTAGTGAATTGATGAGGCGGTTTAACTGATGTCAGTAGGTGTAAATGTTAGTTGACAATGGTTAAGTTTAAGCATGCTGAGAATGTTGGTTGTAGTAGTAGTTTAATGTTTCTTTTATATATATGGTCTGGTGTTTTTCTGATGTGAAAACACGATTTGGTTTTAGTCGTAGTCTACTATTTTGGATTTTTTGGAAATTGTGGATTATGTTGTTTTGAAGGATTTCAGTAAAATGCACTAGTTCTTTTAGTAGCCGGAGCTGTTCTTTATTTAGAGTGAAAATGGTTTGTATGCTGCTCTGTTGCCTATTGGTGAAAATTAGGTATTTCTGTCTATCGGTGGATGTAGTCCATCGGTAGATGTTGAAGTTTAGTCTATCGGTGGATGATGAGTTGTTAAATTTCGAGTTAATGAGTCACGTGGGTTAGTTTAATAGAGTCACGTGGTTAGCAGAAGAAGGCGTTTATTTCTACTTCTACCGCTGTGTCTAAGTGGTTTCTGCTTTTTTCCGTTGGTATTGTTCAGCGGAAGATGTGAGTAGAATTTTTGTCGTTTTGTGACCGGTGGATGTGAACGTAGGAGGGAGTATTAGATTTTTGTCGTTTTGTGACTGGTGGATGCGAGTAGTCGACGGGTGTGAACGGTAGATGCGTGAAAGTCGACGTGTCGTTCGGCTGACGCGAGCAGTGGATGTTGGAAGCAGAAGATGCCTTTTGTTTCTGCTTCTACCGCTGACACTGTTCGGCGGTAGATGTTGTTTGTATCCACTTTTTCCGTTGATACTGTTCCGTTTCGTTTCTCTCAGCCAAACGTTTTAACATATTGTTTATTTCATAAATGTTGTTTATACAAAAAGTTTTCTGCTGCCAGATTTGAAGATTTGAATACTTAATCTTTATAGTTGAGTGAAATTTTAAAATTTTCCTTAAAAATTTCTTAGTCCTGTTTTATGTCATGAGTAGCGATCCAGGTTTATTTAATTCGGGGCGTTACAGTATGGTATCAGAGACATTTTGTTAAACCGTTCAAATATTTACTCATCAGTGCCAATCGTCGCATGAAAGTACTCCAACAACTCTAAGTGTTTATGTTAATTTGAGTGATTAGATATTTATGAGAATAATTAACTTTGTACAGGAATTTAGTAAAATGTCTAGACGACCAGGGAGACCAAGGGTACCAAGAGAGATACCAAATCCAGGACGTGAGGAAGATCCTAGCGTAATTAGGTAGCTGACAGATTTTGTGCGTCAGCAAACAGACTTAGTGTGCCAGCAGTCCGATCAGTTAGGAGTGCTGTGGAACTGAGAAGTACAAGGAAGTGCCAACTCGAGTTCCAGCAGTGAGCATTCAGGAGACCAATTTTGGAGGCTACAACCGCCCACATTTGACGGAAAGTCGTCCAATCTGATTATTGCTGAGGAATGGCTTAGGAAAATCGAGAGCATGTTCAGATGTGCCAACATCGGAGAAGGAGACAAAGTCACTCTGGCAACGTTCCATTTGGCTGGGGACGCTCAACTTTGGTGGGAAACCATAGAGACCACAACTGATGTTCTGGCTATGTCATGGTCGCAGTTCAAGGAGATTTTCTATGAGAAGTATTTTAACAGCACAGTCCAGGCTGCAAAGAAGGTAGAGTTTCTGAACTTGAAGCAGACAGGGTCTGTGGCTGAGTACAGTAGGCAATTCGAGTCCCTGTCCAGGTTTGCTGGACATTTTGTTCATAAAAATGAAGATAAGGTGTTTCAGTTTGTACATAGACTGAAGCCGGAAATTTACAGAGGAGTCAAATTTTGTGGTATTAAAGGGTTGTCATTCAGTGAAGTTGTGTCCACAGCATTGGAAGTAGAAGAAGCTGAAATGAAATGTTCTGGACCAAAGGAAGCCCCGCGAAAGTTCATCCAGCCTCAACAGCAGAGAGGAATGAAGAGGCCTAGTGAAGGCCAGAGTAGCCAAGGAACAGGAAGGAAAGTACTGGATACCAGGAAGTTTCCCCAGTGCCTGAAATGTTTGAAGAGTCACCTGGGTGAGTGTAGATTTGGGACGGGTAGGTGTTTCAACTGTGAGGAGGTTGGACACACGTACAGAGATTGCCCGAAGCCTAGAATCACCCGATGCTTCAACTGTAACAAGGTCGGCCATATCAACAGGGACTGCCCAGCCTTAAAGAATGGCCCTGCTTTGTTGAAATCGAGGATATTCTCCATGATGGAGTCGGGTAATGAAGACCAGCCTGTTGTGGTGTCAGGTACCATATTGATCAACTCTGTGCCTGCTTTTACTTTAATAGATTCTGGTGCGACGCATTCCTTTATAGCGTCTACGTTTGCTGTTAAGTTAGATGTACAGTTTACCCCTTCTGTACATGTGTTTAATGTTGCATTACCCTCTGGTGAACGCATGCACTCTAACCAAGTGATGCTTGTCAGTGATGTGTTAGTAGGGAACGTTAGTCTACCTGCTGATTTTATTATTATGGATATAATGGGATTTGATGTAATCCTGGGAATGGATTGGTTGTTTAAGCACTATGCCACAATAGATTGTAGGACTGGAATAGTTAGCTTCAAACCCCCAGGTGGTTTGAACCAAACCTTTCAAGCTTTAAAGAAGAGTAAGGAAATGTCTTTTGTGACCTCTGTCAATGCTAGACCTTCCCCATGCAGGGAGTATTTGTGCTTTTTGGCTAGTGTTGTAGACACACAACTCGTAGGAAAACTGAGTCCTCAAAATGTCTTGATTGTCCAAGACTTTCCAGAAGTATTTCTAGATGACCTTCTTGGCTTGCCGCTAGATGGGGAAATTGAGTTTGTTGTAGATGTTTACCCCGGCGCCAAGCCTGTATCTAAGAATCCCTATAGATTAGCACCCACGGAGCTTAAGGAATTAAGAAACAGTTAGAGGACCTATTGAAAAAAGGGTTCATATGCCCAAGCTTTTCACCATGGGGTGCACCAGTTCTTTTTGTCAAAAAAAAAGGATGGATCAATGCGTATGTACATGGAT